>CAVNYO010000045.1:0-688746 GCA_963692855.1 Mycena citricolor | reverse complement strand
TTTCAGAGACTCAACTGCTCACTTTTGCACAGAGGTATCGAGCCAGTTTCATCCAGACGCATAAGAGGTAGTCATAACTGTCGGTGGGCTGCTAAGGCCGTCGACATCCGTTGTCGTGTCGAGCAACGCCGTGTAAAAGTCGAGTTCTCCCACGGAAAGGAAGGTAGTCGGCACCCCGGTTGCCACGCCTGGTAAGGAATCGAAATCTTGTCGCGTCAATCAGAAGCACCGCACTTACCGACGGTATACTCGATATCCAAGTCGGCTTCCCCACCGGCATCGTTCACACCCTGCGGGTTGGTACCCCCTGCGGTGTTCTGGACAGCGAATGTCGTCGAGGATGAGATGTCAGGACGGTTGGTTTTCAAAAACGCCTGGGTCACATCCTGAGCGCAAGATAATGATGGCAAATGGTCGAGACCGCACCTTCAGATCGCCTTGCGGGCATACTCGAAAGAGTATCCGGTGACCAACAGCGAGTTGTTCTTCGAGGTGGCGCGAGTTGCGGGGATGCCGTAGATCTTGCAGACAGTGGGAGTGATGATGCCGCTCGGGACAGTCGTTGTCGCACGAGCTGGCAACGGCCCGCTTATCCGCTGCACACCGCTCAGTTCGATCGGCGACGGAGCAAGTCGGATGCGGGCTCGGCAAATGAGGTGGACGGGGGGTTCACATCCACGATGCCCACAATCTCGGCAGGCAGGGAGACAGACATGTGTGCGCGCGATCTGAGTGTCCAGCTTTGCATGGGAAAAGCTCGAAGTTGGCATCGAACAATTCATTGGCGCGCGAGACGGGAAGAGTGATCGAGAACCAGTCGCCGTTAGGAGAGATGCTGCTTGTGTTCAATCCGTTGGCGGAGGCAAAAGCCTGGAAAGCCGCCACGGTCTCAGCCGAAGGCTCCATGTAAGTCTTGATCTGCAGCATAGTCAACATCTCAATTGCATACTACGAAAGCGACCGATGCGAACCTCTTCCATCGACAACCACTGGCGAAGTTCGCGTTCCCAGGCGTCGAGACCTCCTGCAGCTTGGTCTGCAGCCCAGCAGCATCAGTGTGCGCGAGACCGAAGCGCAGCGTCAGTTGATCGTTGACGGGCGCGGCCCAGGTTAACGAAGCCCGAGGGGACTACGTCCGCGTGTGCAGCACCGTTAGGCCCTTCGCAGCTGCGACCGCCACCGCGGCAAGAACGGTCAGAGATTTGCTGAATGCCATCTTGTCTTCGGAGAGGCCCAAAGTGAGCTGTCGAAAGCGATTGCCGTGGTCTGCTTTTATGTCGCGTTCTTTCTTTGCGACGGCGCGCCGTCTTGGCAGAAGGGCATGCGGCGAGAAGGACGATGATGAGAGCATATCGTGCATCTAATGTCGAGCATGCTGTTATCTTCCAACGCTCCTATCTCAAGTCGCGAAATAGTTCCGACTCCGTCCCCGCGCGAGTCCCGTCCAATCTAGAGTTTTGGCGAGGATGCCTCGACAGATCCGTCCGTCTGTGCCCGCGCGAGTCGGAATCAGATGAGGGTCTCGTAGGCCAGTACTTGGCCGACACGGGGATTGGACGCCGCTCGAAGAGATGGGGGCATATGCGCAAGAAGTCGTCGGCGGGACTGGGTGTAATAATCACCACTGTTCTCATGGTGCGAGTATCAGAGATACGCACATGTCACCTTCAGGACGCGACGGCTAGCAGATCTCGAGAGCACGAGAACAGCCCGAAATCTTGCTTCTTCCCGGGATGATTCAAAATGGTGCAAGTTACTCGTGAGTTGTTCAGTCTGATGCGACGGACGTAGTGACGCAACAGAGACAGCCGCCGGTCCGGTTGTCTCCGTGAGATTTCACGATCCGTGTCAAATGGTGCACTCAGTCGCGTGTGAGGTGTAAAATGGCTGTTCGCGCGCAACTCAAAGGAGCAATGCGAGACCCACTTGGCCAATATATCGTACAGAAGCCTTCTCACTGTAACAGAGCATTGGAGTGGTGGTGCTTTTGATACACAAACTGATAGAAGCATCATCGTTTCTGCAGTTCTTCCCGACGCTTCATCTCTAATTTCGCCTCATCTGCGACCTCTTGCGCCGCGACGTTGGCCCAGGCCTCTATTCCGCCCTTGTCGTAAGCCGCTGCCAACCGATCCTGCGCTTCATCCCAGGTCCACGGGGACCTCTCATCACCACCGGCCGCTGGATCTGGTTCTTCGCTCGAGGAACCAAACTGAAGAGCGTTGCGCATCTTTTCAGCCAGGTTGGGCATCCTGTTCATGACGCCCAGCCGGAATTCGGCGCTCAGATCATCCATCTGCAGGTAACCAGGCCATTTTGAGCGAATGAAGCCAAAACGGCAGTGGGAAAGCGCACGTTATCCACACCCAGATACTCCCTCAAGCCCCAAATCCCTCCAAAGGCCAGTGTTCCGACAATGGCCGTCGCGATGCCGAATGCGCGTACCGTATGGAGCGCAGGGTTGAACTTGTCGTTAGGATCAAGTTTTGTTGGGGGGACGCCCCAATTGTCGTCGTCGTCCCAGTCCTTCGGAGATGCATAGGATGTGGAAGGAAGATCAGCATTCGTTGATGCAAGCGGGACGTCGGGATGGCGAACGCAAAACGAGCGGGTGCGTCGGTTTTTAGGCTGGAGTGGGTGAGTGCTATCGGAATGGACCCAAAGGCCGTGCGACGCGGAGGTGCATCAAGGGAATTGAGAGGAAGTCGCGTGTGTCGCTTCATGCGCCAGACCAGTGCTGCTGGGGCTACGACGAGGATGGTGCCTACTCCAAACTGCGTATATAAGACAACTGACGCAAGGAAAAGCTCCGTAAGGTCCTACCAATGTGATTGGGAGCCATTTTGAACGAGGTTTGGGCTCCTCGGGTTGGTCATCGTGCGGCATGAAGGAGGTGACTACATCGCGGAAAGTGTCAACAACAACAAACTCGTCCTACGGGCTGGATATGGTATTCATCTCAGGAAATGCTAGGGCTAGTAGAGAAACACGTGGTAGAATGCGAAGTGCGAACGGTAGTGGACATTCAAGCGGGCCGATGGTTTGGAAGGGGAACTGTCTTGCGGACGCCGCCTCCTAGTCGCTTGTCGATCCAATCATTGGACTTGCGGACAATCTAGACAGAATTATGTATACCAAGAAGCATCGCCGCGATAGAAACACACCTCTACCGAATTCTCTATCTGAAGAGAGTCGTCCGGGTCCTCGGCAGGGGCAGTTCGAGGGTGCTTCATAGTGCGTGTCAAGACCTTGAGCTTCTTTTCCAGTAACGCCAGCTGCAGGAGCAGTTGAGTCATGCCATCGAGAAGAATCAAGACACCCGTACCCTTTTGTCCCGCCTTGTAAGCTTGCCCTGCAGCTTCTCGACTTCTTCCTCCTTGGCTCTCACTCCAGCCACCTGCGTCTGAACCGCCTGCTGCAGACGAGCATTCTCAGCTCGTTCCCTCGATAGAACCGCAGTAGCTTGCGTCCTTTCTTGTACCGCAACCTGCCAGTCGCTTCTTGCAGCGGCGACCGATTGCCGAAGGAGTGGTACCTCAGCAGCTTTGGTTTCCTGCTCTTGCAAGCGACGTCTGAGCTCCACCATCTCCTCTGCTTGTTCTATGCACCGGTTCTTCATCAGCTCCAGCTCCGATGCCAAAGGTGCAAGTCGCTCATCCAGTTCCTTGCGGCGGTGAGCAATTCTTGCTAGGGAGTGTCAGATACAGTGCTCGATACGCCCAACGAGAGGCTCACGACATATCCCTCGTCGATTTGATCTTCCGGAATTGACGCAACCACCCTTTCGATCTTCTTTCCGCCCTTCTGAATGGTCATAGCCATCGATTGCGGTCCAATCATGTCGAGGCTTTGCGTCACCGACTGTGCCTCGTTTGTCGTCTCTGCCATGGTGAAGAAACCTTGAACCGCTGTCCATCTCCTTTCGTTTCACGGCAGACAGCACAGGTGGATTTCGTGGCAGGATGCTCAGCGCAGGAGACGCAAAGCCCGTGCCCTGTGACCGTGTCAGGCCGTTACCGGGACCGAGCGGGGGGGTTAAGGAGACGTACCACACGTCAGAAAGCGGAACTCTGAAATCGTGAAGTCGTCAAGGCAGACGGCACACCTTACTTTGCCGCCCATTACAGTAGAGAGGGCTAATGAGCGCGTGAGGTCAGACTTGGCTTTCGTCAAGCGCGAACGTGACAATGACATTGACGCGGTCTGTCACGTTATCACGTGTTGTTCAAACAATGCAAATTTCGCAAGTCCTTTGTTCACCAAATCCTCAATTCTTGTTTCTGTTCGCGCTTTCAACACTCTCACTCCGGATTTAAGAACGAATTGCATTACATATGGATCGTACGGTGGCGCACAATGCTGAGGCACAAGCCGAAGAGGGCGAACGGTTGAAGAACCTGGTATGTTGAATCCGTCCTACAAACGGTGTGGTGTGGCTGATCGATTTCCCCAGGGAAATGATCTTTTCAGACAGGGAAAGTACGCGGAGGCTGCCAAGATGTACAACGAAGCCATAGAAGTGAACGGAACTCAAACTCTCTACATGTCTAACCTTGCTGCGACCTACCTCAAGCTCGAAGAGTGAGTGGCAAGACTCGTGCAGTAGTCAGGAAATATATCTCATTGACAAACAAAAGCTTTGATATGGCTGAACGTGCTGCGTCGACCGCTCTCCTTTCCGATCCAAAAATGGTGAAGGCTCGCTTTCGTCGTGCCATGGCACGCAAAGGCGCGAGCAAACTTTTGGCGGCGAAGATTGGTGTGTTAAAAACCTCTGACAGAAGACTTCGCTCAATGAAACCTCCAGACTTGGACACCGTGCTCGAACTCCAACCCTCGTGTTTTGAAGCTGCCTTGGAGATTGACATCTTGATCGACATGCGAGACTCGGGTGTCCCCGACTTGACTAATATCTGGGAAGATGCCGAGGTCCCCTTGCCTAGTGATGAGCCCTGTCCTATCATTTCGTCAGATCTCGCCAAGGAGCTTCGTGCGTTGAAAGCAGAACGAGATGACGAGGAGGCAGAAAGGCTTGCGCATGTCGGGAACGGGATTCCATGCAAGCACCATAATCTCAAGCTTCTCGGTTGTGCAAAGGGTGCCGGATGCCCTTACTCTCATGCGCCAGATGAAAGGAGCATCGCCGATTCTGAGTGCGTGGATCCAGTTTGAATTCCTCCAGAGCACTGATTTTGCAGGGGCCGCAACGTCTGTCTGTATTTTCTCATGGGATCCTGCAAATTCGGGGAGGGATGTCTCTATCTTCACTCCAAGGCGAACTTGCCTCATTTAAAGGATCAGGAGGACTTCCCACCAGGCCTTGTCCGCCGGCTGATCTCTGTCAATGAACAGGGCATCGCTGAGCAACGGCTGTTCTCCAACTTCATGGGAGTGGGACCAACTGCTCTGGGTCAGGAGAAGAGCCGCACTGGAAAAGTCGAGCAGCTCTCTCGATCCTCGAAGCCATTTGTCATGCACCTCACCCTCAACAAATCCACGCAACTGCCCATCAAAACCATGGAGGCTTTGAGGAAGAAAGTCGAGGTCGCACGAGCCAGCACCAAAGCTAAGGCCAGAGACTTCCTCGTTCTGCCCAGCATCAAAGGTGTCTTCATTACGGATGCCCCAATCGTCACTCCGAACAACAGTGGCTTGCTGGTGCGACTGGTGTCGTATGTGGAGAACGGGGGAACGGTCGTCATTGGCGGTTCATTCAAGATGTTTTCCAAGAACTCGATGGAGGATATTCGTCGTCCGTCGCTGAACAAGTTCTTCGATGAAGCCTGGGGACTGCCATGGAAGCTCTCCGCTATGGCTGGTACCGAGAACCAGAAATTAGTTCTGAATGGAAGCCACGAGTTGGCATCTGGTTTGCCAAAAACCTCTCGTTGACCGGCGGCATGTGGTTGACAGGCGTCGCGGCCCATGAAGCGCTTTACGTCGAACAAAGCTCCGGTCAACGAGCGGCTGCGGCCATAGCTCAAGTCGGCAGCGGGCGCTTCGGATTTATCTGTGAAGGAGCAGAGAATGGGCTTGGAGCTGGCGCGATTGTCATTGCCATGCTGGGGCTCTAGAGGATCAGGATGTCGGAGAATGTAAGGTACAATAATATATGATAATCCTACCGTGTATATCTAGCTAGTGACAGTACCGTAAAACGAGGTTTTGGATCTAAGACTCGCATCAGGACTTTTCGCCGTTCCTTTGTCTCGAAAACGGTCGCGTGGTCGAGATTGGGGAACCAGATCACTTGCAGAGTCTCATCGCTGTTTGCCCATCGTTCCGAGGGACCAGCGTTGGAGACCCAATCATCTGAACCGTCGGATAGATACTCTCTGATAGCAGCGCTGGGTATGATCTGGTCCGCACCACCTATCACAACGGAAACTTGGCGGCGAGAGCTGCCCTCGCCGATGAATCGCTCCAGATCCTCGCGCCATAGACAACCCTCCTCCCAGAAGAATCCCCGCCTCAGCATTCTTGTCACGTCGGCATCGCTGCTGGCGAAGTACCATAGCTGCCATTCGTTTGCCCGCCGAGGAGAGCGGTAGAGGAAGTTGTAGGTGACTGTTGGAAGGTGCAAGAGAATCGGGATCGGATCGATCAGGACGAGCGAAACCACTTTGTCATTGAGGTCCTTGCATGGATCATCGACAGGGCCATCTTCGGCTGGCTCGGCCACGATGTACGCAGCGAGAAACGTCCCGTACGAATGGGCAGCGAGAACGACCTGCCTCAGTTCGAGGCTATCAAGGATGTCGTTCATCGCTTCTACGGTACATTGACGAGACGCCATAGGACCAGTAATGCGCATACTGACAGGCAGAAATTCTACAAGGAGGATGTCTCGGGACGGGTCCGCTTTGACGATCTCTCGTAGCATTGGAAGGTATGGGTGCAGCCCGATCTATCATACTGTTCAGCGTGCGCCATGCCATAAGAGGACGTACATACACCAATTCCATGCAAAAAAACGAACGATTCGCGCTTGTGACTGAGTCGCCCGGGGCGGAACCAATATGAATAGTGAGGTGTGACCCCAGGCCTAGAGAACATCCATAACAAGATCCGAGGGGGGAAGACGAAGTGTTGGGGCGAGAAGGGGCATAGTGCTTGAATCCCAGACTGAGAAGGATGAGTGATGTACTGGTATCCACGAGCGCCACGATCTAAGCACCAGCATTAGATCCAAGGTGCTGAATCTTCAGACTCGTACTCGCCATATACCACACCAACGGTCGATAAGCAAACTCAACCTCGTCAAACGAGAGTCGTATGCTCTTCACAGGCCCTCTCCCTTCAGCAAGCTTCCTACCCAGCACCTGTTCAATCAGATCCAGATACTCCTCGATCTCCCCGTCCCACTCGGGCGACGCATGTTCCAGGGTCGAGGAGAACAGCGCCCACAACAGCCACTCCCGGACATTCTCCCGCCGGATGTCGTCATGCGAGGGAACGAACCACTCCACAACCGCTCCGCCGTCATTGTGGCGGCGCATTTCGCGAACAGCACTTGGCGCTGCGCGCGGCTCCGCGGGGGAACGCGCGGGGGCGATGGCTGGGGTTCAAGTCAATCTTGCCCCCAAAGTGGTGCTGAATAGCGGAGACCTTGGTCAACTGTCTCCGTCGGGCGAGGAAGATCGCGTAGAACACGCTCTCGCATGATGCGATGAAGAGCAGCGCCGGAGAGACGAGAACATGGCCTGTCGCGAGGCAGGCGGCGAGGAAACAGATACTGAGTGGTGCAACGAGGCGGAGCGCAGCGATGCAGACAACTATGAAGCAGTACTCTGCACGACTAGTACCGATCATGGCCCAGGAGAAAAGGAGGGGTAATCACGTGTAAGAGGCGCTCCAGCTCAATTGATGGACGATTTGGTTCACAATAACCACCGCATTCGGCGTACATACTTACAAGCACATTTATCTAGTGTGGTCCAAGTCGACATTCTGGGAGATGATAAAGCTGCTACACTCGATCTCTCCAACTTTCATCCCGGGAATCTTGCAGCAAGAACTCGTACCAAAACACGGCAATAGGGGCTGTGGCCAGATGCCACAGCGAATGCGCATCGATGATCCGCAGGAATGGCGCAAAGTCAAATAGCTCCAGCGTGGTTGCCGCCGTTGTGCACAGCACCAGCACTCCGACTCGTGTCGCAAAGTCCGGTCGGTAGGTCTTCGGTCGCGACGAGAATCGTCGCACCGTGGACAGGGATGAGGGAAACGCGTACAGGAGCCATAGGATGTTATGTGCGAGACCGATGACGGTGTTAAAGACGATGTTGTAGGTGTAGTCGAATCGGGGGAGGAGAGTCAAGTACGAAACGTGTCCCACATATGCAAGGAGGCAGAGGGCCGACCAAAATTTGTACGCTGGGCTTCTTGGAGTGGCCGTATCAGGCGTCGAGAGTGTAAGCTTCCCTCGACGCTGGGTCGGATACAGATGGAACAGCCGCACAACGGTGTAATACAACGCGTACGTGATCGTCAGCGCCGCGGAGAAGTAATCCAGCCTTTCCGTCGTGGAATTGTCTGGAGTGCATCAGCACGGAAACCGAGCCAAAGCCGAGAGCCCCCAACCTCGTGTGTGGAACACCGCAGACCAGACCCAGGCGTTGATCCCCGTCACAGCCCAGGCGAGGTAGTACGGCTTCATCGGATGGGTCTCAGGGATTTGGCGTCTGAGCTTCGCGAGCCCGCGCGCGTGGGCCCAGAGATTGAGCAGCGAGAATAGCACGGACGCCGGCTCCTGGACCCCAAACAGCCTCCAAAACGGCCATTTGCCGTAGTACTGGTGCACGCGGTCGCCGAGACGGATATCGCGCGTCGCAATGTCTTGCATACACGAGTACTTGCAGTTGTCGTCGCATGTCCAACGCGTCAGGCGCAGAGGAAGCGAAAGGGGGTGCGAGTGCCCCGAGGCACAACGGGATGCGTTACAACGCGACACGCAGTTCGTGAATTCGGGCGCTCGATCGCCTGACGACGCAGATACGAGGCCTGCGACAGCGAAAAGCAGAATCCAGCACTGACAGGTTCGCATTCCCGCGGCAGAACGCGATTGAGGAGTGGAAGGGAAGAAACTGTGATGATCATTGACAGCCCGTGTTTTCCCACGTTCAATACCTCCACCCTCCGTTGTTCTTGGAAACTGCGAATGCCCCCAACACCGGACTTCTACTGTCGCTATTGAATATGGCGAATGATATCGAACTTTCTCTGCTGAGTGCCAAACATGAAGACGGCGAGGATGAGTTCTTCGATGGGTCGAAGAGAGCGGAATACGAGCCTTCCCAAAATGGAGAATCCGACTCGGACGAAGAGGACCTCGTAGTGGATGATGGGAGCCGGGCTCTTCTCCGAGGACATACTACCTCAGAAACAAAAGAGAACGTGCAAAATGACCGGTTATGGCCTCAAATCAGAGGAATAGTCATCGAGGTGTGTGGAATCGTGGCGCATGCCTTCCTAGCTGACATCCCCTCAAGGGCGCTTCTACGCTGCTTTTCACCACTGTAGGGCTTTTATTCACCGGGAACTGCTCGACCATGTCTCGGTGCGCGTCAACCGCTACCGGTGCACCCGACGATGCTCACCCGCCTGCTAGCACTGGCACGCCATGCTGGAGGTCGACCAACTGATCATGATCATCCCAGTCGTCCTCAACCTCAAGGGAAATCTCGAGATGAATCTCTCCGCGCGCCTCGGCACGGCGGCCAACGTGGGAGAGCTGGATGAACCGCAGGCCCGGCGCGAAATTATCGTCGGCAACCTCGCTCTTCTGCAGGTCCAGGCGGCGGTCGTATCGTTCATCGCTGCGGGTGTGTCACTTGTGCTGGGCATCATCATCCCTCCTGCGGGAGCGGAAGTTTCTGTCCAGACACGGAATCAGAGCACCCGGACATCTGGTCTGCCAACGTTCGTTCGCTTTTCTCTCATCCGACGACAAAGACTCAGTCGTCATAGATTCGTTATGGTCGCATGCTGTGCTATGGGGGCGGCATCGTTATCGAGCATGATCTTGGGGTCATTTATGTGCTCACTGGTCGTTGGGTGCAGATATCTTGGACTGGATCCAGGTGTGTGTGGATGCCAACCGGTGAAACCTCACGACACCGAACTGATCTCTGAATCAGATAACATCGCGCCGCCCATCGCATCCTGTCTCGGAGATCTGGTCACCCTCCTGCTCCTCGGTGCTGTTGCAACGACATTGATCTACGTCATGCACACACCCATTCCGTTCGTCGTCGCCATCATCGTCGCCTTGTTCGCCATCTCGTGTGGGTTCTACGTCCGCCGGAACTCGCATGTTGCCCCGCTGCTGACCCAGGCTGGTCGCCTCTCTTTGGAGCGATGATCATCAGCAGCGGCACCGGCATCGTGCTGGACATGTTCGTTACCCGGTATGAAGGTTTTGCACTACTCGCAGTTGTCATCAGCGGTCTGCCCGGCGCTGTCGGCTCGATCTTCGCCTCGCGTCTCTCTACCAGTTTGCACGCCGCTGCATACTCGCTTGCTCCCCCGGCAACCGCGGGCCCAGGCCCCACAAGACGAGAACCGTCGACGAAGGTCGTGATGCTCGTCCTGCTCCTTGTCACGATCCCTGTGGAGATGATCTTCCTCGGGATCTTGGCCGGACTGAATTGGCTACGACCGCCGGTTATGTTTGTCGGGTTCTCAATCGTGTTTTTCTGCACTGCTGTGAGTGCATTATTCTCCTACTGCTGTCATCATTTCACTAATGTCCAACAGGTGGCATCCTCTCTGCTCATCGCACGGTGGCTGGTCAACTTTTTGTGGGCGCGCAAACTCGATCCGGACATGTACGCTCTGCCGGTGCACTCGGCTCTGATGGACCTCATCGGGCAGCTGCTTCTTGTGCTCTGCTACGAGATCGTGTCGCTTTTTGGCATAAAACTGAACAGCGCGAGGTAGACTGCCGCACAAAATTTGACCTTAGCATGGACGTAACATTATTTGTATCTCACCGCATTGTACAGTCACATTCATTTACCCTAGAAGCCAGTCTCTGAATATTATTCATCGAACCGATGCAGTCATATCGAAATTAGAAGTGAGTAGCGTAGCCCTCCGACCATGGCTAGGTTTGATCAGAAAGTCGGATCGTTCCGCGGCAGGACACAGTTCAAGCGGCCAATGCTGCAGCGAGCAGGCGCTTGAAATTGGGCGTGCCCATCCCACCTTCGAGCGCGTCAGTTGCCATTTTCACACCCGCAACCCAACCCAACACTCACTCAACGGGTCCCAGCCAGTCGTGGCATCGAAACCGACCGACGAGGCAGGGCAGACGGAGCCCGAGTTGTGCCCGACAGTGATATCATTGAATGCACCGGAGTTGGCATACAGGAACGGATTCAGGAACCCGAGCACGGGCTTTCCCGCAGCGATCAGGCGGTCATTGATGAGCGCAATCATGCTCGCGAATGTGGGCGACGACGCGCTCGTCCCGCCGCTCAGCGCCAAGGCCCCCTCGATGCCGATCTGGAAGTTCACGGCCTGGAGGGCGACGTCCGGGTACCCGCGGCCGGTGCGATTGAACGACGCGCTGAAGTTGGCCGGGACGGTCTTGAGGAAGGAGGCGACCTGCTTTTGCTGGTATGCTGGCGCCGGGAACATCGTGGAGAATCCTCCGCCCGTGAAGTTGACGGCCGTCTCGGGGAACCCGATGGTCCCCCCTACGGAGGTTATGAATGGACAAGTCGCGGGGAAGACCGGAGCCAGATCGGGCATGTCGCAGTCGTCCAGGCTGTCGTGGTTATTATGCACTCCACCCTGCGATAGTGAGTTGACTTTGCGGGCTCTTCTCCAGAACGAACGAGACCCACATCTCCAGAAGCAAATAAGACCGAGATACCCCGGGCACCAAGGGACATGTAAGCATTGCAAAGAGCGCTGCAGAGACCATCAGATGTAGTCCAGCGTGAAATAGAGAACCCACTCGACTACAGTAATGTCAATGACTGATTCGGTCATGCCATACGATGTCGTCATCACTGTTGGCGGATTGCTGACGCCCTGGAGATACGTTGTGGTGTCGAGCAGAGCAGTCAAAAAGTCAAATTCTCCGACAGAGAGGAATGTCACAGGCACCCCGGTGGCAAGTCCTTGCTTCACATGAGGCCTATGTGAGACGGAGGGACACGGACTGGTACTCACCAACGGTGTACTGCATGTCCAAGTTGGCTTCCTCTCCCGCCCAGCCGGCGCCCTGCGGATTTGATCCCCCATTGATGTTCTGCAGGTTAAATGTCGTCGTCGACGGGATATCCGGTCGGAGCTGTTCCAGGAACAACTGGCCCCGTCACCCATCCATCAGCGGCAGTCGAAAAATCAGACAGAGAAACCAACACACCTTCAAGTCAACTTCCTGGGCCCACTGGAAGAGGTATCCCGTCGCCAACAGCGAGTTATTCCCCGCTTGAGCCCGTTTCGTCGGGATCCCGTATATCTGCTGCAGACACGCAGGCGTCATGATGGCGTGTGGGTCGTTCGTGTCGCACGACGCCGGAACATGCGCTTTGCTCTTGTGCACTTTCTCATTCGCCTGGATGAACGGCGGCGACGCGGGCTTGGACGGGGGCTGGTCGAACGTCGTGGACGGATGGATCACGTTCACGACGCCGACGATCTCGCGCGGGAGGGACACCGACATCGTGCGCGCGATCTGGCTTTCGAGCTGCGCGTGCGAGAACAGCTGGTAGTCGGCGTCGAACAGATCGTTGGCCTGCGCGACGGGCACGGTGGCCGAGATCCAGTCGCCGTTGGGGGACACGCCGGTCGTGTTCAGTCCATGCGCCGCCGCGAACGCGTTGAAGGCCTGAACAGTGGCTTCCGAGGGCCCCATGAACGTTTTCACCTATCGCAGCAACGCAAGGGCTCAATCACCCATCCTTACGACGGGCGGAGAGAAACCGACCTCCTCCTTCGACAGCCACTGGTGGTAGTTTGCGTTCCCTGGCGTCGAGAGCTCCAGCAGCTTGGCCTGGAGACCCGCGGCGTTCTGCGGCGCCAGCCCGAATCGGAGTTGCAGTTCGTGTGTAGCAGGGGCGGGCCCTTCGCAGACGAAGCCCGATGGGACAGCCGATCTCTTCTCGTGCAGCACTTTCTCGTTCCTGGCGGCAGCCACGACCGCGAACGCGGCGAGCAGGGCCAGAGCTTTGGTGAAAGCCATCGCGTTTCGACAAAGAGAAAACGAGAGAGAGGAAGGTGTTATGGGACGGGGACCAATGGGCTAGATTTATACACGCGCCGCGCCGCTGTACGAGACAAAAGACATGTGCACCGAAATGCGGGCCTATCTGCCCGCCAGGTCCGGACCCTCGCTTGACATCTTGTCCAAATCACAGTTCTGCCATCAAATCGAGCTGGACAAGTGGAAAATCGAGGGGAGAGGCAGGCGACGAGTGAACGAGCGGTCTCTGAAAGCATGGGAGTGTCGTGAGACACGGGTGGAAATTGGACGTCGAGTGTCACAGCACACATCTCTGAGTAGCCGCCGGAGTCGACTATGAGTTGGACCATGAACGGACGCGTTACGTGCTGTTGTGATTGGCAGTGGTTCGAGTGATCGTCGATCACAATTGACGTGTAGGAACACACCGCCACCTGCAAGCCGCTTTGACCTTTCGCCTCAATGTCGGACAAAGTTCATGATCGATTTTTTCCCTCTGCATTTCTCGTCGTTTTCTTGCGCAGATGAGAACTGTTGCTCTTGTTGGGGGTCTCCTTTACGCTGCTCTCGATTGCAAAAAAAAGTCTGAACTTTGTCTGAAATCGGAGACTAGACATGTCCTCCCCCAGAGCCCACAGCAGCCCGATGTCTCCACTGGCCTATCTGACAGGCAATTCAAATAAGGAGGTGTCTCTGCTCTTGTCCACGGCTGAGGCTCTCCTAGCGCGAAGGTGCGGAAGCTGGATCGCAACTCTTCGAATGTCTGAGAAGCCCCTGCTCAGTATATATACTGGCCCGCCCCCGACTCTGATTTTTTCCTCCCTGTTCCTCCCCCTACCAAGTCCACATGTCAGATCAGAATCCATTCCCAGACTCCAGCAACAACGGCGGTACGGCGACGGCGACGGCGACGGCATTCTTCACCCCCACCACCCTAGCGTCAGTCATCCCACCGCATCCCCAGGTTCCATCTCTGCCAAGCTGACTTTCCCGCTTTTCACGCAGCCCGCTGTCCGTCGGCAGCTGGATCAACATCTTTCTCTTCACCCTCGAGCTGGTCCAAGTCTCTGCCTACTTCCGGAGCGCTGCCCGGCGCACCGACAGCGTGTTCATCGGCCTCGGGATCGTCGTGAACCTCATCGCCGACATATTCGGGACCCTCGCGTGCTGTGCCATCACCTACCTCTACACGTCGACGCATTGGGTCAGTGGCGGTCCTGGTTCCCAGGCTCGAGCCCAATCTGACTAGACCGATCGCAGGGCGAGGTGCAGTCGATCCGGAAGCAGTACTGGCCGTTTATTCCGCTGGTGCTCAGCCTCGGAGTCGTCACCGCCGTCTCGCAGTCGTTCATGATCGCGCGGCAGTGGCAAATGTGTGTGCAGTCGCAGTTCTGGAGCTTCCACCCGCTAATGATTCTCAAGGACCAAGAGCATCGCGTCTTTCCTTCCCCTATTCCTCGTCCTACTCCTCACTGTGCGCCCATCTGACCTCCCATCTCCAGCCTTTCTCGCTGACTGTGGCTTAGCTGATCGGAATCTTTGGCTATGGTTTTTCGATGATCCACAATCTCGACAACGGTGACCTTCTGCAGCGCGTTTTTGCCTAGTCAGTTGTCTCTTCGTTCTTATTGGGAATCTACTTAACAATACAAGCATGGCTCTCATCGCGTTGTCCATCGGCACCGCCCTCGTCGTGCCTCTGTCCTTCTCGCCGCTGAAACAGAGAAACAAAGCTTTCAAGTGTGTTTTCACGTCGCACTTCCTGCCCCTCCGCTGATTCACCTGCAGATTCTTCTCGATGTTGATTGAAACTGGACTCTTCTCCGCTGCCGTTACCATCACCGGCACAGTCATGGCCTTGGACAAGGACGTTCGGAAAACCATGGGTAAGCGGCGGTTGCAGCACTTGCCGTCATCTTATCTCACCAAATCTGTCTGATGCATTGCAGTTTGGGTTGGCTTCGCTTTCGTGCTCGCTCGAATCTACTCATGCACCATGCTATACTGTCTCCGCAACCGCACCGAATCCTCCATCGTCTGGACCGGGAACACATTCGAGACCGCGCACTCCGGTGCCCTCAGTGAGTAGTGACACCCCTGCATCGTCTACCGCCAACCCCAAGGCTCACGCGCTCCAGTTGCCCCGCCGAACGAGCCCTTGACCGCCTCCTTGTCCTTCGAGCACCAGAAGAAAGCGGAGAAGATGGTCATGGAGGACGCGGACGCGTTCCAGCTGACCCGGCGCCAGATCAAGCTGCACACGGGCGACTCGGACTCAGGATCCTCCAATCTCAGCCGCGACCTCAACGACGAGATCCTCGAGATGGAGTACGAGTCGACCCTCGGCCGGGACCTCGAGTCGCGGCAGTCGTTCCGGACCGCGCGGGAGCTGCAGACGCCGAGCGTGAGGTTTGTCGGCGGCGACGGGGACGAGAACGAAGAGGACGAGGACAAGGAGAACGAAGAAGAGGCTCACTATCATCAGCAGCAACCAGGTCGCAATATCACTGGGTACTGGGATGTAGAGAACGGAGCTGGATACCAGCAGGAGCGCGATGAAGACGAGTACGACGGAATGCAACACCGAGACCTGGGGCGTCTCGAAGAGCGGGATGATGGTAACGAGTCCGACACCAGCACTCCTTCCGAGTACCCGTCGAGCAATGTGGGAGAGGGTCCTCAGGCTGTGTAGTTCACTCTCGTCTTTCTTTAGTCGTCTGGACAAATGCATCGCAGAGGTCAGCTGAACAGGACGGGGCATCGAGCGTCATATTTGGGGTCAAAAATCATGAGAAACGCGCATACATCCGTATCAAAAAGAGGTTTGAGACTCAGAAGTGTGCCAAGCCCCTAGTCGCTGTCGCGCAGATCCAAGTCCTCGTGAATCTGCCTGATGGTCGACTGTCTCAAAGCAGCCAGCTGCAGGAGATCTAGTCAAAGCAGCGGAAACAAAAAGGTCATATCACGCGTACCCGTCCAATAAGAATCTATGCGCGACACGTTACACTCATCGAGCGAGGCACGCAGGACTTCACAAGGACGCACCTGAGTCGCGTCCTTCGCCTCGTTGTACCGATGCAGCAGCCGTATATGGTTCTTGACAATGGCTTCCGCGTCTGCACTCGCTCTATGTGCGTACCATGGTACGTGTCAGAAAGTGTTCGTGCCGCGATGACGAGGCGCGTACCCCAACTCGGCTTCGAGGCTCGCGATCTCGGCTTTCAGCGCGGCGCAGCGCGCTTCTTGGGCCTAAATTGACGCGTCGGCGTCAGATATATACAGAGGCAGCTGACACGGCGCACTTTGCTTGAGATTGGCGCGTACATCGCACTGGGTCACGTTCAAGATTCGTCGGACGGAACGGGTCACAGGTATCGTGACCGCGCCAGACGCACGTGCAAGATCACGAGAAAACACTCCAGTGGGGATAATGTAGGCTCGGGATAGTCTACTTACTCCTGCTCAGCAGTCATCTCCAACACATAAGCGACTGGCACTGTCAGACTACTTTGTCGATTCACGTATTCCTCAGTATTTATTCAAATTTTGTCTTAACTAATCGATACATAGCCACTGACAATAGATCCCTCGCCTTACGGGCTCCAGACAGTAACAGTAGCCGCAAACCCATTCAGATTCGATGCGTGGTTTATCACACCCGCGCTACCCACACTGAGCTGGAACACCGCCCCGACGGTCGACAGAGAGTAGACGCTGACAGAGGATGCGGAATCGATGTTCACCAGCTGGTTCTGGCAATTGACCGAGTTGAGACACGTTTGGGAGTAGCTCTGTCAAGCAGATTCAGTAATTTCTCCCAAAGAGGTGGGGAGGGGGCAAAGAGAAAGCGCACGTTGTAGAAGCTGTAGAACCCAGCGCCGAATATGAAGATATTCGACGAGCCTGACACGACGAGCGCCCAGGCCGAAGATGTGGAGGTGAAGGACGGATCGTGGAATGCGCTGTTGATCGCAAACGGTCCCGGGACGACCGGGTTCGGTTGGTAGTACGGCTTGGAAAGCAGATAATCAGTCCCTGAAGAATGGAACGACAAGCTCCGCACCGTTTCCGTTTGTATCAATCCGATGTAATGGTCCTTCGCCCCCACGAGGTTGAATTGGTAGAGCGTATGATGCTCAGCAGCAACCCCGATCATCCATACAGGGCCTGCCGACTCAGACAGAACACCGCGGCCACTGTAGAGCGACAGCTGAGAGAATCCATCACCGTCAACGTCATGGTCCGCCAACCAAACCCAAGTTCCCTGAAAAAAAAAACCGATCGTGAGCGACGAGACTCCCACATGCCATGCGCGGCGGCTCACCTCGAGGTACGCCGTCGAGCCCGTGGTCAGATGCAGCGCTAAGAACGCAGCGTAGCAATTCGAGATTCCGCCGCTACCGTTCGAAGGGCATTGAGCCAGTTCAAGCTCAGTCCCGGCGGCTGGAAAGCGGTCGCAACAGTCAGATTCTATGCTGGACGGATCAGCGACATACACGCACCTCCTCCCAACCGAATGTGCGAGTCCCACATTCCAGTGCTTCCTTGAGTTGACTCGTGGACATTCCATTCGACAACGATTGCCCCCGGTGCTGCAAGTCATCATGTGAGCACCAGCTACAGGAGAGTAGGTGAAACAGGACATACTTGGTCCAACGGTGGTGAAGATGATGTCGGTGATCTCCATGATCCCAGAAGACCCGGGAGCACCCACTTGTACGACGACTTGGGGGTTGTTCACATCACTGAACGCCGATCCCTTTCCGGCGATAACCGACCATGCCTCCCCGACGATCTGAGATCCCGCTGGAATGCGCAGTGTCGAGGTCACGATGTAAGTGCCGGCGTCGAAGAATATGATCTTGCAGCCAGCGTACTGTGAGTTGGAACTTAGCAAGACATCAGGAGACGAGGATGAGCGTAACGCACTGTGTTGAAGACAGCCTGCAGCGCCGCCGTGTCGTCTGTAGCTCCGTCGCCCTTGGCCCCATGATCCTTCACACTGACGAATTGGGACACAACATAGCTAGCATACTGCGGATGCCCGCGTCCGAAGATGCGCCCAGCACTGTCCAGCAAGGCGGCCGCCTTCGACGGAGCAGCAATGCTGCCCTGGGTGAAGGTCCCAGCCCCATTCGTTCCGTGGTAGACGTTGCCCTGTCCCCAGGAATCGATCGTCATCGAGCCTGTGCTTCCGGCCAAAACGACCGCGCCCCCAACGACGCCGACAGCCGTGGGAACGTTCGTGAGCTTGATGTTGTTCAAGGCGAGCGACCCAGCGCCGATCACAGTGCCCTGGCTGGGCGTCGAAGTGCGCAGGAATACCGGGGTGTTGGTAGCCACAACATCGAGGATGGCCTCGGCGCCGACGGTCTGGATTGTGTTGCCACCGCCGGTGGACAGATCGAAGCCGACTTGGCAGTTGGAGATCGTGACTGTTTGGAACGTCCAGCCCCAGTTCCAAGCCCCGAAAACCGCAGTCTGAGCGCCGTTGAACGTGACATTACGAACCGTGAATCTGGTCAGAAGCGATCAACTCGGAGGGCAAACGGCTCTGGCTTGACTACTTACTGCTGGTTCCCGACCCACATGCCGTACTTTCCGCCGTTGAAGACCAAGTCGCCCATGAACCCACCGCTGCCGTTCTCCATCCAGATTCCCTGGTGCGCCGTATTCGGGGCGTTTGACATATTGATGACGATGTTCATCAGCGACGTCGACTGGGAGACTTGCCAGTGGATGCCGGTGCCTTGTGCCACAGTCGGGGGAACGCGCGTAACATCGATCACAAAGTTGCGCACAGAACGGAAGCTACGCAGTGTTATTAGAGATAAACTGAACGGAGGAGAGGACCTACAAGTTGTTCTGGTTGACATAGTACTGGGCTCCTCCGCCTCCGGGGATATACGGATCGGCGTCAATGACAGCAAGATCAGAAAACGACGCAGCAGCAAGCAACGTAGGGGGCTCGATCGCATCTCCAATGAGTCTGGGAGAAGGGTGAGATCTGCCTGGCTCGGAAACACACTACGCACTGTGTATAGTAGTAAGGGATGATGGAGTTTGAGATCAGATACGTTCTGCATGGTGTCAGATTCGAACTCTTGCGGAGAGACATATCGCTCACCCCTTGGGGAAGAAGACCACCGCAGGAGACACACTGAATTACTGGATCAGGAGTGGTACTTACAGGAAACCGCTACCAGCGCTTACGTGCTCGAGTTGCAACCCTGACCGCATCTTCCTCCAGCTGTGATAGCGGCACTAAGTTTATGAGATGGGAATGAATCCAGTCATCAGAATCAGGTCTGCCTACTTGATGGCTGTAAGCACCCAGATGTCAGCGAGAATAAGTCATCAACGATGTCAAGGCTGACCTGCTGTGTCATCGTGAACACCGTCCCCGATGGCCCCATAGTCCCTGACGTTGCGGAAGACAGGATATGTAGATGGATTCGCGTTGTACGCAGCGGTGCCTTGGTGCTTGATGTCTTGCAGCCAGAATGCGTTTGATGGTCCGGCCCTGTCCGAGGACGTCAGCAACGCCCATGAGATCCCGGATGAGTTGCTGACGTTCCACTACCGAGAGGAGTGCTGCACGACGAGCCCAGAGACTGAGCCCCCCTCAGCAACCCGAGGGCAAGGCCAGCGGTGAACAAGACCGTCGAAAACATAGTGGCAAGTCCTTGAACACCTCTCACACCGCGCGCTGATCCCCCTTATCAAGGGCTCGCCCCAGACAGACGAAACGGGAACATGCGAAGAAGCAATGTAGGAGAATGTTGGTGTGGCGAGAAGAACTCCGGCCGGCAACGCTGCAAGCGGCTGCAATATCCAGCAAACCCGCTGTGCCGCAGCGGCACAGTGCAGGGTCACTTGCACCTGAAATCGCCACCGTATCATGTGTTGTCGTCGAAATGGGATAAATGCGCAGAGGATCACAGGTCTGCGTCGAATTTACGAATAGACCAGGCGATGACGACACCTTTGGACCGATGGTCCCGAGTAGGACTCTGTGGAATGGTGGGAAGAAGCTCGTTTGGTCCGAGATTGCCGTCCATTCACATGGCAACGTCGTGGTACATCTGGATGCAGACACGAGCCGTCCATTGGGGCGTGATATATGTATGCGACCCGTGCTCAGGCGGGAGGGACCGCATGACATATGAAGACACGAGAAGGGATCTGCAGTCCGAGATGACGCAGACGAAACGCCAGAAAGAAGGTCCGCCAGGAATTAGTGTCAAACCGAGCCGGATCCGGTACTTTCCCTCAGTAAATTGAGGTTACGGTCGCTGCCGTGCTCTCCAAGGGCCATGCAATCGCCCCATCAGCGCCGACCTCCATTCACACACCCGCGGAGCCAGCCCAGTGACGCTGCTCGCTTGGATCGCAATTCACGTGCTCGTCTTCCCGCGTGGCGACCCCACCTGATATGCAACAACTGAGGGCGACCACCATCGAGAAGTGGTTGGGTCCCGCTGATCATCATTTCAAAGAATCCAAGGCCTCTAAAGAGCTCGCCTCCTTTGACTGCCATCGACCAATCGCCGAGTCGCAAGCCATTGGCAGCACAGGGATCCCGTGGCCTCCACGCAGTGACTACTACGGCCGATGGGATTGACAGATTGTGCGCGGACTTGAGAGTCGACGTTGATGGACGTCGAGATGGATGACGCGGAAGAGGTGTGGGAGCATGTGTTATGTGCTAGAGTAGGAAGGCCAGACGAAATTGATATGGCCATTGACATTGCGCATCGACAAGCACTGCGCTCAAGACAAGGGAGAAAGGAATTATTATGTGGCTGTGCCATTCAGACGTCACGCGTTGATTCTTGGGTCACAAAATCCCCATCAAAAGATTGAACTTGGGAAGTTTTCTCTCTTGTTTCCACGCGCGGCGATGACCACGAAATATTACCGAGAGGCTTCTAGATTTTTATTCGAAAGGTTGTGACCTTAATATCAGACTTAAATCGTAGAACGTCAGTTCGACTCTATCAGAGACAGAAATTATCTCAGATTTACTTTTGATATTGCCGGCGAGCCTCGGTCTAGAAAGCCATATTTCTCCAGTATTCCGAAGCATTGAAATTCTATGGTACAGAAGATGAAGTGAACTGGAGTGCGGGAAGCACAGAAGGCAACAGATTTGAGGCAAGCGCCTCAAAAAGCCGTTGCCCATCCACCGTGGTAAGGTTTACTGTTACGTCCTCACCTTATATTTCATAATCTTTGCTCTTTGCTTGATTTTTGACCATAAATACCTCGCTATCATCTTGGCATCTCATATTATGCTCTACATCCATAAAGATATGCTGAATCTACGCTGTTTACATAGGTCACGACTTTAACTTGCTTCTATTTCATCTAACTCAATGCCTAATCCATGCCACATAGCGGGAAATCACAGCAGAGCATCCCGCCTGCAGCCCAGTATAAGAGCTGAACAAAATTTCCTTTCTCAGACGAATGGCGTTCACCTATTTGCGCGTGCTTTCGCCATCACGAGATTTTTCCAATTATCCACCGACCATGTCCTCCGCCGCATCCTCGTCGCGCGAGTCCTCCCCCGACAACGCGCCGCTGGCATCACTGAAAGCCAGCTCATCCAAAGCCGCGCAAAAAGCCAAGAGCAAAGCCCCCGCCGACAAGGGCAACAGGAACGAGGGCTCCGATCCACACTGGACGTACCAACCGCCTGCGAAATCAGTCCGCCTCGAGAAGTCCGCGGACGTCGGATCGTTCAGCTGGGATGAGCTGAATGGCAACGATGACCTCGAGCTGTGGCTTGTGCGCATTCCAGACGGCGTGCGTGCCGTTTCTTTCCGCGTTCTGTCCTGCCCCCGAATGTGCATATGCTAATCCGAGATGTATTTGTTGGACAGGTCAAGCCCAAGTATCTCGTCGATGCGCAGCTGGATCTTCCTCCGAACACGAAACACGACGCGACAAGCAGCGCAAAACTGGGGGTTCTGCAGCGGAAGCACGTCGCGTACGATATCTGGTCTGTGGGCGATGATGCACCGGAAGATATGCCCATCGGGGGCGAGGAAATCAAGGGCATATCCTGCTTGTTACCCCGAAAGACTGGGAAGGGCGCATTGTATTCCGGTACGTCGCACTCTGTATCCTCGCCAAGGCACCACCGAACTATTCACAGCTCCGCATTCGATCGCGAGAACTGTAGTCCTTTCCGCCCAGCCAGTCACACCCACCCTTGACTCTACCATCCCCCCTAACACGCGCCCTGTGTTTAAAAACGATCCACGGCAGATACACCCGGAAGAGCTACTCACGCACTCTTTCGTCCCGTACGGCGCGGACTCAGCGATGCATGCGCCTCTCGCTGAACCGCGGCCCGAGACACCGCCAGCTATGGAGGTTGACACGGAAGTCCTCGTTCCTGCCACACCAGACCAGCCGGTGAAGACGAAAAGCGAGAAGAAGGGCAAGGGCAAGAAACGCAAGGGCGACGATGTTGTTGCAGAGGTCCCGACGAAGAAGTCGAAGAAAGCCAAGGCGACGGCATGAACGCCATTTCCTGCTTACGTTTCGAGCGTCATACTACATTCCCACTATGCATCTGGTGATGATATACAATACTACACACAAAAAATAACGGCGCTATGCCAATGAGTAAGAGGTGTCGGGTGCCCGAGCGAGTCGGAAGGGCGAATGCAGTGTTAGCCCAGATCCATCGCGTCCCGAGAGGGCGAAGCCGCAGTCTGTTTCCTCCTGGGTTCTGGCAATGTTCTCAATATCTCCTGGACCTCATCCTCCATGTCCTGATAGATACTCTTCTCTGGGAAGCCCCACATCGAGCCTGGCTCCTCTTGCTGTCGCTGATCGAAGATGCCCCCAACAGTGTCGACCCACTGCCGCCGCATTTGAACGAGTTGGTTGAGCGAGTCGGGCACGACGAGATTATTATCTTCGTCTGGACCGAGACCCAGTGCAGCAGGACAAGGAGGCAAATGGCTCGAGGACCCCTCGCCTGGCGCAGGCGTACCCGAGCCACTAGCGTCATCCAGCTTCTTCTTCTTCTTGTTCACCTTAGGCTCGTTCTTCTTCTGCAGTTTGGTGTACGAGTTGCTAATGCTTTTATCGATAGCGTCCCGGGACTCGATGTACTCCTGGTGACCCAGCCGATCTCGTGCAATCTTGACGAGACGGGCTTTCCGAGCCTTGTTCACCGCAACGACTTGGCGCAGCTCGCTCTGGGCATGGCGCAGAGCAGTGGCAATCGGGTCGTCTACCTTGTCCGAGTAATCAGGCTGCAACCGCAGTTAGAATCGACCAAGTGCACAGTCGCATAGAAAGAAACGCACAATCGAATCCAACAACCCGTGATAACGCATCGTGTCCCGTATTCGAGCCTCCAGATCAGACACATTCATCTTCTCCTTTCTCGCCGCCGCCGCCGCACTCCCTCCCGGCCTGCCCTCCATCGCGTCCTCTGCCGCCTTGACGCCTTTCCACGGCGTGGCATCCGGCATCGGCAACAACGCGCTTAGCACTCGTTCCGTCAACGGGCCATGGCCTCGAGACTCGTTCAAGAGGTCGCCTTCAGCCAGCGTCGACGGATCCCACTTCGGAGCCGGTGGCAGATACGAGTCGGCTTCGGCATCGCGTGCGTCGCCCGCGTCGGGGCCCTTGGCGTCCATCTCGGCCCAGTTTTCCGTATAATGTCGGCCTAGCTTGGGCATTATAAACGGTTCGACTTCGTCTCCAGTGTGTTCCAGGAATCCGATGTCCTCTTCGCGGATGGGACGCAGGTAGGGCTCGATGAAGGAGTAGAAGATGGAAACGGAGGTTTGCGTGGGCTGTTTAAGCTGACTAAAGTCTTCCATTACATCCGTCGGTTTGCTCGGTCCCGGCTTTGACGGCGGCGGCAACACTGGTCGTGTCGGGAGAAGCGATACGGGAGGAGGGATAGCCCAGTCATTAGTGGATGACTGGTTCGTGATGTTTCGGAGTTGAGATCGTGTACGCATAGTATGAGAGAGAAAGCGCGACACACCTTAGCAGAGGGTTGGCTAGCTGAAGAGGTCGACTTTTGTGCCTTTGGAGGATGCGTATGCTGTGCTGGTGGCGTGCCTTTACGGGGCTTTTGGCCATCTATCAAAGCAATTAAGTTGAACGGTTCACAAAGAGAAGGGCCGGTAATGCCACCTTCATGGTCGCTCTCGTCGTCTCGCTTTCGTTTCTTCTTGTGCTTCTTGGCATCATCTCTGCAACGATTGTTGAAAGAGTATTCGAAGCGGCTTTAATTGAATCACTCACCCTCTCGGGTCTAAAGAGGACCGCGCTGAAGACGGAGGAAGAGACGGAACAGGTTTAGACTGAATACGCGATTTGACTCTGATATCGTCGGCCTCGGGAAGCGGGGTAACTAGAAAGAAAGAGATACCAAAAAGGAAAGCACACGATCAGCATCCGCGAACGCGTCGGGTCAGGATAAATCAGACACGCACAGTCGCGCTCGCGTTTGACCTTTTCTATCTGCTTGGCTTTACCTTTCTCCTTCTCCCTCATTCTCTTGTACGTCTCCTCAATCTGCTTGAAGTCCTCGGTCACCTTCTTCGCACGCTCCAGCGTACGCGCTTTGAGCAGCTTCAGCTCCTCATGCAGCGCCTCGAGCTCGTCCGTGGACGGTACAGAGTCCGGCACAACCTTGATGAGCTGCGAGCGTATGGGGGATGGAGTTCGGGTGTATGGCGTCAGCTTCGCGGCGGCCATGGTGGCACACAGGTCGGGTTCGGCCGTGCGGAGCGCAATCCGAGGGGGTCAAGAACGCACTCGGCAGCGTTCCGGGCGGAAATCAATGAGTCGCGCGGGCCGCAGATCGTGCAGAACGACGCGGAGCGACGGGGTGCACTGTCGTCGACCAGGGCTCAGATGGGGCTGTTCCGCGGGCGCCGGGATCGCAGGGACCGTTGCAGGGGGCGGAGAGAGACCCTTAGCGGGCCACGGAGGTGGTTTCGCGCCGTGTGCGGAGGCGGGTGGGCGAGGGCGCCGTGCTCGCGCTCAGCCAATCAAGGCAGAGAACAAGTTTGTGATCACGCATCATGTGGCGGTGCGCAACAATGGATATCTCGTGCAGACTGGTAAATCGAAGTGGATGGCTTACAAGGTCTCTGACCTGTAGAGACTGGACTGACTGGGTGTGGTACAACTTATGTTGACTGATACGTGCTAAAGCTATTTATCCAATGAAATCTACATGTACGGCGTGTTGTGCGACAATCCGGCAGTTCCTGATAGTCCCCACATAGTAATCCGCGGGTTAGCGTATCGGGATCGTGTCTAAACCCCATCGATTTGAAGGTCAACATGGTTCGAATGATTCGAATGATTCAGCTTCAGCTAGACGAGCATTCGAACAACACGTTCCATCAATTCAATGAAATCCACTGCCGACAAACACTCGTCTGCATCTAGTAGAGAAACTCTCCCCGCTCGAGAGAAGGACATCTCAACCCTGGTATTTGAGAACTCGAATCACCGCAGGCGACGCCAGCGAAAACGCCTTCAGCTTCGACGCCTGTTTGGATGGGGTGGAACGCTAGGGAGGAGACAGATAAAAAGGACTCAGTGGGGTCCCCCAAGAAAGTACCATATCGCCTCGGTTATCTTCTCATGTCCTAAAGCTCGCGCCTATTCCTTCAAGCTCACGCATTGGCGACAACGTCGTTGGCCGGTACCATGAGGCATACAAGGTGAGAAGCAGTTGTGTAGCACATGTGAGTATGCACTGAACCCCGTCGATTTCTTGGGATTAGCATCGTTCCATGTCAGGAAGGAGGAGGCAGGTTAGAAAGACGGAAGTGCCCTGCTGACAGAGTCTCAAATCATCGATCACTGATGGCCATCAAAGCGTCTTGTACCGCACCTCCCATCTCCCGCCTCTTATCGACTCTGTCCTATCGAAATTCTGGCACCAGAACCTCTCAAAATATCAAATAATAATATCTCAATACGAATAGCTCGACGGCTTGAGCCTGAGAGGGACAGCTAAATTCTGGTTTCCGTTGCAGCTCAACTTGAACATCGCGATGGCCCGGGGAAGCCAATCGAGTACATTCAGCGCGTCACCATATTTCTTCGACAGAGGCTCTCATGGGACCGCAACCCCCATCACGGAGCGCATCTCGGTGCGTATGCAGCGTCTCAGCGGCCCGCAATCATTTCCACCGGGTCTCGGGCAGTAAAGCTGATTTATTCCACGGCTGTATAGATGGATTCGCGTCCTATTGTGTCGTATTACTTCCCGAAGGGCGTGGGAGCGCATCACTATGGCTCGATGTGCGTCTGTGTCTCGGTCGTAATTCATGGAAACCCAATTCAACCGCAGGCACCCAATGAAACCACACCGGCTGACGCTGACCAACGCGCTTGTGATGGGCTACGGACTGGACAAAAAGATCCACTACATCTACGACGTACGCGCTGCGACGCGCGCAGAGTTGGAAGCGTACCACGACAAAGACTACATCGATTTTCTCTCCAAGTGGGTGTTGGGCGCATGAGCCGGATGTTCTGCCTGATCTCTGCTGCAGAGTCACGCCGATGAACTCCCATTTGATGCGCGATATGATCGACCAGTTCAATTGTGGCGAGGACGGCCAGGACTGTCCTATCTTCGCGGATATGTACGATTTCGCGAAGATGTACGCGGGCGCGTCGCTGGCAGGTGCGCGGAAGTTGATGGCGGGGACGACGGACATCGCGATCAACTGGTCGGGTGGACTGCACCATGCGAAACGCGGGGAAGCTAGCGGGTTCTGTTACGTCAACGATATCGTTCTCGCGATTCTCGAGATGCTCAGGTGTGCATTTTGCTGCTTCTTCTATTTATATTTTTTCCGGGTTCGAAAACGGTGTGGCAGATATCATCCGCGGGTGCTTTACATCGATATCGACATTCACCACGGGGACGGAGTTGAATTCGCGTTCTATCAGTCAAACAGGGTAATGACACTCTCATTCCATAAATACACAGGGGACTTCTTTCCTGGGACGGGCAAACTGGACGATAACGGTGACGGCCTAGGGAAGCATTTCTGCCTGAATGTTCCGCTCCAGGATGGGATCGACGACGAGATGTATCTGAGCACCTTCAAGACCGTCGTGAATGACACGATCGATGCTTTCCGGCCGAGCGCGATCGTGTTGCAGTGCGGCGCTGATTCGTTAGGCTGCGATCGATTGGGTGCATTCAACCTGTCGATCGCAGCTCACGGCGAATGCGTGAATTTTGTCAAAAAGTTCAACATCCCGATGCTCGTTGTCGGCGGTGGTGGCTACACGATCAAGAACGTCAGCCGGTGCTGGACATACGAGACGTCAGTCCTGGTTGGGGCGGAGGTGTCGAACAATCTCCCAGCGACGGAGTACGACTCGTTTTTCAAGGACTCGCATTTCAAACTCCATCCGCCACTGACGGGCAAGATCGACAACCAGAACACGACCGCGTCGTTGCGCCGCATCACAACCGCCATCAAAACCAAGCTGCGCTATCTGCAGGGCGCGCCGAGTGTGCAGATGCAGGAAATCCCGCCCGACATCCAGGGCTTCCTGCACGACGAGGAGCGCACGCAGGACGAGATAGAGGAGGAGCACGGGACCGCCCGGGCCGGCGACGCGCGCGCGGACCCACACCACACGCGTGTGCGCAACGTTGTCGACTACTTCGAGGGTGACGACGATAACGACGGCGAGGACGACGACGACGACACTATCGCGCCGCCACCGCCTACCAGCACCAGCCGCGCGGCACGTGCTGCGCCTAGTTCACGTCGGGGGAAAAGTGGGAGGCCGAGGGGCCGACCCCGGGGGCGGCCGAGAGGGTCCGCGGCCGCGCCGTCCACCCGGCGCAGCGTGGAAGAGGACGACGACGACTCGGATGATGATGACGATGACGAGGAGGACGACGTTTCCGTTGCGTCAGTTCCGAGACGTCGGGGACCCGGTCGACCGAGAGGCAGTCGGGCGCGCGGTCGGGGTCGAGGGGCTCCTCCGCCAGTCAGTCGCGCGTCGACAGTATTTGAGCCTGCGATGGACGTGGATGAAGACGCACGTATTATGGACCAGGAATTGGACGCGATGGATCTCTAGACAGACCTGGATATCTCCGTCAGGCGCTGTTAGTCGTCGACCGTTGTAACAGTGTAGGACAATGTCGTTTGGGGTGGGTAGCTGGACATTCGGTTGAGTTCGGCAGGAAACCACTGCAGGAAGAGGAAACAGGTAGTTTGTCGGAGTATTGCCGTCCCGGCCTCGGAATATAAAACGGGTTTAAATCTTGACAAGCAGCAGACCTGTCACATCGAGAGGAAGCCCGGAGTGTGCCGTAAAGAAGAGGCCGCATGCCAAGGATGATCCTGTCAAAAAGGCCCTCTCCGGGAATTGAACCCAGGACCACTCCCATCTGCACTTCTTATCGAAGCGGGTCAACACCCGAAGGGAGTATCATACTACTAGACCAAGAAGGCGATGTCCACCGGGTCGTGGATATCATTATAATGCTGCAGATACAGTGCAACCAGGAAACATAGGATTATCTTTGACTCACTTTGATTATCAGTTGCAGGATTCCGAGTAATGCATTTGGAAGCTCTGGTTAAGAAAATCAGATCGCCCTCTGTAAGCCCCGGAGTCGCTACCAGTCGGCCCGGATCCCGTCAATGGTCAACGAGCAACTCTAGTGGAGGCTCTCGGATTTTATCTTGAGAGTTGAGCGCTTGCCCCTTCCATTGCACAAACAGATTACTGATGACCTCTGAGTATAAAAACACAGTAAGTTCCAACATGACTGTTGTACAGGACAAGTGCACAATTCTGTCTGACACAATATCCGATGGGCACAAATATGTAGAAGAACCTTGCACCAAGGCCGCACACACGCCACCAGGGACAGTAAATTCCAGCGACCAGAGACCAAAACTTCGGCTTCGACAGCACCGGTGAACGGCGAGCGTCGAGCGTCGAGTGTCGAGTGTCGAACGTCAAACGTCGAACAGCGAACTGATGATTCTCTGCTCAGAGGCCCCGTCAAAATCATGTGGAGAGCACGTGCCCGCGTTCTGCCTGAGTGAAATCACATGGTCAACGACAGTCGGTCTCGGGCCCGCCTCATGCTCATGACAGGGCGTACCGGTACTGGAACAATGATGTCCAAATTTTCTGCAGGATTCCAGGCATCTCACGGCTCCGTCACCATTCTGAGATCTACGCTAGAGTTCGAGATCACAGGTGACCGCCCCCACATGATGTCATCCACGGGTCGCGTTACTCGCGCATCGCTGCTCTCCCTCCACAACCACAACCGCCATGAGTATCCCATCTCACATGCAAGACCGAGAGCGTCTCTCAGAAGACGTCCCCCGGGACTCTGACTATGACAGAAGCAGCATCCGAACAGGTTTTTACATCCACCGCAATGACCCGCGTCGAGCGAACAGTCCATCTCATGTCCGTGTCGCAGACTACTCCGACTACACCGCCTCGGGCCAAGGCCTGACCTCAACCGCGCACATCTCCCCCGATGGCCGCATCATCATCTCTCTCGACCTGAAACGCGCGCTGCCCGACCTGCCCATCGAGATCGTACAGAACGTGCAGGAATTCGGCGTCGACGCGTCGCAGACGTGGCGGAGCTGCCCCCCGCTTAGCATCGTTATCATGATCGTCGGCAGCCGTGGGGACGTCCAGCCGTACGTCGCGCTAGGGAAGTCGCTGGTCGCAGAAGGCCACCGCGTCCGCATTGCGACGCACGGTATGTTCCAGGGGTTCGTCGAAGAGCAGGCCTTGGATCAGCTGGAGTTTTTTGACATTGGGGGAGATCCACAGGAGCTGATGAGTTATATGGTGAAGAGTGCGTCGCTCCGTCTCCCTAACGCCCCCTGGTGTTCTAAATGACCTGTGTGCATAGATCCGGGCTTGGTGCCAGGGATGGCGTCGTTGACGAACGGTGATATCGGAAGGAAGCGCAAGATGCTCACGCAGGTCATGGAGGGGTGCTGGTCGGCGTGCCACTCTCCGTCCACTCGCACCGGGCAGGCGTTCGTTGCGGACGCCATCATATCCAACCCTCCTGCCTTTGCCCATGTGCATTGCGCCGAAGCACTCGGAATCCCGCTCTTACTGAGCTTCAGTGCGTGTTGACCACGGAATTCATCACTGCCTCAATTCAACCTTCTTTCTCGATAGCTATGCCCTGGTGACCGTTCTATTCTGCTTACCAAGGGTGATGTTTCTAACGCAGGACGCAGGACGCCGACTCGCGCATTTCCGCACCCGCTCGTCAACATCAAAGCTTCTAATGCAGAGAACGGGCTCACTAATTATCTCAGCTACGCACTGGCCGACATCCTTACATGGCAAGGGTTGGCTGTCTCTTGCTGAATTCTATTCCAGGCACTCAATGTTGTGCAGAATGGGCGACTTGGTCAACAAGTTCCGTAAATATACCCTGGGGCTTGAGGCACTCTCGTTGCGATCGGGCCCCAGCGTCGTGGACCGTCTCAAAGTGCCCTGGACGTATTGCATGAGTCCAGCATTGGTTCCCAAACCTGAAGACTGGAAGAATCATATCGGTAGGCGTGCTCACCTTGACTGCTGTCGGGCGGGTTAATCGCTGCGCACATAGATGTAGTCGGATTCTATTTTCTCGATCTCGCAACAAGTTATACGCCACCTGACGACTTGGCCAAGTTTGTACGAGCTGGGGACGCGCCTGTCTATATTGGGTGTGTCTCTCCCATGCTCCTTCGCACACAGTATGAGACGGGCACAGTTTTGGCTCGATCGTTGTGGACGACCCTGTGGCTTTGACCAGTCCGTCTCTTCCTGCTTTCACATGAAAGGTTTCGATCTGACACGAATTGCAGACATAATATTCGAAGCAACCGCCCAAGCAGGTGTTCGAGCCCTAGTGTCCGCTGGCTGGGTAAGCGACTTCTTGTAACTTGGTCGTAAAGTTCCAGCTCGTAACATGAACGTACAGGGTGGCCTCGGTGGCCAAAGCATTCCTTCGCACGTTTTCATCCTGGGAAATGTCCCTCACGACTGGCTATTCTCTGAGAACCGAGTCTCAGCGGTGGTCCACCACGGAGGCGCTGGTACCACTGCGATCGGGCTAGCGAAAGGCAGACCGACGGTCGTGGTACCCTTCTTTGGAGACCAGGCATTTTGGGGTGAGTGCTCACAACAATCAAGCTGTAGTTAGAGTCGCTGAACAACTCGTACGAAGGCGAGATGATCCACAAAGCTGGGGCCGGACCGGATCCCATCCCTCATAAGCAGTTAACCGCGCAGAACTTGTGCGACGCCCTCAAGTTTGCCGTCAGTCCTCAGGCTGGAGCTGCTGCTGGGCGCATGGGCGAGCAGATCCGACACGAGGTCAGTACTTGGTTCGCGCGATTGTTCACACTGACTGTGTCTCAGAATGGGGTGAACCAAGGCGTGGACAGCTTCTACCGTCATCTTCCGCTGTTGAACATGAGATGTGATATGGATTCGGCGCGGGTGGCTGCTTGGTGGTCCACAGAGCATGTAACTAGTATCGTGCTCCCGAGGTTGCTGGTTGCTAACAACCCCTTGCAGTGCTTGAAATTCAGCACGTTTGCAGCTCAAGTCCTCATCGATGCCAAGCTCATCAAACCGGGAGACCTTGAGCTCCATCGTGCGTGAGATAGATGATTCTTTGGCCACGACTGACTATGCGATCACAGGTTCGAAGGAGTATGACTCGGTCAAAGAGATAACCAATCCTGTCACGGGCGGAGCGAGTGCCATATTCTGGACGGTGACGAACTACTATGCGGGAATTGCGCAGATATTCTAGTAAGCGAGAGACAACCTCAGATGCATGAAATCACTGACCCGCGAAGCAAACCGGTGGATGGTATCGTCAAAACGACGACAGCCATCCCTCGCGGTGAGTCTGATCGCAGTATACTCTCTGAACCTCTCCAACTCGTGGCAGGCGTGATCGATATCGTTTCGTCCATCCACCAAGGGGTGGCGAATGTTCCGAAACTGTATGGTTCCAAAGTACGCAAAGCAGGCAAGGTGGGGAACTTTGCAGACGGTGTCAAGGAGGGTGGGAAGGTACGAGATGCGCCGAGCGTCGAGCATTGATGAACGCCTTTGTCAGGGCCTGTTTTTCGGCTATTACGACGGAATCACCGGCTTGGTGCGGGAACCGTATGAAGGTGCACAGAAAGAGGTGCTGTGGCGGGCCTTCAAGTCACAATATTCATCTGACTGAATTCATTAAGGGGTTTATTGGTGCTGTCAAAGGCTCTCTGCGGAGCTGTGAGTCCTATCTTACCTTCTGACGCACTCAAACCCAAACTCCTCTTACAGTTGCCAATGCGACGATCCGGCCAGCCGGCGGCATCGTCGGCGTGGTCGCCCACCCCGTCATGGGCCTGTGGCGGAGCGTGCAGCCGCCTGCGACGCGGAAGCAGGAGCTTCGGATCCGAGAAACGAGGCTGGCGCACGGGGTCGATGCCGCGCGGCGGGCCACGCGCCAGCAGAAGGCGGATGTCGTGAGCACGTTCAAGGAGCTCGAGCGGACGAAGATGGACAGGCAGAAGCGGTGGCGGGAGATGGCTGAGAAGGAGATGTATAATGATGGCGAGGGACAGACACAGCGGGCGGGGCCGTCGTCGTGATGGTGTTATCTGTGATATTATCATGGACATCTTGACCGATTCTTTTTGGTTTATCTGCCGAAGAATGTGACGTGACATATTGCTTCATAGGACATGATCGACATCGCCTTCTTGGTCTAGTCGTATGATACTCCCTTCGGGTATCAACCCGCTTCGATGAGAAGTGCAGATGGGAGTGGTCCTGGGTTCAATTCCCGGAGAGGGCCTTTTTTCATATATTTACGAATTCAAATTGATCTACCTTTTTGACTTTGTCATCCTTACCACGTCATAAGAACTATTCCGAGGTTTATTTCAAGCCATCTGGGTTGGTCAGTCAGTGTGACTGACCGGAACGCTAAGCCAATAAACATTGCCTGTCTGGACTCTCACTTACATCGCACACGATCACGTGATATACGTGTTTACAATTCTCTAGGACGCTTGCGTAAGCAACTCACCCTGCCCTGGCCGAAGCGCTGGAAAGGACTACTGCGCGCATCTGAGCGTCGGGAGGGTCTCCACATGTGCCAAGTCTTCCTGTCTCCCCACTCGATGTGACAAAGTTCTAAAGCACGACTGGACGATGAGTGCTCGATGAAGACATCAGTGGCATTTTGATAAGATCTTCTTCGTGTCAGATGTTGAAAACGGGGCTCCTTCTTGGCCCATGGTTCGCGCTGGGTGGGGGTGTGCATCGTCGTTTCCATCGGATGACACATGGCGACATCCGCGCGCAAGAACGTCCGGGGGGAGCATGGAGATGTCACGTCTCGACGTCGCGGGCCCGCGCTTGCTCTGGTCCCCCCCAGCTACTATCTCCCTCCAGCACAGCAGATCTGTCCCTCGGATTAGCCGAGCGGGAGGGTCAATCGCCGATCACCATCCCCATCAGATTTCCGTCGCGTTTGTGGGCACATCCGCCCCCGTTTGTGTCTGCGATCGGCTGGGTTTGGACCCTAGATTCAGGCTATTTATGGGATTCTGATACGGACTCTGCAGTTGTGGGTTGGCACAGCCAGATTGGGCGCGGCGAGGACTATAAGAGCGCTTGGCTGAAAACTTGTGGCCCTCAGGTTGCGATGTCGAGTCTGGCCAGCGACTGCTCCTCCGCGCTACGTAGCCTTGTATTCCACACCTGTTGTTTGGCATACTAGGTTTCGTAGCTCGGATTAACGCGTCGCTTTCCGCTGGCTAGCTGCACCGGCGTCGCTCCAGGGTAGAGACAGTCTGTCGAACCCCTCCATCGTCTGCGGCGCACTCCAATCGGCTAATGCCGGGTCGAGCGGCACGAGGCAGAGATTTCATCAACGCTACCCATGTACTATACGCTCGGCTGACTTTTGCTGACGGATTTTGGCAAATAGGGGTTTCCAGGAATATTCTGAATCTGCGCATATGTCTGATCCGAGCGAATGAATCGGACTTTCGACGCATTTTTTGAAGGACTTAATCTACACGTTTATGTGATTAGAGTGTATTTTTCAGCCAACGATTGATCATCGCCAGCGAGTTGACAGGTTCGTCGTGCGGCACCTGAGCAACAAGTGCTCGTGAGTATTCGAAGTGATTGACCGGGTAAGCCGCCACACACCTGATGTCCGGCATTCTCCACCGTCGCAAAAGTGAGAAGCCCAGATGATCTGATCTGGCCTGCTACATTATGTTCGACAAACCAGGGTCGCAGCGGCTGCGATGTGAACTGCCGCTGGCCGTGCCATTCGAGCCCACGCGAGACTCGGTCCATGCCGATGAAGTTGCACGAGAAATCGTGGATGCCGGCGTATAGCAGGACCCGGATATTCCGCTCCAGCAGGGCTTCTATGTACGGCGCGCTAGGTCGATAGACATCCCCGCTGAGACCGAAGGCGGTGTTCAGCGTCCAGTCGACCATGGCAAACTCGCCAAACGACCGATCGATGGACAGCAGGTCTCGCGTTCGGGGCAGATTGAGAAAGTGAGTGATGTTCCTGAGTGTTTGCGAGTCTTTAATGGTAGTACGTGTGATGCCGATCGGCAACTGCCACTCACTGTGTGATGGGATAGCACAGAGTGTCTCGGACATCCCCGATGCACACCGTCCGCATGTCGTAAGGGCTTTTACCTAAACCATGTTATCCCACAAATTTATCTGGGGAGGGCGACGCCAACGTGCCGGTCAATGCAAATGGCTCAGCTATCGCCGTGTGGCAGAATCCTCGCGCTGCTTGACATTCGATGAGATCAAAGGTCTCGATGCAGGCCCGTCTCAGCCGCATCTCGCATCGGGGGAGCTGGGGCAGGGCGTGAGGTAATCCCCCCACAACGCGATGGCAGAATGGTGCTCACCGCCTGTTTCATCTCCGTGCAAACCCTGCGCAGGGACGGTCAGTGGATGGATCACATCAAGGGGCGAGGCGATCGACCTTATGGATTGCAAAGGGAGCCCAACAACGGGCTTGCATTGGATGTCGTACTGCGATGTGATCGAGCTAGATTAGAGAATCGAGGTCAGAAGTGCGATTACACCCGTGGATCCAGAAAGACGGAACTGGATCGATTCAAGCACCCCGTTGCCTGGACGGGGTGAGCGGGAAGTAAGCTTAGAGGCCAAGACACTGACCGACGGCGATGGAACTCAGGTTGACTGGAGCAATGCCCTCTTTGATCAGCAGCTCATTTTGATCGAACACTTGGGCAGCAAATAATGGGATATACCGACCCTTTGAGAGGGATAATGTTTCGTTACTTTCGGCATGTCGAGGGCTGCGTAACGTACCGCATAAGACTCGCCAGCGATATGTAGCGCCCGATTTTTCAGGCCGGGCATGGACTCAAAGAATATCGCCAGAAAGCGCGCGATGTCTACAGCCGCTTCTTCGGTGGTTCGCTGTCCAGATCATGGATGATTTTAAATCTAGCGCGTGCTCGTCTCTGATTGCACGTACCACAGCCTCTCCGAAATCTGCATACGAGAATCCAACCCCGATAGGCTGGTCGAGGAAGATCAAATTGGCCTTCGAATTCCAGGAATGCGGATTGAATTCGGTGGTGTTGTCCGAGATCACATTGCAGGGCCCTGGGTTGTGTGTGAATGAGGCCTGCGAGAGAGAGATAGGGCAGAATAGACGCTGATTCACCCAGCTCGGAAAAGAGCCCGACCGAGGCAGAAGCACCCGGCCCGCCATTCAGCCACATGACAACGTCGTCAGTGGCTGGGTCATTCCTGCTTTCAAAATAGTAGAAGAAGAAGTGGCGAGCCCGGATATCTATGTAACCAGCATATTGGCTGGCACTCAGCTTATCTGTGAGCTGCAATCCCTCGGCAAACTCACTCGACAGTCGAGTCGCAAAACCCCGTCGATTTCTGGTCAATGGTCGTCTCAGGCCGCGTATCTTCTCAGGGTGAAATACCCACCGGAATCTGCTTCACTCGGACCCGATAGTCAGGGAACGCATCGTTGGTCAAAACGCGGAACGGTCCGTCTCCAAGATCGGTAAGGGTTTGTTCGGCTGGGTTGCGGGGCTGGCGAGATGCTTCCGCAGATCGAAATGCAGAGATGAAGGCGACGAGTGTCACGAGCAGCCGGAACATGCTGTACCCAGTTAAGGTCTCGCTCGACTGCGGCCGCGCGCTCTACTGAGCGTGACTTTGTTAACGCGATCGACGGGCCATCGCCAATCACTGATCGAAACACAAGGTCTCGATCAGGTGACATCGCCACCCACAGCACAGGCCTCTTTCTTGACCACCACAGTGCGGGACTTCGTATTCGACCCGCCTCCAACTATCTCTCCATGTCGGACGCTTCCGCCCCCGCCCCCGCCCCGCGCCCCCACCCGCGGCCCCATCCCCGGCAGAGCCAGACGCTGCCGACCCCAATGATCCCGTCATTGTCGTCTTGACATCGGACACAGCCATGCCTACGCTCGCCGAGCAGCTCGAGGCGCGCGCGGAGAAGCGCGCGGCGATCGTCGAGCAGAAGCGCGTGCGCGCGAGCGAGAGGCAGACTTTTGTGCGTTCCATCCGACGCATCTCGTCACACGAGGCGGCTAACGAGCGCTAGGGTGTCACGTTGATGAAGCTCAAGAACTACAACGGCGCTGCGACGTGTTTCGCCGATGCGTGTCGGCTGTGGAGAGAAAATCCGGTGGTGCACTGTGATTTGGCTACCGCGTATCTGTACGCCGGGAGGTGTGTCCGATCCTTCTACTACTAGGCAATGCCTGGGCGGCTCGGGGCGGAGATGCTTATCGTAACGACAGATTCGTGGAGGCGGAGGCTGTTGCGGCGAAGGCGCTGGCGCTGGATCCCAAGCTCGTCGAGGCGCGATATGTGCGTGGTATGTCCCGCAAGGGTCATGGCGATACCGCAGGCGCGATCGTCGGTGCGCATATTCCCTTCCACCCGTTCTCTGCTGCATGGCTCATGTGCCTAGACTTCGAAACCGTTCTGTCTATGACGCCCGAGAACACGGCTGCTAAGACTGCGTTGGCGGAAACGCAGGCCAGCGCACCTGCTCCAGATGCAGAAGCGTCCAAGGAGGCAACCGAAGAACCTGTCTCCTCCGATCCAGGCGCTCCAACGCCAGATGCGGCACCACGTCCAGTATCCCCATCTCCATCTATCACCTCCGACACCTCGGATGCCCATCACACGGCTTCCGGGATCCCTTGCCGCTTCTACAACCGTGGCCGCTGCGCGCGTAAAGCCGAATGCACGTTCTCGCACGCACCAGATGACCGTAGCGTCCGCGATGGGCTGGGAAGAAATGTCTGCCTGTATGATCTGCTGGGGCTGTGCAAGTTCGGCAAAGACAAGTGTCTCTATTCGCACGACCGGAGTGCCCTGGAGCACGCTGTCGTCGGTGCCGAGGGAAGATGGTGGGAAAGCGAAACGGGGGTTGCCACAATGCGGGAGCGGCTCGAGAAGGGAAGAGCCGAGGCGCGAGAGAGGCACGCACAGAAGGAGGCCCGCAAAGCTGAGCGTAGAGAGCAGCGGGAGAAGGACGAGGCCGGTGCTCCGAAACGGAACGGAGAAGCTGCGGGAGAGAAGAAGAAAAAGTCGAAAGGGAAGTCGAGGAACAATAGACAAGGCGGCGGCGGCGGCGGCGGCGGAGGAGGACCGAGACAGTCAAATGTGCCAGGCGGTTATCGGCAACGGCAAATGTCTCCGCAGGAAATAGCTCATGCTCAGCGAATGTTTCTTGCTGCAGAGATCGAGCGCCGAGTCGCGTCGATGGGCGTCGATCCCAACGCAGCAGCGCAGATCGCACTGTCGCAGATGGCCTTTGCGCGCGGTGGGATGTCGCCCAGTGTCGTTCTGAGCGGGTTGGGGATGGGCGGTCTGGGGCCGATCAGTCCCGGAGGTGTCATCAGTCCCATGGCGCCGCTCAGCGCGAACCCCTACGCGTTTGGGATGGGCAACGCTGCGTTGGGTGGTGGAACCGGAATCGGCGTTCCGACTGCCGAATTGCAGGAAATGGAGGAGCGGATGGCACGGATGGTCGACGGCTTAGGCCGTCAGGGCCGTCACGAGGAAGGCGTCCCAGAAGTTGCGGACGACAGCCACACCGGTGGGGCTGTCCATCCTCAGGTGGAGCCTGTCTCTTGAAACACAAATTACTACTAACAAGGTGTACTGATCTTATGTATTCTACGTAGATAATCTATTTGGATGTATGTATGTCTGCTGCCTACACAGTGTATATATTCCTTGTAGGAATAGATCGGGCCCTCGCACTGAGGATCATCGCATATCAAGGACGCGGGTCGCTGTCCGTGGCAGCCGCCACCTTCATTGAGGCCCGAGCCGTCTATGGGCGGCAGATTCGACAGACCCTATTGGATCCCAAATGCGGCTCAGTCTTGGAGAGCTTCGATTTCGGCTGCGCTCTTTTCCAAGTACGCTTCGTACGAGTCGTTATATCCGCCTTCGAAAGATCATTGATGAGTCCAAAACGCGTGCACAGTCGAGAAAAACTGACTGGGAGTCTTCGCCTGAGCGCGCAGACGAGCCACGACTTCCCGGTCATGCGCGATCGCCGCCAGCTGTGTGTGTTTCATGGTCCCTGCAGACACTTTAGAGTGGAAGACGGAATGCAGGAGGCTGAGTACCAGAGAGATGGACGACGTTCGGGATGTAGCGCACGCCCTCGATGCTGGTAAGCAGAGTCACGGCACCCCATGCAACCTGGTGGTGGTCGCGCGCGACGCGGATGATGCACATGTTCGTCGTCGGGGAGTAGTATTTCACTGGGGGTCCCGTGCTGTCATGAGCGTGTGTTCGAGACGACAGCGGCCGGCACACCGTTCATAGAAAGACCGATGGACCCCCATCCGACGTCGCCGAAGTTGGTTATGACACTCTGCTTCACTGCGGCCCAGATTTTGTGGCTGTCGAGGTTGTTGTTCGGAGCTGTCCCAGTTGCAGGGACGGGGAGTAGTTCAACGAGCAGCCAGCGGTTCTTACGTTTGAAGAGTGAGACCAGAAGAACAGCAAGTGTGCGACGGCGAGTACCTTGAAGCGGACCATGAATAGTGACTTTGCGCGTGAGTAGGCGCGAAGTGACTTGCAAGTCGCGACCGTGGGAGATCTCTGTCAATGATCGTGATGAGATCGTCTCATGCTTGGACTCGCCTTTGCTCCCAGATGAAAAGTCCTACTAGCGTATCCTCTCCGATCTCAGACTGAAGACTTCCCCACCCTCCCCGCGCAGATCAGCAATAATCGTAAGCGGGGCAATAGCTCGCTGTGAGATCAAGCGTGACATGGGAGCGAGGGCACAAGATAAGCCAAAGAGCTACAGTAGTTTACACAGAGACCTAATAGTGAGCGACCATACAACTATAATCAAGATATTCTAGTATTCATAAGTTACACCTTCGCCGACAGCGGCACCTTCCGCTTGGGAACATTCCCATAGAGCACCTTCGAGAGCGCTTCGCCTCCCAGAGTGATGACCAGGCCCTGGTCCAGCAGCCAGTCTGTGTATCGTTTCCACGACCCACGCGACTTGCGTTTGCGGGGAGGGACGACCTGGATCTGCGCCGAATCGCTGATCTGGGCGATATCAACCGGGGCCGGTGCTGCTGGAGCTGGAACTGGTGTTGCTGCTGTCGCCGCCACCTTCGTGTCAGCCCTGAGGCCGTCCCCCAGCGTCTTGATGCTCCCAATGACGAACAACCCGCGTTTGGCGCGCGTCAGCCCGACGTTCAGCCGTCTCTTGTCCGCCAGAAAGCCGATATGGCCGCCCGAGTTGTTGCGCACTGTGGAGAAGATGATGACCTCTTTCTCGCGGCCCTCGAATCCGTCCACCGTCTTAACCTCGATGTGGCGCATCTGCATCGCGCGATGGGAGCCCAGGACTTGTTGGAACCGGTCGGCGTACTTCGCATCGGTGTTCAGCATGCGGTTGATCCGGGATATCTGCGCCACGTAGGGGGCAATGACACCGATGTCGTTACCGTTGAGGGTCTGACAGTCGGAGTATCAGTCCTGAGCTTCTTCGCATTTGTAGGCGACACACGCACCGGGTTGTTCAACAGCAGATCTTCAATCACGCTAATCACAATCGCAGCCTCGGGCAGATTGACCCTGCTCCGATCCTTCATCGCCTCGCCCCCAACATGGTCCAAGAAGATGACTGCAGGGCGGTCCCCTCGTTCGTTGACGGGCAGATGCACTGAATTGGGCGGTGTCAACCTCGCGGCGACGGTACCCGTCGGGTCGACCGTCCCGTCCCGTAAACGGAAGTTGTAGAACTCGGACGACGGGAAGGATGAGATCGCAGGATGCATTCGGTATTGTGTGTCCAGCATGATCGAAGGCACCTCTGCCGCTCAATGAGGAGCAAGAACTGAAACATTGTCAATCAAACACATACCTCCTTCGTCCGTCAGCCGTTCGAATAAACTACGCCCCAGGCCCAGGGCCTTGGCTTCTAGGCTTGAGATGACCGGAGGAAGTTGTTTATGGTCTCCGATGAGAGATAGGTGGCGGGACTGAAGAGCATGAGCGAGTCATTCATAGCATATAGCCAGAGGACTTACACCCTTCATGATGGGCACAAGCGTCGCAGGTTCTGTCGACATCGACGCTTCGTCCAAGAATACCACCGGGAAATCCACCAGCTGCAGAGCCTGACAGGCCGAGGTGATGCAGGTTGTACATATCTGGGATGCCAGGGATCGATCAGAAAAGTAGGCGGACCAACAGGAACAACGCACCACATCGGCTTCCATGATGATGTGCTTCAGCATTTTCATCTGCAGTGCATAGACGCGCCCCTTGAGCGATCGATGCTGCCTCTGCTTCCGAGTTTTCTCCCGATCCATGTTCAAGCGGATCGCCAGCAGTCGTTCCGCTGCCTTGTTGTTCGCCGTCTTCGTCTTCTTTTCGGCCTCGTCTATCTTGGTGTCCAGCTCATCCAGCTGCTTTTCTAGTTTCTCCTTCTCCACTTGGAGCGGCTCGAGCACTTGCTGCAGGGGATGTTCGGCAAGTTTCTGGTGCAGGGTATATTGTTTGAGCGACTCTTTCACTCGGCCGGCGGATCCCACTCGGAGCGGACGCATGTTCGCTGCTGCGAACCCCTCGACAAGATTGTCAACTGCAACGTTCGTGTAGGTGCACACCAGCAACGGGTGCGGAACATCAAAGTGGACTTTGAGCAGCTTAATCGTTTCGATGATCGTTTTCGTCTTGCCTGTTCCCGGAGGCTGAAGGAACGGATCAGTCCTGGGCATCAAGATGATCGGTTGCACGCACACCCTGGATGAGACTGAGACGTTTCCCAATCATCAAAGCCATCGCCCGAATCTGTGTCTCGTTCAGACCGGTCAGAGGGGGGTCGCCTTCCATCACAAGCGGATCAGGCTTCGCATAGCGCAGTGCCCAGCTGTGAATCCGCTGGTCGTCGGCGAACACGCCTGGCGCATTAGCTACAGGTTTCGACGTCATCTCCTCGTCCTCCGATCCCGGCTGGAAGGTATCCAGCAACACATCTCGCAGATGCGTGCCCAGCAGAATGACCTCGCGATCACTACTGACGGGCACCTCTTCCAACTGCTGTGGATCGTGGTTCAAGTTCCTAACGGCTTCGAGCTGCCGCTCGTGCGCGATATTCGAATTGCCAACGTCGAGCCGCCAGAGCCCATCTTCGAAGTCGAGGAGACGCTCCCGGAAGGTGACGCGGATCTGAGACTTGGAACTGGAGATCACCGAGCCTGTCACGTTGCCCTCCTTGAGCGGGTCTAGTCGCGATACGAGCACAGTGGAACCATTGCTGCGAGTACATCTTGTCAGCCGAAAACCACCGCAGATTTTTCCATTCAGGCTTACTCGAAACGGTGTTCAGGGAGCGATATGCCCGGTCCGAGAGAGAACGACGCAACCGGGAGCCCAAACTGAGTCTCCTGTAGCCAGAAGGATGAAAGGCCGGTTATGGAGTAGCCCTCCTCTTGCAGGCGCGTCAAAGACCAGGTGGAGAGCCGTTCCTTCAGAACAGCCTCAGCTTCTTGTTGCTCCGCAACCAGCATCTCCGTGAAGCTGCACGCAGGCCGGTCAGAGTTGGTAAGAGGAGAGCTGATGGACAACGGACCGTTCTGTATACAGTTGAATCGCATCATAGAACGGCTCGCCCTGCCCCACCGTGATACTTGGAGGATGTGTCCGCTTGGTAGAAGTGGAGCCCGACTTGTCATTATTCTTCATCTCTTCCTCACGTTGTCGGCGCAGCTGAGACGAAGAAAGTCTCCAATCGAACCGGGGCCTCGCTTCATCCACGTCTGCGTCCATGCTCTCGGAGAACCCATTTCCGCGGGGTTGTAACCATTCACTGTCCTCGACCCCAGCACCAGAGACAGCAGCTGCAGCAGCAGTCTTCCGCCTGAGATACGAAGACGGAGATGAGAAGGTTGTTCTGGATGTCGCAGCACTATGCTTGAACGCGGCTTCCCACTCGTCCAGCCTAAGCGAAGGATACCGCGGATCGTCAGAGCCCGAATGCAGCAGTTCCCCATCCTCGACCCCGGCATCGAGATCAGCTGTCCGGCTTGACGGGCCCGATACGGGCCAAGGCGCTTCGGCAGCCTCCAGAAACACATCCTCTTGCTCCTTCGCGCTGAGTGAATGATAACATCGGCGGCGGAAGCAATCCAGTTGAGAGAAATAAGCTTGGGAGGAGGAGGATGCGGGATTGGGAATGCGCCGACGACGCAGTACCGCCGCCGCCGCCACGCGTCGAAAGAGACCCGGGGTAGCCAGCGTATGTCACCGCTCAGCGGATGAATTGGAAAAAATTGATCGCAAAAGGGTGATGCGCTAGGGTCATCAGACGACACCCCACGATCACGTGAAGGACGTGCTGCTCGAAAGCTGTTCGCGGGGATATCGCAATCAAGGCGGACCTGACTTGACGATCCTGCTAATCATGTACAAGAGGCCTTTAAGCCACCTACACTTCGCTTCGACTCGTCTATGCGGAGAGCGTGGCCCACTCAACAGAAAAGGTTCGAAAATGCTTCTGCCTGTCCTAAAGATGTGCTATTCAGACCACATGCATGGTATTCATCCACATGGTAATTCTGGAGGGTATAATGGAATGGTAGGGACATAAACAAAGCTCGATTCTCGGCTTGATGACGGATATATCGGATGGACAATGTATTTCATATATGAATTAGATTACAGTGAATCCAGCCCCGGCCCAGGCCAGGGATATTCGATATTTTCACTGAAAATACAAGTGCGTGACCGGCAAAGCACTCGTGGATCGATAACATGATATACTATGGATTTGCGGGATGAGGGAGCCCTCGCTCAGGTCGGTCGGAACCAACACTGCGTGCGGGGGCGCGACGTAACGGTCGTGTCGTGGTTCAGCTGTGGGCACTCTACAGCTTCTCGATGATCGCAGCCGAGAAGTCGGAGAAGTACGAATCCTGGGTCTTGGGGGATGCGAAGCTAACGGAGCTTCCACCGAAGAAGGTCTGCATCTGGATGCCGCGCATGACACCCGTAGCGCTGTTTCGCAGGACCAGTCCGTCCACATCGATCACTTGCTGGCCGTTCGCCCAGAGCGTGAGCCGGCCGTTCTCCTGCCCAACGTCGTTAAGCTGGATGCGCTCCGAGATGGTCGTCCATTCGCCAGCCTTGAAGAAGAACGAGCCGCGCCCGACAGATGCGCCGTACGTCGGGTTGCATTCTGATTTAGGGCCGATACTGCACACGCGATTGTTGGCGGTGAAACCTGGGGGCAAGTAAGTGTACAATTCGCCCGCCCCGTCTTTACGGAACATCAGACGCGCGGAGAAGCAATCGTTTGAGCGACGACCGCCAGAGCAGCTCTTGGAACCGGAATCAGTGTTGCCACCGTCTAAGGGTACGTTCAGCATGGAGTTGTTCCAGGTGCTTGTTTTACAGCTTACAAATTCCAGGAAGCTTGCCACCGATGTTGAAGTCAAAGTCCGCTGGGAAGTACACCGAGTACCCGAACGTCAGTGTCTTGGCCGTTGTCATATCCAGGCTGTTCGGGCCCGGCGCGTAGAACGAGAACCCGCCCTCGTGTCCGGAGGTGAAGACATACGACCCCTGCGGGTAGATCGCCTGCATGGCTTGTTTGCCATCGGGAGCCGCCATGTACGTGTGAGTCAGCGCCTTGAGCACGCTGTTGGCCTGGAACGTCGCATCCGAGAGCGGAAGCGGCGACGAGGCCTTGGGGGAAGTCGACCATGAGTCGGAGCCCTGTCCCAGTGGGAACAGGGAGCTTAGTGCTAGCGCACCAGCACCACCGCTGCTCGATCCAGACCCGGAACCGGACCCGGACCCGGAGCTGCTGCTACCCGTGGAGGCAGCATTGCTCGTGGTGGAAGTGGTCGTCGCCGAAGGCTTCGGCGATTTCGACTTGGGGGGCGCGGCTGTAGCCGGAGCCGAAGAGGACGGCCGCGCTGTCGTCTGGTCGACGGTCGAGGACGGTGCCTGTGCGACGGCGGAAGTTGCAACAATATTTACGGCACCGCTTGACGTTGACGATGGTGTCTTGCACATCCTCCGCCCGACCGATCGCGCAGACCGCTTCGTGTTCTCGGAGCGCTCCAGCAAGTCCCCTGCGTTTGCGTGCGCCGCGCGGGCAATGGCTTGATGATGATGTCGTGACCAAAGACCATTGTGTGGTTCAGCAGCAACGGCTGTTGCCAAGGCCGTCAGAGCCATGATGCAGAGTTGGGGAGTGAACATGACTCGATTGGTTAGTAGGTGAGTAGTTGGCGGAGGGAGGGAAGGAGGGAGGGAGGGAAGGAGGGACAAGAAAGAAAGGTAGAAAGCAACAACCTCGGCTGCGACAGGCCAATGGCCGACAAACAAAAGTGGGGCCGTCAGGGCACTTTTCGGCTTGATCTGAATGAACGGATAAATTGATTGTCCGCCTTTATTGGGCAGCGTGTGAAGATTTTTTACAGGTAGAACTGAGAAAGTAGTGCCCCCCGCTGAAGCTTAAAAACGGGAGCGAATTCGAAGAGACACTCTTTCAGTACCGCTGCGCTGCTAGGACAACTAATCGCATAGATTTTTAGACGAAGTGATCGCTGGCCGATCTGTTATCAGCACTGCACCGCCTCAGCCCGGATGCACCAGATGTCAAGTCCGATTGACAAGCGTCTCGCATGAACAACATTGAAGTGAAAGTGAAGGCGGACATACGGGAGTCGCGTCCGCAACCTCACATAAGATGCTATGTATGGCTTGTTCAATGCAGCCGTTTCTAGCAACGAGTGTCCTGGACCTGTGCCGGCTTCACGCCCTGCGCCAAGAATAGATCGACGACTGCTCCGTGAAACCTCGCGCGCGCCAACTGCGTTACATCCACCTCGATCAACCCTGCGTAGTCGAACGCATGGCGTAGATCGTTCTTCGAGAAACCGTGTTTGTGTGGGACGTCTTCTGGTATGGGCGTGGTCGATGAGAGAAAGTCGACTACCAGCAGGCAGCCGCCTGAGCGTAGGAAATACGCGAGTGTGCGCGTGGTTTCGTCAATAGCCGAGAAGTGGTGGTATGCAGCAGAGCACTAATACCGTCGCCATAGAAATTAGATCGAGGTGCCTCGAGGAGGGCAGAGTGGGCCAGACGCACGACGATGACATCGAACTTCTCTCCATCCAGTTCCGTTGCCTCGCCTTTCAGATCGGCACAAATAGCTTGCATCTCTTCTGGTGGTATCCCTGAAGTTGCATCGTGTCGATGATCTAGGGTAACAGGTCGCCGGCAATAGAGCACCTTGGTTTTGTATGTGTTCTTGGAATAGGTTTACTTTTGCCGCGTCGATATCTACACCGACGATCCTGCGAGCAAATGGTGCTAATCCACGAGAAATTGACCCTTTGGACGTTTTGTCGATAGTACGAAATAGTCGCGATGTGGAGTCTATGCGACGAACCTGATCCACATGCAAAATCCATAACACTCGTTACGTCCTCGTCGAAGTCGTACGCATCAAGCATGGCCTCAGCTATTCTTCGAATACATGAGGAAGGCGGCTCATGTATGTGGTGTTGGTAACCTGTTGGTAGTTTGCCTTTCCAGACGCATGGTAGCGGTCGCAGTCAAAAACGTATATATGTAAGGTCACCCATGTCCGGCCCGAAGGATCCGACTGCATTCCCCTTTCGACTTGCAAAAAGCTAGTCATGATAGTGCATGTGTGTAATAGTATGATACAGTATATGTATGTCAGTTAAATACAGTCCTCAATCAGCAGCAACCTCCTCCATGTCGTCGTCGTCGTCATCGTCGTCGTCCATACCCTCCTCCATCTTCATGTCCTCCCCGAAACTGAACAAGCCCGCGCCGGACGGTAACGGCACCGCAGACGTGTCCTTGTCCTTGAACGTTTCTTTGAGCTCCCACATGCTTGCATGCTCGCCTGTCTTGTTGAGGAACGCAATCTCCGACAGCACTTCCTTGAGGTAGACCTCGGGCTGCTGCGTTCGCTCTCGCAATGGCTTGATACCCCAATATGGCTGGTCCCGGAAGACCTGGAACAGCAGATCGAGAAGCTGGTTTCGCGGGATACGCGCCATGCGCTCGAACTGGCCCTTGGCAGGCTTGGGTTTTGTTTTCTGCAGAGGCATCGGTGAGCAGAGTGCCAACGCAAGGTCACGCTGTATGTCCGACTCACAACGAGCTCGCTGAATGCTGTTCCAGCGCCGGTGCTGACACCGCTGGTGAGCCTGTTGACGGCACCCCGGCCACCCGCGATGCCCGCATCCTCGATCCGCTTCACCTGTCTCGTCGCCGTGTTGGCCTTGAGATGTCGCTCGCGCATCTGCTTGCGGTAGCTCGCGGTGAGCCCCGCCGGTCGCATGTTGCAGTCGTGTTTTATCCGGCCCGTGAGGATGGTTGTGCGCGCACGGGTGTTGACGGTTGCTGCCGCCGCCGACTTGGAGGCGCTCAGGCTCGGGTCCTTCGGCCGCTCCGCGATGACCACCTGATTTTCTACATTGTCGTTCACCATGTCCAACTCATAACAGTCCGGCTCGTCGCTCCCTTCTATAACGTAGTTCGTTGCGTGCGCGAAATGCGGCCGGTTCGGTTTCACGGAAGGGTTTGGGACCTGCGGACGGCTGGGGTCGATGTTGGGTGGTAGGAATAAGAACATGCGCGATCGGTTGTTCGGAGGGCAATTGGAGTATACGCGGACAGTGGCAAGATGAGAGTCTTCTCTGTTGAGAGCTGTCCAGCGCTCGAGAAGGTGTTTGGGTACCTGGGCCGGTCAACTACCTTCGAACACTTTCTCGGACATGGACAATCGACCTTGACGAGCCAGACTCTGCCATTGCCCTGGTCCAGCATCAGCTGCTCGTCGGGGTCTGGCTGCGAGTCCCCATCTGCCGCATCGACCTGGAACGATTTCTTTTCCTCTTCGAGCTCCATCACTGTGGGCGGCGCGGAAACAAGACAGAGGAAGAGAACAAGAGAATGGCTGATCGAGTTGTTGTGATCGCATCACAGTCAGTCATTCCCCGTGTTCGTGCTCGTGCTGGTCCCGTGTCCTTAATTCCGCCAGACAAGACAAAAATCCACCATGCTTCTTCCTTCATCTCCCCAACAACTCTCCAGCTCCATCTCGAATCACTTGAAGTGATATTATGCTTCGAACGCATTACAGAGCTCGGTCCCCGCTGGAACAGTGGGCACAAGCTGGGCGAAGCACTGCACGCTACTATCCGCAACCGCTCCAAGGGCAGCAGCGTCAGCCTGCGCTTGCTCTGCCCTCTGCGCTGGCACGTTCAGCACACACGAATGCTTCTAGTTCTCGTGTCGACCATCGAGGACGGAGAATTGCTTCAAGCCGCGATCCCCTCCAAAGCCACTGGCATCGTGCCCACTGCAGCGCATATTATCACGCCACGACAGCTCTTGGACTTTCCTCTGTCTCGAGCCCACATCCAAGCTCCGCATCGTCCTCTGCCCCATCGGCAAGTGACCATATCCCCGGCCCCCAAGCGAGACTGTACCGGGACCCAGACATCTCTCATCCGGCTTCCAAAGAGGACATAGTTTATAGCCCGGGAACATGGGAGACTACCGCGGAATCACAAGACGCTCACACGACGTCTGAGAGTTCACCAGTCCAGATATTCGCGATTGGAGCGGTGGTAGGATCCGCGCTGCTGGGTGGGATCGGATGGCTCATTTGGCAGACCTACGGGCAATGGAAGGCTGACGTGGAGGGAGCGGCGTTAGAGCAGCCAGCGAATGATTCTGCTCGTGGAACATCAAGCACCGTAGCGAAGCAGGCCCCCGTTTTCGGGTTGTTTGGAGGGCGGAATCGAGGATGCCCTTGTTAAATCTCGCGAGTAGAGCACACTAGAGAAGTATTCAATGTATGCAGACGGTGCTGTGAATCTTGTACATCAGAACATACGCTTATGACTGGAGTCGATGTCCAATATCATCAGACACGTTCCACAGCTGTGTTTCTGCTACATGGCTATCAGATCAAATACACTGTTGCAGTATCCGTCTGTGCCGTAAGCAGATCTCTCTATCAACGTACGCGTTCGGCACGACAGGTCATTCGGCCAGTACAGCGCTCGGCAACGCGGAAAGGCGTCTCGATTTGGAAACAAGTAGTTTCCTGGACTTTTCCTGCTCTTGTGACGCGTTTTTGGCTTTCGGATGCACTCGCGTGGCAAGAATGTCCCCAAAGACACGTACCATATGTACCTTGGAGGGTGTCTGCTGTCCCTGTGTGCAGTATTTACAGAAAAGCTTGCTGGAGGTCACTGTCGATGTCATCAGATTCGCGTCATCACTGGTAGATAAAGTGGGATGCGTAGTTCCCAAATGCAGTGTCTGTCTCGTCAAGTTCCCACTTGCCATACCTCTACCGCAAGCCAGTCATCAGGATGATCACCAAGGTCCTCGTTGCCCTTGGCGGAACGCTCGGTGCCTTCGGGTTGTACGAGCTGCTGAAGCTGGTGTACAAGGAGTTCAATTCGCCCATCAAGCATCTCCCAGGACCCAAACCGACGCATTGGTTCTACGGAAACATGAGGGATATCTTCAGAGCGGAGGCTTCTGTGCTACACGAGCAGTGGGTGCAGGAATACGGGCCGACGATCAAGTACAAAGGGTTGTTCGGAGTGAGTGGGATCAACCCTGATGTAGCGGGGAGCCGCAGGGGACTGTTGGCTCACTCGTCGGTCTTTCTAGATGAGCCGGCTGTACACCGTGGATGTCAAGGCTCTCAACCACTTCCTCACGAACAGCCATATCTATCAGAAACCCAAGCAGTCCCGTTTCGCCCTTGAAATGGTGGTCGGACCGGGTTGGTGCTATCCATGCCGATATCTTCTCAGAGACGCGCCGTGTTGACGAAAATTGTCTCCAGGTGTACTGGTGCAAGAACAGGACGAGCACAGAAGACAGGTCCGTTGTCATGTCATCAAGGTTAGCTCCAGCTTATAACGCAACTCGACAGCGCAAGATCATGGTTGGTAGACAAGTCGACCCTGAGTCACCCTTGATAACCAGAACTCGCAGAATCCAGCTTTCGGACCACCTCAGGTCCGCGAATTGACGAGTATCTTTGTCAACAAGTCATTGGAGGTCAGTCCATTCGAGCGCCGAGGCAGCTTCCGGGAGCTGATCTTATGTGGTAGTTGCGAGACGTTTGGGCAAAGCAAGCGAATGCAGACCCTGTGAAACTGGACGTGATACCCTGGTTGAACAAAGTGACCTTGGATATAATCGGATTGGCTGGTACGCGGCAACCCGATCGGGGCTGGCGGTTGCTTGACTCCTCCGACAGGCTTCAATTACGATTTCAACTCTGTCGCATCGGACGAGGAGACAGAGCTCGCGGCTGCTTTCAAGACGATGTTCGCAGCTGCCACGAGAATCAGGCTTGTTGGTATCCTGCAAGCTGTTCACCCAATTTTCCGTCATCTTGTGAGTGACCCTGTCGTCGCTCGAACCTGACTTGCTTATCAGGACAGACCGACGAAACAGGCAGGGCTATGAAGAGGGCCCAGGCTACCATGAATAAGATCGGAGAAAAGCTGTTGCAGGATGCTAAGAAGGAGATCGCGGACAGTGGGACTTACGAGAAGGGGACGCAGTCTAGGGATCTGTTCTCACTCCTCGTTCGGGCTAACACAGCGAAGGACATTCCCGCCAACCAGCGCTTGGATGATCTGGATGTTTTGGCTCGTGAGCTCCTGATGCTTACTCTGAGTTCACCATCTTACTCTGTTGCAGAGGTCCCCACCTTCTTGGTTGCTGGCCACGAAACGACGAGGTGAAGGCATTTAACATCGTTTCCGGCCGTTGTTCTCAAGGATTTGTCTAGTACGGCTACGACATGGGCATTGTTCGCTTTGACGCAGAGCCCCGCAACTCAGACTCGGCTGCGCGAGGAGCTGCTGAGCGTGTCGACAGACAATCCTACCATGGATGAATTGAACGCCCTTCCGTATCTGGAATGCGTCGTTCGCGAGACATTGCGCGTGCATTGTCCCGTGGCTGCCACCGGTAACGGACTCCTCCCAGTCGTTCTCCAAGACGCTCATTCGAATTATGCAGTTCGCGAAGCGGTCCAAGACGATGTGGTCCCGCTGGCCGTGCCGTTCACTGATGTCAATGGCGCGGTACACGACACACTACAGTGCGTCTGACTTCGTCCTCTCCTGAATGTGGTCTGATTTTGAGTGAAATAGAGTGAAGAAAGGACAGACCATGTGAGCCCCAGAGTATGCCTTACTCCGAGCAGACTGATGCTTCCTCATAGCTTGATACCCATTCTGGCACTCAACCGCGACAAAGCCATTTGGGGCGAAGATGCTACGGAATTTATGTATGCCACCAGTCAAGGATCGCTAGACAAGCGCACTCATCTGTTTGCAGCGCTGAACGGTGGGAATCTGGCAACATATCCAACTCGATCCCCGGAGTTTGGGGACATATGATGACGTTCCTCGGCGGTCCGAGAGCGTGTATTGTCCGTTCCTTCCTCGCATTCTTCAGCTTCGGAGACTGACATGACCTTACAGGGCTATCGGTTCTCTCTCGTCGAGTAAGTGGCCTGCTCATCGACAGAGTCACGGGGAATGGGATCCTGATACGTTCTAGGATGAAAGCGCTTCTTTTCACGCTGGTCCGCGCCTTCGAGTTCGAGTTGGCCGTGCCGATCGAGGACATCGGGAAGAAGTCGACTATCGTTCAACGGCCTATCTTGAAGAGCGATCCTAAAGCTAAGCACCAGCTCCCGTTGATCGTCAAGCCTCATGTGCGTTGAGCGGTTGACTATGTTGTATTTTATTGGACGATCTAGTTTCTCGTGGATATAATTTATCGTATTGAGAGGGCCTGGAAAACTTCACATCCATCTCAATGTTTTTCAAAGTCCGACGTTGTCAATCAGGCACAAAGGAAAGCACACGATCCCCGTAATTGCCGATTTGTTGGTCTGGCTCGATCCAGCAGTCACCGGCATCTCTGAAACCTTGAAGCTCGTTGACACTGAGGGCATCTGCCATGCACTCCGTAAGAATACAAAGTAGTTTGGACGTTGTTCCCGGCAATGCCCTTGTGCCGTTTGGGGATGCTGCCCTTGTTTATTCCTATTTGGGTTACATCATTTTGATGTGACTTCCTGTTTTGGACATCCTATTGTCCTTGGCCATTGTCCTCGAAAAGCACAATGGACGGCGGAATGGAAACTCGGCTACCGACGCGACGGGTTTTGTCTTCTCTTTATCATAATACAAGCCTATCTTCTTCCCTCCTCTTCCACCACCTACTTCGTTTCGACGGTCTTTCTTCATGTTTTCACGACTCTGTTTAACCTTAATGCTTTCTGCGTGGGGTGCACGAGCTGGTGTGTCCTTATGCATCTCCATTCTCGTTCCTCGACTTATGCTCCTGCTCAGCATCCTCATCGTTCAACTCATCGACTGCCATTGTGTGCGTTGCGGGCCAATGTCTGCAAGGTACATCGAATACATCCCGTACGTGTTGTTGCCCTGTCTAGCCTCGGTGCTTGCTGACTTCAGCCGCAGTCGGGGTATCTGTTTCCGCATCAGACGTGAACCAAAGTGTCATTCTACTACCGGGCCAATACACCGCGACGACGAACCCTCAACTCGTTCACGATCTTCTCACTTCGCCTCACGCCTCGTTAATACCGTCGCCCGGCTTCGGCCTCAACTCGACGTCCTCACTCTCCCTTCCGTTGAACGTGGCGGTCTCGCCTGGCTTATCCATCTACTCCGACTCTCTCTATTCTGGCAAAGCCGCCTTTAGCGTGCTGCCGTCCGCCCCCGTCGGAAATGTGTCCGTCCCACTCGCCGCGCAGTCGCTTGCCATGTCTTCGAGCGTCTGGGCCGCTGTCTCGCTCGGCTCCAACGGACGCGTCGTGTTCTGGGACTCCATCCCCGACACGGCCCAGCTCCCCATCACCTCCACCTCGTCTATGGCACTGCTCGACATGCAGTCCTCGACCTGCTCCACGCCCTGCGCCAGCTCGGGCACCTGCTCGTCGTCGGGCACCTGTGTCTGCGCGCCCGGATTCAACGGCACGTCCTGCGAGACCTGCGCTCCTGGATTCTTCGGGCCCACGTGTCAAGCCTGTCCCGCAGGATGCGCGGTGTGCGATCAGGGCATTACGGGGTCGGGACGGTGTCTCTCGCCGCCGTTCAAGAGCCCGCTGACGACGTGCAATTGCTTAAACGGAGAGTGCGCCTCGGATGGCACGTGTGCGTGTAACCCGGGGTGGGCAACCGCCTCCAACGGCACAGCTTGCGCGAAGTGTGCGCCTGGGTTTTTCGCCACGTCTAATGGGGACTGTAAAGGTGTGTGGCGGATTTTTCCGGACTCTTTTGTTGGGGGAACTAACAAATCATCTCAGTCTGCCAGCTGGGATGCACAACTTGTGCCGATGGAACCGGGAACTGCATCACCTGTGGATCAAAGTACACCCAAGACCAGAACGACGCGACGAAGTGTACGACGCTCCCGAGCACCGCCAACGGCGTCACCTGCCCCGACGGCAGTTTCGGGAACGGGGCAACCTGCTCCGCCTGTTCCGCCTCTTGCGCGACTTGCACCGGCCCTACATCCAACGATTGCACGACCTGTACCTCTTCGCATTACTTGACGAACAACGGCAGCTGCGTGACAGCTAGCAACACTGGAGTCTGCGAGGGCTCTAATCTCATTGCGGATAATAACAAGGGCGAATGTGACAGTAAGTTGTGCGGCGCCATCGTTGATGAATGAGTCACTGATCGTTTGTGATAGCTTGCGGTGCCAAATGCACGACCTGCGAGATCAGCACTTTCAATGTCGCTTCCACGGTCAATCAGCTCAAATGCACTGGCTGTCTGACGGGCAGTGTGCTTTCCAATGGCCAATGCATCGATTCATGCCCATCCGCAACCTTCCTTTCACCGCGGGACAATGTCACTTGTACAGGTGCGACAGCTTTTTATCGCTGGATTTCATCTTGCTAATTTATCTGTCAAGCCTGTGATTCGAGCTGTTCTACTTGCGCTGGCTCGCCTACGACCTGTTTGACATGCGCCAACAACCAACTGGCAGTTAACGGCAAATGTGTCTCGACCTGTCCCTCCAACACTTTCTCGTCCTCCGGCGTCTGTCTCGATTGCCATCCTGATTGCGCCACTTGCAGTGGAGGCTCGTTCTCTCAATGTCTGTCTTGTCCCTCAGATCGACCCGTGCTGAGCAACGGCCGATGCCTTCCCACGTGCAACAAGAACCAGTTCTTCGAAACGTCTTCGAGTTCGTGTCAGTCCTGCGACGCAAGCTGCTCGAGTTGCTCGGGATCCGGCGCGAGCCAGTGTTTGGCTTGTGCTAGCTCAAGCCAAGTGTTGCGGGCCGGGACATGTGTGTCTGCTGCTTGCACGAACTCGACGAGCGTCATCCCTGGGCTCGGCTTGTGTTTGTCTGATTTGGTGGTTGTGACCGAAGTTGCTGCCAAAAACACAACGATCTCTCAACCAACCAAGCCGACAACACCTACCCCACCTCCCGCCAATACGACGACGGTTGTCAAACGGCCGCTTGCTTGGTGGGAGATCCTGCTGATGGCCTTGGGGTGTGCGTTCATCTTCGTGCTCGTGATGATGTGCTTCCGCCGCCGGGCCCGCAACCGCCGTGCGAAGCGGACGGCCGCCTTTGCGACCTCCAAGAAGCTGAATCCCGCCACGAACTGGCGATGGCGCCTGCTACGGTTTGGCGAAAAGCTGTTTGGGCACCGAGCCAGTCGGCGGGCGGTAGTTCCTCAGGCGGTGGCGCCGGAGTTCGAGAGCGAGGCCATCAAGCTGATGAAGATTCGCAATGCCGAGGAGGCGAGGCACCACATGGAGATGGAGAAGCTGGAGCTGTTCGGCGCATACGAATATTCTCGCGCTGGATCGTTGCACTCGCGGGCTGGATCTATTCATTCGCGGTCGAGCACCACACCGTCTGTTCTCCCCCCGTTGAACGGTGGCAAGCGGATCGCTCCGGACAACATGACCCGTTCCTCGATCTACTCGCAAGTGACCGGTATCCCCCGAAACGCTCCGGAGCCGAGACAGCCCATAAACAAGCTGGACCGGTATCCCAGCAGTGCTGGATCGTACATGTTCCGCTCGGAGGACGCGCGATTGGTCGATGTCGATCCGCCTTCCGGACGGCTTACGCCCGCTCAGGCCTACGCCGACAACTTTCGCCGGCCATCGCCCCCGCCGAGTAGTCGGGGCGGATACTGGCTCGAGCCAGTCAAGACGGGGACGTCCTCGAACAATAACCCGTTCAGACGCTGATATGCGCACCTGTATTTAAATCAACTCTATCCTAGACGGACCTTTTACATTAGTGAACATTTTACGCATAGCATACATACATCTTTTGTATTTTTCCATTATAGCCCATTGTATTTCGAGTCTCGTTGCACTGCACGAAAACTGACAGTCTCAGCGCTATTGATGACATGTAAACATTCGATCTGTAAGCTTGGGGAGTCTGCGATGTCTTTTCCAAACTGTGAAAAGAATACCTCATAAGAGACGTGGACCTGATATCCTAGGAAAGCTTCGAGAATCTGGCAGTAAATAAGCTAGCGCCCGATAGCCGGATAACGATTAAAAGTACCATGTCAGAGCCATGGAGTTAAAATGTGGCGACGACGAAATTGAAGTAGGTGATGTCACCTTCCCCAAAGAGCACGTGAGGGAGTCAGTGGCATAATTAAATCCGAGTCATCCCAATCGACACACGCAATCTCCATCACATCTACGACCATGCCACCGAAGGGAGGAAACGCTAAGAAGGAAGGCGGTCGCGCCAAAAAAGCTGAGAATGAGGCGAAGAAGAGTGAAGCGGCAGCTGCTGAGAAAGTGCGTGCGCTCAGCCCGATGATCTCACCCGCGTCTGATCTGTTCCCAATCTAAATCTGATCAGGAGCGCAAAGAGGCTGCAGCCTGGACAGACGATAATGTTAAAGGAGGAAAGGCTGCAAAAGATGCGAAGGAGGAAAAACGTCGCGCCGATCTCGCACGCAAGGCCGAATCGGCGCGTCTCCTGGCCGAGGAAGAGTCATCGGCGCCAGCCAAAGCCAAGGCCGCTCCCAAGGCCGGCCAGAAGAAGTCTGCCCCCGCACCTCGGCCTGCTGGACCAGGTGTGATTGCGGCTGGTGGTGGTTTGGGCGAGGCATCCGACAAGGGTGCTGCGCCGCCCGTCGAGCCAGAGAGCTTCTCTGCTACTGGTCTCGATGCAGCGTTGGATCTGCTCGATGTAGTGACCGCCAAGATGGATAAAGCTAGCGTTGGACAACAAGCAGCTGATATTGAGCGTCATCCCGAGGTGCGTGGCGTTCCATCCATCCATGTCTTTGTCTATTAATCACCGGAGTAGCGTCGATTCAAGGCATTTTCGTTCCTATACGGATTGCCGGACCTTATTCACGTTTTCACAGGGTGCCTTTGAAGCCTATCTGGAACGGGAGCTGCCCATAATCCGCAAAGATGTAGGCGTATTCCATACTCGATGTGACTACGCTGATGCCGCGCGTAGCAACCGGGGCTTCGTCTGCAGCAGTACAGAGTTTGTTGTGACTTTTCGTGTCGAATCCCGACTCATAATTTGGCCAACAGGATCGTTTGTTCGAGCAGTTCAAGAAGTCGTCCGAGAATCCGTAAGTGTATCGCTTCACCAATGACGCTCTTAGCATTGATATCTCCGTCAGTTTCAATCAAACTACGGTTAACTACGATGCATCAAAGGAAGAGAAGATCAAAGCACTCAACGCCAAGCGGGCGCAGGTTGAAGCAAGCATGCGGAGTTGAGACCGAGGCGATGGTTCTTTGTGTACGATATGGCATGTCTGCCCACCAGCCAGATGCACACTCTTTGTACGTGTCCGAGGTCTCTATGCTCGTGTTGACTTACCTTCTTGCTCAGCGATTGTTGCGCGCTGTCTGGTGCTCACCGCCCTCCAAGTTCAGATTGATTGAATTACTTGTGTTGTAACAGATAGCGTTTTTGTTTGACCCACGAATGAGTACATGATGACCGTAAAGTCAGATGGAGTCTCCCTTGTGTCTCCCGTTTCCTATCGAGTCCGAGGCAATGCTCTCACTGCCTGCCATCAGATGATCTTGCAATCATCATGTCGTACACACGATAGCACAAATCCTGTCCTTCTTGTTCTCCAACTTCGCGGTTTTGCATCTCTACTTATTCGTGTCTGGATCTTCCCCTAGGGTGTTTCTCTCATGTCTGACGCAGCAGTGAGCAAATGGGCAGCTGGCGCTTTCTGTACGTCGTCTCCATACTACCTAACACCCACAGAAGTGCTGACGTCGGAAGCCAGATGGCCCCGTCCTCTCTCAAACCGATCTGTACCTCCTGAACACCGAACTCGAGCTGCATCCTATTATGGCGAACCAGGATGCCTCATTCCATCTGAATTTCAACATCTTGAGTGGTGATTCGACCTCCCATGCGTGCAACACGAGTCACTTGCTCACGATGGCTGTCGCTTTCCAGGGCAGACGGGCGGCTTTAACGCCGCCTCGCGGGATCGGGACCTGCAATTCACCGCCAAAGACGAGCCGGCGACGCTCCCCCGCGTGAGGGAGCTCATCATCATCACGGAGATGACTCCGTGGTGCACGATCGTGAAGAACGCCCAGGGTGTGACGATGAACGATATCTGCTCTGCTATATGGAAGGAGTGCGTCCGGGAAGCATTTCGTGCACGAGCAGCTGCTGATTCCACTCAAGTTACACTGAACACTACTGCACCGAGGCGGAATTCGGCGCGCTGCCGCCGCGGTTGCAGGAACACGTGAAACGCGTGTCGGCTACTAACGCTGGTGGCGGACAGCAGCCATGGGCGGGTGGTGCATATTACACCCCCGCACCAGCGGTTCAACGGTACAAGCGAGTCGGTGCGTAGCGTCCGTCTGTTGCATCGCCATACCTGACCCGCGATAGACTGGCTGCGGGACCGCATCTACTTCGATGGTTTGCGCAAAAACGACACGTATGCGCAGAGCCGGCTGGGCTACAAAGCCCCTAATATTTTCGTCATGACTTTGACTTCTTAACGGTGCATCTCTGGTCAATTGCTGTAGCTGTATTTGTTTCTCTCTGTACCAATCGAGCTGTGCACATGTATGGGTTCGAGTTCAGCGTGCCTCCGATCGTCGATGTTTTGCATCCGCGGAGGCCGCTTTTGGGTTCCCGCAGACCGGGAGATGGCAGCAGCAACACGACCACACAAGTGCGGCCGCTGTGCCTTGTTCCACCTGCGTGCGTCTTTGCGGCGCTTACTGCCTGTGCACATCTCTTTTTACCCTCTTCACGACTTCACGCCGGCACACTATCCATTCCGCCGATCGGAATCTGGGTATCGTCTCAATCGGGTTTTTTCTCGGAATTTAAGGATCAGACGGTTCAGACTGTCGCTTCGCTGTATACCGGATCGAGAGGGAACTGGAAGATTCTCAGCAAGGGCCGATATCTCTATTTTCTGATCTGCACAGTGGAAATACCCAGCATTCGCAGTGCGGCAGCCTTCGTTCCTGGATTGCGTGTTGCTGATCAGTGATACCGAACATCCGCACAGCACGCGCTCATTACCTCACCCACTACTGAACGCGTTGCCCTTAGTACTCGCAACTGCGATTTAAAGCTCTTTCATCATGGACGCGTCCCCACCAGAACATCGTCCGAACGTCACTCCCTTCATTCCGCCTCTGCAGTCACCGCATCCGACACCTCCGACGGCACCTCCAATCCCGGTACCTCCACCAGCCGGTCCCAACACGCAGTACCCTTCGTGGGCTGTGAACCCGCAAGGCGCGGCGTTCTACCCTGGCTACCCCAACTCCCCGTACACGGCACAGCCAGGGTCCACACCATACATCCCATTCAACGCCGGAGCACATACGGGCGGTGCCCTTGCGGGGGGCTATTTCCCCCCGACGCCCGGCACAGGGATGGGCATGGGCATGGGAGGTGGCCTCCCTGGTGGTGGTGGATTCGCAATGTCGTGGGGCAGTGGCGTCGGTGGGCCCGGTGGAACGCCCTGGCCCGCGGTTCAACCCGGATTAGCGTCGCCCTATCCGCCCGCTGGTGCTTTCATTCCTCCCGGTCCTTATGGGGGCGGTGTTGTGCCTCCGCCTCCGGCACCCCAGTCGTGGGCGAACACGCCTCCCGCTCCACCCGCCGCTCCACCGTGGGCGGGGCCGCCACCAGGGATGAATCCCTGGGGAGCTCACATGCCCATGTGGAACGGCGTTCCTGCGACGATGCATCCAGGTATGTTTTCCGGGATGGGCCCTCCCATGGCTGGGCTGCCGGGAGGGTATCCGATGGCGGGTCCTGGAGCGCCTGGTCTGGGTTTTTCACCAGGTGAATCGCATCCTTATTCGCGGGGCATGGAACCGCAAGGTGGAGATCAGATCGATCACTTCATGGAAGGGCCGCATTGTGTGTCAACAGTACCTAAATGATCCTGGCTCATACTCATGGAATCCTCAGATGGACCCGTGCTGGAGCCATTCCTCGTCCGTGCTGTTAAAGCACATCCCGTCGTGAATCCGCTGCTTCAGCCGCCACAAGAGAGCACGGACCGAGTTTACCTGAAATGGAACATGCTCTTTGCCTCGGGCCAATGCCAGCGCTCGGACGATCCGCCCCACATGTCATGGGCCAAAGACCGAGGCCAGCCAGCGACGTTTCCTCGAGTGACATCTCTGCGTCTCATCTCGGAGACTTTCCCCTGGCCTATCAACATTAGTGCGCGCAATCGTGAGATCGGCGTCACCTGCGGGGACGTCATCGACCAGATGGCTCGGGACATGTCTTCCATGATCCCGCAGGCCGAGTACGAAAAAGCAGCATCAAGAGCGAAGCAGACGCAAATCAATAACGCGTATCGGCACAACCGGTCTCGCGCCATCGGAGTTCCCGGGGGACAGCTGAATCAGGGCCTGCTGCACCTGGATTGGCTGTGCGAGTTCACGATGTACGGGGGGATACGCGACAACGAGCGCCTGGTGAAGCAAATCTGCGGGGAAGTGATGCCCTGCACTTTTGAGCTTGTCTGTGTCCGGCGGTACCAGATGACGGCCGAGGAGCACAGAAACCAAGAGGCGCTCCAGCGGACACTGGACGAGCAGCAGCGCACATCGAGAAGGACCTCGCATCGGCCTACCGTCCATTCGGTCCGCGACGAAGACAGCGACACCCTCACTAGCAGTGAATCGGAATCGGAAGAGGATGAATCTGATCACAGAAGTCGAAGTCGGCGGGGGCACTCTCGGCCTGGCACGGCTGCCTGATTTTGTATTCGGGGGAATCATCTGTTGTAGATCTAAGTAACATTTATTGTATTACTATCTACATCTTGTATGTACTGGTAAGTAATATGTACATGACAGCATGCACAGAATGTGACGCTGTGAATCGCGGCCGTCGTCTCATTTGACCTTCAGTCTCATTTGCAGACCAGAAATACTCGATCTTCCCCTCCATGACTCTGAGTTTTGCTCCATCTCGAAGCGAGTTGAAATCAGGAGCAGCCTTGACAGAGGCTCGCGTGCGCGACGTTGATGGGTGCATTCTGAATCTGAGTAGGTCGCCCTGATGATGAAATCGCTGCTCCGAGCTCTAGTCTGATTGCGACTCCATCGTCTATGTCCGCTCTGCAGAATCTCGAATTCGCATCCATCGATCAGTGTCACCATCTATTTCCCCACCGACTGCGATTGGCTCTCTCATAAGCTTCCTGGCTGTAATCACCCCAACTCGACGTGATCCTATCCGCCGGGCCGACCCACCGGCCGTCAAACTCCAAACTGTCCCCACACGCGGGAACCGAGTTTATCTGGCCCTTCAAGTGATCACCCGTGAACTTGATATACCCGCTGCGGCTGGGATTCGGCGGACTGATTTCCCCATCGTATCCTTCTCCCGTTTCCCCGGCCCAGAACAACGCGACATACGCACCATTCGCGCCCCGTGGCTCGACGCGGTCAGATCGAATCAGCCCGCGGATGACGCCCAAGTCGAATTCGCCAAGCAACGACGCGCCGGTTTGCACGATGTTGGCTGAGAGATCGTCATGGCCCCAGCTCTCGGTGATGAACGGGCAGCGGATGGACCAGCGACCTGACACACTGTCCGCGCGCGGCTGGCGCTTGGTGTTGCGCGACCGGGATGGATGCAGCGCAGGAGGACGACCGCCGGTCGACTTCCGCGCCGTCTGCTTCGTTTGCTGGACCACTGGCTCGACGTCCACGTCCATGGGTTCGAACCCTTCAATATCGTACGCTGACGTTGAATTCGCAGCCGTTTGCTTTGGCGCAGGTTTGGACGAAGACGGGGCAGGAACGACGTCCATCGTCGACTTCTTTGCCGTCTGTTTGGTACGTGGTTTTGTCTTAGGAACCGGGACAGCTTCTGCCTTCTGTAAGCGAGGTTTCTTCTGAGAAGCTGCTGACTTGGTCGTCTTTTCCGTGGCGCCAGATTCATCTGTGGTCGCCCTCTTCCGCTTTCCGCCTGCACCTGCGCCAGCACCCGCACTCATGCCCGCCTTGTCTCGCACCTGGGCATTCAGCTCGCGAAACTCTTTGTTGGACTGGTACTCCAGATCGAGGAGGCTCTGCGGGACATGTAGCGCATTTCTCTTGTCGCGCAATGCGTCCTCCAGCTGCGCCCGGAGTTGAGCGATCGTCATCGTCTTCGTGTATTTCATTCCGTAGAACAAGGTCTGTGCACCCCACCAAGCTTTAGGCCTCATCATTTTGATATAAATTCGTGATATCACATTTGGAGATGCTCAATGAAACTCACCTATCCCGGTCACCTATACCGTTCCTTCCGGCACTCGGGAGCAGCAGGGAACGAAGACTGTCAGCGGAGACACGTTCCTGCTCCTCGAAGCGGAGTCCCGAGCCCGAGCACGTGAAGTGCTTCTCCACCACCATGGGAGGGATGACGATGGGCTCTAGCGTGTCCGCCATGCCGAGGCGACGCCACACGGGGAGAGAAAGGGACAGGAGAAAGTTGTCGCTTGTTTGGAGTCTATCACGAACTCGCTGCGCATCATCTGCATCTCGTGACTCTCACATGACCGTGGCCAGTCCTAAGACTCTTTTTGTCAGGGAATAGCTTTGATTCGCTCTGATGCTCTTGAAAAGATGCGTCAAAGCCGGCGCGTCGGTTCAGCAAGAGGCAAGAAGCTCCATTGCTGCAGAAGTCTTCTTCGTGTTGTCCGACTCTCGTGAATTGATTCAAACTTATCACCACCCCAGGGACCTCCAATTATTACGTAAAATGGCTTCGAGGCCCCCTCCGGAGGCCATCAAACCACCCCCTACCCCCCCTGATCGGAGGCCATCCTGGAGGCGCCTTCCTAATTGGGACGCTGCCTGGCCATTTGTCCACCGCTTGCATGGTATGCTAGGGATCGGCCTGAGTGCTGATATATGCTGTAGTAGTCATCATAAAGCCTCAGACAATGTCTGACCTCTCAAAAGCATGTATTTCTTGCTTGCAAATGGCAGACCACTGGGTGCACAAAATTTGGGATCTGAGTATGTGAGCACTCCTCAGAACAGTATATGTATTAATTCAAGATTGAGCATGAGGTAGCTGTGCCCACACGCAAAAAATGAGATGTTGCTGAAGGGATGGTTTATGGCCTCCACGACCTCCCAGGTGCAGAAAAAAAGGTGTTGGGTAGCCCACAGGCCCTTGAATTCCGCTTCAATAGAACAATTTGATGCTTATGCTTTGTCAAAACAACAGCTCAGCATATAAATTGGATGTTGGAGCAGTGGCAGAACAAGCCTCCACCGCCTCCAGGGCTGGGGATCAAAAGCGGTTACTGTAGATTCAGCCACACAAACTGTGTTCATGACATTATTTATCTTCATTGAGATGCACAGGATCCTTTAGAGTGATAGCTCAACATGTGAATTGGATGCTAGAGCAGATTACAGAAAAGCTCTCCACAGCCTCCACAGCCGGGGACTAAAAGCAGTTTCTTTGGATTTAGCAGCAGAAACTATGTGTTCAATGTCAGGTGTCTTATTTGAATGCCAAGGGTCCTCTATGGAGACAGCTCAGCATATGAATCAGATGCTGGAGCAAATGGCAGAACTGGCCTCCACCGCCTCCACAGGTTATTACTTGAAGAGTTGGGATGAGATGACAATGTAACAGACAGATATTCTCCTGGCTGACCACATTCTGTCATTTCCACCTCTAAATGCGAGTTGAATTGCTGCAGAATGTTAAAATGAGAGAATGGGGGACCCTGGAGGCGCTGGAGGCACATGCAAGATCCAATCAATATCATCAATATCATCAATGCCATCAATAGCATCAACAGCATCACCAATCATTGGTAGATTGATCAGCCAATCAGATGATGAATAAACATCGAACATCTAGTATATTCATTCCTGAGAGACACAGACTATATGTATGCTCATACTGAAAGTGGATTAGTGGTCCCAGGACATGCCCCAATGACATATTACATCCTTGTCTCAAGAACATATCATTGAAATTCGGAGTTTGCAAATGAACTGAAAGTCAACTGAAGATGAGTGGTACAGTGGAGTACTTTCAGCTAAACAAAGTCTGAGAGTGCACAGAGATGAAAGTCAACTAGAGATGAGATGCAAAGTTGACTTTCAGCTCATTTGCAAACTCCGAATTTAAATCATATGTCCTTGAGACAAGAGTGTAATATGTTGCTGGGACATGCTCTGGGACCAATAATCCAGTTTCACTATGAGCCTACATGTAGTCTGTGCCTCTCAAGAATTAAAATACTCAATGTTAGGTGGTTATACATCATTTGATTGGCTGATCAATCTACCAATGATCCATGATGATATTGATGATATTGATGGCCTTGATGATAATGATGATATTGATGTAACGATGATATTGATGATATTGATTGGATCTTACATGCGCCTCCAGCACCTCCAAGGAGGCTGTGGAGGCCACCTCTGCTACTTTCCATCCACTGTTGCCAGCATAAATTGGCCCAAATCCCGGCATTGTTGAGACTTCCTATCAACTTGTAAATGCATCAGAAAGCAACCGATCAAAACAAAGGCCTGCAGTCATGGAACTGAGAGGCTTTGGAGGCCACCTATGCTTTCTGCTAAAATTCACCTGCAGCCCCACAGAGAGTGTCCCACACGTAAGAAAAGGCCTGATTGAGCATCTGAAAATGTTGGGAAGTGGGCAAAATAAATCCCTGTGCAGCTGAATCAAAATACCGCTCTTTGTCTTGCACCCTGGAGGCGGTGGAGGCATGTCATGTTAGGTGCTCCAGTATATGTTTTTTTAAGCTCAAGTGTCTGACAAACAAAGTCTGAGAGTGCACAGAGATGTTTCAGTATTATCCAAGATGGTCTGGCCTCATTATCACCTATTTTCACTGTTCTTGGAGGCCATGGAGGCTGCAGACTGCTTTTTCTGCTAAATTACATTGTGGTGCTTATACATGAGCTACTTGTGTGTTACACCATTCAAATACATGAGCTTGCCTCTCCATACACAGGTGGAGTGCTCTGCTGCACAAACCACAGATTTTATGCAGTGATGATACACCAACCAGAAGCAATATATACAATATATACAGGGTTTTGTGAGCTAAAACACTGTCTAGGCCTAAATAATAACTACCAGAGCACATCACAACCCCCTAAGGCCATGCCCAGTGCACCATGCATGCAGTAGACAAATGGCCTGCTGGGTACCAATGAGGAAGGCGCCTCCAGTGATGGCCTCCGGAGGGGGCCTGGAAGCACTTTTACATAATGAATTGGAGCTCCCTGGGGTGCTGACAAGACACTGACCATGACTGACCAGGCCTGAGCAATCTGACCAGTGACCGACCGCTGCCTGATCACAACTTATCGCGCCTTGTCAGACCCTGATCAGTTTGTCAGGCCCGATAACAAATCAATTATTTTTGCGACAGAGTGCAGCTAGGTGCAGCTCGGGAGAACATGGCGTGTCTGATGACAGATATGTGGGGCATCACTCCGGACTCCGGAGATAAATAGGACGACGACTAATCATGATCCTGTTAGAGGCTACGGATCGCTTTTGCTGAATTTGCGACACGGTATCAGAGGGATTCACACGAGAAAGGCGATGAAGACAGCAATGCAGCTGACGCGCTCTCATCACTTGATTGTCATGTTTGCATCATCTGATGTGACGTGTCAGGTCATCGGAAATTGATTCGAATGACTGATCATGATGCGATGCATGGACCTCTTCCAGACCTCTTCTGCGATAACCCTGGAATCCTGCAGTCTTTAAACCGTGGCATGGCATCGAGTGTTTGGACCTGAATATGTCTCCGCTTTCCCGGTACCTGAAACTTCCATGCAAGAATTCTACCGGAGAGTGCTTGCAGTACCACGGCATGCTGTGTACCAGTGGTACGTGCGCGAAAATGCACGGCGGAATGATCAGCTTTGCGGGGACCATTCAACTCGTTTTCGACACTGGGGAGCTTTGCTTTGAGAACCTCTGGGCAGAACCTTTCCACCTACCATGGCCTGCATACTGTCGGCTTGAATGGCCACTTCGAGTCTGGATGCCACACCGGACCCTTTGTTTCAGTGACTCAGGCCACACATGACTGCAGTAGTTGGCTGGTGGGTTCAGTCCAGGCCTGACACGGATCAAATGTAGTGGATGGACTGATGCGCAGGGACGCGCGATTTCTCGTGATATGAAACGATGGTCACACAAAAAATCGCTTTCGTGGGCTTACTGGTCAGCTGGCTACATCCGAGAATGACAGGATCATGCCATCCATCAGGTTGGGGCATTGCATTGGCCCTAGCAAGGTGTCTTTGCTTTTCGGGAGCCCATTCCTTCCCTGTCCTGTCTGCCCCTAATCTAGATCTGACATGAACGGCGGAGAGTCCTCTTTGCCGGCATATGCGCCAGCGCTGGGATCTCTGACGCGTATAAAAGCCAGAGCGCATGTGTCTGAATGCATCGAACCACTCGAACAACATGCGCGCCAACGTCTTCTGCCTTCTCTCTGCTCTCGTCGCCTGCGCTGCAGGCATGGCCGCCCCCAATGCGGCGGTGGTGACGACCGCTGTGGGCATCCACCCCGGCAACAACTACGGCGCGCCGATCCCGCCCTGGGAGACCGGCTGCCAGCCCGGGTGGTACTACGGCCAGCCCAGTAACGCGCCCGCCGAAGTCGCGTCGCTCGTGTACTCCGTCGGCAGTCTGTTTGGCACGGTCCGTTTCTTCGATCTCCTCATCGTGCATGCGCTCAATGCTGTCGGTTCAGCTGCTGTGCGATCTTCTGCGCCTGCTGCTGGGATGCGCGTTCTGTCCGTCCGGGCCGCCCCCGCCGACGATGCTTCCTGGAAGCGGCGCGCCACCGTACAGCAAACCGCCTCCCCCGCCACCTGCTCCCTACGGCTACAGCTATGGATTCCAGAATCTCACGTGCGCGGTCCAGATCTGGGTGCCGGCGAATGCGTATGAGACGTTCGGTCTCGTCGACTCTCCGCAGGGTAAATCAACGCGTCTCACAAACCAACTTGCTTCTGACCACCGTTTCAGCCTGTGCCGACATGTGCACCGCAAACCAGGACTGCTGGAGTGCGAACTGTACGTGGCATGTGACCCAACCTGATCCTCCCGTACTAACCCTGCTCTCCAGACTACCACGACAACAACAGCATCGTGCGTCGATTTCTCTATCCCTTGCTTGATAGGGCAGCTTACCAAATCGTCGCTTACAGAAAAACTCGCCGCTCCTCACGTGCTCGCTGTTCCGCGTCGTGGCCACCCAGAAGGACGCGATCAACTGCGGCCAGCAGCAGCAGCTCGGCCCGCAGGGCCCTCAGAACTCGATCACCTCCAGCTATCTGCTGGTCAAGTCCGGCCATTAGGTCCATCCGCTCTTTTTCTTAGACAGAATTATTTACATATATCCTTCCCGTTAATGTTCTGCTTCAGAATTTATGGCGTTTACCCAGTTGTCCTCCGAGAAACGGACTTGAGACGGATTTTTGAGATGAGGGCTCGTCTCTTCCATAGAAATCCGAATGACCTGATCTAGATCAGAAGAACCTGGATGCTCTGGCACGAGTAGGTCCGCTCAAAGCTTAACTACCAAATGTTGCGCGTGCCCAGTCGGTTTTGAAATGGTCATTCGGCACACGTGGCACTTGGAAGATCACCATGCAAGCTTTCTGTCACTTCCGCAGGTCTTCTCGGCCAACGACTTCTCACTTGCCAGTCTCATACAAGCTTCGTCCAAAATGGAAGAAAGATGTAAATCATCACGTGATTGTGACAGACGGATATAACGCATCCGTCACGCTCACACGAGTTTTTTCTTCGCGCACTCAAGTCAAATTGCAGGCTGTCGCTCATTTCACGACCTGTCTGTGCCAAAGCAGTGCGCAAACCGACCGGATGTCTTAGTGCTTGACTCTGTCGCGCGCGCCTGCGCGTCTGTGGGGGCGCATGGCCGGTAGTTCGTACATTCCCCAGCTTGTCGTCCATCGTGCTGTCTACGTATGCAGTTGGTTTCTATGCTTATGCCGTTGATATCCAGCCGGTTTCTCTTTGTGTCCGTTTGCTGTCGTGCCGCCGTCATTCTCGACTTGACCAGACTGCCTGTGCTGAAGCGTCTGACCCATGATCTAAAAGCTTCCCGCTTCTCTCTATACTTTCTCGTTGCCATCGACCGTCCTGGTGCTGGTCTATTCGCATCGTAGCCTTCGACGAAGCAAGTGTGGATGTTTGAGAAGGCCCCCACACAGCACATAACCAAACAACCAAGCTCGCGCTTCCAGTCGCGCGCCGGACTGGACGGTCCTCGACTACCTATGTGCTGCCCAACGTTAAAACTCTGAAAGCTCCCGGTGTTTGCAGACAGTTCAGGGTAATGAGTTGGAGTTGTTTGTCCTGGAATCAAAATGTCCAAGGACCGACAATCCAACCCCAGTCTCCCCCAGGCAATGACTCCGATTCCGGGCACTAACTATCTCCGGCGATATCTTCCGCATCATACTCACTATCTGCGAAGCCCATTCTCGAGTCTCTTTCCATGAATCTCAGCACTAGAAAACCATTCCTTCAGGCATCACCGCCGCCCCGAGGCGGGCGCAGTGCACACCGTGCTCCACAACTTTACTGTAAATCATTGCAGGAAATATGCGGCCGCGCCGTCTCGATGAGCTGGTCGCTTCCACACGCGCGAGAGGCTCGTTGGGGAGTTTGATCTCGGCTCGGGAATACATACTCCTCCCAGACTCGACCAACTCTGCACTTGGCAGAAAGACTGAGAAAGCCGTGTAGAATTCCCGAAAGGGTTGGTGTCAATCGATTGCTGACGGTCGCGACTGAGGGAATTGTAGACTGCCGATGATCTTTTGACGCATCTTCTGTATAGGCACCTGTAGACTTGCTTGTACGATACTGGTACTGCTCCGGTTAGCAGCTCCGACCGTGGGCCTCCGACTAGTCGTGAGATGTACCGCCTGAGGCCTGATGAGATGGGTCGGTCACCTCACAGCCACATTCGCAGCTTGAGCCTCATCTGCTTCAGATTGAGCCCCGGCAGTGTCTCGGCGACTCATGTCGCAGTTGCCGGCTGAGCTGCAGCGCGAGATATTCGAAACTGCCGCACGAAACGACCGGTCTACTATCCCGACTCTCCTCCTCGTTGCACGCCACGTTCACGCATGGTGATTTTTTTTTTCGTGCTCGGGCGGTCACCACTGAGGCGCGGCTTCGATGAACAGGATAGAACCGCTCCTCTTCCATGTCGTGATTAACATGAACGTTGGTCAACGTACAGCCCTTCGCTCTCTGATGCAGACCAGGCCCCCTGACTTCTTTCGTCGTGGGGTCCGTCATCTCTGGCTGGACGAGAGCGCAGAGTGGTCGTCCACAGAGACCCTTGCTCTTCTCAGCCTCTGTCCGTTGATCAGGTCCTTCGCCTTTCGCCTCGGTTTGTCCCCGGAAGGTGTACTTCCAATCCTAGACACATTTCAGCACCTGCGATATCTGGATGGGTTTCTCGAGCTCATCTTCGGGTCTCGTCAAGGCATCGACCTGGGGCGACCCTTCTTTCAGCGCTTGACGCATCTGAGCCTGTTCGATGTAATCGACAAGACGCTCTGCTCCGGGCTCGCAACGCTGCCTGCTCTGACACATCTCGCCCTCCAAACCACGACCTCTTTTCGGTTCACCTCGCGTCTCTTGAGCACTTGTACGAGCTTGCGCGTCCTTGTGAAAACCGCCAAGGACTTTGAGAACGCCGAAATAGAATTGAAGGTTATTCACCGCTTCGGTTTGGAGGATCCGCGATTAGTCCTAATAGTCGTGCGGAATCTCTTTGACAAGTATTGGTCAGACCGGGAAGTCGGTGCATTGGGCGGCAAGAACATGTGGGTCATTGCCGACGACTTCGTCGCCCGCAAGGGATCTGGAGAGATGGAAAGTCAGTCATTGTCACATGAACACAGCCGTTTTGTTTTCATGATTGACCCCCCATTAGAGTCGCACTACATCGTGGAACAACCCTTGTGGGATCAGTACGATGTAGACTGGGAGCCCTTTGATATAGCCTGGGGGCTCTTTGATATAGCCTGGTAGAGTGCGCTAACATGACCTCGATCGCTGGTTGTCTACTCAAGCTGGGGCTACAAGACGAGCTATGCTGAGACACACGCTACCCTGCACGCAGAGGCAATTTCAAGAATAAGATGATCCATCCTACAATACACAAACATACGAACGTCGGTCGAACAGAATATGCCACAACGATCAATTCTTGAATTGCGCAATCAGCACAAACGAAGAAAGATGCAAGATGAGCAACAAACCTCCGGTATCCTGACAATGGTGATCTCCTTCAAGGACCGGACACGAAATGAGGCGACATTCACAAACGAATAAATCGAAGGGGTGCGTTACCTGTTGTTTGAAGTACCTCCGGTTCTCCTCGTCGATGAGCACCAAATTCAGATAATACCGGACGCTGAACTTCTTGTTAATGTCCCGGAACGTCGGTGTCAGGTCAAAACCCCCAAGGAAAAGTCGGATTGGGATGGTTTCGCCTGGTGGGACTGAATGAAAAAGCGGCACAACACAGCAGAGATCGGTTCCTACCTCGCACAGGCGCGCCATCCATGATCTCGAATTTGGTGATGGTCTCGCTCTCATTGTATTGGTTTGGAGGCGAGCCCGTCGTCTCTCGCCGTATAATGGAGAGCTCCATGTGCTTGATCTTGATACGAACGAGCAGGAAGTAGATCTTGCCCACAATAACATCTTTGAGGTGGTACCTGCACAAAACCGTGTCAGCAGACCGGCGATAACGATGCTAGCGACGTACTTGGATTTGTTGTACTCGAACTCGATATGCAAGCAATCCTCGATCCCGACCTCCATCTTAATCGTCGCATTTGTGTCTGCAGGTGGTCGGAAGGAGTGCACCCATAGATCTCTCTCCTTGGAAACGTCTGCCATGCGCCGCGAAAGAGACACGCGTATGAAATATCTCGAAGCTTTTGAGCAAATGACGCATGGCCGGGGGTTCATGATCTCACCTTAACTTCACGTTGATACCGTGATAGCTCTCGAACTGTTTCTCTACATTCTTGAAGTTGAAGTCGAACGTCTGTGCTTGTCGCATCTCGCCTGGTGCCGCAAGTTCCTGAGATAGCGATAGGAATTCGTGATGATGACCACGGTCATAGAATAGTTCTACACGGGCGTTAGTTTCACGCGCCTACGCCGCGCTCTACGGCTTCCGCACCAATACTGCCGACGAACTCGACCTTGATCCCGTCGTGCTGCATCTTCTTCCCATCCCGCACTCGTATGGAGACCTGTGGGGACATCACCAATGAGGTCTCGACAGCACAGACGAAGTGTTCCCGCACCTGCCCGCTGACCGACTCTCCGTCGTAGTATACCGGACAAGATACCGTCTTCTCCTTCTCGCTCTTCGTCTCTACCTGTTTCCGTTGGTCCTCGCCTTCGAGTTTGATGTCCACGTCAACTGGGGAGGCGAAGAAGTAGGCGGCCATGGTCGGAGTTCGGGGAGTAGGATGCGCGCGGGAGTGTGATTGGGTCCGCTGACAGAGAAGCAACCAAGTGCAAGCAAGGTGAGGGAGAGAGTTGGAGCTGCGCAAATTGCGGACTGGGCTTGTGGCTGTTCGGCCGCATCAAGTGATGGGAAGCGGCCGACCCTCTGTCGACGACTACCTCGATGTTCACCGCGCTCAATTGACCATATTGAAGCCCGAATATTCATTCACAAGGGAAATTGTCGCTGTCCATTTCTGTGTCTCGACTGAAGCATATGCGGCCGAAAGTGCTAACTCCATCAACTGCAACTCAGATATGGCGGAATGGATGACAGCTCGCCCGCGTGCCTGAGAGGTTGAGGTCCAGTCTACGTCCTCCATCTTGTAGTTCAACTTTAACATGTATTTGAACGTCCCATCTGCTCATGCCCCCTCCCAGACTATGCCCGGCTAAACTGATGTCAGCCTCGTTTTTCCCAGATCCCATCCTGGAGTTGCTTTCGAACGATATACCCCTAACGTGTCGCATCCTTCGCCAAAGAAAGCGTGCCGTCACGGCATCATTCCTCGACTCACCGCACTTCAACGCCGAGACTAACGGTGCCATGCGCAAGAATATCGACGACAATCTCGAGCGTATCACTACAGGAGATGTTTCTCATGGCTCAGTCCGTCTGCCGTGACTATATGCGATACTGTCGCGGTAGAGTTGGAAGAGGATCCCTATGCACTGGGCAGTGTGGATTGGGGCTGCAGTTTATGACGGTGATCACGAGTGCGCTATGATGCTGCGCAGAGCCCTTGCATTTGCGCTTGAGCAGGGCGTTTGTGCATGTGCTCTGAAGGTGAGAAGGTAGGACAGGCAATATCCAAAGCTAAAGAATTCAAGGAACCTGGTGCTGCATGAGATGGATCCAGCACAATCTGAACTGGCAACTGCAGTTCGGACACTTCAGAAGAAAAGGGTGCGGCAAACGGCGATATAGTGTGAGAATCCGCTCCGATGAGACCGCAAGGATGAAGCAGCGACGTCAACTCAGAGAAGGGCTTGCAAGCGAGGATTTTGACAAATAGGCCAGATTTTCGGTGCAGACATGTTCTAGCCAGTAGAGTAGCGGATAGCCATGTCGAAACACGCTGTTTCAGGGAACATTCGTACTGAGAGCATAGACGGACGATGGGACAGCCGCGGGCTAAGGGATCGGGGGTGGCGATGCTGTGATAAGCGAGTGCGATGGCGGCGGAGAACAACGATGCTGCCTAACTACGGAACAAACGGGATGTGTATAGATCCGATCAACACAGCCACCGATCACCCTTTCTCTCCCACCGACACAACGCTGCCGCAGTAGTCACTGCCCACCTCCGTCCGGGCGTCGAGCGACCCGACACCAAACGAGTGCAGATTCCAGAGAGTGCATCTCTAAAGTTTTAACCAAGTCCGCCGCGCTGCACTTACTCTAACTTGCGACTCCCCACACGCCGTAGCTCTAGTTGCCCGCATCGAAGTTGAAGTGTAGTTCTTCTACGTCTGAGAAGAGCGTAATGGGTGTCCTGCAGCAGCCACATCGTTGAGTTGTACGAAAGAGAAGTTGCACTGCTGCGGCTTTGACCATCAGGCAACATAGACGGGAGGAGGTGGTCTGGTGCGCTTATCTTGTTCAAGCGTAGTCGAATAATAATGCGGACAAGTTGGTCAACTTCCAAGACAGTCTTGGATTTTGCCGAAAGCGGAGACTTTGCACGTGACAGCAAGATTCTATCACTGCCACTGCCGCTCAGTTCTCGGAGTGAACGTATGTTAAAAGCAGCAACCTCTCGTCTTAGCGAGCAGCTGCACACCTGCACTTCAGTCGGCTGGTCTCACATGAGCAATGTAGGCGGCGCCAAGCTAGCTCTGTCAGAATTCATCCTGTCAAGAACGGACCTGCCACTGTCATAAAAGCATAAAAGCGTGTTTGAGCGCGAGCAGCTGCTGGAGTCGTCTTATCTCTTGTTTTCAATTGACATCTCCTCCTTCTCACACGATGGATACAGAAAAGACTGGGCTCGAGGACGAAATCAACACTGCACCGTCCTTCGATGAGAGTTTGACGGAGCCGGGCAAGCTGTTGGATGTTACAGTCTGGCGCAAGATCGATATGTGTCTACTGCCCATCGTCACGACCCTCTTCCTACTCTCATTTCTCGTGATTGCTTCACCCGGTGCATGTTCCCGCGCGAGCTGACGGAAAAGTACAGGACCGGACGAACATCGGAAACGCCCGTGTTGCAGGGCTGCTCGTCGATCTCGACATGTCTCCCAGACAGTATTCGATAGCACTGACAGTCACTTACGTGCCTTACATCCTGACTGAGCTTCCATCGAATCTTTTGCTGAAGAGGATCGGCCCGAACGTGATGCTCCCCACCATGTTGACCCTCTGGGGGGTGGTCGCGACATGCCAAGGTCGGTGCACAATTACTTTCATCTAGAAGTACGTCATCTCAATTCTCCGCCCAAGGTCTTGTGAAATCATACCGAGGCCTGCTGGCTTGCCGGTTTCTCCTCGGCCTGTTCGAGGGCGGCCTGCTTCCTGGGCTCGTCTTGTACACTTCTCTGTTCTACCCGAAGAACCGACTGCAAATACGGTGCGCTGTGATCCTTGCTCATTCTGAATTAGAGCATGACGATACTGCAGTGTCGCGACCTTCATCTCTTGTACTTCCATCTCGGGAGCCTTCAGCGGCATCATGGCCTACGGTATCATCCGTTTGCACGGCCAAGGAGGACATGCGGGCTGGCAGTGGATCTTCATCATCGAGGTGCGCCCTGTGCACAATCTCTGCTGCCAACTGAAAAGATCACAGGGCTCAATCAGCGTCTTCGTCGGTCTCATCTCGTTCTTTTTGATCCCGCGCTCGCCAGGGCACGCCCGTTTCCTGAATTCAAAAGAGAAAGCGTACATTCAAGCCGTTTTGCGGCAAGACAGTGAAGCGGAAGATGAAACTCATTTCGAATGGAGCCAGGTCGGGCGGGCGTTTCTTTCGCCGCACATCCTCCTGGTCGGCCTCACCGCGTTTTGTGTCGGCGTCGTCCTGTTTTCGCAGGCGTATTTTACGCCAACGATCGTGCTGGCGCTCGGCTACACAGCTGCCAAAGCGCAGCTGATGAGCGTCCCTCCGTTCTCTTTCGCTGTCGTCTGTATGTTAAACACGCGCGCCCCTTCCAGCAGGCAGTCTCACTGATCTTTTCCGCAGTGGCGATGATTGCGGCCTACATCGCCGACAGGTATCGATGTCGCGGGATCGTCTCGCTGGTTGGGTCGATCTTCTGCATCGCAGGCTTCGCGTTGTTCCTGAAGTCGAGGAACCACCATATCCAATACGCATCACTATTCCTCTCGAACGCTGGAGTATCCATCCTCGGCCCCGCTCTGTCAACATGGACGGCGAACAACACCGCGCCGTATGTTCGAAGGGCGAGTGGGATTGCCATCTGGTGCCTCACGACCAACTCCGGCGGCATCCTCGCGACATGGCTCATGGGTTCACTCTCACCCGCACCGGACTTCACCCTCGCCACGAAAGTGCTCCTGAGCTTGTCGGTGCTGATGGCTGTTTTCGTCATCGCCAATGTCGTCTGGCTGACGCGCACGAATGCAGAGAAGGCGGAGCGGCGGAGGAATATTCCTAGGAGCGAGGAGGCGCCGGGGCTGGGTGATACAAGTGCCTGGTTCGTGTACAGCTTGTGATTTGCAAAAAATCATATCGTATCACGAGTTGCTGTTGCAGTCGTAGTGAGGAAGTGAGCTAGTACTTTGTGGTCTGGCGGTGCGCGTCCAAACAGCGGAAAACATCCTGTACGTAGGCGGAAAGGAGAAGGATGACTCACAGGGTGAAACTCGTGGCCCGAGAGCTGGAGAGAGTAAGGATTTGTCTCGTCTAATAGAGACCATAGCTGTCGGTATCGACTTCAAGCCCATATCATGGTGCCACTTGCTGAGTGCGGTTATTGTGATCCAAAAAAGGTCCATTAACTTGATATATTAGTAGTACACATTATAGCGTCGACCTCCTCTCCGCGTCAGCACACTTTTTCGCAGCACGCTCAATCTCGCTCATCCAGACCTGGCAGTCCCTGACCCCGGTCGCCCTGAGTGCGATGCCTTCAATCTGGAACGCAGACTCGTCGTTTCCGTAGTCCCCCACTCTGACGCCCCGCAGGGGGATCGGCAGCCGATAGAGCGTCTTCTCGCTCGACACCAGTACGAGAATATCCGAGCACAGATACCCGTGCAGCCTGCGCCCGCTCTTGCACTTCACCAGCGGGCCCTCCTTGATCAGCTGCCGTGCGCCCATGTGTCGCGTGGGCGCAGTGAGATCAAGCCGCCCCTGCCCGATCCACAGCGTCTGGGAGACCCGAGCGAGTGTCTCCCGGCCCTCGAGCTGCCGGATCGACTCGTTGATCCGCCGCAGGATGCGCTCAGCTGCGTTCAGCGACTGGTGCACCGCGCGGTGCTCGTCGCCCGCCTCTGTGAAGTGCAGGATTTGCTTGATGAGCAGTGGGTACCGTGTGATCCGTTGCATGGGGGTCAGCAGGTAGTGCTCCAGATCCAGGTTCCGCGTTGCGAGCTCGGCTTTCAGCCCACTCAGCACTTTCTCGACCTCCGGGTTCTGCGCACGCAGCGACTGCAGGACTTTCGCCGCTGTACTCTGGTTGACGCAGTATTCCATGTACACCATATCCATGTTCGAGTCGCAGATGTGTCCACTCAAGATGTCCCCGATCCGGTCCACGTATAGCCGGCACTCCTTTTGTCGCTCCTCGAGCGAGGACATCAAAGTTGTGTTTGTCAGCAGAATGTCCTCGATGTTGGCAAACACCACCGTGATGGCTTTTCGTTCCAGAATCGGCAGCATCCGAGCGTAGAATGTCTGAGAAAATGAGCACATATGTTCCAGCAGCTGAGGATGGGGACTGCACCTCAACGATCAGCTGCAGATCCCGCACATAGGTGATTTCTGTGGCAATCAGCTCAAATATCGCCTCCTGGCGCTTGCGCTCGTTGGTGGGGATACCCTCCAGCGCCGACTTGTCGACCAGACTCGCCCAGGACTGTCCAGGTCAGTCAGGGCTGTAATACAACCAGAGGCAACCAGCTCACACTGCCGAATGCAGGGCTGTTCGCCCTCGTCTCAGCCCCCTCCACCTGCTGCAAAATCGGACCAGAGATCATGGGCCTGATCTTGTCTTCCCCTCCAGAATTAGGCGTCTTCCGACCAAGGAAATGAAGAAAATGCGAATACCCTCTGCCTGTCGTCGTTCCCTCAGACGACACACTGGGAGTCATACTCATGGTCGGGGACGATGGGACTTCGATCGACGCGACACTCAGTCGATGACCTTCACTGCTCAGCCTCTGCTCGCGGAACGCCTCGTAGCGTTCAAACGCATCATCGAGCGGGATGGGAGGCAGCTCTTTCGTCGCCGCTCGAGAGGATATCGGCGCTGCTGGCGGCGGACGCCGTCTTTTCTTGGGCTCCGCATCATCTTTGGACGATCGTCTCCTAGTTGGAGGAGGAGGCGGGACAGCATCGTTCTTCAAGATCAGCCCAGCAGCTTCCAGAACCAACTGTCGCTCATGTTCTCTCGCTTCTCCATTTTCGTCGTCGCTGCCGTCCAGTGAGTGATAGTCAGACTCCTCGCCGTCTCCGTATTCGTCGTCGTCGTCTTCCTCGGAATCGGAATCGGACTCGGGAGCATCCTTCTCTAGGTTGGCAGGGGCGGTCGTAATAGCGGAATTGGGTACTATTAACGAAAAGTACATAGAGAGACATAAAAGAAAAACATTCAGCCTGCGGCAATAAGAAACACGAAAACGCTGGGGGATGGGAGACAGAAACTCACCCTCTACGAGTTCCAGATAGCCAGCCGGTGCGATCAGAATCTCTCCGCCCTTCTCCACTTTCCACCACTCATCTTCGGAATGATCGATGATCGTGAGCTGTTCTCCCTCGTCGAACGAAACCTCGTCGGGGTTCCCAGCTGCGTAAGCATACACTGCCTTGGCTTTCACTGCAAAAGCTCAGCACAGCAGAAAAGGGAGGAACAGTGAGTGAACGCACCAGCGTGGATCTCCTGCACGTAGGTCTTGGGGAACAAACCCTTGCTTCCATCTCGCAGGGACTTGCCAAACCACCAATCTCCTCCCGACTTCGATGGGTTCGCCAGCAGAATGATGTTATCAGAGAAAGCTGGAGAGCAAGTCATTCAGAGTCCCACGGCGGGCAGCATTGAAGCTTACACAGATCGTCGGGCCCGTCACCTTGATAAGCGTAGAGCGACCGGACCCGGAGTTCTGAGGGATAACTGAGTGAGAGGAAAGCAAAGAAAAAGAAAAGGCACACACCAACACTCTTGTCGATATCAGCCATCAGATCGCTCTCGCCGCTGGCCTCCGGCTCGTGCTCGACATGGATATCGGGCACCGTACCATACGGTTCGTCATATTCGCTCTCTTCCTTCATCGGGGGCAACACATCGATGACCGGCGGTGCGGCATCGGCAGCCAAGCCGGCATACCAATCGACACTCTGGCGATTGTCCTTGGACGACGGAGCCGCCTGAATTGGAGGAGGGCTCGGGGCCTGTAGTACAGCAGAGATATGGCTTGGAGGTGCAGAGTCGCCGATGACTTTGCCTGAGAGCCCGGGCCCACTCTTGTCAACTGTGACAGTCTTGCGCAGGCTGAGACCACCCTGAATTGACTTGAGCAAAGCGCTCATGTCGCCAGGTGCCGCAGCTGGGGCCGCGGAGGGTGGCGGCGGTGCCCTCGGAGCCGCGGGAGGAGGAGGAGGAGCTGCCGGTGCACTTGGCGGTGGAGGCGGTGCCGGTGCAGCAGGTGGCGAAGAGACAGCTGGGGTCTGGGGTGTCGCACTCCGCGGTCCGGCAGGTGGCAATATACCACCGAACAACTCCTCCGCTAGCTTCCGCCTCGTATTCCGATTCGGCTCATCGTCGCTATCCGAGTCGCTGCCTTCGTTTTCCACGACATCTTCCCAGTCATCCTCGCCCAATCCAGTAGGTGCTGTGTTGTACAGTGTTTTGACCGGAGCCGGGAAAGGGTTGTTTCGAACAGCAGGAGGACTCGCCGGCGATGCTACCGGGGGTGTCGCGATTGCGGATTCCCACGGATTAGTGCCACCGACTACAGGAGGGGAGGCGGGGGTTCCCCCGCCAGCTGCTCGGATCCTGTCGAAAGGATTGTTCGATTTGCCCGCGGTAGGTGGGCTCTCGACTATTGTAGCAGGGGGAGGGGTCGGAGTCGGGACGGCAACCAGGACAGGCGATGGCGAACGGGTGCTGAAGCTTGTCACGCTGGCCGAAAGATCACTGCTAGGTGCAGCAGGGCTCGCTGGCTGAGGCGCACTCGCCTGCTGACGAGCCAAAGTTCGAGCCCGAATCCTATCCTCTTCTTCCTTTGCAGCCTGTTCCTCTTCCAGCTCCAACTGCCGCAGTCGCGCAGCCCGAGCTTCCCTTTGCTTCCGGAGCTGCTCTTCCTTCTGCCGGTAAAGTTCTTCCTCCGGGTCGACTTCGGGAACAGCTGGCGCCGGAGGAGGGGCGGGAGCCCTGGGAGGGGCAGCTGGTGGTGGCGCTGCACGAGGTTTGGGAGGCGGTGGGGCGACTTTCGACCGCGGCGCTGGGGGCGGCGGCGCTGCCTTCGGCTTCGGAGGAGCAGCGGCTGGCCTTGACGGAGTAGGAACGGGCGTCGGGGCCGGTGGAGCCGCGCTAGTTGATGGCGTAGGAACAGGCGTCGGCTCTCTCAGCGCCTTCTCGCTCGCCAATCTCTCCTTGCGTGCTGCTTCTCTGGCTTCGGCCTCTTGGGCAGCAAGCAAGGCTTTCTGCTCCGCTTCCTTCTTTTCCTGGGCTAGACGCTCTTCAATGCTAGTATCGATCGCAGGAGCTGCTGACCCAGGCGACGGTGTCACGCCGAGGGCGGCCATCCGTGCTTCCACTCGTCGTTTGGCCTCCGCCCGAGCAAAGGCTTGGCGTTCCTCGGGGGTCATGTTCTTGGTGGCTGGAGCTGGCGATGGGGTTGCCGCTGGACGCGCTGCGGCTGGCGGTGGAGTTGGTGCAGCTTCTGGGGGCGCTGCACTTCGAGGTCGATCGTAATCGCGCTCTCGGCGGTCATCGCGTTCATACTCACGATCCCTCAGAGAAGGAGACGGCCGACGGTACTGACCGCGATCAAAGTCGCGGTCGTCCCGGTATCCTCCACCGCGAGAGTAGGGCCTGTCGCGCTCCTCATCGTCGTAACGTCGACGATCCCTGTCGTAGTCACGGTCGCGATCCCGGTCATCGTATCGTCCGAAACGTTCGTTTCTTCGATCACGCTCGCGGTTTTCCTCTCTTTTCTCCTTCTCCTTTCTCTCTTCCCTCTGCTTCAGACGACGTTCAACCTCGGGAACCTTCACGTGCATAAGCTCCATTAGTTCCCGTTCAAGCCTGCGGCGCTCATCATCCTTCGCGGCAGACGGGATTCCCCGGCGAGTGTAAGCCAGATCCTCGTTGATACGTTCCGCCCGGTACTTAAGATCTTCCAACTCCTGACTCAGAGCCTCGTCCTCCGCATTGCGAGACCGATCTGCCTCCGCAGCACGATCAAGCATGGAGGCAGTGTTCTTCAGCTGACGCTGAATGTCACTGAGGTCAGCCGATGGCGAATCCATTTCCGACGTCGAGCGCACGGCGTCCCTGTCGACATGTCGATTCCGCGGCTTGTAGGCTTCGCGCGTGTCATTGTGCTTGTAAATAGTTGCATCACGGCCAGCATCTCGACCAGAGTTGGTATTGGAATTGAGCGACCGGTTGGGCAAGTAGGAGGTGGGACCGTCCGACGGGGACTGGTTCTGGGATCGGGTCTCATTCTTGAGGATGTCACGCATGAAGTGGACAGAATCTTCGATGCCATGCGACGAAGGAGGGATGAGTTCGGGGGGTAACTGGTCTGGAATGTCATTGCCGTTGAGTCCTAGAAGCAGAAATCATCAGTTTCACAGAATCGGCTGGAGACAAACGAGACGCACTTCGGTAGATGATTCCCATCGCAACATGGAACTCAGCAATATTCAGCTTTCCCCGGTCATCGATATCAGCAAGGGTCCAGATCCGCGCCAAATCGTCCTTGGAAAGTCCGCTCTGCCCGAACACCTCCAAAGCTGTCTGTCCACTGATGAACCCTGTGTTCTGCGCATCCCAAGCCCGAAAGATAGCATCGTAGCTCTTCTTCTCTGCTTTCCCCAACGCCCACGAGATGCGCGGTTTCTGCGCCTGGATCTGCTGGAACGATTGCTGCAAATTGGCGTTCGCAGTCTGCAGTTGCGGGGCGCCACCGGCGGAATACGGCGAGCCGGTGTTCATAGGCATGAAGGAGTTCGACATGAGCGCCAAGCGGGGATCCACGAAGCCTGTCGGCTGCGCAACAAGCGGCCGCTGACCGGGAAAACCCGTGGCCTGAGAAACGAGGCCCATCGGCCCGGGCGACGTGCTCATGAAACGACTCGGCTGCTGGGCACCCAACAAAGCACTGCCCTGTCCGGCGAACTGGGGAGGGAGCGCTGGGACGGGCGGGGGCGGGGCAGGGCGGTGTTGCGTCTGGAAATTTCCACCACTGACGTAACCCGTGGGCTGCGACTGCAAAAAGCCGCCGCCTCCACCTGGGTAGCCCGTCGCCTGGGGCTGCATCGGCTGCTGCATCCCGACGGGTGGTACATATCCCGTCCGCTGAGGGACGAGACCCGGCTGCTGCTGCTGCTGCGGAGGGTTTTGCAAGAAAGAGAGGTTTCCTTGGGGAGGTTGCTGGAACTGAGCGGGCTGCTGCTGGTATTGTGGATTAGCACCAGGATACCCCGTTTGCATGGGGTATTGGTATCCCGGCTGCTGCCACCCAGACATGACGATTCGTAACGGACTGGGGGATGAGGAGTGATGATGGACGATGCCCTGCCGCGCCTGCGGCGGAGTGTGAATGCATCTGATGGTATGAGTAAGCCAGCATAGCCACTCGATCAGATACCAGATGAGGTCGGAACCTAGTGTTCAACTTGATTCTGCATACTAGAGGTTCTTATTAACTGCTCTCAGAGGACCTCGTAGCTGTTTACTGTTTTTATGTTCTAAATTATAGCTGTGCATTGTTTTCATGTTCTAAATTACAGCTATTTCACTCATTTTTCAATCCCCCTAGTATAGAAACCATCTGTCCAAAAGTTGTGAACATAAGAGCACATTATGTACGCCCGGCGCGTATATATCCAGCTGTTTAAGAGAAGAAAATAACGACGACACCGAGAGATCCTCTGTCGGCCATATTAAGCCACAATGCGCAAGTGAGTTGAAGCGGAGACGTACAAATTGCCCTCCGATCCTTCCAGCGGCAGTTCCTCCAGGGCTGATCTGAGTTCCAGATTGGCGCCGCCTAGCGCATTATTCACGACGTGAGTCGCAGGATTCTGCTCTACGGTAATAAACCGTTTGGGCACATTCCAGCGTCGGAACATGGTTGTATTGTCCTCCTTCAGAGTGACAGGCAGCTCTTCTGCGGGAATTTCGACGGCTTTGCCCTCCGGTGCGAAGGACGGGTCGATAGGATCGTACAGGTGAGTGTGTCTGTTCTTGTTCAGCCAGTCTCCCACAAGCCCGACGACCTCTTCGCTAGTCAGCGATTTCGACAGCCAGTTGGAGGAAAGGACAAGAAAATCTCCCGGCTTGATCTTGATGGCGGTAATATCCGGCTCTGCAGAAATGTAAGGCGGGGTCCGCACTTTGGGGTCGGGAGCGGAGCCGAGGTAGTCGGCATGTAGTCTTTGTTGGGTTCCGGTTGACCACTTGAGCTTGCCGTCGCCAATAGCACGAGTGTAGCTTCGGCCGAGGAACAAGTCGTCTTCGAAGAGATCCTCTTCACCTGGGTGAAATCCCGCTATCCGTTGTTTTTCCGATGGGTTTTGGGGGGAATGATCGACGGAGAGGACGTGCGCAGCATATTGTTGTGGCCCGTCGGTGGCTGCGTCTTCTATCGGTCGGCCGAGAAAAGCGCGCATGTTGCCCAGACTGGTGATGTGCAGCATCTGGACATCTGCTTCGTAGAAAGCGGAGACAAGACACGTAGAAGTCGTCGCGCGGATAGCGTCTGCCGCGTACTTCTTCGTCAAGGAACTGAATGTGCGTCCGAGAAAGTGGCCGAGAAGAAACTCGTCAGTGTATATGATCGCTGTCTTGATGACAGAATGGATCGCATCAGAGGATGGATGTGTCTCGTGGACCTGTTCAACTGGCTGAGAGACCGTGTTGTCAACTTGATACCATCGGAATAGCGCGGCGAGATTAAACCAAAGGTTCTCCGTTGTTAGATCAGCGATGTTGGCTCTGTTTAGGAAATCTCCATCGAAGAGATTAATCATCGTTTTTGAACCATAGCTCATGATCCGCAACCTCGCATCTGTCATTGGATGAGTACGGTGTAAAAATGAAATTGATCTACCCGGACTGACCGAATCTTGTAAGCCAGTATATCCTCGTGATTCCCTCGGACGACTGCGAGCCCAGATATCTAGCAGCTGGTAAGTGGGCAGCTTCGGTCGTCAGTCAACGATCGAGATATAACTCACCTGACAAAGTCCGTCCAGGCGTCCTTGTCGGCAGTGAAACCGGCTTCTAGAGGAGTCTCAGAAGGAGATATCTGAGTCTCCGTTGAGTCGTCGCTCTCGCTGTCTGCATGTACAGTCGTGCGATTTGCGGCAAAAAGACAAGCGCCTAGACCCAGGACCGTCACATGCACGGTCAGGCGACTCGGCGTGTACCGCAAGACTTTCGATGCAGGGATGCCACATCTCCTTAGCGAAGATTTGAACATCGAGCGAAAAGCCATCAGGGGCGAGTGCCCACAACTGCAATGTCACAGAGTGGAAGCAGGGTGCCGCGTGGCAGAAATTGCCTCCTGACAGGCTGTACATGATTGGATCATTTCAAGGTTACATATCACGACTAAGTACTTAGTTGCTGGGGATCAGAGATCCCCAGTCTCGTTATCTTGGATTTGGCCCTGGGCATGACTGCCCTTACAGGGTCTTGAGGTTGTCTTGGCATCCACGGTGCACTTCACTGTACAAGAACGTTGGTCACACAACACTTTTACCAATAAGCACACAATTCAACACCTTTGAATTTATAGCCTTCAATTAAAATTTATGGACAAACGGAACAATATAATAATGGTACATTTAACATATAATATATCTCTAGTACTCTGCAATTTGAATGACCTTGCCTAGATGTAGCGTGAGGAGTGCAGTTGACAACTCAGAAGACAGGACAAACCAATGTTTGAATACGGAGACACCTTGCGCTGCCCAAGAAGCTTGACATCATTTGTATCGAAAAAGGAATAACCCGCTGGACAAGAATGAGCGAGATTCAGATCCGAATGAACACAAGACCCACATATGTCAATTTCCCCTGAGTCCTCGTCGTCCGAGTTGCCATTCAGAGCCCGCCCGGTCTTCGAATCCCGCAACACACCGCTGTGATCAACGAAGGGTGCCTGGCGCGCATTGGCGTTAGAGTAGAGCTGGATCAGAATACGCTGGACATCAAGTAGATAGCTCTTGAGAGTGTCTAGGAAGCGACGAGTCTGGAGGTGCTTCGACGAAGCACAACTGCGGCCGGAATTAGACCGAAAGTGGCTGACACGAGAAAGACTCACATCGAAAGTCCGTCCTCCTTGATGATATATCCGATACCATACCCGTCAGCTGCGACTGGGCCGAATCCAAACAGTCGCAGAGCCGGATTACCACAATTGGATGTAGACAAAATGGACGTGCTGATAAGCTTGATTCGATCCATTTAACAGGGAAATTGCATAGCGAAGCTAAAATCGACTCACGCTCCATCCAGGGTCAGTAAATATCGTGGGCATCGTCTTCGGACTCCCAGTCCATGGAGCAGGGTCGTCCGGAGATGAATCCAGCTCGCCGCTCATCTGACGCTGGAGCAGACAGTACAACGCGTACAGATGCCTTCAAGTCCAATGAGAATCTCAACATTACGCGAAAGGATAGACACAGCCTACCTGTCTTGACCCAACCCTTTGCTGCATTCCTTTGTAAGCGCAACATGGCCTTCACAAGCCTTTCGCAGGGCCGCAATCTTGTCGGAAGCCGAAGCATCCGAGTAAAAGGCCTACGTCGTTGAGTCTCCCAAGTGCCCAGCAGCAGAAGAGATCACACCACCTTTGTGAACGCCACACTCTGCGGCTGAATGGATCGGATAGCCTCCGTCCGTCCGTGTAAAAACGACTTGGTCATTGCAGGCTCATACACACATTCGATTCGGCCTTTCGTTCGATCATGTGAGGAACCGGAGATGCCACTGGTAGGGTAGCACTCACCATAAAGCCCAAAATAAGCTGCTTGGAATGCCATCTGGACAAAAGCGTCCGGACTGAATCCGTGACTTGTGATGAAATTCTTGCCGTAGCCGCTGAACTCTAACGCCTGGCAGTCATTCTGGCAGATCAGATCGCTCAGACGCGTCTCGGCAAAGCGGATCCCGACCCGCAGCTCCGATGACAACTGCCACTCCAATTTCTTGGGCGTGGTGTCGATCGTAGAGCGCACAGGTGAGACACCATTCACCTTGCCTTTGGGCGGCTTAAAGGACTTGGCGTGAGGGGAAAGAGGCGCATGGAATAGTGTCGGCGCGGAGGGATTGATTGAGCGCGCGAGAAGCATGAGCCCCTCGGTGAAGATGTCCGCGGCGAATCTGGGGCGAGTTACGGCGGAGTCAGAGAAGAACGATGACGAGTCAGCACACCTGAGAACAGTGTGTCCATCCACACCCGTATGCTCGAAATTGATCCCAGCAGCTCCATCGGCGCACACGATAATCTGCAACTTGTCATACCACCGGTTGGTGCAGGTTCCGATTTGGACGCCGCCGTCAAGCTGGTAGGTTCCACAGAGGAAGTTATCGCAGAGCTCCGCGAGATCTTTGGGCGCCGCATCGTCAAGACAAACGATGAACAATGCATTGTCTACAATCTCGAGACAGGAAGCGTTGTGACTGTCTGTCGAGAGAGTCGTCCGGAGCCGGGACCATTCTTTGCGATTCTCCGTCGACAACACACCAATCGCACCGCGGGCCACCTTGTCGAACGATCAATATTGGGCACCTTCTCCGGCTTCGAAAGGGCGAACCTCGGATATATGGGTCTTATCTGCATCTTCGACGATAGCTTGCAGATTGCGGATAACTTCTCGCTCCGTCAGCACAGGGAGGTTGTCCTCGTCAAGCACATCAAACCAGTCTGCCAACGAGTCAGAGTTGATCCGAGCCGGACCGGCAGGGCGGGAGAACTCACAGAACTGGCCCCGCCGAAGCACAACGATGTGTCTCGAACTCGGGTTGCTGTGCATCTTACATCCTCGCTGGACAGATAGGCATTAGAAGAGTCGCTTCAGTCTTGGCAGCAGCAAGAGTACCAGAGTGGGTATTCTACCGAACGATCAGGATGGGTGCCAAGCACCCTCGAACGGGAACACGCACCTCGCAGTGCCGAAGAGACGGCGGTACTGGTCCATGTCCAAGGGCACACCTCGCACATTGTCCGGTTCAAGAATCTCCGCACGTAGATCGTGAATGAAGCCGAGGGAGGAAACGATCAGCGAGGCCGCCCGGGGAAGCTGCAGCCCGCGATCTGGCGACGGGTCGTTCCTGCGTGAGCTGCTCAGACACGAATCCCGCTGTTGCAAAGATGATTCACGCACTCGAGGACGAAGAACGGATTCAACGCCAATACAACGGGATCCGAGTGGGACAGATAAGATTCATACCTACGGGGCGGGATTGATCAGCCTGAGCGACCATCTAGCCGAGACCGAGCGCCTCGCGGGGTTCTACACGCGCCCACAGCACACCAGGAAAGACAAGACAATGTTCTCACCAGAACTCTTCGATGTAGCTGTAAGCACCGCTATCAGCGCACAGGACCACCCCGGTGAGACAGTGATGCAGACCTGTCTTTACCCTCGGCCCACTTCAGCAGCACTTCCTGTATCCTCGGTCCATCCGTCTCTAGAAACTCCTTGACTGCAGCTGCCGAGAGCTCGTGTTCTTCGTCGCTTTGTAACGCTTTGAGAGCCGTCAGGTATCGGCGGCAGGTCTCCTCCAATGGCGGGATGGGAAGCTTGGGAAGTCTGCCTTGGCCTGCGAACGTGCGCTTGACGGCGGATCTGCCGTTGGGCTCGAACTTGGACATGGTCGTGCAGCGGGAGGAGGGAGAGCTCGGAACAAGCGCGATTACCCCACACTTGACTTGAGCTTGACTTTATTCGGAACTCGTTAGTGCGCGATCAAATCTGATGACGTCGATCGACCAATTACATTGCTTGGCCTCGAATCCGGCTAGCGCCCCGCAACGCTGTCCGTCCATATTCGGCAATGCTCGGCAGGGTGAGGTTAAGCGATAAGCCTTGGGCGCGCGTGTACATAGACGCGAAATGCCGAACAGTGCTGCGCTCAGACTCGTGATGGCCGTGTTCACGTCTCAACAATCTTCTCTTGTTCCTCGAAGCCACCGGTTGCAAACGTGCTTCATCTCTCGCGGATCAGCTATTCGGTAACATCCCGGCACCGCTTGTTCTTATGTCCCGCCGACTTTACTTTACGCATCCTATTACCATGTGGCTAGGAAGCCTCCAATTATCAAGAAGCTGGAATTCGTTACGCCTTGCTCACATCTAGAACCTCCGTGGAGCTGTGATTCGGTTTCGAGTAGCGGGAGCAGATAAAGAGCTCAAGTGAATTCACAGCATTCGAAGATAAGCAATAGCATTCAGTGCGGATCGACTGTTGTGTTTATCCGGACTCAAACGACTGCTCCTGGCGAGCCTGTTGGATGCGTATTTTGATAGACCCAGTTTCTTGTCCAGTAGCGTCTCCCTAGGGCAAGTCTGGTCGCGTGAGAGCACAAGTTCAACCCCACTCGCTACTTGTCGTCCCCGCTCATTGCCGCGCTCTGCGCCCCCTATCACTTCAGTGAAATGCGCTTTCGGATAGAATCTTTTGTGATTTGATCTAGCGTATTAATGTCTTTTAGCGCTCCGTTTCTGCTTGTCTCAATCACCCACATATCTCATCGGGATGAATGGCAGGTGATTGGTCAGCAATTTCTACAAAAATTGTTGACAAAGTGACATGGTCACATGCGGACCCAATCGCCAATCCTCACCACCCACAACGGCCGAAGAAACACGATTCTCCCTCAATTACATGCTGCCCTCAGGCACCGCATCTTAATAGATAGTTTACTTGCTGCGGAATGGATAGTCACATGAATAACCTCGTGAGCTGGGTGGTCACATGGTGTAGTTTCTGCGAAAATGCTGACAAAGCAACACGGTCACATGTCCTCACCGATGAGGAGGGGCAAAGATCCAAGGGCAAAGACAGCAACAGCAACTTCCGCGACGTCGCCGACAAAGTGTCGCGGTCACATGGCCCCACTAATCGCTGATGGACCTTCAAAGCTTCACCCTTGACGCGTAGGTTCCTTAACAAGTACTCAAACTCCCATCTGGATCATAGCTGCCTAACGATCGGGTGGGCGCGCTGTCTGGATGCACGCTGTATCGTACCTAGGGCCAGCCAACTAATTTGCTGATTCCCAGGTGGGGTATCCAGCTGTGGTCTATGGGGGCTCTTTGGCGGTGTAGCGCCATGGCAGTAGCTTAGAGATCAAGCATAAGTTGTACTACATACTATACACCGCAAGTCTATGGGAGGAAGGGAACTAAGTAAGTTACTTATGCTCAGTTTTGCATGACCAGAAGATCAACTGCATTGCACGACGAAAAGAGGTAGTTGGGATGATTGGTCACCGGCGAATGCACGAGATCAATTCGGCCATTGGCGTTGAGCGAGGTGTTGGTGCACAGCGACCACGAGTCGCTCTGTCCACCGAACGAAAGCAGCGGCGGAGAGGTCAAATTGATGGCGGATTGCTGCCAGGAAGATCAGCGATACGAAATCTCATTCCATTGGACATTACTCACCTGTGCACAGTACGCCTGAGTGCCCGGGAAAGGAGGGCTGGATGCGACGAACGCCGGCGACTCCCCGTCGGCAGCACCGATGGATGTCATCGACTGCACAGGATTCGAGAAGGAGTGTGGGTGAAAGACGGAGTTTTGAAGTGTGAACGTGGGCCAGTCCGAGCAGCACGTCGCACAAGCCTGCAGCATTCAGCGGAAGGCAGACTGCTTTGTGACTGGAGACTCACCGACAGAATCGTCCAAAAAGTGTTCGGGACCAACTCGACGAGCACAGCGCGGACATTGACTTGCTTCGGACCTCCCACCGGCGGATTCCGATACACAGCAAGAAGCGTAAAGTTGCTCACTGTGGTCTCGCACGTCTGCGGAGGTGGAGGCGGTGCGTCTGCTGAGGTGAAGCCGTACAACGCGAGCCGATTCGCGTTACCACAATATTCCGTGTGGTCCGCACTACAGACAGCCCGGCAGTCGTCGTCGGAGACGTGGGCAGCGATCCCGCCGACACTGCTTCCGCACCCTGATTAAGTGATCGTGGTCAGATAAGATAAGATCTGGGCGGGCTCGCGAGCGGACGCGGACGCACAGCATTCGTGCCCGTTCTCCAGACCGGACCAGACGTATTTGCCCGCCGACATACATGCCGCGGTGCATGTCTCAGCGGTGACACCGACGGGGACATTAATCGGAACGGGCAGAGTCCGATTGGCCGTATTGTCGCTAGCACGGACGTCAATCAGTCAACCGCAGGCAGCGACACCCGACATACGTGAAACACCCTTGGTAAGTCCATCCGGCTGCTGGGTTTGGCACGAGCACGGGACTCGGCGCGCCACTGGTGTAGACCGAGAGTCTGCCGGACGCGCCGCAGATCTCGCTGTGGTCGCCGGCGCAGGGCTCTGTACAGTCCGTGAGCGGGGCTTTCCCTCCGGGGATTTGGATCGTGGAGTCGCAATCTGATACGTGAATGCGCGTGAGCAGGAAACGGCGGAGGAGAAGGTCGTTGACGCACAACATTCACTACGGCGCGATGTGATGTGATCAGCGCGACGCGCAGCGGAGAAGGCAAGGCACTCACTCGCCGAATTCCACCCCAGCGAAGATGTATCCCTCCCCCGCGCAGAAGTTGATGCAGCTAGCAACTGTCATATTCGGGCCGGCGGCGGACGACGCGGCGAGGGTACGCGCGACCGAGACGTCCGTGAAACATCCGGCCAGGGACCAGTTCGCGGGGAGGTTGGCGGGATTGGTCTGTCTTGAGAGGACTCGAACGTCGGCACCATGAACCTGTTATTCGGTTGAGAGGGAGCGGAAAGAGAGCAGACAGAACACCTCACGAATGGAAGGAGAAGGAGCGGGGTCAGAGAAAGGACAGACGACATGATGGCAGTGTAGGACAGCGTCTGCCTCTCTCAACAGGCGCTTCTTATACACCAAGCCATCGAGAGAAGCGCCCTTGACCAAGATGCACATTTCCGTTTCGGTTTCTCTGCATGAAAATCTTGACAGGCAGGCCGGCACGGCTGTACTTACTTTGGACAGGACGAGTTATTGCCACCAATCCTCGTGTCCCTGAGCACATCCACCTCGTGGCGCGCTGCAGCATGACAGATGGCCCTCGAGAAGTCTGTTCCTTCTCGTTATAACATCTGCAACGGTGCTGCGCTAGCGAGGATGAACGACGAGATTGGTGGAGAGATATCTGATATCTGTCCGAGGTCAGGTACAAACGCCAAAGTCAATCTTGGAGAATGCGTGTCAGAGCCACTTCAGTTCCACCAATCGACACCGACATAAGATGTCACAGTCAGTTTGATCGTGAGAGCGTATTTAGCGTCCGTCGAAAAGAAATTTAGCCGCTTGGGCCACCACGCATATTCACGTTCGCAAAAGGCAAAGGACTCAAGTGACAGTGCGATCATGATGCAATTTGATCTGAGCTCCAACGCAGAGCTAACCTTGTCACAGAACCATGTCTCACTCTGCAGAGTTCCGCTCCCCCTGCATTCTGAGACCGTCGGAGGATAGGGATGAAGCAGCCACGGGCGTAGTCTATCCTCTTCCACTCTGTCTCATATCTGCCGCTTCATATAAAAGAAGGGATAGCCGCCCATGGCTCCACCACCATTATGTCTACCTTGCTCACACCGCAAATATCTATGCACTCGAATGAGTCTTACGAAACAGCAAGCCCGTCGGTTCCGCCTGGAGATCTGACCGCCAAAGCCGAGACGTCTTCAGTGACGTCCAGAGGAGGTCTCATCGCCGAAAACATGTCCGCCCTCTCGACCCAATCGTCCGACACGGCCTCCTCGTTCGGATTCCGGGGCAAGCGTATTATGCTCACGGGTCTGTCCGTCACGGCCGGCATCGCCCTCCTCACCATCGGCCTCTCTCTGTATGTCTTCGTGGTGAACGAGTTTGCGCTCCATGGCACGGAGATCGTCACCACTGCGCGCTTGGGTCCAGTCCTCGCCGTCACGTACGCCCTTGCCTTCTTCCTCGTCGCATCTGTGCCTTTCGTTGTTCGGATGCTGTCGTGCCGTCTCGCGTGGTCGTGGCTGAAGTCTTCCGTGGACGCGAACGGACTTGATCGGCCTACCCCTTTTCAGTGCGTATGAATCGAGCCCTGCATGAAGCAGCGATCTCATGTCACCCCAACAAGGCTCGGCATTATCATGGACGTCCTACGCTCCGGCGACATTGCGGCTCTTTTCGCGGGCCTGCGCTACATGTCGTCGGACAAGCGTTCCTCCTATCGTCCCGCGATCTTCCGCTATGCCCTGGGTGTTCTAGGTCTGACCCTGGGCCTGGCGTATACCTTCGTGGTCGTGCTCATAATCTTTGGCGGGGTTTCTCACGCCCTCTCCTTTTCTCAGGTGGGCGCATATAGCGGCTCGTGGCCCAAGTTCTCGAGACAAATCAACGCGACTGCTTGTGCTACCACAGCCGGAGCTGTTGTTGCTGGGATCAATTTCTGCGGGCTCTACGCTACTGGGTTTGTGCTTCCCAATGCTACCGACGATTGTCTCATATTCGAGCAGCACAAACCCATTCGGCGCCTCGCTCCCTGAAGGCTTACGGACTCTGACGAACACTTCCCTGACCAATGCCGTTGGGATTGCAAACGATGGGACCGCGTTGATCATTCCTGCATCTCTACCTGTCAACTTGGCTTTCTACGCTTCCACATACGGTATTTCGACTTCGTGCCAAAGCGTTACCCAGCAGTGCGTCAGCTCAGCCAGCAACTCCTCCAACTTCTTGGCTCTGAGCTGCCCGCCCTCTGTGGCTTTCGACGCTGCGTACAACACAACGACTGGCTCGTATCCCTTCGGCATCATCGACCCTTCTGGAACAGTGTACTCTGCACCCTATCTCGTCGATTCAAAGTGGGCATTCCTCTCTTTCATCTCGTTCGTTCACTCAACCGTCACAGCTCCTTCCGCTTTGGTGCTGTCGTCCAGTCTCAGGCTTACGACGGCGATGCGAACTCATGTAAGCAGCCGTGCCGCTTCGTGCTGGATAGCGTCTGAGACTCTTGCAGTTGTCGACAACACTGGATTCTACACCTACGGCGCTGCGGGTGTCTCTTACAACGTTCTCACATGCACGGTCACCGTTCGTCAAGCGTCTTACAGCTACTTTGACGGTGCTATCATCATCGACCCGACCAATTCGACTACTGTGGCTGATCTTAACGTCGTTCGCTCCATCGCAGCGATGACGACTGCCGAATTCCTCTCTGAGCGAGTGCCCTTGGCCGTTGACGGGACTGGGGCCGACTACCCGGCGGCCTTCGCTAAAGAGCTCTCCCGCGAGATGATCGCTTTCTCGGCTGCTCTCTTTGCTGCAGATGCGGCCGCCGAGGTAAGATCTGTCCAGAGAGTCCTTGGATCGCAGCTCTCGCTGCCTGTGCTGTGTGTCATGCTCGCTCTCGTAGTCGCTTATTGGTCTGCCGCCGCCCTCGTTCCGCTAGTATGCGCTAATCGTCCAATAGTATCTTGACGATCGTCCTGGCCACCTCCTCCGTGCTCGCCGCTGGCGCATCGCCCTACACCATGCTCGCCTCTAAACGCCTCTCGGAACCTACCTGCGCCGTCAATGCTGCCTACGGACGTTCTGAGATCCATCGCACGTGGGAGCAGACCAACGAGCGGATGTTCAGCGTCGAAACCGGGTTGGATCGCTTGATTGTGGGTCCTATGAGTTTCGCGGCGGGAGGTCTGGCGTTTGGTGTCGCACGCGGTGTCCAAACAGCGTCTCGTTGAACAAACGAATGACGGTCGCTCACCAATGTCTGTTACTTGGACTTATTACGATTTTGTATCAGTAGAGCCTCACATCTTCGTCCTCGTCAACTTGTATTCTAGTAGCCAATCAGAGTCCGGTTCCTCCTTCGTATTCCAAGTTGCCTGCCTGCTTTCCTGGTACACTGCCAGAGCGTCCCCAGGCAGACCACAGCTGGATGTCCCACCCGGGACTAAACAATTTGATTGGCTGGTCCGAGGCTGAATACAGATGTTATCCGGTGAGTGATTTTCATTCTGAGCGCAGGGTCAATCCCGCATCTGCCGTAAGGCAACTTGCCCCGCAGTCAGCGTAGACTGCTCTAGCCCAGCCCTGCCTGGTGTTCGCAGTCGCGTCCAACCACTGTCACACCATCACCATTTCGTAGCTGCGTGCCCGACTGTCGTCACACCATCTCGCAATAGCGTCTGACGGCCGTCACACCGTCATCTCACGGCTGCATTTGAGCTAGACCAGCACAGTACAGTTTACCGAGTCCCAGGGTCGGGACTGGAGGCACCTGGCGGCTTATGTGCTGGCCCTTGGGGGGGGGGGGGGGGGGTCTTGATGGTATGAGGGATCGCAACAAAAAATCTCTGTCCTTGTTGTTGATTTCGAGTGAGCACGTGAGCGCTGGCCATGTTGCTGCAGATCCAAACCTTGAGTCTCATTGGAGTCACATGAAGTGGCTTCCGCCACTCAAGCAGTGCAGTCACGTGTATCACCGCACCACCATCATCTCGCAGCTGCGTCCGACCGCCGGAGTTTGATGAGATTGCACAGGTACTGGGTGGTTGCATGGCGTAGCTAGGCCAGGTCTTGTGCATTACTGACATCAAGGTATTGAGGGAAAGCACACATGAGAGTATCATTTGCATGCACACTCAAAACTGGCTCATTTTGACACGGACAAAACCCTACGTTACTTGAAAACTAGCATTCGGTACAGGTTTCTTTCTGCAATAGATGCTACCACAGTTCATTTCATGGCTTGAGATCTCTCAAGGATAGACTACTGTGAACATCATGGTCTCTAGCCCTATAATATAATAGTTGTTGAGCAGGAACACTTGTCTGAGTAATGTGACTTGGATCAAGTCCTATTTCATAAGTATTTGATTGGTTTTGGCACAACCGCACCTCAGTAGGGCTGCTCAATTCTAAGGTCGTTCATCCGTTCATCCGTTCATATCGTTCATCAGCTTATATAAACACTAATTGATCCCCATTTTGAGTGATGATCAAAAGGCCAGCAAAAGTCGAATATCGAGAACAGACTCAGTCCACTGTGATTATGAGCTGACTGAAAGCACATCGAAAATCCAAGTCGACAGATACCCAAAGATTCACTGTTCCCGCAGCCTCATGCTTCTTCAGACGCGTATGACTGCTCAAGCTCAAAGCTGCCAAGGAGGAAAATCAGTGACCATCAGGAATTCTATAAGCTGATGAACGGATGAACTGATGAACGGATGAACACCCCAGGGACCTCCAATTATTACGTAAAATGGCTTCGAGGCCCCCTCCGGAGGCCATCAAACCACCCCCTACCCCCCCTGATCGGAGGCCATCCTGGAGGCGCCTTCCTAATTGGGACGCTGCCTGGCCATTTGTCCACCGCTTGCATGGTATGCTAGGGATTGGCCTGAGTGCTGATATATGCTGTAGTAGTCATTATAAAGCCTCAGACAATGTCTGACCTCTCAAAAGCATGTATTTCTTGCTTGCAAATGGCAGACCACTGGGTGCACAAAATTTGGGATCTGAGTATGTGAGCACTCCTCAGGTGCATAGAGCAACAGTATATGTATTAATTCAAGATTGAGCATGAGGTAGCTGTGCCCACACGCAAAAAATGAGATGTTGCTGAAGGGATGGTTTATGGCCTCCACGACCTCCCAGGTGCAGAAAAAAAGGTGTTGGGTAGCCCACAGGCCCTTGAATTCCGCTTCAATAGAACAATTTGATGCTTATGCTTTGTCAAAACAACAGCTCAGCATATAAATTGGATGTTGGAGCAGTGGCAGAACAAGCCTCCACCACCTCCAGGGCTGGGGATCAAAAGCGGTTACTGTAGATTTAGCCACACAAACTGTGTTCATGACATTATTTATCTTCATTGAGATGCACAGGATCCTTTAGAGTGATAGCTCAACATGTGAATTGGATGCTAGAGCAGATTACAGAAAGGCTCTCCACAGCCTCCACAGCCGGGGACTAAAAGCAGTTTCTTTGGATTTAGCAGCAGAAACTATGTGTTCAATGTCAGGTGTCTTATTTGAATGCCAAGGGTCCTCTATGGAGACAGCTCAGCATATGAATCAGATGCTGGAGCAAATGGCAGAACTGGCCTCCACCGCCTCCACAGGTTATTACTTGAAGAGTTGGGATGAGATGACAATGTAACAGACAGATATTCTCCTGGCTGACCACATTCTGTCATTTCCACCTCTAAATGCGAGTTGAATTGCTGCAGAATGTTAAAATGAGAGAATGGGGGACACTGGAGGCGCTGGAGGCACATGCAAGATCCAATCAATATCATCAATATCATCAATGCCATCAATAGCATCAATAGCATCACCAATCATTGGTAGATTGATCAGCCAATCAGATGATGAATAAACATCGAACATCTAGTATATTCATTCCTGAGAGACACAGACTATATGTATGCTCATACTGAAAGTGGATTAGTGGTCCCAGGACATGCCCCAATGACATATTACATCCTTGTCTCAAGAACATATCATTGAAATTCGGAGTTTGCAAATGAACTGAAAGTCAACTGAAGATGAGTGGTACAGTGGAGTACTTTCAGCTCATTTGCCAAATCCAAATTTCAATGATATGTTCTTGAGACAAGGATGTAATATGTCATTGGGGCATGTCCTGGGACCACTAATCCACTTTCAGTATGAGCATACATATAGTCTGTGTCTCTCAGGAATGAATATACTAGATGTTCGATGTTTATTCATCATCTGATTGGCTGATCAATCTACCAATGATTGGTGATGCTGTTGATGCTATTGATGGCATTGATGATATTGATTGGATCTTGCATGTGCCTCCAGCGCCTCCAGGGTCCCCCATTCTCTCATTTTAACATTCTGCAGCAATTCAACTCGCATTTAGAGGTGGAAATGACAGAATGTGGTCAGCCAGGAGAATATCTGTCTGTTACATTGTCATCTCATCCCAACTCTTCAAGTAATAACCTGTGGAGGCGGTGGAGGCCAGTTCTGCCATTTGCTCCAGCATCTGATTCATATGCTGAGCTGTCTCCATAGAGGACCCTTGGCATTCAAATAAGACACCTGACATTGAACACATAGTTTCTGCTGCTAAATCCAAAGAAACTGCTTTTAGTCCCCGGCTGTGGAGGCTGTGGAGAGCTTTTCTGTAATCTGCTCTAGCATCCAATTCACATGTTGAGCTATCACTCTAAAGGATCCTGTGCATCTCAATGAAGATAAATAATGTCATGAACACAGTTTGTGTGGCTGAATCTACAGTAACCGCTTTTGATCCCCAGCCCTGGAGGCGGTGGAGGCTTGTTCTGCCACTGCTCCAACATCCAATTTATATGCTGAGCTGTTGTTTTGACAAAGCATAAGCATCAAATTGTTCTATTGAAGCGGAATTCAAGGGCCTGTGGGCTACCCAACACCTTTTTTTCTGCACCTGGGAGGTCGTGGAGGCCATAAACCATCCCTTCAGCAACATCTCATTTTTTGCGTGTGGGCACAGCTACCTCATGCTCAATCTTGAATTAATACATATACTGTTGCTCTATGCACCTGAGGAGTGCTCACATACTCAGATCCCAAATTTTGTGCACCCAGTGGTCTGCCATTTGCAAGCAAGAAATACATGCTTTTGAGAGGTCAGACATTGTCTGAGGCTTTATAATGACTACTACAGCATATATCAGCACTCAGGCCAATCCCTAGCATACCATGCAAGCGGTGGACAAATGGCCAGGCAGCGTCCCAATTAGGAAGGCGCCTCCAGGATGGCCTCCGATCAGGGGGGGTAGGGGGTGGTTTGATGGCCTCCGGAGGGGGCCTCGAAGCCATTTTACGTAATAATTGGAGGTCCCTGGGGTGCGGATGAACGACCTAAGAATTGAGCAGCCCTAGTTGTCTCACCGTCCATGTTTAACTGAGGTGCATTTCATTCCGAGCTTCCGTTCCTTCCAAAGTATTACCAGTACCTACAGAATTACTTGCTTGTCTCTGTCTACAGGTACTTGAATGCAGTCGTCTTACCATCTGTATACAACTGAGAATTACTTACTTGTCTCTGTCTACAACATTCGCTAACATATTACATTTATGACGGGTTTGCAGCTTACCAGAGGCCCCCGGCCGCTGAGTTGTAATACCTAACACCAGTACGTACTAGCCAAGCCCTCGATAGGGGCCTAGCCCTCCAAACGTGCAAAATTTACGCGTTGTGACAGTCTGTGTACACTTGTTTCTCCGTGCCGAAATTTTGTGCTGATCACACTTCCGCCGTTGGTCTACCCACACCAGGCTCTAGCTTCTCTCCCGCTTCCACCCTAGCCCTTCCTCCTTCTACCCTCTCTTTCTTCGCTGAAATGTCTCCTCCCATGTCTGGTAAAGGAAAAGAGTCTGGAACGGCTCGTGTCCTGGGGTCCGCGGCGTCAGGTCTGCATTGCGAAATACGAGAGAAACTGCGCTCAGCTGACGCGTTGCACTGTCAGGGTTTGCTGAGCTTGCCATCTTCCATCCCGTCGACACCGTCGCAAAGCGCCTGATGAGCAACAAGGCCCAGGTACGCCGCGGAAGCAATGCCTCACCATGCCCATGACCGACGACGGGACAGCTCACCATGGCCTCTGCGAACCCCATCATCTTCCGCGAGCACGCGACCGCGTCCGTGCCGCGGAAGCTCATGTCGCTGTTCCCGGGTCTCGGGTACGCCGCGGGGTACAAGGTCGCTCAGCGAGTGTACAAGTTCGGTGGCCAGCCGTGGTTCAACGACTTGATCAACAAGCACTACAAGCAGGAGTTCAACAACACGTTTGGAGAGCGCAAGGCGAAGCTTATGATGCAGGCGACCGCTGGCAGGTGTGTACTGCTGTCTTTCCGTGTGCTGGCCTTGGAGACTGATTCCGCGCGTCTAGTTTGACCGGAATTGGTGAAGTTGTGCGTATCTCCGCCACGGCGCTACACAACAATGTCTGAAAAGCATCACGAATACAGGTGCTTCTCCCCTTGGACGCCCTCAAAATCAAGCGCCAAGTCAACCCCGAAGCGTTCCGGGGCCGTGGCGTCGTGCGTATCTTCCTCGAGGAGGGAACGACGCTGTACCGTGGTTGGGGCTGGACGATGGCCCGCAACGCACCTGGTAGTTTCGCGCTGTTCGGTGCCTCCGCCGTCACGAAAGACTACGTCCTCGGCGTCTCGGACTACTCGAAAGCGACGTGGACACAGAATTTCATTGCGTCCATCGCCGGTGCCGTCGCGTCCATCACCGTCGCAGCGCCATTAGACGTTGTGAAGACACGGATCCAGAACGCCAACTTTGAGCAGAAGGTGCCCGGTGTCACCGTCGTGCGGGAGTTGCTGAGGAACGAGGGCCCGACAGCTTTCTTCAAAGGTCTCACTCCCAAGGTGCGTCACTCTGACTGGTCTCTCTCTGCGTGCAGCGCGCTCACAGCGGTTTAGATCTTGGTTGTCGGGCCCAAGCTGGTGTTCAGCTATACCCTTGCGCAATCCTTGATTCCCTTCTTTGCTCAATACGTCTGAGCACCAAATTTATGACCTCCACCTGGAATCACCCTCATTTAAGCACCACCACTCCATGCCACTACTGAATCCCTATTAGAATCTAAAAGTACTTTCCATCATCATGTAGCTTTACCATCTAGAGATTGCTTCATTTCAATAATGACCTGTAAATCGCGAAGTGACAAACGATGTGCCCCAATTGGGGTAGTAGAAGATAATCGATCATGACTCGCAAGGTCATGTTGGGCATACAGTAGATGAGATCGGTTCCAACCTCCATTTAAGAATACAAATCATTTGAGCCTCGCCCGCCATCGGTTCCCGTCCCCGTCAACGACATTCAAGCCGTGCTTAGCGAGACTCTCTGCCGACTTGGCCCAGAAACACTTCTTGATGTCTCGCCTATTGAACACGGTCACGTTTCATCTCTCGGAGGAAGCAAAGTCTAGCACGTACTCCTGTGTCGGCCAATGAAAAAACGTCAACTCAAGGTCTCTCAGACTAGGGAACCAATGGGGTTCCAGAGCGTTGAGGAAATCTGGCCACCCGTTTTCCTCATACTCCTTCGGCTTGAAGCTGTTGACCGTTCGTTCAGTTTGAGCCAAATTCAACGTAGAGAGCCGTGCGTACTCATGTTGGCCGGGGCGAATGACGATCTTGGTCAGATGCGCGAAAGGTGTTTCGGAAACAAGATCTTCGAGCTCCGGAGGGCAAGGAGTGACTCTGTCATAGTTGAAGATGGTGTCTTTGGCCTGGAGGATCAGCACGCGAAGGTTAGGGCACATGGAACACAGAGCCATGGAAAAGGTGTCGAGAACTCGGAAGCAGACCGTGAGCTCCTGCAACTTGTGCCCGTGGATCCTGAGGAAGGTCTCATATTGAGCGTTGAGGCCAATCAGCGTGACTTTGCGCAGCGAATTTAATCTGTAACCCATTAGATTTCGACTCTGCTCTGCATCAAAGTAAGACTGACTGGAGTTGAGACAACAGGCTCAGGAATGACTCGTCGGATTCGATGATCGAGATCTCTTCCACTTTGACGAGCGCGTCGTTGTGCATTTCAGTCGAGAACGGAGCAAGACAACACCACACAAGGCGTCTGAGCTTCACCAGTCTCGCTAATGGCTTGAGCGTTGCGGCCTTGTCGCCATCGGATGGCGGCGCCAGCAGCAGCGCACACTCTTCCAGCGTCGAGCCTGAATGACGAGCAAGCACCTCAAGCACCGTCCAAGGCAGATCGAGGGATCCCATGTCCATCTCGAGCAGACCATGGTACTGGATCAGGAATTCGGGTGTGTCAACACGCACGAGCCCTGACAGCTTCGAGAAGGTGCTGGCAACACATTGTTTGGATTGATCCAGATCATCATAGGTGTGGATGTTCATCAAGATCGAACGCACGGATCTGGTGATCTCCGGGTGGTTCATCAGAACCTGGTTGAATTTCGGAAGCGCTTGAACGACATCAAGCTGGAGGCTGGAGTAGTAGAATGGAAGACCCAGCCTCTGCGGTGAGTCTAAGAGCGCGACTGGTGTCATTGGCACGGTCTTGCTCACATAGAATATCTTTGAGACAAGAAGAAATGGAAGTCGAGGCGAGCCGTCTCCGATTGCGAAGTAAAGCACCCTGGACCATACAGCTTCCTGGGCCTCTGCTGCCGCAGTCGACATTGGCGTGAAGGACTGCACGGGAGCTTCCGTTAGATCTGCTGCCGGAACAGGCTTCCGAGACTTCTTCCTGTATCAAGCTCAGTATCTCGCGCGGTTGCTCGGGGAATTCGGACAAACATTGTGAACTTTGTCAAGGCCTTAATCTCAGCAGGCAGATTCTCGATCCCATTGAGTTCCCACCCATCTAACGGTTTTGAGATGACGACAGACTTCAACGGACACCCCTGGAAACCATCGCAGAGTCTGACCAAGTCATGCGAACTCGGCACGACCCAGGTGCTGAGCCTTTGTGCCTTGACAAAGGCAGGTGCCAGCATTTGCGCAGCGCAAGACGCTGCGATCGAATGGCCTGTGGGACCACAGCAATGATATCGCGTCTGGCATGCAATGTCACTGCGGTGAGTCGCTTCCAAAGGCAGACGCACAACGCACCAGCCGTTTCCAATGGGGTATGATCTCCTCCAGCGCCCACAGCAGCTTCGTAAACATCTTGTTCGTCAGCTTCTTGTTAGTTTCCTGCAGGATAAGTCGCTCGGGGTTAATGCTCGCGAGTGCCTGACACAGGCTGTCCGTATTGTCCGTCGTGTAGATATCGAGCGAAAGAAAGAGGTCGGATATGTTTGGCGCGGCTTGTATGATAGGACGCATATATGTCCCGTACCCGCTTTCGATCCTCAGCCTCTTGATGAACCGCCCAAGCTCCGGAACTTGCACGAGTGTGCGTGCTAGCGCTTTGGATTGTGCTTTCGAGCGCAAGACGACGGTGTGATAGAGCAGTGGTGTGGAGACGCGCAGCCACGCTTTGCATACGACGAGATATGCTCGCGGAGACTCCGTGTATATCACGAAAGGGGAGGCGTCCGTGCCGATATAACAGAAATTCTGCTCGGACACTTCGAGCGCCGGCGCCAATATCTCGGAGATGATTTCGTCTGGGAGCGGAGGTGCAGTATACATCGAGTTTGGAAGAGTCGGAGCCATCGTTCTCGCAACACACGATATGTGAAAGCGCCCTTTGATCGAACTGGGCCGTTCAGATTTTGAGAAAAGGGTTTCGTTATGGCGCAAACGCACGATGGCTCGTGACTGTGTTTATCCTATGACGGTGACGACGGACTCCTTATCAATTACCTAGCCCCCAAGGAAGATGTTTTCGAAAAGCGGAGAGTTTTCACGTGACAAACCGATAGTTGTGACATTGAGTTACTAGACACTGATGTCGATAGGATCTGAAGCTGGATTGGAAGAGGTTCCTTAATGGGGCAACACACGGACTGGTGCGTACTGCTAATCTATATTGTGAAACCAACAAATATATTGGGATTGTCGGTTGAATATAGCGTTTCATTATGTAAAAGCAGAATGTAGATGACGAAATTATAGGACGATCTTACGCTAAGGGCTAGAAGAAACGTAAAACGCTCAAAATGTGCTGGGGATCAACTGGAGCGGATAATCCAAAGCCAAGATAGGCACCCAATTGAATCTGCCGTAGTAGTTGACCGCCACGATGCGCAAATCCTCGAGCTGGACCTCGCGTGGTTGAGACCCTGGACCAGAAACGACGTATCGTCTGGTCCTGCCGCGGAGGAACACCTCGATCGCGTCTGTGATCTCCCGTATGAGGATCCTGCGCGTGAGCCCATTGCCAATCCGGATGTCTTTCCCCTTCTCTGCTGCCCCAGGCCACTGCGCACAAGTCGGTATTAGGTCGCGCCTGAGACTCGTTTGCTGTCGGCACATACCTCGAGCACCCATCGGAACCGGCTCCACTGGTTCGCGAGCCCGCACTCTCGCATCACGTCCCCATCCTCGCGGTCGAGGCAGACACGCCCGTGTCGGATGTCGGAGAGGTACGGGGCTGGTTGACCGTGTGCCGTGAACGCGATACTGTAGGAGGGGCGACCACAGATGAGGGGATTGCGGGGGATACACTGGACAAATATTCGACCAGCCTGGTACTGGCCGTTGAGGATTGTAGTGGGGTTGAGAGGTTGTGAGGGGAGCTCGAGGTATGTTTCGGGCGAGAAGATGAACGCGTCCAGTGGGTCGGACTGAGAATAAGCCAGGCACCATCAACTTGAAGAGAGGGTACACGCACCATTGGCTCTCGATACCGAGGATATGCAGCAGCCGTGGAGAACTGTCGCAGCTCTAAAATCGTGGGAGGCAAGCCAGCCATGGCAATGGTCTTGCAGAACGAGAGAAGCCGACGAAACTTATAGCTGGGAGAACCATTCATGGCAACAATGATCCATGCTTGGTGGTCCTGCCGGGCTTTACAAGTCGGAAACAGTCGCAGAGCGTGACATTCATAGCGGGGAAGTACAAAGGCTAGAGTCTTGCGCGTTTGACGTTACGGGTTTGCTCGGTTGCTATTTATTACCAGGAGTTATCAGCCGATTCTCAAGGACATCGGCCACCTGCAGGGATGAGATCGCGTCTGGGACGCGGGAGATGAGAATTGGGAACAAGGGCAGGATGATCTGACCACGCCACCATGGGTCCGTCGTCATTCATCAAGTGATGTACTGTATGTGAGGGTCTAGTTGGCCACCTAAGAGACTTTAGCTCTGTAACACACAATATGATACCCTAAGACCATATCCAATGGGTCAGAAACATGACCTACCCTGTTGAGAACGACGTGCGAGTCGCCGCTTGTGCTTATTAGTCGTGGTTCCTGATCAATGAATATTTTCCCGCGACGACTGCCAAACCGGGTCAACCGGGCTAGTTGGCCGGGCGTGGGAATCTGCCATCTCACACATTGCTGTCCATCTTTCTCATCGTATACCAGAGTACCGCTGCTACTGTTGCTATTCCAACACTCAGTACACCATCTATCCACAAAATATCATGCATTTGACGAGCCGTTCGTCACCAATGCCCGACAAGAATCAGGGTCATATGGTATGACAAAGGCAGCACAGGCAGGGAAAGATCGCGGCGTGGAGAGCGGATGTGTTTGAGTATGTGGTCAAATTGTCCTCTGAAAAGGCCTTTACTCCTGCCTATCGAATGTGCACCCAACAGGGGCGGATGGTACAGAGGTGATTGTGTGGGAGCGCAATCGGTTAAGAAATCGGCCCGCCCAGGCCCACCCAAATAAGGAATCTGCTCGGTGCCTCCCGATCACGATGACCAATCAATCCTGACGGATCACCATCACATCCCAGTGACCTCAGATTTGCGTCACACCGGCATTAGACATCCCTCTTTCATCCTACATACACGAAATGCCTGGAAAATCAAGGGTTCATGTTAAATAATCGAAGTGGCCAACTAGACCCTCACATACAGTATGATGGCTGATGAGAGTTCTCACGCTCATCAATTGTTTCCAAACTTTCCAGTCAGACGACATCAAGGTTCCCACCATTCAGTTTGGTTCGACATCTTGAAGGAATAAAATCGAAGTTGTCAATAAACGTCCATAAATTCGTTTACACAAATGGCTATGCCCCAGGATATTCCAGAATAGAACTCCAGGGTTTTTGTTGTCCGCATCTTTCCAGTGACTCTGGATCTAGGCTATTTAAAGCAGAATTCAACGGATCAGGCGATTTCATCGGAATTCTTGTTCCTTCGCTTTGCTTATTCACAAATTTTGTGATGTTCAGCCTTTAATGTTTTGTATAAGATTGAAATTGCTTGCCACACCAGATTACAGTGCTTTTCGTGGTGGTTCGAAACCGGTATTGAGGACGCGTGAGTGAAATCGACACTCTGTGGCAGTAGATCCCTCTATCAATTTGCCCAATCAGGTGATAAAGTCGGCAAAAACATGAACAGGTGCATCGAGCAATCAAAGAACGCCAATTTATGGAACTGCACTGAAACGATATCAAACATCAAAATGGCTTTGACCGCAATCAAACAAAGTACGTATCACAGAGTCCGTTGAGAAAATTTCCAAGAGTCATGGTCTGATGGCATAGGATTTGTCCAGCAACCGAGTGATACAGTGTCGGAAACATACATCCATATTTAGGTCTATCGTGACGATATCGGATTGATAATTTCATCTGGCTGCGAAGATGGACCCGGCTTGATATGGTGCCAGTCTGATGGAAAACCACTTGATCATTTTTACCAAAGTAAAAGAGGATAGAAACGGTTTTCACTCTTTCAGTTCCTTGAAATAGATAGTCTCAATTCGAACCTGTTGTGAGTATCGCTTAAATGTATATAAATGTACGAGAGGTGGTAGATGTCCACATCTTGGTGCTCAGCCTTCAAACGGTTAGGCAAATGGTGACAGCTTTCATTCGTTCGAATTGTATGTTTACGGTGGGCCTTCGGGTATAGATTATCATTATGAGTGACCTATCGCTCGAGATTTCTCTGGAAATGTCGGGCAAATCTCGATATCTGACCTGCAAATCTTACCCATTCATCTCAAGAGGTCTACCGTGCTCAGCTCTTGAACTGATGATATTTCAAGGTGTTTTGACCGGGGGATTGACATGTACGCGATGCTTATTTGACTGTGTGCGGGTCGTGCAACGGTAACCCCATCACCGATAAGTATCGACGGAGGACAATGTTTACCGGGAAGCTGCATGGCCGGAGTGTTCCACTTCGCGCCGACTTACGCTTCTAAATAGCCGAGATTGTCATCGCACTGAGGATCCTCTTGGTCTCCCTGAGTTTTCTCAATCCAGCACCACTCTGTGGGCTATCTCTTGCGTGCTTCGTTGCATCAACTTCTTTTGTTTCACGGAGGGCGTCGATTGGTGAGCAACACCGCACGCTCAGAAGGTGTGCCGACTTCATCAGTGGTCGACGTGGCGAGCGCTGCGGTCATCTTGTGGAATGACGCACAGCGTGAAGAAAAGGGTGGAAATCCGGAGGAGGCTACATAGCCGTTAGCGAGAGAAACATTCACGTGTCAGAACCTGACTAAACTATATTTGAAAGACCACTCAGTTGACGTCTATTTACACAAGGTTGATGACCATATTCATCAGAAGGACGTGGGGCTACTGACACTAGCGTTCTCAGCCACATTTCAAAATCTGGTTCCCACACAGATCCAACAGTGGATTTAGATGTTGCAGACGCACACAGTAATGTTATTCCGGCCGACAGGTCGCGCTCAGGTTCTTTCTCACACCTATTGCTGCGATTATGCTTGCTGGAGTTAAGCATCTTACCTCAGTGTGATGACAGCCTGATGAGTCGAAAGTGCCGCAGTTGAGGGTAGATATGCCGTGGGAACAATTTCTGGATCTGGAGATCTAACAGCTCTCGTATACAAAAATATTCATGCCATACTTATGCGCGGGCCCTTTATATCTTACATAACACGACTTACACATGGCCACGAAAATTGACAAACTCCACAGAGTGCGGATATCTGCGGCGTTAAGGTCGTTGTTAGCCAGACTGGAACGGACCCAGGCAGTGCCGACCGCATCTTATGGCCGCATCTCACATTTTCTGGTCACACAATCCAAAACGTGCGTTGTAAATGTGGTACATCTTTGGGAACGGAATGGGAGGTGGCGTGAACGATCGGGGTGCTCGGAAGGCTGGATATGGAGAAATGGTCTGGGTCGGTTACAAACCAGCGCTCGTGCACATCAGCTTGGCGCAGGGACGGTACAAAAGGGAGGTGGCCCTGGACGCTCGACAGATGTGTTCCCGTGAGTGGAGGAGGGAAGAGACATGAGAACAGGCTCGGTGTCTTCCTCTGGTTCGCCTTCGCCATCGATGTCGTCCTCTGCCGACGCAGGTAGCCCATCGACAGCACCGACGATATCATACGATTCCTCAGAATCGCAGTCGGACATCCGCTCAGCATGGTCCGCCACGAGCGATCCCTCCTGAGCCTTGGACGACTCCGGCACATCCACTGCCTGAGTTTCCGGCGGTAGGCCCGCAAACGTGTGCACGAATCTGTGCGTTTGAGTGGGGATCGCCTTCTGCCGTGGGGTGTATCCATGCTTGCGTTTCCGATGCCGGTGTAATGAGGATGGGTCTGCCGTGCTGAAGTCGCATTTCTGCCCGTCCGGGAAGGTCTCGGGACACTTGTGAGGCTTTGCACGCGTGCTAGAGTCGGAATATCCTTTGATCAGTGAGGTGTTTGCTGTGCGAAAGCTCCACGAACTGTGTCCGGATGTGAGTCGCGAGATTTGATTTCTGTAATGTCGAATGACCACAGCCTTCAACGGGGCATCGGAACATCCTAGAGCCAGCGCGTCTGAGTCCTAGACGTATTAGAGCGCGAGTTCAACGTACAGGGACTCCTTATCCTTCGAGTGTAGAAGCATGTGTCGCGGCAGGTCCGTCGTACGCCGGAGGTAAACGTTGCAGATTTCGCATGTCGCACCTAAATCTTCTCCCTTGAGCTACAAGATCACATCTAATCGTGGGTATCGGGATATCTCAGAGAGTGATAAACGCACGGGAAGGCGAGAGGGAGGTGCAGCACTCAGATGGGGAACCTCGACTGTGGATGGGGACCCAGAGGAAGATGCCATGTTTACACAAGGAGGATCAGGACGGTTAAATGGTTGGAGTCCGGGGACAGGACTCAGAAGGTTGACCCGACGCGTGCTGCACGACCTAGACCACGAGGTGTGGAAAAGAGCAGGTCGGCGTGAATTATTTGCGATCAAGGGCGCCACGCTCACGTGACAGTCTCAAGTGGACACACGCGTCCACTGCTTCCAGAGCTCTTCGATTTTGGGTCGGTCCAAGTCAATGCAGGTCTCATTACGTGTGATTCATAAAAATCTCCAAGAAAACCATCGCGAAATTCATCTTCTTTCCAATCTTTGCCTGAAACCTTGACACAGAAAGTATCAGTCTCGACGCTTTCTTCGTATCAGGGTGATGGGTTCGTTTACATAACTCTCTTCTTACGATTGTTGGCATTTGATTTTCAGTCACTGTCTATCACCTCTCCATATTTCTGCGACAGGCTGGATCGCATGTGGTGGAACCACTCCCCACAAGAGATGTGGACTCGAGCTCAGAGGAATATATAACCTTCTGATAGCGGAGTAATTTTCCGCACATATGCTCTTCCTAAAACGCCTTCTTTCTCGCCGGGAGCGCGAATCGGAAATTCGGAGTGGTTATTTCGGCATTCTAAATGAGAATTCACTGATCCGATCAACAAATTATTCGCCAGATCTTTTGGGCTGTGCCAAACATCGACAACGGACACATCTCCCTCGACCAACCCTCGAAGCATTAGCTTGCTTCACCTCCACCCTCCTCTGCTCCCATCACGTCCTCCTCCACAATGGCATCCCAACCCTCTCAGCAATTCGCATGTTAGTATCTCTCTACATAGCGCAGCTGCACGCGATCGCCGTTTTTCTCCATCCGCCTTCGTGTCGATTTTCCGGATGTGGATCGGATTGGATGCGTCGGACTTGGTGGGATGGATGAGCTGATGACAGAGGAATAGATGCACATCGAGGGAGTGCTTCTCTGTAGACCGTGTTTGACGGAACAGGGGGACACATTTTCGCCTGGTGAAGCCGTGGCGGAGGGATCGTCCGGCGCCGAGGGTCGTGTACATCATTCTCGCGTTTTATACGTGCTTTTGGTTGCTGTTTCGCTGGCTCAGTGCGACGTCAGACATGCGCGGCTGTCCCTATGTACCGTCGTCGGGCATGCCCGTTCCAGCATGTTCTGATCGCATCGACGGGAGACTCTTTGTGCCGTCGCTGGCTCATTAGCTCCAGCCACATCCCGATTCGTTCTAATGACCTTTCCTCCATCTTTTCTCGATGTTCATTTCGACGTATGCTCTGTGATCTGACGACGTTTCCAGTCCGTGCTCAAAAATCCCTCGGCCTCGTTGGTGGCTCGCCCGAGTATCTCCCCATCTCCAACTTTCAAGGCCCAGATGTTCCCGCGCGGATGTATCACTACAGTGCTGATGGACGGCTGTACGCTTATGCCTTGCCTGACGTGTGAGTCCCTCGTCGCATGTTCCCGATCCTCGCTAGAGCTTTTCAGGGTGCGGATATTCCAGGCAGAGGGCGCGCAGCTTCTCCAGGAGCTTCCTATCTCACAAATTCTGGACCTCAAGTTCTCGCCCCGCGGGACTTATCTCTCCACATGGGAACGCCCTGTCAAGCTTGAAGACGGCGCGCAGCACAAAAACCTTCGCGTGTTCTCTTGCTCAACTGGAGAAGAGCTGGTTTCCTTTAGTCAAAAGGGCCAAGAAGGCTGGGATCTGCAATACACGATCTCTGAATCGCATGCCATTCGGCTCGTCGGGCAGGAGATCCAGGTCTTCCGACCTGCCGAATGGTCCAGGGGAGTCGTGGACAAGCTGAAGGTTGAAGGAGCGAGCAGTGTCTCCTTGAGCCCGGGCTTGAATCCTTCCGTCGCAGTGTTCATTGCTGAGAAGAAGGTGCGTTCGTGGATCGTGTCACATCGACTGTCTCCACTCATGTGACCGACTACTCAGGGTCAACCAGCTAGCATCAAAATATACGGATTGCTCACGCTCAACAGCCCGCCTACATGCCAGAAAACATTCTTCAAGGCTGACCGCGGCACGATCAAATGGAACGATTTGGGGACACAGGTGCTATTGTTGACCCAGACGGAGGTGGATAACTCGAACAAGAGTTACTACGGAGAAACGGGGTTGTATCTGCTGAGCGCGGCTGGAAACTTCGATTGCCGCGTGACGCTGGATAAGCAGGGGCCCATCCACGACTTTGTGTGGAATCCGACCTCGAAAGAGTTCGGTGTCGTCTATGGATGTGAGTCTCGATCTTGGTCGTCTGGCGATTCGCTGACGTGCGCGCAGTTATGCCGGCCAAGACCATGCTCTTCGATCAACGAGTCCGGTCCATACATGACTTCGGGACCTCGCCCACCAACTTTATATCCTTCAATCAGCAAGGGCGTCTAATCGCGCTGGCGGGTTTCGGTAACCTGGCGGGCAAGATGGACATCTGGGACCGGCGCACGCTGACCAAAGTGTGCACCATCGATGCCCCCAACACTTCGTATTGCGACTGGTCGCCCGACGGCCGTTTCCTCATGACGGCCACCCTATCGCCCCGGCTTCGTGTCGACAACGGAATCAAGATCTACCACTGCACGGGACCTCTGATGCACGTGCAGCTCGTGGAGGAGCTCTACCAGGCGTCCTGGCGGCCGACCCCCGTCGACAAGGTCGCAGCGTTCCCAATGAACCTGCCGCCAGCGCCGGCTGCCAGCGCCAGTGTGCAGCAGCACGCGGCCATCGCCAAGCCGACGCCGACACGGCCGGCCGGGGCCTACCGGCCACCCGGTGCGCGTGGTCTGGCGACGCCGGCGATCTTCAAGCGCGAAGACGAAGGCGGCGCGGCTCGGGTGCCGACGAACGGGACCAACTCGCCTTCACGCTCGTTCAACCGCAGCCCCGCTCCACCGGGCAACGGATTCCAGAACGGGTCGTACAACTCGCCCGGCCAAAACGGCGCGGCGCGGCGCCACGTCCCGGGCGCAGCCTCGCCGCAGCATTCGCCGAGCCCAGGTCCGGAGGGGGAGACGAAGAAGAACAGGAAGCGTAAAGGCAAGAAGGAGGCTGTGGACGACCAGCAGCATCAGCAGCAGCAGCAGCAGCCAGCGGCCGGCACTGCAGCTGGGCATGGCAGCAACGGGAACCAGAAACGGAAGGGCAAGGCTGCGGAGGAGGCGCCGCTTGCTGAGGTCGAGGCGAACGGGAAGCCCAATGGCAACGGCAACGGATCGCTGTTCATCCCGCCGCCGGGGCTCGTCGTCGACGCTGACGTGCCACCGACACCAGGACTCGACAGTGCCTTGGATCCCATTGCCAAGAAGGCCCGCAATCTGAACAAGAAGGTACGGTTTCTGTGTGGTTACTTGGCTCCTTCGCTGATGTGTTACGCACTGCAGCTCAAGGCGATTGATGAGCTGAAGGAAAAGTCGAAGCGCGGCGAGCGGCTGGAGGCCACGCAGCTCAAGAAGATCGAGGGCGAAGCAGAGATACGGAAAGAGCTCGCTGCTCTCGGGTTATAACCGGGGTAACCAGCAGCCTGTCGGTCACGTAGCTTTGTTTTCTGCTCTTTGTTGTCTTATATTCACTCGTCCCGATTCATGGCATTATTTAGAGAACACGCTAGCATTGGCGTGCGAGACTGCTGGGTGATGATGATGGACGTGCGGGCACGCGTCGCGTTAGAGCACTAGTCTTCAGCAGACGCCAGGACAGGCTACGGCCACTGAAATCTGGAAGCCACCCAGGTCCCACAGTGATCATCGACTCGAGCCAGCAACGCATCGCACTGCCAAGCAACATGCCCAGTTCGACATTGCTCATAGAAACCTCTGAGACGAACTTTTGCCACATTCGCAGGCCATTTCTTCCTCGGTCCGAAACCGTTCATGTGACACTAGCTCCCAAGACGGGATTCCGACCAACCGTGGTTGGCCTCTGATATTCAGGAATGAGATTACCGCTTGGCTTGGCCGGACTCAAAACAGGTCCCTTTTAATAATCCTGCAGAGCAGAGAATAACCGAGGGTCAAATACGTATGATAATCTAAGCACCCCAGATCGCACATCGGCCGGCCCTTCACAGCTTCACCTGCGCCGCGGCCTTCGTGCGGGTATACCTCCCTCCGCCATCGACGATGATCTGCGCGCCGGTCACATGCACGGCGGCGGGCGACGCGAGGAACAGCGCGACGCCGGCCATGTCTTGCGTCTTCCCGAGACGGCCTGGTCACATACAGTAGATGTGGATTGGTAAGTAGTCAGTCAGGAAACGGTGGATGGACGCAGAGGGAGGCGCGTCCGTGTTGGCACGCACCGGTGGGTTGGCCCAGCGAAAGCAGCTCCTCGCCGGCCGCTTTGAGACCGAATGCTGTCATTTTGCTTGGGAAGAAACTTATTGGACGCATTAGTAGGTCAACTCAGAATAGACTGATCTGACTGACCCAGGGAGGATGGCATTCACGCTGGATATCTCTAGTGTCAATGTCCATGGTTCCTGGTTATGACTGCAACGCACGTGACTTGCTGGGGCCCTAATTTCACCGCGAGCGAGGTTGTCAAGTGATTGACTAGGGGATGGATTCATAAGACGATTCCGTTTGTTAGATGAGGGGAGACGAACCGGCTGCTTTGCTCGGCTGATCTGCACACTGATTCAGACGACGCGCTTTCTGAGAGAGAGAGGAGGAAGAAAACGTACAGCTCCACGTCCCGCTCCCGTCCCCGCTCAGCAGATTCTCGCTCCAGGGGACGACCGAGTCCGTCGAAGATATGTTGATCACACGGCCCGGCGAGTCGGCCGTCGCGTCTTTCGTCAGATAGTCCGTCAACCTAGCGGTCCATTCGGTCAGAACTGCTCTCGCGCGCGGGCCCAGGTGGGCCGTTGAAGTTGGTACTACTCACCCTGCAGTCATGTAGAAGATGCTCTTGACGTTCACGGCGAAAACGTTGTCCCAGCCCTTCTCCTCCGGCACGTTCTCGTACGGGGCACCCCAGGAGACGCCCGAGTTGTTCACCAGCACGTGGAGCCTGCTTTCGCGCTGCTTGAACTCGGCGATGAGCGCGTCGCAGCCTGCTTTCGACTGCCGGGCGCGTCAGCCACGGCGCGGCGGAAACCGCGGCACGGGGGCACGCACCCCGACGTTGGCGACGATGTAGTCGACCTGCCCGTTCCCTAGCTTCTTCAGGTCGCGCACCGCCTGCCGTTGGGATCAGATTTACGTTGCATGGCATATAGTGTAGTAGCGAGACTACTGCACCTCTTGCAACTGCTGTTCCTTGCGCGCCGCGATATACACCTTGGCCCCATTCTCAACAAAGCCCGCAGCGATCATCTTCCCGATGCCGCTCCCTCCTCCGGTCACGAGCACTGCCGTCCGCTCGCTGTGAGCCAAGGTCCTGCCGCCGTCGCGAGCGGGGTCGGCGCACCTATTTTGCCTTGCACATCGAATAGAGAGGAGGTAGCTGGAGCGGTCAGTGAGTCTGGGTCTTCGGGAGAGAGGGGAGACTGGGCTGACAGAGGGTCGACATCAGTGGTTAGAGCAAGGCGCGCTTTGGTCGCGTCGGATCCGGTATCCGGAGGTGGCTGGGCCGGATGATCGGTGTCACTGGTCATCGGCCCGCTGATAGCGAGAATATCACGAGACGCGTCGGCTTTTTCAAGAGAGGTCCATTGCATTCTTCGGTGCTCAGAGGCGGGACATCGGCGCCCTCCTGCGACGGAAGCTCGAGAGAGGACTATTGCGTGTAGTTTCGGTTAGTGCTGGCACTTTGAGCGTCAGAACTCAGGCCTCATCAGCAGGCTCACAGACGGAACTACGATATGCTAGACCGACATGAATCTATGTTCAATACTCTGAAATTTGCGGCAAAATATACAAGGGCCGTCTCTCAAGAGGGGTAAATAACTAATCAGAATACCGTCCGCTTGGACCAGTGGTCGCTCCGACATGGCTGTCCTTGGCCGACAAGCGCATCTGCGTCTCCTTCAACTTGACCGGCACATACGCCGTACTTCTGGCTGTCGATCCGACGGCACGGCCATGTCCGCATGACTGTGACGTTGTGCGCCTTCAACTGACCCACGCTCGTCGGTCGGTGCGTGGCTCGATGAGCGGTAAGCTTGTGCGTGGGGCAGTGTGTCACTTTGTACGTCGCTGTTCTTGTGCGCTTCGCTGTTCTTGCGTGTGGAATCGCCCTTGTGTGAGACGGGAGGCCTGTCGAGAAGCTGGATAACATCGGCAGCCACCAGTTCAGGTGGCTCATTCTCCATCATCTGAGCGAGGACAGTGTGAAAATCCGCCACCGCTTCGTCACGATTGACGTCTGAAAGAAGTTGGACGCCCGGGCCAGCGGTTTCGTTTCCGAACGAGACGCTGCGGGGCCAGCGTTAGACGCGCATGAGAGACTTCCCTCGCCTTGTCGCCTTGCTCTCCGATACTCTTCAGCTCAGTGGAAGAGCGAATGGCCGGCGCGTGCATACAACACCGCTTTTATCGCCAGCGCCGTCGCACCATCATTCTGCAGCAGCGAGGCAATGCCGCTGGTGTTAGCCGCACGAAACAAGACACCCCCCACGTCCGGCGGTTTCCTTTCTCGCAATCGTTGTCCAGTCGCGATGAGACTCTGCTGTTCGTGCTTGTGTGAGATCGGCGCGCGCACGGCGGTGATATGTACATGCGCAGTAAAGCAAAGCAGGCGGCGGGTAGACAGCGAGCTGCCGCGGACGCTTTGTGAGGCCCTTGGTGTCGAAAGTTGAAACCCCAAGCCTAAGCGATTGAGCGCCCGTGTAATCGATCAAACAAGATGAAGATGGGGCGCCCTGCGTTCAATCTGAATCCGAATCCTTCTCATCGTCCACGCCGTGGTAAGTAAGTGATCAGTGGAGACGGGAGGATGGTGAATCAGTCGGTTGGCACATGTCGGATAGATTCTTTTGCAGACTTCTCTGCCCACGAAAAGCGATCTAATTTGCAGGTCGCACCAGCAATTGCCGTTGCAAGATGACCGTCGTGTCCAAGTCGTGTCAATGCTATAGAAAGCTGCTCAGTCTGCCCGATGACAGTTATCTTTATAACACGTGACCGGAGTGGACGATATAACACCTATCTTATCACGCAGGACCCTGCCGGACGGAGGAATGTCTCAATTTTATCATCACGGTATCCCATCAGATCAGCGGGCTGTAGCGGGTTACCGTTCATATTTCCTCTTTATGCGAGTGCGGGTTGAATTGGCCGTGTGGAAACCTGTCCATGAGTGCCGAGAAGAACTTGACTGCAACTCAAATGCAGCCGGATTGCCGACGAATCTCAAGCGTTACAGCTCGTCTGGACTCGTCCAGTCGGGAAAATTGCATGCCCATTACCCACGCAGTTATTGCCTCCTGCCACAGCTCGGTTTGAGATCTCTTATTGCTGTAATCTTATCTGAGCGGAACGGATTTATCGGACTAAGAGTATCAATATACAAATAAACGTCAACAACACCGTCTGCCGAACTGCCGACTGCTTCACGACATCCATGCCACACGATCTTCTCTTCACTACTTATCTGTGTAGAGGATCGGAACCAATTGCTGCGTGCAAGCCCACAGACCTGCTCCCCAGCCGGGTTTCTCTTGCGCGAAACACAACCCCAGCAACCCCAGCGAGGGATGCCGACAGTCCTCTCCTAAACCTTTACTTCACCTGCTTTGCCGAGGCTGTGATGCAGCAGGGAAGGATACCACGCGCGTAAATGACGCGAGCACCTGCAGTGATTTGCGATTCGTGATTCGGCGTCCGTTCGTCCACGAGATCGACGCGCTCCAGACGTACTGGCCAGAGGCTCGACCGCGTAGTACGAGTCGTTCTCACCTCTACAACCCCCAGGATGTCTCAACATCCGTGAACTTTCTGCAGCTTCAAGTACGCACGTAGCGCAACCGTCGCGCGCGCGCGACCAGGCGAGGTTGACTAATGTGACTTACACTGCTCCCACTTAATAGCTTCTGCAACGCTCCTTCTATGATCCGCGCACACACTTATCTGCTTCGACAGTTCCTGGTCAGAAGGCCGTCGTGTAGTTCGTCTCCACGCGGTGGAACCACCGGACGCTGACGACATGGACCTGGGGCCGGGGAAATATGGCCTTCCAGGACACGCATATAAGGCCCGGCAAGCTAGCCTCCACGGCCCGCGCCAGACGGTCCGACCGACCCACTATGCTCTGTCTCGCATTCCTCACCGCAGCTCTGACGCTCGCAGCGGCGACGCCCGCGTCCGACAGCCTCGTCGTGCACGAGACCAGGGCAGCTGCCCCGCAAGGATTCGTTGCCGGTGGCGCTGCGCCTGCGGGGAAGACGCTCACTCTGAAGCTCAACCTGGCGCAGAACGACCTCGCGGGGTTGGAGTCCCGCTTGCTCGCTGCTGCCACCCCTGGAAGCCCGGCCTATGGGCAGTGGCTGTCGAAGGAGGAGGTGGGTATCTGACGATCTGTCTCTGGATAGGATATTCATTCGTATCGACCCAGGTGGAATCCTTCTCCTCCCCGACCGCCGAAACGACGGCGGCTGTCTCCGCGTGGCTCTCGTCGAACGGGTTGGAGTCGAATCAGGTCTCGGCAGCCGGCGACTGGATCTCGATCGACGTGCCGGTGTCCAAGGCCAACGAGCTGCTCGGCGCGGACTACCAGGTGTTCACTCACAGCGCCAGCGGGCAGCAGACGATCCGGACGCTGTCGTACTCGATCCCTGCCTCGCTGAAGAGCCACCTGAAAGTTGTCACTCCGACGACCAGCTTCAGCACCCCTCAACATCGGATGCTCGCTGAAGTGAAAGATGCGGGCGCAGAGGTCGAGGCCCGCGCGGTGTCTTCCGACCACATCACGAACCCCGACAACCCCCTTTCGTGCGAGACGCTGATGACACCCCGTTGCCTGATGGCCATGTACAACATCCCGAAAACCCCGGCGAAGAACAAGACGGGCTCGATCGCAGTCACCGCATTCGGCTTGGAGTACGCCAACGACCTCGACCTGTTCAACTTCTTGAAGGAACGGCGTCCGGACATGAATCCCAACACGACATTCGGCTTCATTTCAGTCGATGGAGGGCTTGATGATCAGACCAACGACGTGGCCGGCGTCGAAGGCAGTGAGTCGGAGGAGTGGGGGGTCTTGTTTCGCGCGATGCTGACTCAGCGTGTCAGACCTGGACATCCAGTACACCGTCGGCATCGCCACGGACGTCCCCATCAACTTCGTGTCTGTGGGGACGACCACCGCGGACGGCGTCTACGAGGGCTTCCTCGACGTCATCAACTCCCAGCTCAACCTTACGGCGCCGTCGCAGGTAATGACGACTAGCTACGGCTTCCCTGCGGAGGAATTCATGTCCTTCCCTCTCACCTCGTAAGCAGCTAGTGTTATGGAATGTCAGCATGGATGACTCATGATCGGCAAGGGCCCTTTGTGATTCGTACTTGCAGCTCACAGCGCGTGGAGTGTCTCTGCTGTTCGCCAGCGGCGATGGTGGCGTCGCCGCCTCGCCTGCTCTCCTCTGCAATCCTGGAGATCCGTTCGAAGTGTCTTTCCCCACCTGCCCATAGTATGTGACAATGTTGTGTCATTCTCACGCCGTTGACTGACCACAACAGCGTTACGATGGTGGGCGGGACGAGCGGATATCCCGAGGTCGCAGCCAACCTCTCTGCTGGCGGTTTTTCCAACTACTTCCCCCGTCAACCCTGGCGTACGCACCCCGCGACTTTCCCCAGCCGATCTCAGCACTAACCCTCCACAGAGGAATCCGCCGTCAGCTCGTACCTCAGCGCGCTCGGCAGCGAGTACGCCGGGCTCTACAACGCCTCGGGCCGCGCGTTCCCCGACATCGCCGCGGGCTCGGTGAACATGACGATGATCACCGACAGCATCCACTTCCCCGACTCGGGCACGTCCTTCTCGTCCCCGATCGTCGCCTCCGTCATCGCGCTCATCAACGACCGCCTCCTCGCGGCGGGCAGGCCCGTGCTCGGGTTCCTCAACCCGTGGCTGTACGCGAATCCGCAGATGTTTCACGACATAAAGACGGGGAGCAACCCCGGGTGCGGCACGGATGGGTTCCCGGCGACGGCCGGGTGGGACCCTGTGACGGGGCTCGGCACGCCTGATTTCCCCGCGATGCTGAAGGCGGCTGGGCTCAAGCACTAGGCCCTCGTAGTAGGTATAGGCATCAGATTCAGGTGCCCGGATAAAAGGCGTTACGAGTAACTACATGCGGGATGTCTTCTTTCTGTGATGGACTGGCAATTTGACGAGCAGATATCATTCTCACGATCTACACATGGACACCGTTGGTTTTTTTTCGGCGGAGGGAGCGCGCGAGATGCGTGAGATCGTGCGAAAGGTTTCTCGTACAAGCAACTGTGTGCCAAAAGGCGGTCCAGCCGTGACGGGAAACCCTGGTGCACCGAAAATCAGACCAGACGCAATGCGAATTACCGCAGCGGTCCCTGTCGTGATCGTACTGGGGAAGCAGGGGCAGTCAATCCAGATCTAAAAACCGGAATTACACACAAGCAGGTGACGGGCCAGAACCAAGGCAACCCTGAGTGCAATGGGGCAGCTTCCCGGCATCTACCGATGGCTCGCTCAGGACAGACAACCCATGATGCGCAGAACAAATCCCACAGCTTCCGCAAGATAGATCTCGCATGACACTCGTCGTGTTGTATTATTTGGCTCCGGATGCACACGAAGCATCTCCCAGCTCGCGCAAAAATCAATCTCGCTTCACATTGCAAATTCAGGCGTGTATTATTAGTTTCAATGGGGGATCTTTTACGGGGTGCAGTCGATATGGAACGCAAACGCTTCAGAGGCCGACGGTGCTGTTGTACTTGACGACGAACAGCCCCCGCTCGAGCGTGTTGACGAGGATGTATCCGCTCGTGAAGTACGGGTACGCGGACCACGCGCCGCCGAATTGCGCGGATCCGTTGGTCTCGTCGTCCTCGGGGTGCACTGAGAGCAAGCAGTCAGTCAGCACGGCGCGATGCGGGTCCGAATGTGGCCTGGCTCACCGTCGAAGAACGCAGCCTCGGAGAAGCCAGCGCCGGTCGGGTCCTGCTTGACGCTCGACACATCGACGATGCGCAAGCCGCTGTTGTAGTTGCTCTCGTAGACCAGCCCGTTCTGCCGGCGAGACGGAAACGCGCATGTCAGTCTCTGCCGACAGACGGAACATAACAAAGACGACTTACGACGACGTACAGGTTGTGGTCGATAGCGACTGCAGGAGACTTGTAGTGCCCGGTCAGAACAGGGCGCTCGAGATCGATGATCTCCCAGATGTATGTCGTGGTGCGCTGGTCGACGGCCCAGCCGCGCTGGTAGACCTCGTCGAGCTCGTCATTGAGCAGCAGGTGGGTCTGGTCCTTTTCATCGACGACCCAGCCCTGGTGCGAGTACGCAACTCCGTAGTAATACGTCGCGGAGATGATCACTGGGCTGCGATCGGTCATTCATCAGGGATGGAAAACAAAGCGGGAGATGGATCACCCACTCGGCAGGGTTCGTGATATCGTAGATGGTGAACGTGTTTTCGTTGAATGAATAGCATACATCCGACCCATTGTACCGGGCATCAGGGCCGATGTAAGTCAAGCACTGCGCGCTGAGAATAGCGCGTAAGCACGTGCGGGAGATGGTCGTTTTTGCGGGCGCTTACTCATGCACGTAGCCATCGTCCCCGGCGCAGCCTACCGTCGTCGGCTTGGAGGGATCCGATACGTCGATGAAGATCAGTCCTGCACCGCAGGCGCTAGAAGCTGGTCAGCCATCGATCGCAGGAGGCGTGCACACGAGTAAGAACACACTCCGTGCGGGGCATGGCGCCAACGGCGACGATGAGATTCTTGTCTTCGTGAGAAACGACGTTGTGCGATGAGCCCAGCGGGAGCCCATCATAGTGCGCAGTCAGGTCTGTTTTGATGCTGAAGACCTTGGGAGAAGCGAGCAAAGACTTGTCCAAGAGCTGTCCGTACACGGGCGTGAGAACCCGTTTCTATTGTTGGAGGTAAAGCCCACCTTGTGCAAGTCGAATACTTGGATGCCGTGTCCGAGGGCCTCGCTTCCGATATAAGCATAGTGTCCAATGACTTTGATATCCCGCCAAATATCGTTCACGGTCTGCGTCGCCAGGCGACCCAGGTACGCGATCTGCCCGTCCGACAAGACCTCAACGAACGCCGTGCCATCCATCTGCCCCACCAGCCCAAACTCGCGCGTCGTCGCACCCTGCACATCGGTGTGCGCCCAGCCCCAGATATCGTTCCCGACCTTCGCGTCGCTGCCCAGGTCGCCGTGCGGCGTGAACGAGTACAGATCGAGGTTGCGGCACGCGTACGTGTTGTTCTCCTGCGTCCCGGCGTACCCGCCAACGCAGGGCGTGTACTCCTTGATCGCGTCGATGCCGAGCAGCGGGTCGAAGATCCCCGCGCCGCGCACGCCGTCCTGGCGGATCGTCGACACGTACTGCGTCATGCCGTCCATGAGCTGCTTGTGCACCCGGCCCGACGCGTAGTCCGTCTCCGTCGCGAGCGGGACGTGCACGAAGGGCGCCTCGTCGCCCCGCCGGACCGCCACCTGCGCGAAGGCGCGGGAAGCGGTGAGAGCGGCGGCTGCAAGGAACAGGGGGGTTGCTTTTACCATGGATGGGGGGTTTCACTGCACGCCGTGGGCGAACGCCACCTGCTATCCTCTATCACATATATACACCACTGATAAGGCCCGCAGCATGGGAACACGTGTCGCGGCACAGAGGCGTAAGGATCGTTGCGAGCATTGCGGAGGTGCCTGGGGAGCGCGCGCATGCGTCGAGGAGAAGTAGAAACATCGTTTTCACGCGACCGACGTCGAACGTAGACTGGGTGTTGGTATTCCAGCGAGCGTCGGTGTGGCACCGCTTTCGTTTCGTTTGTTGTTGCTGCCGCGGCGAAAGCAGAGTGCCATCAGTGGCACACCGCGGTCCACGGTCATGTGACGTCTGAGTTACGTCATGGTCAGACCCGGACAGACTATGTACAATTGGGAGCTTGTTCAGGTATCACGTAACCTGCTGGGGCAGGATTGAAGTCCAGAAGGCAAATCATCAATGCACTGCCCAGGATCTCTGCAAGCATATTAGCGCACGCGCTGCTGAGTCTTGTGAGGTGTCTGATTCATATCAATAGATGCTAAACTCGATGTCAGTCGCAAGATATGTAGCGTTCATGGTCCGAATATGAGTTTACGAACGAGGACAGTGGAGCTCCAAAATCTAAACTGCCACTGGAACGACACGCCCTTCATAACATCAGGATGTGACAGCATCTTCTCGCAGTCCAACATGCCGAAACATGTACCATTTGTATCATGTAGTTCTTCTCAAATCGCAGATCATCATGTTCGAAATTGCCATGTGGAGTTTGTTTCAGTAGCACGTCTGTTGCAAGATCAACCCCGCTCAAACATCACGTGTTCTGGTCATGTGTACGATGCTCCCAGGGGAGGCCTAGGCTGGGCAGACTGCAGATGATCTGGCATAGTACGCGCATGAAAGTTGATATATAGTGGAGTCGTCGGCACGTGACCGCGTCACCATAAGGGACACACATGTACATAACATAAGGATCGGAGAGACTTGACGCAGGCAGCATCATCGGCCACTCCAGTAGTTTACTCTCTCTGATAGATCCCAGGTTTCCGAGTGCGCATTGTCTTTTACGATCCACACCAGTGGCTTCCACACATGTAGAAAGCAAGATGCGCGATGTAACAACAGAGGGAATCAGGTAAAACGGGAGGGTTCTCGGTCCACATCTGAAGTGTATCGCCGATATATGATGTATAATGGATGACTCGCATGCGATATGGGCTATACACATGTGCGCTAGCACTTCTTCGATGGGGGGACATCTTTCATTCAGCCAAGAAAGAGCGCAAACAACACAAACTTAAAGTGCACTTCACAGTCCGCCGGTGTTGTTATACTTGACAACGAACAAGCCCCGCTCGAGTGTGTTGACGAGGATATATCCGCTGTCAAAGTACGGGTACGAGGACCACGCGCCGCCAATCTCCGCGGACCCATTGGTCTCGTCGTCCTCGGGGTGCACTGGCCACACAAACAGTCAGCACGACAACGCGATACGGCTCCCACGGGAGCAGGAGCAGCGCGGCTCACCGTCGAAGAACGCAGCCTCGAAGAACCCAGCGCCGGTCGGGTCCTGCTTGACGCTCGACACATCCACGACGCGCAATCCGCTGTTGTAGTTGGTCTCATACGCGAGCCCGTTCTGGAGAACGGCCCCAGAGCCGTCTCAGCCGCCGCGCGGGTGCGAGATGGGGGAGGAACGACTTACGCGGACGTACAGATTGTGGTCGATAGCGACCGCCGGGGACTTGTAGTGCCCGGTCAGGACGGGGCGCTCGAGGTCGGTGATGTCCCAGATGTACGTCGTCGTGCGCTGGTCGGCGGCCCAGCCGCTCTGGGAGAGCTCGTCGAGCTCGTCGTTGAGCAGCAGGTGGGTCTGGTTCTTCTCGTCGATGACCCAGCCCTAGTGCGAGTACGCCACACCGTAGTAGTACGTGACAGACAGGGTCACCGGACTGCGACCGCTCGTTCAGAAACACGAAGCGGAGAGAGACGATGGATGGCACCCACTCGGCGGGGTTGGTGATGTCGTAGAAGGTGAACGTGTCCTCGTTGAAGGCATAGCATATATCCGAGCCGTTGTACCGGGCATCGGGACCGATGTAAGTCAAGCACTGCGCGCTGGGAAACGGTACCATGAAAAATCGGCCGGAATCGGTATCGGGAGCTCTTACTCGTGCACATAGCCATCGTCCCCGGCGCAACCTACACCAGTCGGCTTCGAAGAATCCGATACGTCGATGAAAATCAAGCCTGCACCACAGATGCTGGGAACTGATCAGGCTTCGGTCGCGGCAGATGTGTACGTGAGGACACACTCTGTGCGGGGAAGAGCACCGACGGCGATGATGAGGTTCTTGTCTTCATGCGAGACAACATTGTGTGAGGAGCCGAGCGGGAGGCCATCATAGAGGGCAGACAGGTCTGTTTCGATGCTGAACACCTTGGGAGACGCAAGCAACGACTTGTCCAGGAGCTGTCCGCACATGCTTGTGAGAGCCCGTTCAGTTCATTGGAAAGAAATCCTACTTTGTGCAAGTCGAACACCTGGATGCCGTGTCCGAGAGCCTCGCTTCCGATGTAAGCATAGTGTCCGATGACCTTGATATCCCGCCAGATTTCGCTTGTGGTCTGCGTCGCCAGGTGGCCCAGGTACGCGATCTGCCCGTCCGACAAGACCTCAACGAACGCCGTGCCATCCATCTGCCCCACCAGCCCAAACTCGCGCGTCGTCGCACCGCGCGCATCCGTGTGCGCCCAGCCCCAGATATCGTTCCCGACCTTCACAGCGCTCCCGAGCTCGCCGTGCGGCGTGAACGCGTACAGATCGAGGTTGCGGCACGCGTACGTGTTGTTTTCCTGCGTCCCGGCGTGCCCGCCGACGCACGGCGTGTACTCCCTGATCGCGGCGATGCCGAGCAGCGGGTCGACGGCGTCTGCGGCGCGCACGCCGTCCTGGCGGATCGTCGACACGTACTGCACCATGCCCGCCATGAGCTGCTTGTGCACCCGGCCCGACGCGTAGTCCGTCGCCGTCGCGAGGGGGACGTGCATGAAGGGCGCCTCGTCGCCGCGCCGGATGGCGGCTTGCGCGGAGGTGCGGGACGCTGCGAGGGCGGCTGCGAGAAATAGGAGGGACACGAGTGCCATGGGTGGATGATTTTCGCCGCCGTTGGCGAACGCACGTTATATAGAATGTGCCCGACCGATAAGCGCCGCAGCAGCAACATGCGTCTCCGCACTGCGCGTCAGGCTCGTTGAGTCCATGGCGCGAGTGCTTGCGCAGCGTGTATGGGTTCAGGAGACGCGGAAAGCCATTTTTACGCTACAGATGTCGAATAAAGACCGGGCATTGCAGCTCGAGTTGCTCAGTGATCTCGTTTGTCCTTGTTGCCGCGGCAAAGCGGCACTGCCATCGTCATTCCATCCCGGCGTTGGACGGTGTTCGCGTCAGGTGACTCACTGTGACTCATCAACTACAGGGGCCAGATCACGCTCAAGCTGCTTCAAGCTGCTGGGGGGGAAGTGGAGTACTAGGGGCACGGGACCGCATGACCGTAGAGACCTGCATATACAGACACCACGATAGCATCCACTCGGGCCACTGCAGCAGGTTTGAAGCCCAGCATGAAGATCATCAAATTCAATGCACACTACCCAGGGATAGTGCTCCAATTCCTCTGCAGGCATAGTAGAGTCACGCGCTGCTGAGTCTTGTGAGGTGTCTGATTCATATCAATGGGCGTTAAACTCGATGTACAGTCGCAAGATAGCGTTCATGGTCCGGAATCTGAGTCTACGAGCGAGATAGTGGAGCTCCATAGTCCAAACTGCCATTGGAACCGAGACGCTCTTCTTCATCGCATCAAGACGTGATGGTGATTTCGTGCAGTCCAACTGTTCGGAACGCGTTCCAGGGGACGATCCGAACCAGCTCTTTTCAAAATGCGGATTTCTGTGTTGGATGTGGATGGTGCTCTACTTTGTCTTTGTGAGAACTGGCGCGTCACTCCTCCGAGTCCGACGGCCCATGATGATCAACAGGTGATTAGATTAGCGATTCGATGTGATTGACATCTTCCTTCTTTTCGCACGATCTGCATGTGAGTGGGCGTGCTACGTTCCTCGCTTGCAGGCATCCGTCGTTTGTCCTTGTCCCTTGATGACTGACGGATGAAAGCAGCGCCATGCTGCGCTAAACTGAAATTCGGGGCCGTGGCCCCGGTCTGCGATTCCCACTCTGCGGGTCGGCCCTCGAACGCAGGCCTCGCTCCAGGATCGCGATTGGGTGGGTGGGTGGAAATGATCTCCCTCTGCGTCCATTTCGCCGAAACTGCAACAAAATATCAGCGCACTTCCCCGGATGTGCTTCGCGTTCTGATTTTCCATCGCGTGCGTTAGTTACCAGCGTCCCGCAACCCGGGTTGCTTGCTTGCGGAACCCGATTACGCACTTCTCATTTGACAAACGAGAGCCTCCCCAGGGCCGGACGCTTCACCCCGTCTTCAGCGTGGAAACGCCATCTCGTTCGGGGGGGGGGGGGGGATGCCGACATGGCCAGACATCGAGAACATTCCAGTTGTGTCGTTGGAGGCCTGCCCGGGTGACGCGTGATGCTGATCCACCGGGCTTCGCGAGCTCCGTCCTCTCACAGCGCGCGGTATTCTGCTCCCGTTCGCCGGCCACGGAGAATGTGTATGTCATGGGCATGGTTGTCCTCCGTTCAGTCCGGGCGAACGTTCCCCGTTGGCCCTACAGTCTCCGCTCCCGTCTGTGCGCTGTGGGATGCAGCTCGTGCGCACACGAGTCGGCTGATTTGGCCATCGGTGCGATCTACATATCTATCTATGTATCTATCTGCGCATCTACGCATCTATCTATCACTTCGGCTGAGGGCTCTGACGCTCTTCTAGTTTTCATTCAATCCCCACCTATCAGTGTGACATCTGGAGATCCCAGACCCATCACATGGCGCGCATTGCGGCTCGCGAATCATGCAACATTAATCACCGAGGCGGGGGAGACATAATGCATCATCACATCTAGTTTGTGGGAGGGCCGCGGTACCTCCGGCCGCACGAGCCGTTAAGGAAGCCTAAATGCGGTTGACATCGATCTCTGCGCAACCGCCGACATGTGGCAGAGGCTGAAGTGGCAGTCAAGCTGGACTGAGTGTGGGACCAGGAGAAGAAGCCTCTGTCACCTTTCGCCCGCTCTCAGCATGCAGTTTGGGGCCTTATACATAAGCCTGTTTCCGTGTTAATTGATCTGCAAGCCTCTCCCCCTCGCGTCCCCCACCCCTCGCGCCCCTCCTTCCTGAAGATGGCGGTCGTCGATGTTCACCTGCTGTGCGTGCCGGCGGCTCGCTTCTGCCTCGGGCACTGCTGACCCGGAGCTCGCGTGTGCCAGGTTTGGGCCTATGCTGATCGGTGTTTTCTTCAACATGATCCTGTATGGGGTGCGCAGCGTCAGTGGCGCATCGCACATCTGTTGCTGATCCCGGCTCCGTTTGTAGGTCCTCGTAGGCCAGGTCCGCTCCCGTCCCCCTCCCACACCACGGAGAGGACCCATATAGCTGATACATCCATGGCAGATGCTCACCTACTACCAACTCTATCGGAGGTGCGAGGATCCATCCGATTCTATGTTATCTTCCCGCGTGTTGACTTGTGCCCAGGGACTCTTGGAGCATGAAGGCTCTTGTAAGGTGTTTCTGCTAGATCACTCGCTGGAAACTTACCCGGGCAGGTATATTTTCTGTTTTTTGTGGAGACTGTCAATACGGGATTCGACATGGCATTCATGTACCAGCCGCTCATTGCACAATACGGTGCGCCGAGCTGTGCTCTTGTGTCTCTGCGCCCGAGCCTCCCAGCTGACTCCATGCCCCAGGGGAGCCACCCCTCAAGTTCCCCACATGTGAGCAGCTCCATCCCCTTCTTCGGTTCGAGCGCCTGCTGACCCACGCCCAGTCTTTGTAACCGGTCCGCGCTCCTCGCCGTCGCCCGAAGATCCTTACTCACTCGATTTCTCTCGGGTCGTCCAGAACCGCTGTGCATCGTGCGTGCCCACTTCATATCAGCTCAGCAGCAGCCCGTGAGCTCATACGGATCCCGCGTGCAGGTCGCTGTCTCCACCCCGATCCAGCTGTTCTTCGCGTACCGGATCCAGCGGCTGCAAAAGTCGTGGTGGATACCGCTCGCGATCGCCCTGCTCGCGTTCTCGTCCATGGCCGGGGGGATCTGGACTGCCGGTGCGTGCATCGGGGGTGTTCCATCGCCATCCCCAGGGTTGGGGGAAGCGTGACTCACTGACTCACTGCACCCGCTCCACAGTTGGCATCCGAGTTTTCGCCACATTCAAGAACAAGCCTAAGCTGCACAACTCGGCTCTCGTCTGGTTCCTGTCGTCCTGCGTCGCCGATGTCCTCATCACGGTCTCGCTGGTGTTCAGTCTCGCGCGGCGCAAGACCGGCTTCTCCGGTACCGACACTGTAATCGATAAGATTATCAGGAGTGCGTCTGTCCGCGGTGGTTCGGTTCCCGGCGGACGCTGACTCGACTTCGTTTACCAGTGACCATCCAAACGGGCATGATAACGTGAGCCGCTGTGCATTCTCAACCTTCGACCCGGCCAGCGGTATTTATCGGATCCGGACAGCGCTCTGTTCAGTATCCTCGATGTTGTCAGCTTCATGGTTCTCCCCGTATGTGCCCTGTTTCGCCTGGTATACACCCCAGAGACTAAATCGAATCGTAATGATACAGCACGCCGCCGTGTAAGCTCGTCGCCGCATAACCCCATCCCCACTAACACCGGTAATTAAAGCAACTTCATCTGGGATCTCGCGCTGTCCAAGTTGTGTGCGTCGAGGCGCTCTATCCCCCCGTTTATTGCACACACTCAATGGTTTCGGTCGTGCAGATACCAACTGCTTGATGTCGACGCTGAACTCCCGTGCCTCGCTGAACGACATGTCCGGGACCCGGAACACCTCCGAGCCCCGGATCCGCCCGAACTACGCCGGGCAGAGCTCGCCCGTGTCGCGGCGCCAGGTGAGCGCCGGCTGCAGTCCAGTCCAGAGTGCCCTCGATCCGCGCTGACTGACGCGCGCCTCTCGCAGCACGATACGTTCAACGACATCCACACGGTGCGTGCGTCCGCGCGTGGTCGGCCCAATGCCGATGGCTCATCACGCACTCACTTACTCCGCTTACAGAGCAGCAACGGATTCGAGCTCGAGGTGGAAAAAATGAAACTACGACATGTCGGCGTCGTACGGCGGCGGCGCGAACGGCATCCAGGTGACCAAGGTAGGCATAGCCCGCGTATGTTTTGATGGACCGCTTCTCTGAGCAACCACTTTCTCCCTCGCCCCCATTAGGTCGTCGAGCACGTGAAAGACCCGATGCCTACCCACCCGCATCCCTACACCCAGTAATAAGTTATCCATTATCCCGGGTTCGCACCGGCAGCGGGACCAGTGGGCTCGGCGCCGTGCATGTTATTTATCGGTATCTCGGGCGATTGGTGGATTGTAGAGTGTAAAACAGATGGGATTGTATATTGCGTAATGGAATATATGGCTACTGTGGGAGCGCAATCGTACTGCAATATACATATAAAGATCATAGAGAAGACAACTAAGGATCTGCAGCGGCACCAATTTCATGGGATTCGATCTTTTTCGCGGCGCGTTATACAACTGCCCAAATGTCAGGCAGCTCCTGGCCGATAGGACAAGATGGCTTGCGTGTGCCTGAACAAGGGGTCTCAGATTGGTATAACGCACCGAAGCAATGAGTTGCCATCCGGTGACCGAACCTCGGCGAAGCTGGGAATTTGGCGCGTTTCCCTCGCACCCCCAAGCCTCGAAATATAGAGAGACTCTCGTCGCGAGGTGCAGCTCAAAGCAATAAAAGTTTGTTTACCTGCCTCAGATGCTGTCTATTCTGGGATTTTACCCGCGCGGCGAAGCCCGATGAAAATCCGAACATGCCTGTTTCTCACCATCAACCAAACAGACCACGACACCAAGCTTCTTCGCATCTGAATCAGATTCTTCCTGATGTTTCCCAACGCACTCGCTCCCTGGATCTGAAGGGAGACACCGCGAAACAGACGACGTAATCATGTGCTTGTGGACATCTGCAAAGGCCCATGTGCACCCCAAGCGTCTTTCTTGTTCGGATAATGGACGGGTCTCGCGCTGCGCAGTTCTAGCCGCCGGAGCTGGGCATCGGCCATCCAGCCTGGAGGGTTCCCGTGTTTTTTTCTTCTTTGCTGCTGGGATCAAGAAAATGCCAAGATGACGTTGGATGGGAGACTTGCACGGCGGTTCCTGGGGGGATGCAGGATCGAAGCCGCGCGTGGAATCTGGCCATGCAGGACCAGACGGCCCCTGTAAAGCCGAGGGCCATCTGCGACGCGTCTATGTTTGGACGAACATCGCCTATGGCCCACCGAGGCACACCCCCAATGTCTTCTAGACTTTCCGAGCTCCTGCCAGCTCCGCCTGTCACTCGCCTGACCTCTGACCACTGAGGTAGGTCAACTGCGCCGTGCGCCAAAAATAGGGCGGGTGGTGGTGGATCTTTCCGCCAGAGTCCAAATCTTCAGAGCTTAACGGTCGCAACGGGCGGCGAACGTCTCGCTCTAGTAAGATCCTCACCGATACTAGTGACTGGGAGCTGTCACACCCACCGGTGATCCGTCTTTTGCTTTGCAGAGCGAGTTTGGGTTTAATTGAGCGTGCAGATAAGCATAATCTCGACGAGACGTCGGTTACCAGGCCCAACGCAAGAGATAGCTTGTGGACAGAAATGACAACCGGTTCGCCACTTCCAGATTCGAGGGATTGACCGTAATCCCACCAGATCCCAACTGGTATCAAATATGTGGCATCAATACAGCGTGACAGAAGACACCGACGTGACAACCCAGCTCTTCGAGGCTGGACGTTTCGGAGCAAGGGGGTGCTTCGCCGGCTTACTTAGTGCTGGCTATGACTTAAAAACTCGGACGGTCCGAAACTAAGATCCCAGCGCTGTTGCTTGCTCCCCTCCTCGGTTTCGCGTCTGCTCCCCCGTGCTTGCCCCGATGTCCAGCGAACACCACGTCGAGAAGGCCCCCTCACGCACATCGACCGACCCTGAGAAGGTCGCCGATGCCTCCAGCAGCGTCCTCGAGAGCGAGCCCGTCTTCAATGACGCGCTTGACAAGGTCGTGTGGAGGAAAATGGACATGTGGATCATCCCCATCGTCGCCCTCTTCTACCTCCTCTCCTTCCTGGTACGCCCCCCGCCCTTTCCCCTCTCGCGCGCGCGCGTCGTTTCATGGGACTCAACCCCTCTCTTTCTCTCTTAGGATCGTACGAACGTCGGAAACGCCAAGGTCGCCGGTCTGATGACCCAGCTCAAGATGACGCCGACACAGTACTCGATCGCGCTTACTGTCACATACGTGCCGTACATCGTCGCGGAACTCCCCTCCAACCTGTTGCTCAAGGTTAGGCTCCTTCTCAGCATCTCGAAACCTGCCGACAGCTGACGTCCTGTCGTAAGATCGTCGGTCCGAACATCATGCTTCCGACGATGCTTACGCTTTGGGGAGTCGTGACCACTTGCCAAGGTCGGTTCTCTATCCGCCTTCTTGTGTGCCCCGCCGTGTGTCTCTCTTTCCTGACACTGTATGCAGGCGCCGTCAGGACATACCACCAGCTGCTCGTCTGCCGATTCTTCCTCGGGCTGCTCGAGGGTGGTGTCTTCCCTGGTCTTGTGCTCTATCTGTCATTCTTCTACCCCCGAGTCAAGCTGCAGACTCGGTACGTCGCTCCGATGCTCGTCGTTAGGTCATTGATTAAGCTATCTGAATAGCATTACGTCGTTCTTCTCTGCTGCTTCCATCTCCGGCGCCTTTGGTGGTATCATGGCCTACGGCATCATCCATCTGAACGGCAAGGCCGGGCACTCTGGCTGGCAGTGGATCTTCATCATCGAGGTGCGTCTGGACCCGAACAGTCCACACGTAAACCAGCGTCTGATGTGTTTCACAGGGTGTGATCACTGTGTTCGTCGGCCTCGTCTCGTATGCGTTCATGCCCAGCTCTCCGGACCACGCGCGCTTCCTTAATGCGGAGGAGAAAGCCTACGTCAAGGCTGTCCTGCGAGCGGATGGTTCTATCGGCGCGGACGAGAAAGCTGACTCCTTCAGCTGGGCAGAAGTCGGGAAGGCGTTCGCTTCGATGCAGGTCTTCCTCTGCGCGCTTGCCTTCTTCATGGGCGGCGTTACGCTTTACTCGCTGGCCTACTTTACGCCGTCGATTATCCAGTCTCTCGGCTACACCGCCGCGCGCGCGCAGCTCATGAGCGTGCCGCCGTTCTCGGTCGCCTTCGTGGTGTCCATGATCGGCGCGTACCTCGGCGACCGGTACCACTGCAGAGGGCTGGTGTCCCTGTTCGGGTCGCTCCTGTGCATCGCCGGATTCGCGGTGTTCCTCACGTCCGGGAACCACCACATTCAGTACGGCTCGCTCTTCCTTTCGATCCCGGGGACGTACACCGTCGCGCCGACGCTGTCGACGTGGAACGCGAACAACTCGGCGCCCCACGTGCGCCGCGCGGCCGCGATCGCGATCGGCTTCATCATGACCAACTCGGGCGGCATCCTCGCGACGTGGCTGCTCGGCGCGCTCTCCCCGCCGCCGCGCTACTTCCTCGGGACGAAGCTGCTGCTCGCGTTCTCCGTGCTCATGTTCTTCTTCTCCGCGTGCAACATCTGGTACCTCCGGGGCGAGAACCTGAAAAAGGCGGAGATCCGCAGGACGACGCCCCGCTCGGAGGAGGAGCCGGGGCGCGGCGACAAAAGCGCCTGGTTTATCTACAGTCTGTAAGCAAGTTGAGTGGGGCGTCGGTATCTTATGTAACTTACTGGGTCGGCGGTGTTGCAAAATATTGTAGAATTATTTCTTGTGGTATGTACACAATAATTGTATGGTGTGCGTTACTGGATGCTCTCTGCGTGTATGCGTTGTTTGGCCTCGTGAATAACATCCATTTCCGCAGCCAGTAGCCAGGACTGACGATAGGGCAGCGCTGAGCAGAAGTGCACTGTACCACAGAGGCGCAGACTGGCTGAGAGGGTACCCAGGTGCGGCAAGACACTCCTAGGCGCATCCGCAGCATCCCGATCATCTGTGAATGCCAATCTCTCTCTTCTCCCTCAGCTGCATCCATCTTCAACAGAGAATCCATCTGCTCAAGTCTCGCGCGATCCCAGCGGAGCGAGGTCCTCCAGTGATAACTCGAATACCCCCGAGCACAAATATCGGTCGGTGGGATCGTCACGGGTGAGCCCGCGGACCTCGAGGCGCCGTCCGACTGCAGAACTTCCCCGCGATGTATTATCTATCACCCGGGACAGCGAACTCTTCCGTTGCGTGCCTTCTTGCACGGCCTTTGCTGGTACCTTTCCGATCGGGATCTGTTCCGGCAGGAGCCCATATTGATCCAGCAGTTGCTTATCTGGCCGGTCCAGATCACTCTGCACCGCACAAATGGAGTGCCCAAGACCTTTTGCACTTAATTTCCCAGAAAGAGTGGGTACTGTGTCAATTCATCTACCGTATCGAGGCACCAAGCATTCATATCTTGCACAGGTGAGTATAAATAAATCGAAATCAGAGACCGGCTGCAGTCAGCATGGCAGGGAAGTTGGGCGAACCCATGCCCGTAACGGGGTCCCAGCCCGCCTTTGCAGAGAACCCTTTCGTGCCGCAACCGGGATTCGTGCCAGAGATAATGTCATTGAACATCTGCGGGTTCGCATACACCCACGGATTCAGGAATCCCAGCACGGGCTTTCCGGCAGCGAGCAGCCGGTCGTTGATCAGCCCGATCACGGACGCGAAGATGGGCGACGAGCAGGATGTTCCCTCGATTTTGACCCCGGATCCGTTGTAGATGACCTCGACGGCCTTTCCGATAGCGGAGACGTCGGGATACCCGCGGCCAGACGTATTGTAGAGGCCAGCGTATTGCGTGCCAATTGAACTGATGTAAGAGCTGACGGCGGATTTCTCTGAGGGAGCGCACGTCAAAATGCGGTGTCGGTGAAGCAAGCACGGAAGACGCACGCCATGACTGGACAGGGAAGTAGTTAGAGAATCCACCAGCAGAAAGTCTGGCACCGGTCTCAGGCGTCCCGGCTGTTGCACCCACGAGCGTAACGCTATTTGGAAGATTCGTAAGATGAAGGGCTGGAGCGGCAGTTCGTTTGGCTTGCTTACTAAGGGCAAGTCGGGAAAGTCGGGAGGAACGGCTGCCCGCTGCACGATTCGCCCGGGCTCGCGGCCACGCCTCCGTCACCGCTGGCAAACAGGATCGAAACACCGCGAGCAGTCAGCTGCATGTACGCGTTGCACATGGCGCTGTCACGCAAAGCAGAGTGTGAGCGTCGAACGGCGCCACAGCGAAAAGACAACCCACAATGTGAGCTGCTGGGACAAGTAAGTCTCGATCGGGAAGCCGTAGCTCGTCGTCAGCACTTGAGGCGGCGCCGATTCGGCGATGAGGGTCGTGATGATGTCGAGAAATCCGATGTCGTCGCCGTCTGGGTTGTTTGGACCAACAGAGATGAAGGTGACCGGAACATTGGTGGCTAGACCAACGGTATACTGGATGTCCAGGTCTGAAAACACTGGTAAGAACGGGAAAACTATGCGGAAACACTCTCGCACCAGCTTCGTCCCCGGCGTTTCCCGGGGTCTGGTCGTTGACGCCGCCGTCAAGGGTTGTCAACGCGAAGGAGGTCGAGGAGTTCATGTCCTTGCGCTGGGCCTTGAGGAACTTTGTCAAATCCGCTTTGCTGGCCCATTGGTCGGAGAAACCAGCCACGCCAATGGTTCCGGACTTGTTCGTCGCAGGCGTCGAAGGGATGCTGTACATCGCCTGCAAGCAGGTTGGGGTCATCGTCTTTTTGCACGAGGAGGGTACAGCATCGGGGGAGACCGCGACTTCAGCCTGATCCTGCGGCTCGCTCTTGATGGCTGTGAAGGGCAGCGCTTGGCGGGGACGGCTGAAGCTCGTGGTCGGCGTCACGACATTGATGTGGTTCTTCAACGACGCAGGTATCGAATACGAGAGCGTGCGGATCGACGTCTTGCCGCTGGCAGTGTGCGTGAAGACGTGGTAGTCGGCGCCGAGCAGCTCGTTCGCCTTTGAAACGGGGACGTTGACAGAGATCTAGTCGCCGGAAGGCGAGGATTTGGTGGACTCGACTCCGTGCGACGAAAGCCATGTAGAAACAGCTGCAGACGTTTCTGCAGATGGTGCAGAATATGTGTTGATCTGAAAGTGTCAATCTCTCTATCCAATGAGAATCAATGTGGCGCTCACCTCATCCGCAGACAGCCACTGTCCGTAGGTATCACCTCCCGGAGTGGCAGCGGCCAACAAGCGAGACTCCAATCCCGCGATATCATTCTGAGCCAAGTTGATTCTGAGCTCGAGATTCGTCTCCCCAGGTGCGACACCGGACACAACGAAACCTTGCGGGGCCGCATCTCGGGTCTCATACACGACATAGTTGTCCAACAGCGGTGTAGCGGACACCGAGGTCAGTGCAAGGGTGAGGAACGCGAGCGCGAGCATTTCCAAGAACGAGCGACTTGCGAGGCGTGCCGTTGTGCGCTATCGCGTCGCGTTTTGTACGTGGTCCTATCGCAAGACGGCACGCATGCCGCGTTGAGGCATATGGAGAGCGAGAAGCACGACGGTACCGGGTGCGCATCGAAGATGCTTTCGTTGCTCCATGCACAGAGTGCGATATCCCGAGTCGCAGTCGCCGGGTCGTCAGGGGAAGCGAGGGACTCGGAGGAGGTTGGAGCAGACTTCCATTCCCAGTATCAGTCGAGCTTTCTTCCTGCCGATACGAACGCGTCCGCCGGCGCCAAGCGACTTCCCGGGACGCCGCCGTACAACGTGAGTTCTGATTGTAGATCACACATCGACGAGTGGTGTCTTGTGGAATGGCTAGAAAGCCACATGATTTGGCCGGCAAGGCCCCGATTCTAGTAGCCTGGAAGTGCGTCGAGATGGCAGGAAAGATAGAGGATGATAGTGTTCCCGGGAGGCGAGGTTGAGGGAGGCCGAGGCGCAGGTATTTCGCACGTCACGCTTGACTCACACGAAGCCACCGGTTCGAATCGCGGGGAAGTTAGTATTATATTCTCCTGTACAAACAGGAATCTGCATCCAGTAGATACGGCAACATGAAGATGGACTAGAAGACTCGGAAAGTAGATGCATTGGACTAGAATCAGGAGTTTGCCTCGACTGTCCGTAGTTTGGGAACAATAGAGCAGATAATGGTATTCGATGGACCCAATTCCACCTGCGGAACATCTACCGCGGACGGTATCGCGACATCAGACGAATCTGGCCTGCTCAGCATCTCAGTGCAAGGTTCAGCCCAAGTTTTGTTCATTGCCCACAAGCGTCACTTCTGATCCCACGATCTCGGCTGGCGTGCTGCATTCCACCATACCCACCCCGATCGTTGGAAGATGGTATGATAGTCAATATTGTACGCAACGGTCCGTCTATCGAGAAAGTTGCAGTCGGAAACTGGCCGCCTTGCGCGTGGGGTCGTTGTCTGTGACGAGACGAACGGAGCAGGGTGACTCTGAGAGGTTGTGACAGTCGGACCAAGTTGGTACAAGTCGCGGAGTGTTGCCGATGAGAGGGTGAAGGACAGCTTCAAAAGAAGGGTGACCAGGAGACATGTTGGCGGCATCCTGGATGTTCCAGGCAAGTTTTACGGCTTTTGCTCCTCTCAGCGCTGATTCGCTCAAGAGGACGTGAGCATGTGATCCGGGGGCGATCGTCGGGCACCTTCATAGCTACTCATCCCAAGATAGAGAAAACAGAACCACAGGACTCGAGTGCTGACAGGGCTTGTATCCCAGGTCTAGATGATGATGGCTCATGCCCATGCCTGAAGGTGCCCGAAAAGTGCTATGCAGGAGTTCAAGTAGGCGTCGAAGGTCCCGGATTGATCGCTTCTGCTCAACAGCCTCATCCCGAATCGACCAGTCCAGGGATCGTCGTTCTTCGCTCTGGGACAGGTGCAGGGAACGACAGCTTCGTTGCTCAGCCTCTAAGATCCGAGCAACGAGAAACAGTATAAGCGCGGCGCTTCTGAGAGCGCTCGGAGATCCAGAGCGAGGCAGAGGGGATAACGGGAGGAGCAAGAAAGACGGGGGCAGAATGTGGATTCTATAATGAAGGCAAGGACGCGGAACCGGGCCGGCGGAGAAGCAGCAGCAAAATCATCAAACACGTGCATACGAGACACTCCTCAGTAGCAGCGGCCCGACCTGGAATCGCACTGGACAACACGGCGGCGGCCATATTCGTATCTGCACGAAGCTCGATTCCACATTGCTGATGCGGGGAAGGGAAGTCTGTTACAGCCTCCTCGATCCCCCTGGCAACCCAGCGTCTGCGACTCGGGATATCGCACTGTGCATGGGGCGACCAACGCATCTTCAATGCGCACCCGGAACTTGCTTCTCGCCCTACACATGTCTGAACGCTGCATGTGTACTGTCTCGAGATAGGACTGCGTACAAAAACGCGACGGGATAGCGTACAACGGCGAGCTTCCCACGTCGCTCGCCCCTAGAAATGCTCGCGCTCGTGTTCCTCGCTATCGCACCGACCTTGGTGTCCGCTACACCGCTGCTGGACAACTATGTTATGCATGAGAGCAGAGACGCCGCCCCGCAAGGTTTCGTTGTGTCCGGCGTCGCACCTGGGGAGATGAATCTCGAGCTTAGAATCAACTTGGCCCAGAATGACATCGCAGGATTAGAGTGTCGATACTCTGGCCGATACAATGCATCTGGCCGTGGCTATGCCAGTGTCTCCCCCATCGGCCAGGCCGTCGAGATCGTGTCCAATGGATCGGGCGACAAAGTCGACGGAACATCCTGCTCGTCGCCCATCTTCGCGTCTGTCATCGGGCTGATCAACTACCGGCTGCTGGCTGCCGGGAAGCCCGTGCTGGGATTCCTGAACCCCTGGGTGTATGCGAACCCGCAGATGTTCAATGACATCACGTCTGGCACGAATCCCGGCTGCGGCACGAAAGGGTTCTCTGCAAAGGCGGGCTGAGACCCCGTCACGGGGATGGGTTCACCCAACTTCCCTGCCGTGTTGACTGCTGCCGGTCTTTGATCTAGTTTTACATGTACTTACAGAATGCCCTTTGGTCGTGATTGTTTTAGTTGCCTCAGGTCAACCTATTTGGCTATACAAACCGACCTCCACACCAAAAACCCCCTCTACGATGGTCGCTTTACTCTCCGTCAATAACGAGCGGGACAAAGTCGGGAGGATGCTCTCGGGAACGATGAAGCCGGTCCTGAATCAGTGCGCGGATCGATTCGGCATTTCTTCGATGTGTTTCCTGCGCGTGGTCCGTCTGCACCTGAGACACAGCCGCGTCCAGGACCTTCAATGCATCCGAATCGTCGATATACCCAGAGTCCCCATTGACGGCCCAGTAGAGCACCAATTCGAGCGTATGGCTATCAGCAAGACTGTCCTGTGGATATCTGCCGAGGAATCCAGACACGGCGTCGGCGAATCGAAGTTGTATTTTGGCCGGGAGCACCCGGATCCGATAGATGGTGGTGACTGTCTGGACCGTTTTGAACGTCTCGAATTCAAGCCTGCGTTCAGTCTGATCCGGATTCCGGGCACACTGCTCGAAGAAGGCGGTCACAACACCCACGCAGGCACAGTCGTAGAACTGCTTCGCCGACGCCCACTCCCTCCGCTTATCGTTTTCGTGGCTGATCACTGCCCGGAACCACGCCTCGTCGTCGAACATGCGCATCAATTTCGTCGATTCCGACAGATCCCCCGAATTCGACAGATCCCGCCGGAAACACCGGAGCACAGCGCACTGCACGGTGGCAACCAAACGGTGCGTGCGGGCGTCTGCTGCCTGAACGTCGGCCCTCAGCAGCCTCCGGAGGACCCACAGATGGCTGTCGACGTCTCTCGCGGCCGCCGGGGTGTTGACCAGGTGATGGTAGATCAGCTGCAGGGCCTCGACGGATGCCTGGAGGTCGAGTTGATGCTCCGAGTTCTCGCGTCGGTACTTCAGGTTCTCGCAGAGACAGTAACACAGGTATCGGGTGTAATGGTACTTCGGACCGGGCTGTAGATCGAGCTCTGGCTTGTAGGCCGCGAGGGAAGGATACCGGACAAGGAACGGCGCGAGACCACGGAACCCCATCCCGAACAGATCCGGATACGTCGATGTCCGGGCAAATGCGCTGATCATCTGGCGCGCAGCGAAGACGAGATTGTCCGCGGCTGTCTCATCCGACCCCGACCGGGTCAGCTTTCTAAGAGCGTCTTGCAGAGTGCGGTAGCCATCCGCTTCCGTGAAGAGGATCTGTGACCGATGGAAGAGCGACACGGTCACCTCTCGCTGGAAGCTGGCAAGGTTTTTGGAGAGCGCAGTCAGATACTGCACGTACGTCCGTTGCTTCTCCGCTCGCCGTTGCTTCTCTGCCCGGGCGCGAATGTCACGGTCGGAGTTGCTCGTCTGCGAGGGAGGGCCACCGGGGGTCCGTTGCTGGCTCTTGGACTCGATAACGTTCAGGCGAATCAGAGCGGACACATCGGGGACCATGTTCTGCACTTCCTCCGAGTCAATAAAATTCGACCCCAGCAGTGCTTTGCCAGGATCGGCGTCTCCAATCGGACACTCCATAGGCGACCCCGTGTGGAGGGAGAAAGCGCAGACAACCCAGAGCGCCCGGAGCACTGACAGCTGTCGGCGGACGCGGACGTTGTGCTCGAGCAGATAGCTGTTGGAGCCGGCCATGAAGTCCCCGAGACGCTGGCCGAGACGGACCTGCGGATCGCGCAACAGCCTGAGGAAATGCGTCCGATACGCGCCACGCGGCTCGTTTTTCTCGAAGTCCCATAGCACCTGGGGGAGCGCCTCGACGAGGGGCTCAAGCTCGTCGTCGTCGGAGAGAGACCGCATGGTCCACGCGAGAGCCCGGGTCTCCGTCTCGACGGAAGGCTGCAAGGCTGCTGTCGTCATAGCCTCCACCATGCCCTGGCTCTGCGGACCAGTGTCTGCAGGTACAGAAGGTCTGGCATGGGCCTCGGGGTCTGTCACAGCGACTCTCTCTCGCATATAGGTCTTGCAAACAGCCCCTGCCCTTTGAACGTAAGCCCTCAGCACGCTTCCCAAGCTCTGATCCAGCGACCAAAGTATTCGCGTCAGTGGCGTCTGGAACGGGCTGTCGAAGAAGAACAGCGGGAGCGCTGTGAACGTTCCATAGACCAACACGAAGAGAAGCAGCAGCGCGGAGAAGATTCCCATGATGATGGTGTTGACGGGCGCAAGAAATGCGACTAGGCCCGCAAAGAACAGGACCAGAGACGCGTGCAGGAGAAGCGGGGAAACGCCGACAACGGCATGCATATTGAAGCGCTGCAGACCATAGTATAGATACATGTACACACGCGAGCGGACAGCGGGGGAGGAGAACATGGAGGTGCGGTGCTGGTAGTCCTGCGCCCACTGCTTGACCAGCGTCGCGACGAGCGCGCTCGACAAGCCGAGCGCGAGGCTGGTGAACCACAGCGCGTTGCACACGAGGGCGGAGATCGGGGGCGAGAAGGCAGCGGCGGGAGGGAGTGCGTCTGCCACCGCGGTGCCGTTGTTCAGGTTCGCGAGCTGGTGCGAGATCTGGCTGAGCAGCGCGAGGGTCTGGCTGCCCGGGTCGGGGCTCAACGTCTTGTAGCTTTCGATGATGAATGTCGTGACGACGCCGGAGAAGAGACCGGCCTGATGATTCAGATTCAGAATCAGAGAGAGAGAGAGACTGCGATCGAAAACGGACGGGGACGCACGAAGATGAGCAGGCCATCCATCTCACTGCGCCAGCCATCAATGAGGCCCCGATCGTAGCTCTGCGCCTCAGAGATGTAGGCGCTCCAGAGCTTGTTCCCGCTGGCCCTCTCGCGGTCGGAGAAAGCTTCACCGCTCTCTCGTTTCTCGGTGTATTGCCCGTCGGTGTGTGGCATGATCGAAGGCGGGAGGTGAAAACGCGTTGCCTTGTGTTTGACCAATATCTCTCGACACACGGCAAAGTTCACAGCCACCCAACGGAAGCAACGCGAGGTGTCAGACCACGTGAGACATTCGTCACGAGCTTTGAATCCGGCGTGATTCTCCAGATACTGCCGTTGTGGTATCATGATACGCCAAGGCAATCGACATGCTGGTGGGCACTCCACCACCGTTTTTTGGTGCGCCTCATACGCTGCAATGGCGAATATCCTGAATAGCTGGATCTCTGGGCTTTTTTTAATGTCTTGCGGCGGGATTCCGCTCAATGCGCTGAACTTCAGCACCTCAGCGCGGTGGCGTCGAAGCTAGAGCCAATCTTATAGGAAGACATTGTCGGCCACGGTATGGAACATGCATCAGGGCCAGAGAAGGCTCAGGCGGTCCAGGCATATGCGCCCAAGATATCCGGCATGGACAAGATGGAACGCCTCAAGTTTTGAGACAGTGTGCCCACTTCGTGCAGATTGCATCTGGATCTTCGATCAACAACCACACTATGCTAACATGATGTTCCTCGATGTCCAGTTTCGATGACTGTAGGCACCACAGCCCTGAATTGCTCCGCATCGTTGACTCTCGGAAACGGACCATCCAGGACGTCCTTCCCCAAGAACGCGCACAAGGGTGCCCAGCCCTCGGCGACGTGAAACTGCATAAATCTGTCTTTGGGGACGACCGTGCGCAGGTGCGCATAGTGCGCCTCATACGCTGCGATCCCGCGCTCCTTCGTGAAGCTCTCGGGCGTGGCGGCATCCGACGCCGAAAAACGCGCAGAACATGGCCACGCCGAGACGGCGGCGGCGGACGGCCGGCGAGTCCTGCACCGGATCGGATGCCGCGGGGACGAGCGTGACGGGGCTAAACATCGGCCGAATGGTATTGCAGAATGAGGCCCACCACGATTCAGCGTCGCGGTGGGTCACGGGAACCATCGCATCGGGGAAAGCGAGCAGCAGCTCCTCGACGAACAGGTAGTGGGGCATGTCCGTGACCGCCTGGACAATTTCAGAATCACATGAGTTCTCGGTTCATGCAGGCGGAGGACATACGGTACGTACTTGATACGGTCCCAGAAAAGCGCGCCATTCTTCGGTGCTGAGCGGCTCGCCGATTCCCCAAAATTTCGCCAGAATCGCGCGGGTCCAGAGGTCGACCACGGCTTCGGGCTCGAAGATATCGAATCCGTGGTTGGTGGGTTTGTATCCGAGCTCCTCCAGAGCCAGTCTCATTGCTGAAATGCTGTGAGTCCATTAAATCAACTCACAAGCAGTCCCCGTACGCGAGTGGCCAAAGGCGAGGACCTTGGGACCGAAGTTCGGATGTGAGATCTGGGGAGCGGCCATGTTGTTTCAGATCCATCTTACCGCACCTTGCGTTTTAAGCCCTTCTAGGGAGCCAGGCAGATAAATCAGCGCCTTCTTTGACGACTCTGTACGAAATGAGTGGAAACGGTCTCTGATTATCTCAATGATCCAAAAACACAACACATGGCGAAAAACCAAATATATATTACAGCCGATTCAGCACCGGCACTTCCCTTGGCCAGACAATCGGCGCGGCTGATTTGCAAGTCGTGTCCGATGATCGTTTCTGTGCTTTTGGATCGTCCATCTCGTCCTGGTGGTCAGCTCAATCTTACAACAGGTATGGTTAGGTGATTGTGGGATACCTGGTTGGCTTTTCGTGTTCGAGCGTTTCTGTGTAGCATCGGGACCTTCCGGACGGGCTCATGTTCAATTTTCTACTGGAACTATTGATGTTAACTATCTTAGATCTCATGCAACGTCTCTTCCGTTTCACGGAATCTCTGAGAACATGACCTCAAATTTCTCTGTGCCGCTGATTCGTGGAAAAAGCCATGATGGAAATCTCCTTGCTGACGAGCTCTCAACCGCTTTGACCGCACAACCGGGTCGTAGCCGACTGCACGACAGGTGGCAGTGCGGCATCAACTCGTCCACCCACACCTGAGCTCGACCGCATTCAAAAGGCCCAGGACGCGGACCGAGAGACCGAGACTTCTATCTCACCACCTTCGAACGATACGAGAACGATTCAAGAACGACATGGACGCTTTAATCAGCGGTCCGACGGTCCAGACAGGCCCAGAGGGATATAATCGGTCGTGGAGACCCCGCGTTGAGATCGACTGAGTTGTGATGATGTAACAAGAGCAATGATTTGTCCGATTTCCGATTTATCGGATGAGAATGGGGCGCTGCAAGGTTTCATACAAAGCACTGTTACATGATGCACTAACCCGTCCGAGGGATACCTGCCGCACGGTGTGGTGCATGGGACCGTATGAGCTGGGGACCTTGGATTGTCTGAAAGACGTCTGGATCCTCCACTGAGGAATGTGTTAAGCAATCGACATGGCTCTAGGTCCATGCACTTGAGCATCACAGAGACAGTGGGTACCGTGTCAATTCATCTATCGCTCTGAGGCACCAAGGATACACGTCTTTTACATGCGAGTACATATACTCTAAAACCAAATTAAAGACCAGCAGCAGTCAACATGGCGGGGAAGTTGGGCGACCCCATGCCCGTGACGGGGTCCCAGCCAGCCTTTGCAGAGAATCCTTTCGTGCCACAGCCGGGGTTTGTTCCAGACGTAATGTCATTGAACATCTGCGGATTAGCATACACCCAGGGGTTCAGGAATCCCAGCACGGGCTTCCCGGCAGCCAGCAACCGGTCGTTGATCAGCCCGATGACGGACGCGAAGATGGGCGACGAGCAGGACGTTCCGTCGACTTTGGCCCCCGATCCATTGTATATGATCTCAACAGCCTGGCCGATAGCGGAGACGTCGGGGAAGCCGCGGCCAGATGCGTTGTATCGGCCAGAGTATTGCGTGCCGATCGAGCTGATGTATGAACTGACGGCCGATTTCTCTGAGGAAGCGCATGTCAGAACAGTAACATCACTGAGACAAGCAAGCACGACGCACGCCAGGACTGGACGGGGAAATAGTTGGAGAATCCACCGGCAGACAGGCCTGCACCGGTTTCAGGTGTGCCGGCTGTCGCGCCCACAAGCGTGACGCTGTTTGGAAGATTGAGTGAGGGGTGATGAGCAATGGATTCGATTGGCTCACTAGGGGCAAGTCGGGAAGGTTGGGAAGAAAGGCTTGCCCGTGCACGATTCGCCTGGGCTTGCAGCCACGCCTCCGTCACCGCTGGCGAACAGGATCGACACACCGCGAGCAGTCAGCTGCATGTACGAGTTGCACATGGCACTATCAAGGAGAGCAGAGTCAGAGCGTGAGACGGCACAGCAAGATGGATGTGCATGACTTACACCGTGTGCGACTTGGACAGGTCTCCTTCGGTATTGAAGCCGTAGCTTGTCGTCAGCACTTGAGGCGGCGCAGATTCGGCAAGGAGAGACGTGATGATATCGAGGTACCCTCCGTCAGCGCCGTCCTTGTTGTTCCCACCAACCGAGACAAAGGTGACGGGAACGCCGGTGGCCAGTCCAACAGTATACTGGATGTCCAAGTCTGCAGAAGCTCGTAAAGGAGACGGGTGCGCCTAAGAGCCGACTTACCGGCCTCGTCACCCGCATCGCCCTGAGTTTGGTCATTGACGCCGCCGTCCACCGAAGTCAATCCGAACGATGTAGCGGAGCTCATGTCCTTGCGCTGGGCCTTGAGGAACTGAGTCAAATCCGCTTTGCTAGCCCATTGGTCGTCAAACCCGGCCACGCCAATCGACCCGGACTTGCTCGTCGCAGGGGTCGTCGGGATATTGTACATCGCCTGCAAGCAGGTTGGGGTCATCGTCTTTTTGCAGGAGGAGGGCACAGCGTCGGAGGAAATATTGGCCCGTTCCTGCGGCTCGCTCTTGATGGCTGTGACGGACAGCGCCTGGCGGGGACGGCTGAAGCTCGTGGTCGGCGTCACGACATTGATGTGGTCCTTCAGCGAGGCAGGGATCGAGTACGAGAGCGTGCGGATCGACGTCTTGCCGCTCGCAGTGTGGGTAAAGACATGGTAGTCGGCGCCCAGCAGCTCATTCGCCTTCGAAACGGGGACGTTGACGGAGATCCAGTCGCCGGAAGGTGAGGACTTGGTTGACTGGACACCGTGCGACGAAAGCCACGCAGAAACCGCCGCAGACGTCTCTGCAGATGGTGTGGAGAATGTGTTTACCTTCGAAGTGTCAGTTCATGCATCGAAAGAGCACGAGAACGGCTCTCACCTCGTCTGCAGAGAGCCACTGTCCGTAGGTATCACTCCCCGGGGTGGCAGCCGCCAGCAGACGAGACTCCAATCCCGCGATGTTGTTCTGGGCCAAGTTGATTCTGAGTTCGAGATTCGTCTCCCCAGGCGCGACGCTGGAAACGACAAAGCCTTGCGGAGCCGCTTCTCTGCTCTCATGCACGACGTAGTTGTCCAACAGCGGTGTTGCAGACACCAAGGTCAGTGCGACAGTGAGGAACGCGAGAGCGAGCATTTCCAGGGGCGAGCGTCTTGCGAAGCTTGCCGTCGTGTGCTCTTGCGTCGCATTCTTATAGGCGGACATATCTTGAGACAATTACACATGCTGCGTTGGGGCATGTGGAGAGTGAGAAGCACGACGGTCCCGGATGCGCATCGGAGATGCTTTCGTTGCTCCATGCACATAGTGCGATATCCCGAGTCGTTGTCGCTGCGTCGTCAGGGGGGCGAGGAAGCCGTGAGAGATCTTCCCCAGTATCAGTAACGACGGGTGCCGCTTGGTGCAGATATGTACGAAGTGGCTGTAGGCCAACGCCGAGCGGCTTCTCGCCTGGTGCGCATCGGGCCGCGGCTCTATGTGAGTGCTATTTTTGGATCACTTATCGACATGCATTGCATGATGTTGACTTGTGGCATGATTACTAAGCCGCATGATCTCGCCGGCGAAGACCGTTCGAGCCTGCAAGCAGTCGTGTGTTGAAACGGCATCGAAGAGCGGCGATGGTTCGTCGGCTTCGGTTCTCGACTGACTGTTGGAAAGACGGTGAACCAAACTTGATTCTCGAAGATCGACTCAGCAAAGAAAATATTGGACTTACAAGGGTCAACAGCATGCGAAAATTAGATCAGATTAGGCGAATTAGATGCAGACCAAGTATCCGAATGGCCGCTCAATAAAGTAATCACAAGTTCGCTCTTCCAGCTTTCTTGTTGACAGCACCATCGACCATCAGCTGCATCTGCGACCCAGTGGCCAGGCACACTTGTGCGCCCTGCCAGTCTTCATCTATCTTCCCCTCTCCAATGTTCGACGGCGCGGACCAGATTTCCACGATGCTGTTGTGTCTGTTTTGCGGATCGGCCAGGTATCCGCTCTTGACATAGACCCCGACGGTCCGTGAGGCGTATCCATCCGAGGGAGAGGGAATGGGCGTTTTGTATTCCAAGCTCATTGTCAACGTAGGTGACCAGCTGAGGCAGGGAATTCAGTGAGATTGACGTGTGCGCGCCGCTCGCCACTCACAGTCCTTTGGACAGATCGATACCCGTGACATACGACGGGTACAGCGTCGCCATGTTGTGTATGCAATCTGCGAAGAAGGCCAGCGAGGCCGGTGTCACCCGCTCGCTCTCTCCTTTCAGCTCGATCCAGGCGCCCCAAAGCGCGACCCCGCCGCCCGGTGTCCGCGCATGATTCGCCTCGTTCTGTTTCTTTAAGACTGAGTCCTCGGACCATTGCAGGTGCTTCGAGAATACGTAGGCGGAGGGCATGTGTGTCGGCTTGAGCAGCGAAGGGTGGTCGAGAAGCAGGGGCAGGCGGCGCGCATAGCCTGTTGAGGGTGCGATGATTGGGTGCGAGCGGACGGGGACCTTGCCGAAGATGATATGAGTCGTTACGCATGCGCGGCCCTGGCGAAGAGAGGGCTTGATGAGAGCTCGAAGCACGGAAAAAGCTCTGCTCACTGCTTGCACGAGGTCTGCCAAGATATTCACATAGTTCCGCCCCGCCTTGAGGACCCTCACTTGAATTTCGGTCGGCGTCTTTATCTTCGTGGGCTGCAGGAAGTGCGCGGAGATATGCAGAGGGTCCGGTTGGTCGGTACCGCTTTGGTGCTTGATGGACGCTTCGAGAACAAGCGTGAGGACGTATCCTGCGCCTCAGCATTAGTGACTTGACAAGCCAGCGCAAAGAGAACGTGCCTCCGTTTGGCAATCTACATTCCGAGTATGTATGTGTGAGAGTTATGTGTGATACATGTTGACAGCATAGACTCACGCGACGACGGTCCAGTCATCATCTGCGACCGTGGAATATGTCGAGGAAGCCTGACCCTCTTTAGCCGCTGGAGTGACACGTGAGGCAATTGAGAAGGGTGCCATTGATAGTGGTGGAAGCAGAGCGACAACGATCTGCGACGGGAACAGCGGCGTCCATAGCGCCGGAGACGACGGAGGTCAAATCGCGAAATTTCACGTGTCTGCAAGCCCATCAATCGATGGTCGCGGTCACGAGATCTGATCTCGCGAGCCTCATCCTCTGACGCGTGGTCACTAAAAGACCAGTGAAACAGAAGACAGCGCTGTATTAGCGGATAGGAATTTATCAAGCTCTCTAATTCACTGATGACATACAACTGTGTCGCTCAGTCCAACCGTCAGGACTGCGCTAATGACTTGTTTTCACTAATATGCATCTTGTGTCCTCAAGTATAGGGACAATTTCAGAAATGATCTGATCTTGAATTACACATCCTTGAATGCAAGTTCAGACACAAGAAACCACTGTGGATACCACACAATATGAGTGTAACAGCAGAGCCAAGCTTGCTCTTGATGCATGATGCCTACTGCACGGAAAAAGCTGGCTTCCCCAAGTTTTGAAAGAAAATGTGAGTTAGAATGAGACCGAAATCATGAGTCTTCTGGATCAACTGCTCGATTTCTCTTGCGATCACTATTACTTGTTCAGATCTTGAGAATCGAACTTGAATGGCACTGACTTGAGCCATAGGACGTGAAAAATGAAGCAGATTATAGTAAAGATATCAGGTCGTGGAGGGGAAGGCCTCGCTTCTTGGTCGTTCCCGTCTCACGCTGGAGAAAGTGCGAAATATCGAGCATATTTCACACCGCCATTTCATGGCTATATCGTAGTTTAGGTTGGTTGTATCTTACATAGAATCCAGAGTCTCAGAGCGATCTTTTTTTGTTCGAAAGTGCAGTGTTCAATTAGATTGAGATCAACTCGGGTAGGCTGGTTACTGTGGGTAAAGATTCTGACCAAGCCTCGTGTTATCACGTGAGCAACATCGAGAGCCCGTGACACCGCATTGTTTGAATCCGCATTTGTATTCCGCAACAAGTAAACTAACTACTAAGACGCGGTGCCCAAGGGCAGCAGGTATTGAAGGACGATCACGTCTTTTCGGCCGTTTCAATCGAGCATGTTTCGTCGCCTGATTTCGGTTGTATGGAGATGTCGTGGAGGAGTTTCGAGCGCAGCATAGAGCATAGAACATAACCATACGGGGAGGGGGGATTGGCTTGGCTAGGGCCGGTTGGATGTGACAATCAACCCAAAAACAAAGTCGAAAAGAGAAGTGAATTCGAAGACTGGAGAATACAAGAGAAGTGACCAAATGAGTAGGAGTGGGACCGACTCCCACTCCTATTCTGCGCTATGAATCCTACTCCCAGATCTCCGGTCCCATTGGAACGCAGTCCTACCATTCTTTGTGCCAGTCCCACTCTTGGCTGGTGATAGATCCCTGATTGACAGATTTTCAGGCACAACTTTCGGGAAAGCCGATCTGAATCGTTGACAGCATGGTGCTTCTGATATCGCCCACGATGCACCGCCGGAGGCCATGAAACAGCTATGCATGTTGTTACCGGTGGCGCATCACAGTGCAGTGCTGTGTATACCGCCTCCGGCTAGTGGGAATTTGCAATAGTTTTGTAGTTATAATAAAAAAAAATTCAAACTCAAGCTAAATCAGTATCATGTCGGCCTTTGAACAAACGTTAGAAGATCTGCCTCTAAAAACCATCCGTGCTTACCGGGACTATGTAGGCAACTCTTTTTTATCACGTTTTCAAGTCTTACTCAGGTTTTTGCCCCACAGATGTTCCCGGCCATGATTGCGACCTACGGTCATGACCCGTATTTCCCCATCGACTCTCCACATGTCTGGATGACTTTGCTCGGCTTCCAGATCTACCTCCAAGATGACAACTCGGAGCTGACACATGTGGATCCATCAGAAGCGCCGCGCCGGGATCTTGTTCGTTTCCGTGATGCAGTAAGTCTGACTTCACTTGTCCATTCACAATCTAATGAATCGGAAAACAGGTTCTACAAATGGACTATCGAACACATCATTTCTTCAGTCTGGAGAACGTCGACCTGTGGATCTTGCCCAAACCCTTTGGCACATTCTTGCGCACATTGGCCAACCCCCGGGCCGAGGGTCTGGACAACTCGGACCGCAATGAACATGATTGTGCTAGCGTCCTCAGTGAGATAGAACCCAACGAGTCGGAATATGGCTCCAGACCCTCCAGTTCAATGTCCGGGAGCATCTATCCTCCATCTGACAATGAGTCATACAACCCAGGTTTGTTTGTGCAGACATACCGCATCCGATAAATCTAATGTTGCTCAGGATCTCTGTCCGAAATCTCGCGACCGGCAAGTTCGCTATCAGTGCACTCCGAAATATCAAATATTACACATCGTTAGTTTTCCCGGGCTTAGTTTCACTTATTGGAAGTATTGATCTGAATTTTGGAACAGTTTCCGGTGTGTCCAGTTCAATTGGCATGCCTGACGCACCGCCCCGCTTGCCAGATGGTAAATTACACTCGGTTGTTCGATGCCACACACAATAAAATTTTGCTCACTTTCGAATAGATTCATCCCCTGCACACCGGCCAGCCATAAAACAGAGAAAGCGCCAACGTGAAAATCATGAAGGCATGGTTCAAATTACTCGCGAACTCTGGGTTCATGAGCTTTGCAACATCACCGAAGTCCCTGAGACTTGGGTAGTTTCCCGCCCAGACCATTTGGTTGCATGGTTGGTTGATATGTCGGAATCAGTCGATCTCCTTCGCGATGCCAGCGGTGATTTTCTGCCATTTCAAGCGTTTCTCCGGGCTGAGGTATGTCATGCAGACAAAATTCCGAACCATACTTATTTTATTTTGCTAGGATCAGGATTCCTGGGGAGGTAAAGGCTCTGCGGGACGCCCGGAAGGGGATGTCGATGTCTTAGCCCTCCTGCCCGGCAAAAAAATTCGAAGCCGTCGGGCCCAGTGGGGTTGCAGCGGCTTACGGAAATGCGAGTTTCTTGATCCATCCATCCTCGAAGACTGTGAGAGATATGACGTGGATCCTGCTGGCATGAAGCAGCTTTGGGATCTGGTGCTCGACGCCAATGAGCGCGAAGGTGAATCTGTCTGGAGTGTGATTGCACGGTGCGTTTTTACTTCTCATTTGGCATAATTCTCAATAATTTCTGTAGGTTCTATCGATTTGTAACCGAATTAAAGTGTAAAGGACGCTTGAGAGGGGAACTTTGTCCTGGGATCGCAAAAATGGTTGCATATTCGACGGTACGTTTGCATCGTGAGTGTATTTGTGGGAACTTAAATTGTTCAGGTTATTGAGGGTGGCAATACATACTTTATTGGCTGTAGTGAATGGTCTCCCCAGCAGACTGATCGGCGCGGACATATTTTTCACAAAATCCCTCCACATGTCGACGAAATCCTATTAAAGCATGCACTTGAGCATGGCGGTCTCATTCCCAACTCGCCAACAACGAACAATCTGTGCTGCTTCACAGCACACCCTCGGTTTTCGCTTTTGAATTGCGGTACGTTTATTCAATCCTTCGGTTGGAATTATCTGAACATGTAATTATTATAGGCTACTCGCACATCATTAATGGCGAGATTTTCGTTGGGAAGATGATTCCGCACCCTTGCCCAACGGAAATCCTGGTTTTCACACCTGTCAACCCACCTCCGGGACTCGAACACAAAGCGATCGTCCATGTTCGGAACCCACACACACATCCCATTTATCCGCGCACCAAGCCACGATCCGTGGATCGGCAGAGGCTCAATGCGGCAATTGATGCCACCGGAGCAGGAATCGGTGGACTAACTGTGCAAAAATTACTGAATGGTAAGTGCAAAGTAACTGATGAGAAGACCTGCTGAATTCGGTCGTAGCTTCGACAACAACTGCGCTGTACAGCGGAAAGCGGGTCAACGAATCCAGTCCCGCATATCAGGACAAGCGCTTGGTACGGAACGCAATTTCCAAGAAGCGAACCGAGAAGAATCCCATGGGATTTGGGTGGGAAGGTAAGCAGAAATAATCCCAGGGGTTTAACATTCTTTTTGAAATGATTTTAGGTGTTGTCTTCCGCAACAATACTGTAGATCGAAAACTGCCTGCAAATGAGCGCTATATCCATTCAGTTATCAGCAAGGCTGATTTTCGTCTTGCGGTGACGATGAACTCATCCATTATGCAATACATTCATCGCATGCGGGCGATCATGTTTGACTATTCATACAAACGAGTCAACGGTGATATAAACGAGTGCGAAGCAGTCGGATTTTCGAACTTTTTGAGTCAGCGTGAGTACATCTTATACCTGTTTGGCTCATTTAAAGAATTCTTTCAGGGATCACACTCGGAAGTATCTACGGCGATGGTCTTGATACCAATGCCTATGTACACCTATTCACCGAGTTTTGGGACTCCGTGGAAAGTTCAACAGGATGCTTCCTGAAACTGGCGCCATTCTATCCTGACGGCAAGCTCAAAGTGATTGTTTTAGACGGCGATATTGCCCAAGCAATGGGATTGGGTATTTTTCTGTCCCGGTACAACAAGCCCGAAATCAGCGGGATTCAGACAACAGATCCCGTCGAACTTCTGTCCTATTGTCTCAAGATGTGCACGGTACATTTCAAACGGTATGTTCTCGTTCATTGGTGCCTGGATTTTATTGACTTCGTCCTAACAGGCATATCGACGAACTACCCAAAACAATCCCACTGGCAACGATTTCCCGTATCAAGGCAATTTTGACGCTCAAATCTCAAGCCGATCTTGATAGTTGGCATGCAGAAATGACAGCTCAGACTGATTCCCATATAAAGAGTGCGTCTTCTTGCATTATTTCTACTGTTAATGTGATTGAAAGCCATTCCAGACTGGTACGAACATAAACGTCGGAATCCACTTGTCTTGCGCGCAGTAAACCAATATCTGTCGAACATTCCAGCCGAAATCTGGAACACCACACCAGACGATACAAATTATGTCGAATCTGCTCATGCAGCCCGCAATGCCGAAACCTCAATCCGGCTGACACCACTTCATGCGATTGAAATGTGCGTTGTCTTCACATCTGTTCACTAACAAGTAATTGATTTAATTCAAGGGCTGAGGAGCGAGATAGGATCCGAGCTGCGGAGCTCATCCAGATTGAGCAGGAGGCTGTTGTCCCAAGGCGCAATAATGGCCTGTTCAGTCGCGAAAAACTTGGTCTGCAGCGCAAAGAATGGAAAATGCGTCAGACCCAGGATCGAACCGACCAGCTCACGACGTTCGATCACTTGACAGCTCAGCGTGAGTTGAACCGGTCAGCGCAGAAATCTTCGCTTGAGAGAGAGAAGGAGATTAAGGAGGAGATCAAGAAGCTGCAGCGAGAGTTGGAACTGGACAGACGCCGAGCAGACCACAAGTTGACTATCAAGAACCTCCGGGACGATATTTCAAGTGAAGAGAGTCATCGGCGGGAGCTCCGGTTTAAACGCGACGAGATTGATTCTAAATTGGCTGCGCTACGATCTGGTCCTTTGGCCGGCGTCCGAGTCCATGGTCGACGATCTAACACTGGAGACACATTTGACACAATCTCAGTAGACGATGAGCCTCTAGACCATGATTTGCGGCCAATTAGTGGTAAGTTTTCACATTTATTTGTAATTTTGGTCGCTGAAAGCAATTCTCAGAACTTGTTAGCAACCAGCCGGAGTTTGCGGATCCAACTCACAGATACAGTCCCGAAGGAAATGCGCAGAGTGAAGATGAAGCAGCATTTGAGCGTTCGCCTCCCAGGGACACCGAAACATCCCGGTTTAGAGGCAAGTTTTTGGGTATTCTTTCTCAGAGATGTTCTAACTAGTTTGATTCAGTCCCAGATTTCAACTGGGATACTATGGACATCGATTTTACACTCGAAGACTACGAGTTTACAGAAGCTGATTTCGCATTCATGCGATCCCTTGAGCAGGGTAATCCGACTCACGATGAATCCTCGCTCTCCGCTGCTTCTCACCAGGACATCATTCTTCCAGTTACAATGTCGCCCCAGCCCCTGCCTCAGCCCCAGCCCCAGCCCCAGCCTCAGTTGGCAGTTGCAGTGGAGCACATCGGCGAACTTAACCTTGCCGATGTTAGCGTAGGTAATATTGTGTCCACACGGCGAGTGCGCCGAACACGGGACAGAGCACGGGACAATGACATTGGAGATAACGTAGGATCTGTGTCGTCCAAGAAGCGACGACTTTGATCGAATTTTATTCATCTCACCTGTTATTATTTACGGAAAACGTTTTGGTCTATTGGCCTGCTCATCCCTGTGCCCCAGACAAAGTAGCCCTCGAGATTGACATGCGGCAGTGCAATTGACATATCACGTGCACCAAAATATTGTATGGATTTGTCAGCGAGCTCATCAAGGTTATTTCACGTGCAGCGGATGCCTCGGGCTGGGATCAAACTCGCTCCCCCCCTGACCGCCGACTAGTCCCTTACCTCTCCCCGTAAGGCGTGTCATGAGTTTGGAACACGGAGGGACAGATCCTAACAGATCTGTCAATAATTCGGAGTCTGTATAGGACTGGCCAGGGTAGGACTCGGAACTTAAATAGGACTGGCCCAGTCCTACTGGATCAATTGACCAGTCCCACTCCTACTTGTCTCGTATAAACTCAGAATACAACCAAGTAGCTACAGTATTTATACCCAAATCCAGTCTGAGTCATATCTACAACTAATGAGTCATAGGGCTATGTACCGCATGGAGCACTGGTCATGGGTTGTAGTAGAACCTTCCGGAGCATATGTCGCGCAGCCTTGAATCGATAGAGATAACCCCTGGAACCCCTAGCCCGGACCGTCTGATGCCGTGATCCGTGATAAGATAAGTCGTGCCAAGATAAGATAGGATCGTCGATGATAAGATGAAAAAGAGTCGAATTATGACATTACCCCCTCTCTAGGGTCGATGTCCTCATCGACTAGGCCGATGGGCGTGAAGACGTTTTCGTAGGGATCAAAGAGTTGTCGCTGGGGATATGGAAGGCGCTCGTCTTTGGGTTTGTAGCGATGGATGAGATAATCCCCATGTCCGGCTTCGAAAGTTGGCAGGAGGCGAATGCGTGTGTCTGGGTTGGATTGTTTCCTCTGCCAATCTCTCAGGATCTTCTTCGCGTGGGTAAGGTGTCGTGATGGTTCCCAGGTGTTCTCGCTGTGCGGCCATCCCTTCCATTTGACCAAGTACTGTTTTCCTCGGCCGACGTTTCGCTCTTTCACGATCTCTTCGACTTCCCACTCCTCTGCTCCTCCGATCATCTTGGCTACAGGCCTCTTCTCTCGGCGATGGGGGGGTGGTTCGTGATAGGGTGTCAACAGTGACTCGTTGAACACCGGATGTCTTCGGTCCGTGTCCGGTAAATCCAGCTTCCATGCGGCCGCTCCAACCTTCTCCAATATCTCGTATGGCCCTAGTCTCTTGTCGCTCATCTTCTTTGATGGTCGATCCGTCTCGATATTTTCCCCTTCTATGTACACCTTCATCCCAACCTTCAACTCCGGAACTTCTTTTCTTTGTTTATCGTAGTATTTTTTCATTTTTTCTTTTGCTTTTTCTAGTGCTGTTTTTGCTTCGTCTTGTATTTCTTTCATTCTTTTTACAAATTCCTCCGCCGACTCGTTTCTCGACTCCATCCGTTGCTCCACTCCCTTCCATGGGTGATATCCGTGATTCGCATAGAATGGCGATATTTTGGTAGATGTGTTCATTTTATCGTTATATGCGAATTCTGCCATCCCTAGCCACTCCGACCAGTCCGTTTGATGGTAGTTGACGTAGATGCAGAGATAATGCTCGATCTCCTGATTCATGCGTTCTGTCTGCCCATCCATGATCGGGTGATATGCGGTCCCCAGATTCATTTCCACGCCCAACATCCGATTCGTCTCCCTCATGAAGCCCTTGATGTAACGCGAGTCCCTGTCGGTGATGATCTTGCGAGGGATCCCGTGGTAGCGGAAGACTCGGTCCCTGGTTAGTCGTGCCACTCCTTCGCTGCTGATGTCAGTACTAATTGGTTCGACATGGATCATTTTGGTGAAGGTGTCACACCACACATGAATTGCGTCATACCCGTTACTGACCGGCAAGGGTCCGATCTGATCCATGGAGATGATTTCCCACGGCGCGTTTGGAACTGCATGCGGGTGCAAACTCCCTGTCCTGGCTCTTCTGGTCTTGGTCCGCTGGCACGCCTCGCACGTCTGGATGTATTTCCGAATTTGGTTTCCCATCCTTGGCCACCAGTAGTTCCTTTCCACCATCTCCTGCGTTCGGTTGATCCCAGCGTGTCCGACCAAAGGGGTGTCGTGGTGTAGTCCGATGATCTTGTCCCGCAACTCCTCATCCCTTGGTACATAGAGCTTCCCATGATACGTGATAAGCCCTTCTTCCTTCTTCCATCCGACGAGTGACTTCTCTAAGGCCGCCTTGACGCTTCCATCAATTGATCGAATGGCCTTGATTTCATCAATTAGCTGCTGATCCTGTCCCTCGAATGTGACTTCTTGTGATCGGAAGAACTCGGGCTTCAGTAGCGTGACGTCCTTGTTGTTGTTCTTGCCCTGATCGTGATCTGCTCGTCGAGACAGGAGATCTGCCTTGCGGTTGAGTGCGCCGGGTCGGTGTCGTAAGGTGAAATCAAACTCCGCCAACTCCGTGATCCATCGTGCTTGCTGTCGATTGAGCTTCTGCGGCTTCCGGAAGTACTCAAGATTCTGATGATCAGTGAAGATCTCGAACGTCTCCGTGGCTCCCAGTAGTAGCTGTCTCCATTCGTCCAATGATAGCATGATTGCAAGCATTTCCTTGTCGTAGATCTCGTAATTTCGCTCGGTTTCGGTCAATGCGTGCGAAATAAATGCGATTGGGCGCCAAATGCCGTCTTGGTTTTGGCTCAAAACTGATCCTGTTGCCCCTTCCGAAGCATCGGCTTCCAGACGATATTGGCCAGTGTCATTTGGCAGTGCTAGGACCGCATCCTCCGCGATTCTCTTCTTCAATCCATCAAATGCCGCATGCTCATCTGCACCCCATGACCATCCTGCCTTCCCTGTCAGCCGTGTCAATGGCTTGGCAACCTCCACGTATCCCCGGACAAAGCGCCGATAGAAGTTTGTGAATCCGAGGAAAGCTTGGACCTGTTTGACACTCTTTGGTTCTGGCCATTCCATCACGCCCTTGATCTTGACTGGGTCCATCCGCATCGAATTGTGTCCAATAATTACACCCAAATATTCGATTTCCGTGCGTTCGAACTCGCACTTTTCGGGCTTCAGGTATAGCTTGTGTTTCTGGAGCAATTCGAGCACTCGTTTTGTGATCCGCCGATGTTCGTCCAAGTTTTCTGTGAAAATCAGTATATCGTCTAGATAGACTACCACGTGACCCTCGTTGATCAACTCTCGGAGTATGTCGTTCATCATGTTTTGGAACGTTGCCGGGGAATTTGTGAGACCGAAGAACATAACTAAGGGCTCGTACAGCCCTCGGTTCGTGCGGAATGCAGCCTTCCACTCGTCGCCCTCTTTGATCCGTACATTGTTGTACCCCCACCGGACGTCAAGTTTTGTGAAGAACTTGGCGCCACATAGATTATGGACTAGTTCGGATATCAGCGGCAGCGGGTACCGATTTCGGATTGTCATTTCGTTCAGCTTCCGATAATCTTGGACGGGGCGTAGCGAGCCATCTTTCTTTTTGACAAAGAAGAATGCTGATGCCATGGGTGATTTTGATGGCCTGATCCGTCCACTGGCCAGGTTCTCTTGTAAGAATTCGTCGAGTTTGACTTGTTCATTGCGTGATAATGGGTACACCTTGCAGTCCACTGCCTTGGAACCAGGTTTGAGCTCGATTGCGTGATCCCATGCCCGTCGGTCTGGTAGCGAGTCGAACGATTCCTTGGCGAATACTTTGACAAATTCCCAATATTGATCCGGAATCTTCCCCTCGGTCATCCTCTCCTTCTCTTTTTCCGCTTCTTCTGCGAATTTCTGCGCCGGCGTTTCCTTCAGCCGCAGATCCACTTCCTTCCCAAAATCGACCAACAGGATCGATTCTCCCTCTTCCAGATCCGGTGTGCCCGTGTCCAGGTCGATTGCATCCATGTCAATCATTGCTTGATGTTCCTCGTGACCCCTCATGTGACACCGCTCTGGGCATCGGCTGAATCTCATGGTCTGCTCCTGCCAATCCACCTCGGGGTTGTGTTCCGTCAGCCAATCAAGACCAATGAAGATCCGAGCTTTCCCTAAACACGTCAGAAGGAACGTGCGTGTCTCCACGTGAGGGCCGATGCTCATCCTTAGGTCAACGTAATGCGTGATCCGACCGCTGATGTTCTCGGTGTTGTCGGCGTTACGGGCCACAATGGGTTGTGGAAGATCTTGAATAACCAACTTCTCCGCCCGTGCGTAGTCGGTATCGATGCAACAGGTACTGCAGCCGCTATCGAGCAGCGCCTTGACTCCGCGCGTTTTCCCTGAGTCCAGACCCGTGATCTGGACATATACGTCCATCGAATGTCTCTTCCTTTCGGCCTGGTAGTCGCGCAATTCCTGCGCCAGTCTGCCGGGCTGCGGGCCCATCTGTCTCTCGGCCGCCAATTTCCTTTGAACGGCATCTGGCACCCTTGTGCGTTTGGGTGCTTCTGGAACCTTGGTTTCGGCAGATTCCTTGGGCGCTTCCTCCTTTTTCAAGGATTGAGCCTCCGGAGCAATGCTCCCCTTTTCGGTCTTTGTTGACGTGGTTCCTTCTCCACGAGCCATAAATACGTAGGAGTCCAAAATTAATTTATCCGCAGCTTTCTGATCCTTTTTACTCTGTAAATACTCTCTATTTAAAGCTATTTTCTTTTGACGTTCCTTTTCCATATCAGCAACAAGAAAATCATGAATATTAGTACGTAGGGAGTCTGAGATCGTGTATGCATGAGGGGAATCGTTCATATCTTTAATCGAAACAAGTACAGAAAAACGTCCATAGTCCGGACGCTCCACCTCCTTGGCTAGAGGAGTGGAGCGCTTCAAAAACCCTTCTCACGCAGCTTCTCGGCAATCTCCTTGAGGAACTCGTTATCCTTGTCCCCGTTCTCGATTTCTTCTAGCATCGTGGCCCGATTGAAGAATGTGCGCTTCTTCCTTGGTTCCGGGCAGTTCCGCGCAATGTGCCCAGGCTGCTGACAGTTGTAGCAGATGATATTGCGGCCGCGGGCATGGGTGCGATCGATTTCCATTGGGACCGGTTCGTTGGCAGCCGGTCGGGTCGGAGCAGGCGTGGGCGCCGCTGGTGCTGCCTGAGGGCGGAATTGGGGAGGAGGCCGTGGAGTCGAGTGCGCATAGGAGGCCTTACGCAGCTGATCGCGCAAGGCATTGGCCTCGATGTTGACGCACCAGTTCTTGAAGGCACCATATGCCTTGGGCAGGGGGACGCCGGTGTTGTAAAGGCGGCTTGCAATTTCGCTGCTGAGTCCGCGCTCGAGGAACTCGATGAGGATGTTGTCCTGATCCCCCTTCTTGTACTCGCCCTTGTCATCGGTTGAGGCGACCACGTTGTACCCCGCGTCCGCAGCCAGCATTTCGAAGTCAGAGATGTAGTCCGCGAAGGACCGTCTGCCCTGGCAAAGGGCCATGAGTCGGGCGGCAGCGACTTGCTCTGCGTTAGAATCCCCAAAGGCCCTCTGAAGCTCCTCCAAGAAGCTTGTCGCGGTGACTCCCGCCTTTAGTCCTTGGAAGCCCTCGAAATTGTGCTGCTTCCAGTTCATCGCCCATCTTGAGGCGGCGCAGCTTGTGCCGCTCTCATTGCGGAGGTAGGACAGTACGAAGAGGATTTTCGTCTCGTCCAGCGAGAACTCTGACCGATAGGCACCGATGTAAGTGGTGCACGCGTCCACAAAGCCCAGGTATTTGGACTTGTCGCCATCGAAGTAGGGGGGGTTGGCAGCGAGAGTGATGCGGTGATGTCCTGACATGGTAGGAGCAGGTGCGGTAGGTGGGGGCGAGGGTGGTTGTTCGGAGGGTAACTCGCCAAGGTCGGGGATCTCGTCTTCAGGCGGCGGGAGGGCGAGGTAGGGGTTGGAGGGTCCGGGTTCGTTTTGATGCGCCAGATCGGGCGACGATGGTATGATGGGGGGAGGGGATGGGCTCCCAGATGACGATGGGAATCGGTACGAAATGGTGGATTCGTGTGCTGTACAAGCACTCGAGGAAAGGTTCTTTTGCTAGCAAAAAGATCCCGGGCCTAGCTCTTCACGTGCCCGATGATCCCGAGGTGCGTTTTCCCGAAGGTCTCCGCAGCACTCCTTGTAGCTACCGTAAGGCTTGGGTCGGGCTCAACGTTACCCGTGGCCTGGTGCTGTTTGCTCGATATGAACCTTTCACTGCGATCGCAGCGAGCGACTAGATGATTCGGTAAAAGGGTGAGTGGGGTGGTAAGGGTGAAGAGGATATAGCGGGCGTAGCGGTGCACGGAGCAGGGTAGGAGGTAAGAGGTACGAGGGTATGAGGGGAGTCTTCGAATTATGTGACAATCAACCCAAAAACAAAGTCGAAAAGAGAAGTGAATTCGAAGACTGGAGAATACAACCAAGTAGCTACAGTATTTATACCCAAATCCAGTCTGAGTCATATCTACAACTAATGAGTCATAGGGCTATGTACCGCATGGAGCACTGGTCATGGGTTGTAGTAGAACCTTCCGGAGCATATGTCGCGCAGCCTTGAATCGATAGAGATAACCCCTGGAACCCCTAGCCCGGACCGTCTGATGCCGTGATCCGTGATAAGATAAGTCGTGCCAAGATAAGATAAGATCGCCAATGATAAGATGAAAAAGAGTCGAGTTATGACATTGGAGCCGCATCGGGTGTTGTTCAGCCGTTGTCTAGGTCGTCGTCGTCGTCGTCGTTCTCTTCGTCGTCCGATAGCTCCGGTTCCGGTTCGTCTTCTAGCACGGGATTCTCTCGGTCCTGCCACACTCGTCCATTTCTCGTGAATGCCCCGGATTCCTTCAAGAATTCTGCCAACGCAACGATTCCTTCTTTCGTCCCAAGGATGTCGCGCAGGCCGAAGTTGGCGGAGGTGGCTCGTATGATTGGTCGTTGCGCGTCGTATAGAGGGCATTCACGGAGGATATGCTCGCGGGTTTGCACTGTCTCGCCGCAAGGGCAGTCAACGTCCTCAGGTATGTTAAAGCGTTGGTAGAACTCGCCCGTGTATCCATGTCCTGTCCTGCACTGTATCAACCTCCCATACAGTTCCCGTTCCCCACGCAGTTCCGTGAAGTGTTGGCTCGGTGTGGTCGATGGCGGGATGTGGTTCGCGTCTGTGTATAGTCCCGTGCGCTTTCGTCGCTTCCATTCACGGCGCCATGTCGACTGAATGCGTTCTTTCGAAACTCGTAGTGCGTGTGATCTGGTGATTCGTGTGGTTGATGCGAGCAGTGTTCCTTCTTTGGCCAATTCGTCCGCTCGTTCGTTCCCCAGGATGTCGCAGTGGCCCGGCGACCATCCCACGTCCACGGTGTGAGTTGGGTGGGCGTCCAGGAACTCGCAGATGAGCTTGTGGAACTTGTATGCGTAAAGCTGTCTGGCGCGTGGTTTCGGGTCGAATATCGTGGCGAGAGCTGAGATATTGTCAGCGTACAAGTGAAGGTGTTTGATGTTTGGCTCTGCTTTGACAGTTGACACCATTGCGCCTGCGGCTAGGCAGAGCGCCGCCATCTCCCCGTCATACACCTCTGCATGCCCGCCCAATCCTTCGGTTTTGGCCCAGATCTCCTCTCCTTCTCTGTACATCACGAACCCAGCCCCGACTCGCCGCACTCCATGAACCTTGGTCAATGATCCATCAGAATAGGCGAGGAGATGTTCTGGGTCGTCCGAAAAGGTGCTTATGCGTGTCTTGTGTAGCTCGGCGGCCTTCTCTTTCTCCAGGCCTCCCGTGCCTCTCTGAATCTTCAATCGATCGGGGAAGTCGTTTATCGCGCGACGCCATGGGGGAACCAGATACGGGTGGATGCGTTCTCCGTTGGGGTTACTGTGTTGGCTGATGCGTTCCAGGTGTGTGGTCTTCGCTTGGTCCTTTTTGTTTCGATTGTTGGGGCGGGCTGGAATCGGGGGCGGGTGCCTTGGTGGACGTTTCCCGCGCCATGTGTCGGGGAGACGCTCGATAACCGGGTTGTACAAGCTGAGCTTGTTGAAGCGTATCGCCGTCGTCCGGTTGATATGGTCAAGGGAGAGGCGTATCGGAGGAATTGACGATTCGATTTCGAGCGCGTCAATTGCCGTTGTTTTGAAGGCTGCACATATCAAGCGCATTGATCGTCTTTGCACACGTTCCAACTCTTTCTCGTGCGTCTTCTTCCCTGTCCACCACGCAGCACTTGCATATGTCATCACAGGAACAACACATGCCTTGTATAGCTGTCTCAAGTGGACCTGGGATAGTCCTCTGACCGTGTTCGAGAGCATGGTCATTGCGTTGACCTTCGTCATTGCTCGCGAGGCAAGTGTCTTCACGTGGTGGTTAAACGACAGCTTCCGGTCCAGATAGACCCCGAGCCACTTGATTGTTGGGGTAATTGTTATTGTTGTTGTTCTGCCGTCGTCATTTGGTAGTCGGATTGCAGGTGCGATGTTATCTTGTTTTCTGCGCGAGTAGTGCATGAGTTCTCTTTTAGCTGGATCGATCGACAGCCCGGCCTTCTTCAATCCTTCAGCTATCTTCTTGTACGCAGATAGTAACAATCGGACATTTGTGTCCAGCGCGTCCGACGAGACATAAATCTTCCCATCATCCGCGTACATGATGAGGTTGACGTGCGTCGGTTCGTCTGGGAGGGGGACTGCCGCTTGGTTTGGTGGGAACATCTCAAGGAGGAAGCTGCTGTAAAAGGCTGCCAGGATCGGCGACACCGGGGATCCTTGCGGGATGCCGTTCTCGACATGCTTCATCTCTCCCCGGATTCCGTCAATGCAGACCGCAGCCTCCCGGTCCTCCAGGAATGACGCGACCCATTTCACATATTCGATTGGTATCCCTTTCCGACGCAACTCTTCCAGGAGACGTTTGTGGTTGACGAAATCGAAGTATCCTTTGATGTCGAATGTGAGTGCCGATGTGACTTTTCCATTGTTCCACGCTGATTCAATATCATGTGCAAAAGTCAGAATCGCATCGGTCGTTGATTTGTTGGATACACCACCAAACTGTCCTCCTGGGATCAGGTTATGCTTTCCCTCCATGTATGTCAGCCGTTTTGCCACGATCTTCTCAAGTATCTTGCCAAGGCATTCTAGCAGCTGGATCAATCGGTACGCTCGTGGTTCGGAATAGTCGGGCTTCCGTGGTTTCCGTAACGCCACTGCGATTGCTTGCCGCCATTGCTTGGGGTGGAATCCTTCGTGCAGGCATCGCTTGATGAGGGTGTAGATTTCGAGTTGTGCCTCTGCCCAAGCCCATCGGATGACCTTGTATGTGACTTGCGAGCTCCCGGGTGCCGTGTTTGTTGACGATTCAAATATGGCCTCTCGTACTTCCTCCACCGTGATGTCCTGGGACTCGTGGTCACCTGGTAGTTGATCCGTCAGGTTGGGATTGAACTCATCTTCGAGTAGGGGTGGTGGCTGAAATAGGGCCTCTCGCAGGGCCTCACATTTGTCCTTGTGTGACACTGCAGGGGTCTGTCCCGGCCTTTTGATCGCTGGGGATGGGTAGTTGCGTGCACCTGCGGCCCATTTCCGAAAGCCCCATATGTTCATTGGTGTTGCCTCTTTGAGTTTTTCCACTGTGTCATAATTCGACTCTTTTTCATCTTATCATCGACGATCCTATCTTATCTTGGCACGACTTATCTTATCACGGATCACGGCATCAGACGATCCGGGCTAGGGGTTCCAGGGGTTATCTCTATCGATTCAAGGCTGCGCGACATATGCTCCGGAAGGTTCTACTACAACCCATGACCAGTGCTCCATGCGGTACATAGCCCTATGACTCATTAGTTGTAGATATGACTCAGACTGGATTTGGGTATAAATACTGTAGCTACTTGGTTGTATTCTCCAGTCTTCGAATTCACTTCTCTTTTCGACTTTGTTTTTGGGTTGATTGTCACATAATTCGAAGACTCCCCTCATACCCTCGTACCTCTTACCTCCTACCCTGCTCCGTGCACCGCTACGCCCGCTATATCCTCTTCACCCTTACCACCCCACTCACCCTTTTACCGAATCATCTAGTCGCTCGCTGCGATCGCAGTGAAAGGTTCATATCGAGCAAACAGCACCAGGCCACGGGTAACGTTGAGCCCGACCCAAGCCTTACGGTAGCTACAAGGAGTGCTGCGGAGACCTTCGGGAAAACGCACCTCGGGATCATCGGGCACGTGAAGAGCTAGGCCCGGGATCTTTTTGCTAGCAAAAGAACCTTTCCTCGAGTGCTTGTACAGCACACGAATCCACCATTTCGTACCGATTCCCATCGTCATCTGGGAGCCCATCCCCTCCCCCCATCATACCATCGTCGCCCGATCTGGCGCATCAAAACGAACCCGGACCCTCCAACCCCTACCTCGCCCTCCCGCCGCCTGAAGACGAGATCCCCGACCTTGGCGAGTTACCCTCCGAACAACCACCCTCGCCCCCACCTACCGCACCTGCTCCTACCATGTCAGGACATCACCGCATCACTCTCGCTGCCAACCCCCCCTACTTCGATGGCGACAAGTCCAAATACCTGGGCTTTGTGGACGCGTGCACCACTTACATCGGTGCCTATCGGTCAGAGTTCTCGCTGGACGAGACGAAAATCCTCTTCGTACTGTCCTACCTCCGCAATGAGAGCGGCACAAGCTGCGCCGCCTCAAGATGGGCGATGAACTGGAAGCAGCACAATTTCGAGGGCTTCCAAGGACTAAAGGCGGGAGTCACCGCGACAAGCTTCTTGGAGGAGCTTCAGAGGGCCTTTGGGGATTCTAACGCAGAGCAAGTCGCTGCCGCCCGACTCATGGCCCTTTGCCAGGGCAGACGGTCCTTCGCGGACTACATCTCTGACTTCGAAATGCTGGCTGCGGACGCGGGGTACAACGTGGTCGCCTCAACCGATGACAAGGGCGAGTACAAGAAGGGGGATCAGGACAACATCCTCATCGAGTTCCTCGAGCGCGGACTCAGCAGCGAAATTGCAAGCCGCCTTTACAACACCGGCGTCCCCCTGCCCAAGGCATATGGTGCCTTCAAGAACTGGTGCGTCAACATCGAGGCCAATGCCTTGCGCGATCAGCTGCGTAAGGCATCCTATGCGCACTCAACTCCGCGGCCCCCACCCCAATTCCGCCCTCAGGCTGCACCATCAGCACCTGCACCCGCTCCGGCCCGACCAGCGGCCAATGAGCCGGTTCCGATGGAGATCAATCGCACCCACGCCCGTGGCCGCAATATCATCTGCTACAACTGTCAGCAACCTGGACACATTGCGCGGAACTGCCCTGAGCCCAAGAAGAAGCGCACGTTCTTCAATCGGGCCACAATGCTAGAAGAGATCGAGAACGGGGACAAGGACAACGAGTTCCTGAAGGAGATCGCCGAGAAGCTGCGCGAGAAGGGTTTTTGAAGCGCTCCACTCCTCTAGCCAAGGAGGTGGAGCGTCCGGACTATGGACGTTTTTCTGTACTTGTTTCGATTAAAGACATGAACGATTCTACACATACATATACAATCTCGGACTCATTACGTACCAATATTCATGATTTTCTCATTGCTGATATGGAAAAGGAACGACAAAGAAAAATAGTTTTAAATAGAGAGTATTTACAAAGTAAAAAGGATCAGAAAGCTGCGGATAAATTAATTTTGGACTCCTACGTATTTATGGCTCGTGGAGAAGGAACCACGTCAACAAAGACCGAAAAGGGGAGCATTGCTCCGGAGGCTCAATCCTTGAAAAAGGAGGAAGCGCCCAAGGAATCTGCCGAAATCAGGATTCCAGAAGCACCCAAACGCACAAGGGTGCCGGATGCCGTTCAAAGGAAATGGGCAGCCGAGAGACAGAAGGGCCCCCAGCCCAGCAGACTGGCGCAGGAATTGCGCAACTACCAGGCCGAAAGGAAGAGACATTCGATGGACGTATATGTCCAGATCACAGGCCTGGACTCAGGAAAGACGCGCGGAGTCAAGGCGCTACTCGATAGTGGCTGTAGCACCTGCTGCATTGATACCGACTACGCGCGGGCAGAGAAGCTGGATATCCAAGAACTTCCCCAACCCATTGTGGCTCGTAACGCCGACAACACCGAAAACATCAGCGGCCGGATCACGCATTACGTTGACCTAAGGATGAGAATCGGTCCTCACGTGGAGACACGCACGTTCCTTCTGACGTGCTTGGGGAAGGCCCGGATCTTCATTGGTCTTGACTGGCTGACGGAACACAACCCGGAGGTGGATTGGCAGGAGCAAACGATGAGATTCAGCCGATGCCCAGAACGGTGTCACATGAGGGGTCATGAGGAACACCAAGCAATGATTGACATGGATGCAATCGACCTGGACACGAGCGCACCGGATCTGGAAGAGGGAGAATCGATCCTGCTGATCGACTTTGGAAAGGAGGTAGATCTACGGCTGAAGGAAACACCGGCGCAGAAATTTGCAGAAGAAGCGGAAAAAGAGAAGGAGAGGATGACCGAAGGGAAAATTCCGGATCAATACCGGGAATTCGTCAAAGTATTTGCCAAGGAATCGTTCGACTCGCTACCGGACCGACGAACCTGGGATCATGCGATTGAGCTCAAACCCGGTTCCAAAGCAGTGGACTGCAAGGTGTACCCGCTATCACGAAACGAGCAGGTCAAACTCGACGAGTTCCTACAAGAGAACCTGGCCAGCGGACGAATCAGACCATCAAAATCACCCATGGCCTCAGCATTCTTCTTCGTCAAAAAGAAAGATGGTTCACTACGTCCCGTCCAGGATTATCGGAAGCTGAACGAGATGACAATCCGAAATCGGTACCCGCTGCCGCTGATCTCCGAACTGGTCCATAATCTATGCGGCGCCAAGTTCTTCACCAAGCTCGACATCCGATGGGGATACAATAACGTACGGATCAAAGAGGGTGACGAGTGGAAGGCTGCGTTCCGCACGAACCGTGGACTGTACGAGCCCTTGGTCATGTTCTTTGGTCTCACGAACTCCCCGGCTACCTTCCAAAACATGATGAACGACATACTCTGAGAACTGATCAACGAGGGACACGTGGTAGTCTATCTGGACAATATACTGATCTTTACAGAGAACTTGGACGAACATCGGCGGATCACGAAACGAGTGCTCGAATTACTCCAGAAACACAAGCTATACCTGAAGCCCGAAAAGTGCGAGTTCGAACGCACGGAAATCGAATATTTGGGTGTAATTATTGGACACAATTCGATGCGGATGGACCCAGTCAAGATCAAGGGCGTGATGGAATGGCCGGAACCAAAGAGCGTCAAACAAGTCCAAGCGTTTCTAGGGTTCACAAACTTCTATCGGCACTTTGTCCGGGGATACGCGGAGGTTGCCAAGCCATTGACACGGCTGACAGGGAAGGCAGGATGGTCATGGGGTGCAGATGAGCATGCGGCATTTGATGGATTGAAGAAGAGAATCGCGGAGGATGCGGTCCTAGCACTGCCAAATGACACTGGCCAATATCGTCTGGAAGCCGATGCTTCGGAAGGGGCAACAGGATCAGTTTTGAGCCAAAACCAAGACGGCATTTGGCGCCCAATCGCATTTATTTCGCACGCATTGACCGAAACCGAGCGAAATTACGAGATCTACGACAAGGAAATGCTTGCAATCATGCTATCATTGGACGAATGGAGACAGCTACTACTGGGAGCCACGGAGACGTTCGAGATCTTCACTGATCATCAGAATCTTGAGTACTTCCGGAAGCCGCAGAAGCTCAATCGACGGCAAGCACGATGGATCACGGAGTTGGCGGAGTTTGATTTCACCTTACGACACCGACCCGGCGCACTCAACCGCAAGGCAGATCTCCTGTCTCGACGAGCAGATCACGATCAGGGCAAGAACAACAACAAGGACGTCACGCTACTGAAGCCCGAGTTCTTCCGATCACAAGAAGTCACATTCGAGGGACAGGATCAGCAGCTAATCGATGAAATCAAGGCCATTCGATCAATTGATGGAAGCGTCAAGGCGGCCTTAGAGAAGTCACTCGTCAGATGGAAGAAGGAAGAAGGGCTTATCACGTATCATGGGAAGCTCTATGTACCAAGGGATGAGGAGTTGCGGGACAAGATCATCGGACTACACCACGACACCCCTTTGGTCGGACACGCTGGGATCAACCGAACGCAGGAGATGGTGGAAAGGAACTACTGGTGGCCAAGGATGGGAAACCAAATTCGGAAATACATCCAGACGTGCGAGGCGTGCCAGCGGACCAAGACCAGAAGAGCCAGGACAGGGAGTTTGCACCCGCATGCAGTTCCAAACGCGCCGTGGGAAATCATCTCCATGGATCAGATCGGACCCTTGCCGGTCAGTAACGGGTATGACGCAATTCATGTGTGGTGTGACACCTTCACCAAAATGATCCATGTCGAACCAATTAGTACTGACATCAGCAGCGAAGGAGTGGCACGACTAACCAGGGACCGAGTCTTCCGCTACCACGGGATCCCTCGCAAGATCATCACCGACAGGGACTCGCGTTACATCAAGGGCTTCATGAGGGAGACGAATCGGATGTTGGGCGTGGAAATGAATCTGGGGACCGCATATCACCCGATCATGGATGGGCAGACAGAACGCATGAATCAGGAGATCGAGCATTATCTCTGCATCTACGTCAACTACCATCAAACGGACTGGTCGGAGTGGCTAGGGATGGCAGAATTCGCATATAACGATAAAATGAACACATCTACCAAAATATCGCCATTCTATGCGAATCACGGATATCACCCATGGAAGGGAGTGGAGCAACGGATGGAGTCGAGAAACGAGTCGGCGGAGGAATTTGTAAAAAGAATGAAAGAAATACAAGACGAAGCAAAAACAGCACTAGAAAAAGCAAAAGAAAAAATGAAAAAATACTACGATAAACAAAGAAAAGAAGTTCCGGAGTTGAAGGTTGGGATGAAGGTGTACATAGAAGGGGAAAATATCGAGACGGATCGACCATCAAAGAAGATGAGCGACAAGAGACTAGGGCCATACGAGATATTGGAGAAGGTTGGAGCGGCCGCATGGAAGCTGGATTTACCGGACACGGACCGAAGACATCCGGTGTTCAACGAGTCACTGTTGACACCCTATCACGAACCACCCCCCCATCGCCGAGAGAAGAGGCCTGTAGCCAAGATGATCGGAGGAGCAGAGGAGTGGGAAGTCGAAGAGATCGTGAAAGAGCGAAACGTCGGCCGAGGAAAACAGTACTTGGTCAAATGGAAGGGATGGCCGCACAGCGAGAACACCTGGGAACCATCACGACACCTTACCCACGCGAAGAAGATCCTGAGAGATTGGCAGAGGAAACAATCCAACCCAGACACACGCATTCGCCTCCTGCCAACTTTCGAAGCCGGACATTGGGATTATCTCATCCATCGCTACAAACCCAAAGACGAGCGCCTTCCATATCCCCAGCGACAACTCTTTGATCCCTACGAAAACGTCTTCACGCCCATCGGCCTAGTCGATGAGGACATCGACCCTAGAGAGGGGGTAATGTCATAATTCGACTCTTTTTCATCTTATCATCGACGATCCTATCTTATCTTGGCACGACTTATCTTATCACGGATCACGGCATCAGACGGTCCGGGCTAGGGGTTCCAGGGGTTATCTCTATCGATTCAAGGCTGCGCGACATATGCTCCGGAAGGTTCTACTACAACCCATGACCAGTGCTCCATGCGGTACATAGCCCTATGACTCATTAGTTGTAGATATGACTCAGACTGGATTTGGGTATAAATACTGTAGCTACTTGGTTGTATTCTCCAGTCTTCGAATTCACTTCTCTTTTCGACTTTGTTTTTGGGTTGATTGTCACACACTGCCCATTTTGCTTTGGTCGCTTTGCACAGGCGTTTGAAGAAGTTACTCATCTTTTTGGCCTTCCTCCGCAACGGGGCGCATCGCGTCCCGTGTTGTTCTTCGTACGTCTTCAGCTCAAGTTGCGCGTTGCTCAAGTTGTTAACAGCGGTCCGCAGTTCGTCATTCCACCACGGTTTCGCCATCTTCGACTGACGCTTCGGCTTTGCGACCCGTGCCGTGGCCGCTTGCATTGCCTCTGTGAGAGCAGTCGCCGTGGCTTCCAGTTGCTCGTTGGACACTTGCATATCGGGGTCGAGGATTGCGTCGATTGCGGGGCGGCGGTTGTCAAGTTCCTCTCGGAACGCCGAGGACCATTTCTTGGGATCGACATCCTTCATGTTGTATCTCGTCCCAGTGACATTGTCTATTTCCTCCCTGCCGTTGTCAGTTGTCCAGCGAATGCCGTGGTGGTCAGACCCATATGACATGGACCTGTCGATAGTCCATTCTTGGATGATGTCGTCATTGATTGCCCGTCCGTTCACGAACATTAGGTCTATGACCGAACTTGAGCTCGTTGCGTTATGTGGGGTGAATGTGACTTCTCCTTTCTTGTTGATTAAGACGCACTGAGGTCCAGCCTCAGCCTCCATCATCCACTCGACAAAGTTTCGTGAGCGGCGGCTTCCATTCTTGTCCGCTCGTGACCATAGCTCGTGGTGCAATTTCCAGTCCCCAAGGAAGACGGTCGGGGTGTTGCGGGGGAGGTCAATGTTTGTGAGGCGTTCCGCGGCCGCGGCTCGATGTCCGCCCTCGTTGTATGTGTTGATGTAGATCCACTGTTGCCGTTTGGTCTTGATACCTCTATTACTTGAATGTCGAGGTCTTGTATTAGGTCAGTACGCAGGGTGACATTGAAATCGGCTCGTTGTTTGTAATAGGTCATAACGCGTGGTGCTTGGTCCCGTGGTATCACATCCATTGGGAGGATTGGCACCCAGCTTCCGTGTCCAACTGGGCCGGTAATGTCGTTTCCGTTGTCGTCCGCTCCAATTCGCCGCCACGGGGGCTCCTGCAGGAATATTATATCAAAGTCTTTTATGCGGTGATTGAGGAGTGCCTGTACGGTGTCACCTTTTTTGTACGCATTGAGCTGCCCGAACCGGATTGGTCGTGTGAATTGTGGACGGGGTTGTTGATTCATTGGAGTTTGTTGCGCGTCTCTGCGAGATTCTTCAGTGCCATTTCTTTTGTCAGAGTGATACCCTTAGTCGCTGCCAAGTTCATGAGGTCTTGTGCTCTCTCGTCCGTGCTCCGTTCTGGCTCCAGCGGCTCGAATCGGTTCCTGCCTTGTTCTTCCATTTGGTTTGTCGGTTTTGTCGGGCGTTGTCTCCCACCCTTTGCTCGAACTTGTTGCCAGCCGTTGTCCACAGCTTTCTTCTTCTCGTTTGTACGTGCTTCGTTGTATCTTGCCGTTCGTTCGGGGCATCGTCTCGAGTCCGCAGGATGGCCGGTGTCTTCGTGTTTCCCTTTGCAGTTGATACAGCAGATTCGGTGCATGCATGGCCCGGGGTTGCCAGAATCGATGTCCATGTCCTCAGCTCGCGCTTCGGCGGTGCAGTTCGAGCATTGCGCGCGGCTGGGGTGGTCTTGCGAGGTATGATCTTCTCCGCAGATTTTGCATCGGGCCGGTAGAGAGCATTTGGTCGCCACATGGTCGAACCTGACCCCCCCCAACCCCTGCAAGGATTTAATTGACAAATGTCCTGCTCAATCCATTATAAGAGTCTACAGTATTATTGGATTCAGTAAAGGGCCCAAATGGTGTGTAGACAAGAAGTATGAAATCCGGAAATCAACAATTATGACACCTCCACAGAATATGCTGCAAATGGAGAGAAAAATTTGAGTGCAGACAGACTACCTGAAGCAAACAGACAGAGAAAAGAAACATTAGCCATTTCTTGTTGATGATGTTGGCTGTCCCTGGAGCATGTACTTGGGAGATTTGCCTAACAAATCAAGTTGCACATTTTTCAAATTTTTAGTTTGACCTGACAGCTTGAGCAGACCATGCTAAAATGAACCAAGTCATATATATCAGTGCCCCAAGCCAAGCCAAAAGATTTAGGTAAATTTGCACAGTTTTGATATCCCAGCCCCTGCCGAAGCATCAGGGAGTCACATGGCTGTAGCTGCAGACCAACCCCAGACACAGCCTCCAAACTCCTGGCAAAATGAAGGATAATTATGCTGCATGCTATGACCACAGCGAGAATAGATAGATCAAAATATGATGCAATGCACCCCTACCCCTGCTCCTGTGGTTGACCCTACAGCGGGCCCTGCGGCACCCCCTGCGGCACCCCTTGTGGCACCCCCTGCGGCACCCCCCGCAGCACCCCCCGCAGCACCCCCCGTGGCACCCCCCGCAGCAGACCCCGCCAAATGATGGGATCAAGTGCATCACCAGTCCCATTGTGCAGGGTGCATTTTGGGTTTTCTAAGCTCAAATTCATGCTTAATTAGTGTATTTACCGATAGAAATGATACCAGGATGATTTGGGGAAGGCTTCCATTTTTTTGGGCGGAAAATCACGTGATTATGCGCCCATTGTCTGCCACAGCATGCAATGGATCAAGCAACACCTCCGAAATCATGCCGAATGGTGCACAAAAGGTGCCCCAAAAGTCACGTGATAATGCGCCCACTGCCCGCCATGGTGTGCGGGGGGCCAGTAGCGCCCCCGCCAACCCCCGCCAACCCCTGCTAGCCATTTTTGATAATTTTCATGCGGTGCATCACGTGATTTTTTTACCCCGCCATCAGCCGCCATCCCGCCCATTGGATGTGTCATGTGATTCATTTTTTTTTCGCGCCCACCTGCCCGCTCCCAATGATAAATCACATGACATGTACAGACCCCCCCTGCTGACCCCCGCATATGCCCCCGCCCCCAAATGGACCAAATCCCCCCCGCGGGCCCCGCAGGGGGGTACCTGTTAGGTACCCTCAGAGCTACGTCTGAGGGTACCCAGGAGGACCCCCGCGGGGGTGCAACCGGGTGATGGCGGTGGTAACTGAGGTGTACTTGCTGCTGTACCGCGGCTGTACTTGCTCGAGCTTCTTCCTGGCCTTGGATTACCGCGTCATAGATTGCCGGGATGCTCCAGCTCTTCCCAACAGCCATGACGAACACCTCCTCCGTCAGCTCTCTCGCGTTCTGCGGCATGCCTTCCACCTCCAGTGTTTCGCCCATCACCATATGCAGTCGTGTCAGGGCCACCTTCGCGTCGTTCATGGCGGAAAGGTAGGTGTTGTAGAGGCCCCCCGTGTCGCTGTTCCACATATCGAACGTGGTATCCCTTGCGTAGTTGTCCTCATCGTCGTCGGTGCTCATTCCGTCGTATGTCATGTGATCGTGTTCGCGGATGCCGGTGATGCTGTTCGGGTCGAAGACCGGTATGCTGTGGGTTGTAGTCGTCGGTGCCGGTTCCAGTGGTTGGGTGCTCGTTGTGTAAGATGGTTTCTTTCCTTTTCCCGGAGATGAGTTGAGCCCGAACACACCACTCACCCGGTTTACGGCCTCCTTGACTAGGCCGCTCGAGCGGGTTCCCTTCGGTGTTGTCTGCCCTTCGCTTCCGTCTTGGCTGTTTCTTCTTGTGTCGTTTCTGGGGGTTTGAGGGCGGCCGGTGTTTGGGAGGTGTCGCGTGTTTGTTCTGTTCGAGATGTCCTTAGAGCCGGGGCCGTTGCTTAAGTTACTGGTGTTTTTGCGTAGTGTAGTGGTCTGGGTTGGTCCTCGCGGAGCAACAATGACTGGTACCCCTGGGGGACCCGTATTTTGGTTTGCCATTCAATTCCTACCCTCAGCGAGCTTCAGCGGCGGGCCGTCTGAAAGTGATCGAGGTGGGTGTTACGGATCAAAGTGCGGTGCCGTGACACCGCAAACGCCCTCATGATTACCCTCTTCGAACACCACTTCAACACTACATATCGCTCACAGCTGACTATTGGGAAGAATGGCATTCGCTCCGAACCGTTCTCTAGGTCCTCAGCAAGAGCGGAGGCTGATTGCATATCTGGACGAGAAACTACTCGACCTCACTCGGCACAGCAAGACTCGGTGAGTCCTTTCGGTTCAACTCCATGTTCTCCCCGTACATGACCTGACGTGAATCGCCAGGACTCTCGCGAGAAGCAAACTTCAGACTTTGACCCTGTACCTGGAAGCCGCTCAGCCTATTCTGTCCATGATTCTACAAATCCCACCCGTCGATCCGTCCACCTCCCTGCGCGCCCAATATCTCCTTCGATACACTCACGACCTCCTGCTTGCTGTGACGAAATACGAGCCTCTTGTGGAAGAAATGCCCGCTCTGCTCGACGCCCTGGATGATCTCGACCAAGCTTGGCTCATCTTGTTGCAGGGGCAGATCTGGACACCCGACGGAGGGGCTGAGGATCTTATCATCGACGCTGAAGCCGTATTGAATGGACTTAGGTCGTCGCCGGTGGACCAGACAGACCTAACACGCTTAAACAGCCTTCTCATCGCTGCTGTGGCGACTCTGGAGGAGTGGGTCGGTGGGGACTTTTACCGATTCGGCCGAGACGAGGCTGAAGATCTCAATGATGCCGATGACGAAGAACCAGACATGGACAGCGGAAAGTCGAATGTCCTTGAGGATCCTGATGTGCAGGATGGCTTTGACCAGCTGTTCTGCAGGACTTTGCAAGCACTGGGTGTTCTCAACGGCGTGAAAGTAGAACTACCTCCGACTACTCTGGATTGTGCAACAGCCGTCCAAAGTCTCGTAGAGGGTGAAGACGACGACGACGACGATTGGGAGGAGGTGAAAACATGAATCCTACGGATGCTTCAGTTCTATGCCCAGTCGATTTATTGTTGTACGCCAAGTGCAGGCTGTAATTTTATGGAATGTATTTCTAGTCCAGGTCGCCAGATCATGAACAAACATCACCAACTGATGGTACTTTTTGTCACCGGCGCGGTCATGCCAGCCATTTGACATTGCATGTTCACCTTATTACGACCAGCATGCCGTGCGCCTTTTTCTCCCTTGCAGCGACTGGGTGTGCGGCTTCGTTCGGACACTCATAAACCTAAACCGCGCCCCAAAAATACATACCACCAGTCTCATTTTCCTGCCTCGTCCGACTACCGGCCGGAACCTTCATATGGAAAGCGACCTCATTTCCCCGCTTCTGCAAGACCTTGGTCACATGGAAAGGATCGGCGAGCGCGACCACAGAGGAATGGGGAAATCTCTGACACTCACGGTCTCGAAGGGGTGAAGGACGGCAACGCCTCTCAGAGCACTGTGCTCGCATATTTCACGGCCAACGTAGACACCTGGTGCAGACACCTCTCGGTGCAAAAGCGGTTGGTGGACTTTGGAGGAGAGAAGGGAGATGTGAAGAGTCTGTTGCAAGCGTTCAGCAAGGCCGCCGCGCGGGGGGTGTTCAGCTCTGACGATGCATTCGACCAGTACGGCCTCGCACACATCCGCGGGACCGACTCGCTGGACGTCGATATTGCGTTCTCCCGCGTCTTCTTCGCGTGGCTCGAGACCTGTGATGTTGTTCCCAACGTCAGTCCGACAACGATGGAGACTTTGAAGCGGATACACCGAGTGGCATCGAACATGCACCCCGCAGAGGGATACACCCTCGCACGGAGAATGCGACGCAAGTTCATTATGCATGTGGGGCCGACGAACAGCGGCAAAACGCATCACGCCCTGCGGGCACTGGCGAGTGCAAAGCTTGGTGTCTATGCTGGGCCCCTCCGACTTTTGGCTTTTGAAATCTGGGAACGGATGAACCTGGGGCAGATCGTTCCGCTTGGTGCGACTGCGGAACAAATTGCCGAGGCTGCTGCGTTTGGCCCGAGTGTGGATAACCCCTTCGCGCGGCGGTGCAATATGATCACGGGAGAAGAGCATAAGATCACCAGCGATCTTGCTGGTATCTCCAGCAGCACGGTGGAGATGCTGTACGTCAATGCGCGGTACGACGTCGCCGTCATCGATGAGATTCAGATGATCGCCGACCGGGAGCGAGGATCTGCCTGGACGCATGCGGTGCTGGGTCTTTGCGCTAAGGAGATTTATCTGTGCGGAGAGGAGACAGCGATACCCGTTATCCGAAAACTTGTTGAAATGACGGGAGACGAACTGGAGGTCAAGCATTATCAGCGACTGACGCCTCTGATCGCGGAGGATCACAGTCTTGATAAGCAGTTGTCCAAAGTCACCAAGGGCGATTGCATCGTTTGTTTCAGCCGTTCGAGCATCTTTGCGATCAAACGGAGAGTGGAGAAAGAGACTAATCTCAAATGCGTTGTCATCTATGGCAAACTGCCGCCGGAGATTCGTGCCCAGCAAGCCGCCTTGTTCAACGACCCAGACAGCGGTTACGATGTCCTCATTGGCAGCGATGCGATAGGAATGGGTCTTAATCTGTAGGTCCCGCAACGTACCAACGTTGATCTGATGACTGATTTGTTCGTAGGAAGATCCGCCGAGTCATCTTCGAGACTGTCCACAAGTTTGAAGGATTGAATGGCATGCGGCAGTTGTCGGACTCTCAGATGAAGCAAATCGCAGGGCGAGCAGGTCGCTTCGGCATGCACAACATCGACGAGGTACCGCGAGGGTTGGTGACTACCCTGAAGGAAGAAGACCTGCCCATTCTCCGCCGTACACTGCCGGTCGTGATTCCGCCGCTGACCCATGTCCGCGTTGACCCACAGACCGGACAGTACATGGAACTCATGGAGCATATGCCACCAGATGTCAGCATCGAGGTGATGATAACCGCACTCGTCCACGCTGGATCTCTGCCCGTCTTTATGCGACCCAGCTTGAAGGCTGACATCAAACTCTCCTCTGAGCTGCTCTCAGGCTCCGCCCTATCGCACAAGGAAGTGTTAACATTCGCTCAAGGCCCCTTCCCCTGGCGAGACCTGAACGCTCTAGCGGCTATGTCGCGGCTGTTGATGCTCTACCGTCGCAAGCACAGCGTGGAGATTGAGGAGCTCATGCTTCATCTGGGATTTATGGAGCGGCTCGAGGAAGTCGAAGAGCTTATGCGCCAAGACGCGATTCCCGGGGCACCGAAAGTTCAATTCAACGCACAAACACAGCTGGGAACCCTAGAACTCTGCCACAAGTTCTTGGTCCTCTACATGTGGTTGACCTATCGAAACGAAGTCGCCTTCCCCTCTGCAGCCGCGGCAACCGAAATCAAGACTCGTGTCGAGACCGTACTTCATTGGGCTCTGGAGAGATCCACAGCGAAACACGACGTGAAGCTCCTGCCGATCACAAGGCCTGCGATCGGCTTCAAGCCCCGACGGAACAAGCGTGGAGAGGATCCCGTGGATCATGCTCACCATTTTGCTGCCACAGAGAGTAAAGCTGCACACGCCTGAGCGTCCAGCGACCCAAAGAGTAATGTAGCAAGCCGTCTAATCCACTATTTGCACCTGTTATGGGACGCTTTGCAATATGATGGTGCCCTCGTCCTTTCCCCCTCCATACTATCGCTGCCGCCATGCACATTGCTTTTCTCTCGTCCCACATCTTCCTGCCCGTCGTGATCGCAATATGTGCTACGCGTTCCTCGCTTGTGGCCGCACTGCCTTCTCGCCCTCCCGGTTCCACCATACAAGCTGCGAGCGCCCCGTCCAGTCTCCTCGGGCGCGCATACACTCGCACAGACCCATCCCAAGACCCTCCCCTTCGCGTTTTCGAACCCGCCGAAGGCCCAGTCGCGTCAATCCGGCCCAGGGCATCTCTGCTTGACCGCGCGACGCGTTTCCAAGTCTCCGTCCGTCGCATCAAGGAGAGCGCGATTGTGAGCGAGATCGCCGAAGCGGGTACCAGGGTGGCCAGGCGGGATGTCGAAGAGACGCGTCGCATCAACTCCAACCTGCTTTCGCATCAAGAGCTCGCGCCGCCAGCAAGTACCGCCATGGCACTACCATCGCCTCCACCCGTTTCCGGCCCACCCGTCGCGCCGCCACCTTCGATCCCCGCTGCCGGCGCAGCACCGTCCGCGCACCACGGCAAGCCGAAGAAGGGCGAGGACCAGAAGCACGATCAGCATAAGCACGGCAAGGGAAAGAAAGAGGTGACTGAGAAGAAACACCGTCCCGAGACACGCAAACGGCCCGCTCCAACCACCGTAATACATGAATAGACAGACCGCTATATGCGCATTCCTATGTATCCATATATATCCTGGATCCCTATGGTACCACTGCTCGTAATCCTGCTTGCATGACACACTACTACTACTACTATCCCTACGTAGCAATCACAACGCCTCACCTCTGCTTGTTCTTGATCGGTGCTAAGTTACAGTACATCTCGGTCCACAAGTCGGAGAGTTTGTGACATTATTCACGTGATGATGTGACTGTCACTGGTCGGATGACCGTGATCAGTTCTCTGCTTTCCTGATCTTTGGCCATTCCATCTAATCCGATCTCCTCACGGATCAGATACATATTCTTTTCATCTGTGTTGATCTCAATCTTTCCTAGATCTTTGGCTCGGCGCTCAACGGCGTTAAGATTGAGGTCAAAGCGGCCGAGTCAGCAGACCTGAGCGCGGCAACCATGTTAAGCGCTTTACGCCTCAGCAAACACGGGCTGTCAATCGAAGCCCTCCGGGCGCTTGTCTTTCTCCGCTCTTACCACGACACACGGCGACCTTGCGTGCTGACAATGGCTATGTATAGCAGCAGTCGGGAACGCATCGCTGCCCTGAGAAGCGGTAGTCTGAGCCAGTGCTGTGTTCCTCATGTCGCGATTCACCGGACGACTGAGCGGAATGCGACCTCGAATCTGGCACGTATCGCGTCTCTGTTGTGCCGCAGTCAGTCGTACAGCCGCCGAGGAGTCGTCTGCATCTGGATGTGTGCACACGCGCAGTATGCTGGACGGGCAAATGGTAATGCGGCTGGATCTTGTATGGAATCGGAATCGCGTGAGTGTCGTTTCCAGTGCAGAGCTGTTGTCCTCTTCCCAGGCCGTGCATTTATTACCTACGGACGAGTCGGTGGCGGCTGTCCTAGAAAGCTGTCGCCAGGGCCGTCTGCTCCAAGTTTCCAAATATGCAAGTCGAGAAGCGCTATCCCGCTGGGGGCTCGCGGTGTGTCTGCATCCAACAAGCTTTTCGAGACGGACATGGGAACAGTTTTGGGGAAAGGGAAATTCTTGGACGTTGTTGGAGCCTTTGAGCGCCTCGCGACGTGGATTAAGTTGGGCGTGGACTAGCTTCTGTGGTGCGTAATCCAATATAAGTGCAGTCGTTGTCGTTGGACTACGTCTCACCACCGAAATGCCGACCATCCTCCATTCACTCGCAGTATGCACAATTATCTCGCTGTGCACGGCGCTGGCGTCTCTTGCGCGCCACAGGAATCGAGCCAATGTCGTCCATGGCTCTCTTGCGGGGATCCGGGCTGTCCTTGATCCCCCCGGCGTGTCGAAACAGGACATTCTCCGCGCTCGAGCCATCGCCAACGAGCGCTTGGTGCACGCCTTCAGGCTGACGAATGCGTTTGTCAGCGAAGATCTCTCGACGTACTCTGAATTCGTCCGCCGAACGGGGGGTCTCTTGCGGGATTTCGATTGGAACAAGTTCGCAGAGATCTCGCTCGATGCCGTACGCCTAGGGCTGTCTGATTTTCGGATTGGTGATGAGGCTGTTGCATTCGACCGCTTCGTGCGTGTCGTCACACTCCGCGCCGTCATCGCTGGGCTGCTCGCGCCAGACACAGACGTCGACGCTCTGGACTGCACTGATCTCGATACCACGGCAGCGCTGATCAACGATCTCTGGGTTCTTTCCAAAGATGAGCGCAAGATCCCGCCCGCCCTGCTGCATACGCTACAGTGCAGTGTGCGGCGCCTGCTCCCCGATTCGGCGGCATTCCCGAACCCTCTGGATCTGGTGATTCCGACCTGGGAGACTCTGGGGCGTCTGGTCGCAGTGACGCTCGCGCTGGTCCATTCGGACGACGCCGCCCGCAAGGCGTTCGCGGATCTGCTCGAGCACCCGACTCGCGCGCAGTTCTGCGCGCCGTGGTGCGGAGGGATGGCTCCCAGCGTGGAGAGCTACTCCACCGAGGTGCTCAGGCTGTACCCCCCGGTGCGGCGCATCACGCGCGTCGTGCCATGCCCCTCGTCTTGGGGCCTCTTTCTCCCTGCGCGCTTGAAGTGTCTTCTTGCATCCTCCGCGCGGGCGGTCGCCGATATCGAACGCGCCCATCGTTCGGCGGAATTGTTTCCGGATAACCCTGATTCCTTCGACCCCTCGCGTTTCTTGCATCATCCAGAACGGGCCCAAGAGCTTTTGTCATTTGGTTGCAGGCCAATGAAATGTGTCGGGGCGAAATGGGCGCCTATGGCTTCTGCAATCTTGACTGCTGCTATTCTTAGCGAGATCGATGGGGCTACATTCCGCGTTGTTGAGGGACCGAAGATCGGAGGCCGAACAGGATGGGACAGGTGGATGATTCAAGCAGCACACATGGGTACAGCGAAATGAACGGTAGGTCAAGCCACAGCGCTGAGCAGTCAGATGTGAACATGAAAGAAAGTCACGTGACTGTGTTCAACTGTACAACATGCTTGTAAAGATATACCCGAATTCTTTCGTCAATGAGGTTTTTTTTTCTTGAACCTGAGTTTTTACAGAAAGTCTCACAAAGTCGCATGTGATTTAGTCTCTGAGCAGTGAGCACCGCAACCAATCACTTGGAGTGCTCGTTCAGTGATGCCCTTCCCTTCAGTCAAGAACATCTCTTAACGAGCGAATTGATCTATGCCTCGCATCCATGGGCCCAAATACACTGGAATTAGCACGCACACCCCTCAGATACACAGTGGACTTGGGGTTTGACTCGGAAGAAGATCCGGACGAAGAATCATTCGCCTTAGATCTAGGGTGTGCATCAGTGAAACCGCTCGCGGTTCTGACGTGTGAAGGTCTACTGGGTTATATGGAATACTATCCTATTGTGATATTCTCTTTGCGGGACAAACTCTGTCGATTCCTAGATTGTTGTTTACCAGTGTGATGCAATTCTCCTCCTCCTGAATTCCATCTACGCATAATGGAAATCGGAAGATCGAGATGGTACTCCATCGAGGACGGTACACACAGACACAGCTTTCTGTCAAATGGCAGACACATGATCTGCAGGACACACGTGGGAGATATGATATTGACAAGGCCACGTCGCGGTGCACGGCCTTGTGACCCAGGCATCAATGTAAACAGTCCCATGCCCGAACAGACTTGCCTTATACAGCCACCGCCCACACCCACTCGGAAGATCAGAATGAAAAATGCTCTATGTGAGTGTGTGTGTGCGTAACAAGTCTATGAATTTCGTGAATACAATCGGCAACATACAACCGCCTCCCCCTCTCTAGCGCGCTCATAATGATGATGATGATGATGATGATGCTCTCAGACCGACTCCTTCTCCAGGACAGGCGGCTGGCTCTCCTCGACGGTGTCCGTCTTCGAGTCGACGCCAGACGTCTCGGTCTCGGGCGCGGCCTTGGGGACGCCCTCGATCCAGTTGCGCCAGGCCTCGCCGTACAGGGTCGTGAAGTGGATCGCGATCGCGGCGACGAAGACGAATAGCGCGCTGATGGTCGACACCCAGCCGACACCGATGTGCTTGACGGCGGGCAGCACCACCGCGGAACTGATGGCGGCGAAGGTGTATCGCGTGATGTAGTTGCCGGCTGTGCGCGCGATGAGTGGTCTGTGCGGGCGGTGGCGGGGGTCAATAACGTACCGACAACCTCAGCGGAACGGCTTTGCATGACGTCTGGGAGAAAGAAACACATGTGAGTAGGGAACATGGGAGGCATGCCAGGACGACGCACCCAGGCAGTAGGTGTTCAGACTCGGGAAGCAGAACAGCTGGGAAACACCCTGGATGAACCTATTCCCCAGTTCAGCAACCGGACGCGCGAGAAGCGGCGGCCGCGACGCACATGACAATGACCGGGAGCGCAATACCGCCGACTTCCTTCTCCAGACTCCAGCCGTAGATGAGCATGCAGCCGGGGATGACGAGGGCCATGAACGGCAGTCCACTGCGCAGACGGTCTTCCGGGATCCGCTTGCCTCCGCGGATGACGATCCACTTCTTGACGGTGCGGTCAGCCCATCGCCCGCCGACGAAGGTGCCGGTGATGTACCCGACACCCGGGGCGAGGTAGAACAGGCCCGAGTCCATTGGCGACGTCAGGTTGAAACGGGGGTTGATGACGTAGCGGATGGGCGTGAGAAGCGTGTACATGTTCCAGATAAGGGCGCCGGCAGCAAGCGACTAGAGGGGCAAAGATCAGCATCAACCATGCGCCATCGATAGCAGAGCCCTACAGTCGTGGTCTGCAATGGGTCAGAAGTCTGCGCCTCCGGAAAGGAGCAAAACGCGCACCAAGTTGGGGTACTTGTAAAGCTTGAACACCCGGAACGGGTTCGACCATTCGAGGATCTTCTTGGTTTTCTTGACCTTGCTCATGCCCTCGAGCTCCACCGAGCGCTTGTAGTGGATGGTCTCCGGTACGATGAAGAAAACGAGGACCGTCGCGAGACCACTGAGGGCGGCCTGCAGGTAGAAAATCACACGCCAGCTCCGGTATGTGACGATGACACCGGCAATGAAGGGTCTGCCCGAGGTGAGAATAATGTCCACATGATAAACATGGCAACGCACCCAATTGCGGGTCCGATGAGCGTACCGGAGAGGAACCATGACAAAGCAGTGGCTCGCTCCGTCTGGAAGCGCTGTGAGAAACTGCCCAGCCGAGGCGATACAATGAACATACCGGCCTGTAGATGTCACCGATGCAGCTGGATCCGACAGTCAAGAACGACATGCCCGGGAAGGCAGTCAGCGCTCGGAAGATGAAGAACGAGACGAGGTCCGGGCTGAAAGCTGTGGCCAAAGAGAACGCGAAGAACATGAGGGCACTGCTGACGCAGATCTACACGAGAAAAGTCAGCGCGATTGCAGAGAGTCATCATGAGAATAAACTGACCCATCGTCTACCGTAGACCTAGAGAGAAACAGGGTGAGCTAGGGTGACAGATTACACGGTGAAAATCTACCTGGCTCATGGGTGCCCAGAAACAGGGGGAGAATGCCATGAAGATGAGATAAACGGCATTAGAAAGGTTGATGATTGTTCTTCGAGCAGTCGATCAGCGAGAGCTTGGGGGTCGTAAAAGAAAACAAAAGACCCACCCGGTCGTATTAAACGTCGCTGCCACCTCGGGAACCGCAGCGAGAACATTCGTAGAAGAAGATGGGGCCAGGAAGCCACACAACGCCAACACGGCAGTGATCATGGCCTTGCGATGGGCAGGCACTTTGTCGTAGATGGAGTCGTCGTGGACTTTCTTGTGCGCAGCCACCGGCGGTGCGACGGGAGCCGACACAGCGCCGTCATGCTTTTCGCGGCTCGACTCGGATGCAGGTGAGGATCCGGCCATTTTAGGTGAGTTGCGGAGAGGATGAATCTGCGGAAATCGAGTTCAACCCACCTCATTTAAGTAAGATAATTACTCCGGGAGCCGGCAGATCTGTTTTGCCAAGGCGATCAACTCCGAGGAAGCTAAGGCGAGTCACTTTGTTCACCTTATCGTAAGCCGTTGATTCCCACTCTGTCAAGGCTAAAGACCGCCGTAGTTGTCCTGAAACCCGTTGGCAAGGTGGCAGCGTCCGCGCGACGAGAGTCAGGCTCGCCATGTCTCGACTGCGCGCGCTACTAGCAGACGCGCTTGCGCAGACCGAGTCGGTCTCAGGCTGTCAAGTACACCACGCTGCGAGAATTCAAGAATATAGGAAGGCACCAAAGAGACATACGGTTTGACAGACACACGTGAAACCAAGAGAAGTGACGGGTCTCCATCGTATCGATAACGGAAGAGGGTGGCGAGAGGGAGAAGCACAGCGTCTGATAGATTCATGGAGACTGACTGACGGACTGCCCAGTCGGTTGTGGTGCTGCTGAGCACGAGATTTCACAGATTCTCGGATGTCCGAGAAGAGAATCTGGCTCTGGTCGCGCTCATCCGATGCGATTCCGAGACGTGCACAATGCATGGCGTGCATATCGCCTAGCCAAAGCCGGATGAGAAGAAGACCGCTCCCACCCTCTCGCACCACTCGCTTGCACACTCACGTCTGCCGAGCTGGCTTGACACAAGCACATTCTGGCTTGGCTTGGTGCACAGCCCAGCGTACATAGGCCCGTGCGTGGTGGCTTCCCGGAAAGCACCACCCTTGACGACAATTCTGCTTTCCTTTCCCACTGCCGGCGTCTCGACACAACCATCGATATCCGATGTCGTCAAGAAATGGGCAGCGTGAGGCAGCGTGTCGATTGTCGAGATGTTCGTGGCTGGCTGGGCAGAGATATGTCACTCGCGAGGGACCCATTGCCGCCGGACAAAAGAAGTGATGCTCCTGGCAGTCGACTGCAACCAACGAAGTCTCGACAAGCGATCAGCTTCTCTGCGCCAAGGACAGCAGGGAGGCAGTGCACTTACGCACCATCTCGACTCCCAGCCGGTCACGGTGTTATCCAGTGATTCAGAGCGATGCCGTAAAAGTGTGAGGACTTCATAATCCGTTGCCTCGGACCTCGTCGAATGTGATGCGAAAAAAACTCCCGCGCATACCGTATGTGGGGCCCGCTGGGTAAGTTGAGCAGTCCCTGCAAGGCGCCGATACCAGAGGGCGTGTCGTGCAGGCCATGCGTGGCCAGATCGCATCCGGCAAGATGAGCCAATCGCGGCCGCGGAAAGCTCATTATCGCAGATAGCGACTCGCCCCTCGTTCCACCGAAGCCGTCCTACGGGTCCAGAGAGAAAATGATGCAGAGGAAGATGGAAGAAGCAGATGATAACGGAAGGCTCGACTCGTCAATGAGATCGCAGTCACCCGGCGTGTGGGAATCACAGCCCAGCCAAGCCAAGCGCTTTTCGAGCGGGCTTTTCCAGCCAACCCACGCGAGAGCCCTGCCTCGTGCCAGCCCTCCAGCTGTGCGAGTGGGAACTGCGAAACTCGTTTCGGGGCGGCGCATCAACGTCGGACCGGGAATCGGCAGAATAGTGATGAGCAGGCCCACGGGAGTGACGCCGATGGAGCGCCGAGAGCTTGGCAGACGGAGTCTCGGAAACGACATGTGGCTGACATGTGCCATCCTGTTTTCATTTCCGCATGGAGATGAGAGATAACAAGGGTTGATTGTCGATTGACAGCTGCGGGAGATGCCGTGCGACTGTCGCTTGCTTCCGCTTGGAGCGGTAGGAACGTTGGAGGCTGGGCGCCGGTGTCGAGAAGAAAGGAGGCAAGTAAGAGGGATGGCGTCATCCCCGGCCTTGCCGCCGGGTCGATCCCGCTGATGCAAGCTTGCGCTGACGCGCGCGACGTCGCGACCCACCTGTGCTCGAGGTCACGTCCGACCTACGCTCAGTGGTCTGGAGACCCGAGATGCTGAGATGGAGTGATTTCTGGCCAGGAATCGGTGGACGGCTGCAATCAGAAGAATGTGAGGTGACACAGGGTACATGTCGCGCCACTTGGGCACCAGAACAAACAGACTGGTTGCTGAGTCAATCTAATCAAGCCTATCTAGGATTGTGTGAGCAAGACCGGTGGCTAGACTCGCACCTCCGACTTGATGTCGCCCATCGTCGGACTCCTTTTCCTATCTTTTTCAACCGCAGCTCCGGGCGCGCTGACACCATCAATTCTATTTCGCCAAGACTCTCCGTAGACGGCAGTGAAATAGACGGCGACGGTCGTCACAACAAGGAAAACGGCACTGATGGTCGAGAACCAGCCGACCCCAATTTTCTCCACTGCAGGGAGAACCACGGCGGAACCAGCCGCAGCGAAGACGTAGCGAGTCATGTAATTTCCCGCTGGGAATGCACAGCTGAGCGAGAAAGGACGGAGCTGTCGAGGCTGCACACGTACCAACGACTTCCGCGGACCGATTTTGCATCACATCTATCCAGAATCTGTATCACCATTTCTGGAACCGAGAGAATACAGCGGGCGAGCTGACCTAAGCAATATGTGTTCAGACTGGGAAAACAAAACAGCTGCGCGCAGCCCTGGATGAACCTAGAATCACGTCAAATTCGGGCATCCCGGTGCAAGAGAGAACGTGCATGACGATCACCGGCAGCGGGATGCCGCCAACGTCGCGCTCGATGCTCCAGCCGTAGATGAGCATGCACCCGGGGATCACCGCGCCCATGAATGGAACGCAGCTGCGAAGACGGTCTTCGGGGACGCGTCTTCCCCGAATCTCGATCCACTTTCTGACAGTGGAATCAGCCCATCGACCGCCCATGAACGTGCCTGTGATATATCCAACACCGGGTGCGAGATAAAAGAGCCCCGATTGAATTGGCGTCGTCAAATGGAACCGCGGGTTGATCACATATCGAATTGGGGTCAGAAGAGAGTACATATTCCACACGAGTGATGAGGCGCCAGCAGCCTGATATCGAAGCTCTAAGCTCGTGGGAGAAATCAAAGCGTAGAATCTTACAGCGATGATCTCCAGATTTTTATTTAGCCAATAGAGTGCAGCAAAACACTGGAATCACGGACCAAGTTCGGATATTTGTACAGCTTGACAACTCTCATCGGATTGGTCCATTCGAGCAGCTTTTTCGCCTGTTCAGTTCCCGTCAATCCGCGGAGCTCCGCAGAGCGCTTAGAGTGTATGGTCTCTGGGAGGAAGAACAAAACAAGTATTGTGGCTAGACCGCCAAGCGCGGTCTGGAGGTAAAATATGACGCGCCAGCTGCGGTATGTCACGATCACACCCGCAATGAAAGGTCTGCCGGGCAAATAAATGAGAGGGATCAACAGCTTGAAGAGAGGGAGCATACCCAATAGCCGGTCCAATGAGGGTCCCTGAAAGGAACCATCCGAGAGCGGTGGCCCGTTCAGTCTTCCGTCGCCCTCAGATCGAGATAAGCTGGGATGTAAATTCTGAACTCACCGGCCGATAGATGTCTCCTATGCAGCTGGACCCCACAATCAGAAATGAGGTTCCTTGAAAGGCCGTCAAGGCACGGAAGATGTAGAACGCGACGAGATTGGGGCTGAGCGCCGTTCCTAGTGAGCAGCCAAAGAAGAGAATCGCACTGGAAAGACAGATCTGCAGATAGTTCAGGGATCTAGTCGCTCTGGAACTGCTTCAACGAACCCATCGTCTTCCATACACCTAGATCAAGTTCTATCACGGTCGAATAGATTGACATCCCGACTCACCTGGCTCAGCGGCGCCCAGAAACACGGCGAAATGCCCATGAAGATGAGGTACACCGCATTTGATAGGTTGATGATCGCTCTGATGTCATCAGCACAGCTTTCGATCAGAGCCCTCTTAGACCAACCCGGTCGTGTGATATGTGCCGGCGACTTCTGGGATCGCAGCCAGCACCGTCGTCGACGAAATGGGAGCGAGGAAGCCGCACAGCGCGAGCACGGCGGTGATGATGGCCTTGCGGTGCGGCGGGATCTTGTCGTAGACGGAGTCGTCAATGCCTTTCGTGTCCGGGGTCACAGGTGCGTCGTGTATCGTGATGTCATGCGAGACGTGCGACTCGACGGGGTGCAGCGCGCCGCTTGCGTTCGCGGCGGTGCTTGTCGAGGAGGTGGTGGCAGAGGTGGGCAGGGGGTTAGACATGGGAGTTGCGGAGGATGTCTAAATCCTGTCGAGTCAGGACGGCCCTGCGCGAGGTGATAGCGGCACATAAATGAGGCGGGGCACAGCGGAGGTCCGAAAAATGTCATCGAGTCCGAAAAAAGACCCGGCTATCAAAGACGGGAGAGACGAAAATAGACTTTGTGGAACTGAGCATGGGGAAGAGGCGTCGGCATTCAAGTTCAGGATGGTGCGGCGCTAGACAACACGCTTGGACGCACTTCAGACAGTTGATGGTCGGCATCTGGAAGAGACTGGGCAGCAAGTACGTGCGCATATAGCTGGAGCGTGCACCGGCGGCACCAAGATACGAATCTCCCTCGTTGCATGTATCGAATGAGACGCGTGCCTTGAAGATGAAAATACATTGGCCCAGAGGCTTTGAGCAACTTACTGAGTGTTCGAAACGCCAGACTCGGCCAGAGTGGCCCCAGCCTTGAGCTTCACTGATAATTCTTTCACGCAGGGTACAGCACAATCCAAAACGATTGAGAGTGAGTGGCCATCATCCGCTCCCAAATCGGTCAGGAGGGAGCAGCCTAGCTATTCCAGTACACTGATTATCTAATCCTTTTCGCCGTCGGAGATCGTCGAACCGACGGACCGGGGCCCGATCTGATTGCGGACATCTCATGTGCAATTACGTCACTCCACGTGACTCTATAGCCCCATTCTCCACTTTCCTCTTCCTTTCACGTCAGATTGCTTTTGCCTTTGTTTGGGTCTAATTCTCGCGTCGGCATCCATGTCTTCCAATACCATCCCAAGCGTAGACGAAATCTTATCTGGTCAATTGTGCCTTGGCAAGTGAGTTTCCTCCGTAGCGGCAACTTGCACACAAACCGCGCGCACGGGCGTTCTTGTTTCCATTGGCCATTGTTGATGCATTCGTACAGTTTGCCTGCGGCTACTTCCTCAAAGCTTCGCACGGAGCTCGGCATCACGCATGTTCTTTCTGTCTGCCCCGACTACCCCTCGACGGGCGACGCACACCATATGACCGTACCCGTCAACGACTCAGAGTACGAGGACCTCCTGATACATTTCCCCGAGACGTGTCGCTTCATCGAGGACGCACTAGCCGACGGAGGCAAAGTCTTGGTGCACTGTGTCATGGGGGTGTCCCGTAGCACGACTGTCGGTATGTGCTGGCTCCAACTTGTGTGCGGGCAGTCGCTGACGTGCGACGCTTCTTTTCAGTGGCTGCGTACCGTACGTCATGCTCCAGAGACTGTTCTCACGTTCCTTATTGCTTCCTAGTAATGAAGAGCAGGCTCCTGTCTTCCTTGGATGCCTTGCAGCTCATCAGGACGTGTCGGTAATCTCACCCAACCGCCGCACTGAATCTGACGGCTTCCAGGCAGACCCCAGGTGCAACCTAATTACGGCTTCCGCAAACAACTAGACACCTTTGCCGATTGTCAATATTCTCCTAGCGCGTCACATCCAGCGTATCTATCGTGGAAGCGGAAGCACAAGCAAGACGTTACGAACTTCCTCAATCAGATCGTGGACACTGTGACTATGGTGCCGAATGCCCTGTTCCTCAACAGGTATGCATTGCCGCTTGCTTTGTTTCGCCTGAGCTCACGGGAAGTCCAAGTGACTTGCCTACCGAGCCCTATCAAGCTGAACTGCTGCTGTACGAATTGAATGTGACGCATCTGCTGACGCTAGCGCCGGCGGACATTTCCTTCCCGACGACGGGTCTGGTGTGCCGACACATCGATGTTTCTCCCGAAGCACTGGAGGAGTTCCTGTTTATGCTCCCCGACACTTGTGCGTTCATCAGTGATGCTATTGCCGGTGGCGGGCGTGTTCTGGTTCACTCGCAGGTCGAGGCCAGAGCCTGCACTGCTGTTGGCGCGTACTGTACGCCCGCTCAAGTTTCTCGTCCCCGCTGATGTACTAAGCACCGCCAGTGATGAGTTCCCAAAACCTGACACCCGAAAAGGCAGCAGCAGCCATCTCGGCTGGTCAGTTTCTGTCAAATGATTTAGCTATCGCCATCTTCTGACGTGTATTCGCAGCACTTCCCCTGTTTGAGCCGACCACGAACTTCAAGCGGGCCTTGTCGCTCTTCCGTGCCTGCAAATACTCTCCGACCCCAGATCACCCGGCGCTGGATGACCACAAGGGTAATTCGGGCTACGTGTCCTGGGGATCGTCGCCGGCGTCTTCCAATCCCAGCTCCCGTCGTCCGAGCGGGTTCGCCGCGCAGGACGCGGACCTGATGATTCGGAAGGCGGCTGCGGTGATGACTGACAGCGGGATCGATATGAAGGCGTTTGGGGACGCGCTGGTCTCGATCCAGGCTAAGCCCAGCCTGACCCGCGCCGCTGCATGAGTGACATGTAGACCATTCCCCCCCTACCTCGACACTTGACTGACTGTGCTGCCTTTTGACAATTCCGTACATACATACATACATACTCTAGAGAAGCTGGTTTCGATGGAAACCGAGTATTAGAACGTCCCTAGTCCAATATGTGCTCGACGCGTTCCGTAAACGGATATGTCAAGAAGTACATACTTATGTTGAAGTGGGAAATCCGAACCCATCATGAGGCATGGTAAGTAGGCGACCGAAGGTCCTGTCGACAGCGACGACGAGTTGTCTTCCTCGTCACCAAGGAAGCTGATCATGAGGGTCATCAAGTTTTGCAACATAACAGCAAGTGCTGCTCATGGGTCGGCAACTGGGCACTGGGCAGCCGCGGTCTCTGCGAGAGGATACTTGGCGTCCATGATTGTAAGACGCTAGCAAACAGATCCAGTAGGTCAGATATCACACATTTCACGTAGATGGCGAGAAAGTGGCGTCCCGAGTCTGAGCAGGACCGAAGAGAGCGCGTCCCTCTCCTATTGTCGGAGGGCCATATGTCCTCGGCGCTTTGGGTCGCTCGGTCAACTGATCAAGTAACGCCACGACATGCGCGGCGCGTGCCACTTCAAACGCCATCGGGAGCAAAACGCGTCTCGTCACAATGTGCTTCCCGCGTGACACATGGGTCACGTCTGATTTCAGCAAGTGCGCTCTAGCTGCTTTCCATGTACCGGGCATGCAGTGATTCCACGAGAAACATATGCCTACATGTCAGGTGAGCTAATTCAACCCTATTCTCTTTCGGACTTCCTCCATAGTCCTAGAAGAGATTTCTCGGGCCTTCACAGCGCCCTCCTGCGCCACCTGATCCACGTATCCAGGATCGGCGCACAGCCTCTCAAACTCAGCGCGTGGGCCGACGAAGAGCTCCTCAATGGCCTCTGTTACAGCAGACTTGAGCTGCTGGGGCCCCCATCCCTGGCATTGGCGCACCATCTCCTCTACCTCGACGTCTTTGCACGCAGCCAGAATGGAGATGAGGTTGGACGTTCCGGGGCGGCCTTCTGGGTCGTATGTGGCGCCAGTTGTTATCGAATCTGTCACCGCGCTGCGTATCTTGGATGCGATCTGGTCCCGGGTGTCTGTTAAAAGGATACGGGAGGCTGGGGCGGGGTCCGACTTGGACATCTTCGCAGACGGATCCCTTAATGAAAGAACGCGCTTAGCAGGCGCTGAGGGCATTCCAAGTGAGGGATTCTGGAAGCATAGAGATAGATGCCTGTTACATACTGATCAAGGGGGTGGGAAGCGGGAACATGCTGGTCTTGTCTTTGAATGTCCGATTGAATGTCTGGGCAATGTCTCGGCTTAGTTCTAGATGCTGCCGTTGATCGTCGCCAACAGGAACGTGGGTCGCTTTGTAGAGGAGGATATCGGCGGCTTGCAGCACAGGATAGGTCAGAAGGCCGGCGTTCAGCAGTGATTCGTCTACTTCAGACTCGTCATTCGCGTTGCGTGATTGCGCTAGACGCGTCTGCAAGTCAGTCAGGAGAGGAGCCAGGAGGCGTGGTTCAGCAGAGAGCACACCTTCCAGGATGTCATCCTTCGTAGCTTGCCTGTAGGCGTCAAGCACCCGAGAATCCAAGCGAGCTCAGTATGCATGGCATTCTACGGACAGTCAGCGTGCTGCGAGCCACAGCATGACAAAATAGGCGCACTGAGTCTTGATGGAACAGAATCGACCTCTTGGGGTCTATTCCAACGGCAAGGAGAGCAGCGAGCATCTCCCGCCGGGACCTGACCAGGTCTTTCGGATTTTGGGGCAGGGTCAACGCGTGCCATCCGACGACGGAGAAGAGAAGCGTGTCGTGCGGATTGTCGTTCTGGAGCTTGACCCAGTTCGAAAGGGCACCCAAATAGTTCCCTAGCTGTCCGTTAATTGAGAACAAACGCGTGCAGTCTTCCGGAGGGAACGCACATGCGGTGTTCCCGTCGGCTGAATCCCGGAGAAGACGACGCGCGGTCTTCTGGGGGGCGCGTCGGGTGAGTGATTCGGAGACGTAGACGCGGCAGAGGAGTTTGCACGGCGGAGAGTCTTCCGAAATCGCGGCAGGGAGCGCCCCGAGCGCGACAGCATGATGATCCTAGAAAAGTGATTTGTTTGTCTTCCAAACATCCCGGCCCTTGTCACGTCCCGTCTGCTGTTGGGTACATACCCGATTTCCAATGGATGCTTCTGACCTCCCGGGCGGTTCCAACTTCCGCGATGTTACACAACTGTTTGTCGATGCAGCCGCTGGTGCGTCGCCCCCCGCTTCGATCAACCCTTGAATGATGATGTTCATTACCGACAGACATGGAGCCGTCCGAGGTGGTTCTCATGCCCGGATTCACCCTGCAGGACGCCATGTGCGCGTTTGAGGTGGATATGCATATCGTCTCCAGCAGGACGCTCGCTTTTCTTCTCCCCAGATCGGAGAGCCGCGGCTAGATAGCGGGATGACGCCTGAGGGAGAGCAGCGACCACTCTTTGATCCCTGGGCGCCCATGTTGCCGGAGGAGATATGCTGGATCATTGATAGGATGTTCACGTATGAGGTGCGTTGTGCTGTGACTCTGCACAGTGTGCTGAGAACTTCGGAAATTAGATGCTTTGGCACGCGGGCAACACTCTCGTACATACCGTGTTCACATGTCTATACGGTCTTGCCATCTCGGAAATCTGGCCGGATATCATACCATACGATTCCTTCCCCGATACCCAACGACTGCCGGAGCTCGTACCGCTGGTGTTACGCGCCGCTGTGGCGGGGATGCTGAAATGCTGCGATCTTTCATGGCGCGAGCTTTCCAAGGGCTATGTCCAGGATGTCCGTCTGCCCCATCTGGACTTTGAATGCGTTCGCTGAAGTCTCGTGTAGACAGAAGACTGGCACAGTGAGAAGGGCGACATATCTCTCCTCGAGGGAACATCGACTGCCAATGTTGTCGCGGATATCGATACCGCTGTGGCATGGCTGATTCGGTCGAGAAAGGGTGCGTTTCTCCCGTAGATTTTTTTCAAATCCAACGCCTTTCCAGTGGCAGACCCGTGGTGTACAGGTCTAATCGCTCGCTTAAATCTACGCAAAGTGCGAGTCTCCAAGTCTGGGATGGCGTTGGCTCACAGCGGGATATAGTCACTCATACAGCTGATGAGCATTAACCTATTCAACACTCCGTCGGACTTTCTCGACCTCCTCAACATTGCCCGCAACCATCTCAAGACGGTGCGAATGTACCCCTCACATGAACCCACACCAGACTCTCCTGCACACCTCTCATTCGATCCGTACATCGCGAGAAAACTGAACAGTTCCGTTCCCATTCGTATCATCCCCGTGCCACCGATAGCGGAGACTTGGGATGCTTTGGATACCTTACTGGATGGTTGGGATGAACAGCGTCTGTTGTCCATGACTCCGACCGTGACAACTTGGGAGGCGAGCACGCCATCCGGCTCGACCCCTCCTCGAACTGACTGCGAGTAGCTTGTTGGTAACTTACGGATTTGGCTGCCCGGTCCGCCACTACGGTGTCCCTATCTAAGATCATCCACGCAAGTAGGTATATGTGCTTCAGGAACATGTGTGTGTGCTGATCCACCTCGTCTCCAGTCCATCTTCTATGACGGGCTGTTGGTCCTGAACAAATTCAGTCCGCAGTGGGTCATGGATCGTTTCTTCTTTGAAACACTCGGCGTCGGCTACCAATCGGTCGTCGCGTACGTCGGGCAAAACTCTACCGACCAATTCTGGGGCGATCTGCAGCGGGGGCACTTCAAGGTGTGCTGCACGGCCATGCATTCTGGAGCCCAGCTTTGCTAACGTGCGCACCAGCTGATGACCGAGTATGTCAGAGCACTGTGGTACAATCCTCCGAGGCGACGACGGTTCTTGGCGAAGATGTTGACGGACCTCCACTTGTACTACTCTAGAATGATGGGGATAGCTGCCAAGTTTCCGGTGCGCGAGTATTGCGCTTTGCAGCATGAGACAATTCGAACTTATGCTCCAACCTAGCCAGATCCTTCCCAGGCCGTATACCACTTTCCCAAATGCGTGCTGCTCTGGCGGCTTTCGGTCGTGCGCGAAGTCGTTCTGTCCGGGTTCCAGCTCGAGCTGTACACTTCAGAAGAGAAGTCGTTTGCATATTGGTATGCCTCACAGGTCCTGCATGCCCATCTCGAATGCCTCGATGAACTTCTGTCTGCGGTGGATCCGAGTGTGTTGTTCGGCGACTTCGGCTTTCTTTCTACTTACGTGTTCCAGATTGCCCTGCCGGCCGAGAATTGCGCTTCCAGCACAGCTGGCTGAGTGCGTTGCAAGTCATGACGCTATCCTCTTTTGCAGTGTGTGATGCCACTCTACCTTCTCTGTACGCGACGCTGATGACGGCAGCTCTCCATGTCGCTCATGTCCTTCAACTGGCGCCAAATGCAAGCCAACTTCTTTCGGCGGTACAAATGGGCGTTTGGCTCAGGGTACGAGATCGCGTCGGTGCCGGTCGTCGCACTACCCAGCTTCGATGGATTCATGGGACTGTGTGGCCGTCTCCTTGAGGTGCGTTACGGCTGTTGCATGCACCGCGCCGGCGCTCAATCGCACCCAGGACCCCCAGTTCTCACCCTCCGCGTCTTTCCAGCTCGCCGAGACCATCCTCGAAGGCCTGATCACGTCGCGAAACGTCGGAGGGTACTCTGGGTTGTGGACAGATGAGCGGATAGCGGTGCGTCGCCTCCCACTTGCTGTCGCACCACTGATGATTGATTGATTGACGTCCGGACCAGTTCCTGCGCGGTCTATCGGCTGCATGTCGACGTCTGCAGGACGTGCCGAGCTCGATGTCGGCTGTGCCCTCGTTTGACGTCGGTCTGCTCAAGTGGGACCCGACAATACATCCGTGGTTTCCTGTCTTGACGGCTGATGGTGCCGAGTGGCGACGGAACAAACATCGGAAACGTCGGACGAGCATTCATTGAGATTGGATTGTAATCAAGGACGCTTCTATAGTCTATTTCGACACATTTTCTGTAAATAATGATAGGTCCAGGTTAGAAAGGGATCGTGAAACGACTGGCATGGTCGAAAATCATCATAATGTATTCTATTTGCGAGGATAGCGGAGAGTTGAAGCTCTGCTGAAGATGATATGTCATCAGCGCAAGATCGGGTTGCGAGACGCACCCATCACACCCCAGGTCGTAGGCGCTCAGTCGTGCCGGCCGAGGTCAACTTGCCTCGAAGAAAGGCCGCAGACGTTTGGATGATACGAGCCTATAAAGGATGCGGCAGGACTGGAAGGAAATGAGGGCTTTCGAAAGTTCCATGACTACATTCTCAGCAGCATTGACTTGGAATGAGGAGTCCGACCTCCGAAACTCGTATCTAACAGTACCTCGTTCAATTGATTATCTTCACTCTACGTCTTCCAGTCTCCTCAAGTCATTTTTCGGAAATGGTGCTGGGGTTCAAGGGTGAACAGAGCGGAGAGTACGCACGTGATATATTCGATCACACCTGTCACGGGTCTGGAGATCTGGATTATAATAGTACGCTTCCGTCACCTTTCGTTTCTTCTTTGATCAAGCTGCACACGTTACAGTCTCTCAGAGTCGGAATCAATATGGCAACGCGCCGGACTCGACTTCAGTCACGCACCAGCCCGTATGATTCCACGGTTACTCTCTTCAAACTGGAGACAACGGAGGATGAGAAACCCCTTCTCGCTTTACCACAAACGCCGCGACGCGCTCGAGTGAAGACAGAACCTGCCTCCACCACGACCTCTGTAGAGCCTTCGCTGAGCCCCAAAAAGAGGGCTGCGACGCGTTCTCCCACGAAGAGCAGGTCGACGCCCACCAAAGCCAAGAAGGCTCTCGCGAAACCCGATCCAGAGCCGGAAAAGTGGCGCGAGGTGTACGACGCGATCACAGAAATGCGTTCCAAGAGGGATGCGCCGGTGGATACCATGGGCTGCCATACGGCACAGAGATGCGAAACGGATCCCAGGGTGTGTCGTGCTTTCGGCGCGGACTCTGGTGTTGTCTTGACTTTTTGTCGGCTTAGAACAAAAGGCCGGTGCTTTGGGAAGTGCTCGGATGGATGCTGATCGTGGAATAGATATATCACGCTCGTTTCGCTCATGCTCTCCCCTCAGACGCCAGACCAAGTCACGGGAGCAGCAGTGCTCAAGCTGCAAGCTGCGCTAGGCGGCTCGGTGTCCCTCGAGGCGGTCCTCGCTGCTGATATCGAGACTATCAGAGGTGCTGTTAACAAAGTCGGAATGTGGCCCAAGAAGTCGGTGTGCGTATGGTTCTTCTTTTGTTGAGTCGGTACCGACATGTTGTGCATACACAGTCAGATCAAAGCTGCAGCGGAGCTCATACGTGACAATTTCAACGGCGACGTACCTCAGACAATCGAGGAACTCATGACGCTTCCCGGAGTCGGACCCAAGGTCGGCTTTCTGACGCTTCAAGCCGCTTGGCAGATGTGCGCCTGCCAGAGTGCCTGGACCCGATCAATTTCTTACCATAGGAGACAGAAACGTCGGGATTGGTGTGGATGTCCACGTCCACCGGATTACGCAGCGCTTGGGCTGGCACCACCACGACAAAGCTGAGGATGCCCGGTATGCACAATTCGTTCCGCCTCGAGCAGCACCTGACGCAAAGCAGAGTCAGTCTCGAGTCTTGGCTTCCGAAAGAGCTGCATCCCGATATAAACTCACTCCTGGTCGGATTCGGACAGGTGTGCCACAACCGCGGCTGCTTTCCCGAATAGAGGGCTGAGTTCTGTGCCAGACTATATGCAGCTCCAGAGCTCCCAAATGTGGGCAATGCACGCTCAGCTCGAGTGGGCTGTGCCCCAAGATCGGTGTCGACTGGTGAAGGGAGATTCTTCTTGCTAATGGTATCTTGCTTTTCATCTATCGTAACTTGTATTATAGAGCACTCTGATCTAAAATCCCTGCTGATCGCGCAGGCTTGACTCGGATCATCTACTCCGGTTCATGACTGCGTAGAATGTAGTCATGGAGCTTCTGGAAGCCCTCATTTCCTTCCAGTCTTGCCGCATCCTTCAGACGCTCGTACCATTCAACGAAATTGCCGTCAAACGCCTCCCTATCGGAAGCCGTAGCATCGGACACTTTCAACGCTCGCAGGAGGTAGTACAGATTGAGGGGCGAATCTCATGGGCGTGCATCTTGATCGCCGGCGCCTCCCATGCTGATAGACCGACGCAGCTCTTTGAGATCCTCAAACTGTTCGTTCTCCATCCTTCCTAGGATCGCATCGTTGAACAACACGTTGTTGAATCCACAGTGCAGTGTCCAGTCCTAAAGCGGCCCGACCGCAGACCCCTCCCAGTCGAGCATCCCAATGATCTGCGTTGGGTCAGAGGGAGAGACGTGGATGTGGGTCATGTAGAACTCGTTGTAGAACGCGAAGCACTCGTCTTCGTCCGTCAGCGTCAGCGCCGAGATGCCCTCGGTCGCAAGGCCCAGCCATCGGATCGCATAGTTGCAGAAAGCGACGTCGGCGCCAGCTGCTGCGCGGTCCGTGTAGGCCTGCAGCGATGAGCGGGCGTGGGCGAGCAGGTAGTCCCGCGAGGAAGAGAACGGGCCTCTGTGCTCGGGGAGCAGGGGATTTGGGTTGCCGTATTGACAGCATAATTCACCCAGTACTCCGTGCTCGTCCACGAGACTGCCGATGGCGGGGAAGCGCGTGTCGAGAAGCTGTTTCTCGAGCTTGCCGGTCTGAGAGACGAGACTGCGCCGCGATTCCGGGGGCAAGTCGTCCCAAACAAAGCTCAGTCTTGGGCCGGGGACCTTAGTTGTGGAGTTGAGACTCAGGGGGATATTCAGAGTTCGAGATTCCACTAACCACATCCATAATCATGTACCGTGCTCCAACGGCATTGTGGGGATCTGGATCGTAGTAATGGAGTTTGGGGACGGGAATCGACGTGTTCTGTCGCACATATGCCATGGTGGCGATCTGGTATTACCTTGAGCAGGGCTTTTTTGGCGAGTGACAGTTGATTCTGACCTCAGAGAGGAATCGGACGGATAGATCGTGCTCGGACAGTCCCTGGGTACCGTACCTACTTCCTCCTAGACGTGCTATGAGGTTTGACGCGTCTCCAAACTCTAGAAGATCTGTCAAGGCGTCGGTTAGTATTCGAACAGGAAAATGCTACTCGTTGTGCTTGCTGGATTGAATCCTCCTCCTAATAAAGGTTAGCTTTTATGCATCTCTTGTCCACTACCCTGCTCGCTGACGACAGAAGCTCGGGAATGTTGAATGCGCCCAAGGCAGCCGCCATGTCCCCGATGGCGAATTCGTCTTCGAAACGGGTCAGCATCTCTTGAATCCAGGGCTCCGTGCGATTGGGAGGGGAGTCCAAGGAAAGAGGCCAAAGGGAAGTACAGTATGTTCGAAATCATTTTTTGAGCGCCCCGCCGATCAGTGTGGGCGCTGCAGATTCTCACGTTGTCAGACGGGTTCCAAGGAAGAAGCAGTTACACAACCTGTATATTTCAGGCATTTATTCAATACAGGGCGCACACCAGAACTCCGCGTCAAGCAGAATGTTCAAATATGTGCCCTCTCAATTGACAAGTTGGGTGGCGACCGGAATCGATGACAGAGCTCGACATCGCGCCGGGCCCCATGAAGCCTAATGTTCGCTGTAGAAAACATTGAGGGAGAGCCACTTAAGCAGCCAGCCACATACCACATATTGAACATCTGAACAAAACAATGAGCAAGAAAGCGCTAGAACCAGCGAATCGAACGAACCCGCGAGAAGTATTCCTCATGGACATGTTGTATGACGACAGAACGCTCCTTCATCAACTCGTCTCTGATACCGTTCGCCTCGGCACGCGTTCTGACCCCCGGCACGCAGGATGCGATGTAGTCGAGCAACTCGATAGGGAGCAGCGCTAGGCGGGAGCGCGGTCCCTAAGATCGGAGTGTATGCTTGACGATCGAGAGTTGTTGCGGCGGGATTTCCGTGGCGGACACCTCAGTTACCACCGCCATCACCCGGTTGCACCCCCGCGGGGGGATTTGGTCCATTTGGGGCAGGGGCATATGCGGGGATCAGCAGGGGGGGTGCAGGGGGGGGGGGGGGGGGGGGTCTGTACATATCATGTGATTTATCATTGGGAGCGGGCAGGTGGGCGCGAAAAAAAAAATGAATCACATGACACATCCAATGGGCGGGATGGCGGCTGATGGCGGGGTAAAAAAATCACGTGATGCACCGCATGAAAATTATCAAAGATGGCTAGCAGGGGTTGGCGGGGGTTGGCGGGGGGCGCTACTGTCCCCCCGCACACCATGGCGGGCAGTGGGCGCATTATCACGTGACTTTTGGGGCACCTTTTGTGCACCATTCGGCATGATTTCGAAGGTGTTGCTTGATCCATTGCATGCTGTGGCAGACAATGGGCGCATAATCACGTGATTTTCCGCCCAAAAAATGGAAGCCTTCCCAAATCATCCTGGTATCATTTCTATAGGTAAATACACTACTTAAGCATGAATTTGAGCTTGGAAAGCCCAAAATGCACCCTGCACAATGGGACTGGTGATGCACTTGATCCCATCATTTGGCGGGGTCTGCTGCGGGGGGTGCCACGGGGGGTGCTGCGGGGGGTGCCGCAGGGGGTGCCACAGGGGGTGCCACAGGGGGTGCCGCAGGGCCCGCTGTGGGGTCAACCACAGGAGCAGGGTTAGGGGTGCATTGCATTATATTTTGATCTATCTATTCTCGCTGTGGTCATAGCATGCAGCATAATTATCCTTCATTTTGCCAGGAGTTTGGAGGCTGTGTCTGGGGGTGGTCTGCACCTACAGCCGTGTGACTCCCTGATGCTTCGGCAGGGGCTGGGATATCAAAACTGTGCAATATTTTCTGCAGAATCCAGGCATGTAGGGTTAAAAAGAAAGTGTGATTTGTTCATTTTTTGGCTGGCAGGGTAGGTGGGCTGACATCATGGGCTGCATCAGGTCCACTGTCAACTCATTGATTGTTTTGTCTGCTCATTCCATATACATGCCCATTGGTAAGCTGATCATGCTGTAGGCACAGTCTAATCTTACCCTGTGGATGATACCACACATTAATTACATACCTAATGTCACACTTCCTGTCTGGGACTCATTGAAGTTCATCTGTTCTGTGTTACTTTACAAGCAGTTTGCTTCAGTTGCAACATGAACAGATGTAATAGTGGATTTGACATGCCCTGAATTGATTCCTAGGTGGAATATGAGACAATGGATTCACCAGCAAGTTGTCTCACAATAGTCAGAGATTGGTAATATTTGAATTTCAAATTTCATATACAACACTCTGTGCACTCAGAGCTCGTATATTTGCAAGATAGACTGTAGAGACATAGATGGTTACTTTTACTACCTCTGGGGCTGCACACATCCTCGCCATGACCCACTGCCTGCACCCCCGCTGGCACCCCCTGTGGCACCCCCGCTGGCACCCCCGCTGGCACCCCCGCCAGTCTAGCACCCCCCGCCGCACCGGTGCCTTGCTCCTGTGATTTTCTTATATGTAAGATTATGTAAACTGACAGCTCGGAACACGTCAAGTCACTAGCCAATCAGAACCTGTATAAACGTTGTACCTAAGTGTTTACTGCTCTTCTAACACTGTTCTTACAGTTATGCAGCTGAAAACCATCGGAATAAGGTCTCCATATGCTATTCTTGTTGAATATGTAGGTACTTCATATCCTTTGTCCACCTAAAAATCGAAACATGAAAACAGTTCACCATTGCTCAAGGTTCCTATGTAGACAATGGTTCAACATGGTTCACTTTGAGTATGGCAAAAAATATTTTTTCTACACACAAGCAATTCAATACAGCTGAATGATATACTCTTTGGCAGTGTCTGAAACAAATTCTGAGAGCCCTGGACCCTGGAACCATTCAAAAACTTGAAATGAGTCCGAAAAATAGGGTCTTGATAAACATGACATATGGGCTGGTTTGAAGAGACATGGGCCACCGGTCATGTTGAATATAGTATTTTACAATGTTTCGGTGCCCTACCTCTCATCACATGGCCTCATTTCCGACTAAGAAGCGCACATACACACTCAAGCTCATAAAATCAATTGTCACCCAGAAACAAGAGCAGTGAAGTTGTTTCACTGGGATTGGGTAAAGGTTACCTAGAAGTCACTTGGGTTGCAGTACAGAAGCTTTGGAAAGTGATTTTGTAGTTGATCCACATTTGGTAGGCTGGCAGATGCTTGTGCACCCCCACGGCACCCCCCGCGGCACCCCCTGCGGTTGACCCCCCCCAACCCCTGCAAGGATTTAATTGACAAATGTCCTGCTCAATCCATTGTAAGAGTCTACAGTATTATTGGATTCAGTAAAGGACCCAAATGCTATGTAGACAAGAAGTATGAAATCCGGAAATCAAGAATTATGACACCTCCATGGAATATGCTGCAAATGGAGAGGAAAATTTGAGCGCAGACAGACTACCTGAAGCAAACAGACAGAGAAAAGAAACATTAGCCATTTCTTGTTGATGATGTTGGCTGTCCCTGGAGCATGTACTTGGGAGATTTGCCTAATAAATCAAGTTGCGCATTTTTCAAATTTTTAGTTTGACCTGACAGCTTGAGCAGACCATGCCAAAATGAACCAAGTCATATATATCAGTGCCCCAAGCCAAGCCAAAAGATTTAGGTAATATTGCACAGTTTTGATATCCCAGCCCCTGCCGAAGCATCAGGGAGTCACACGGCTGTAGGTGCAGACCACCCCCAGACACAGCCTCCAAACTCCTGGCAAAATGAAGGATAATTATGCTGCATGCTATGACCACAGCGAGAATAGATAGATCAAAATATAATGCAATGCACCCCTAACCCTGCTCCTGTGGTTGACCCCACAGCGGGCCCTGCGGCACCCCCTGTGGCACCCCCTGTGGCACCCCCTGCGGCACCCCCCGCAGCACCCCCCGTGGCACCCCCCGCAGCAGACCCCGCCAAATGATGGGATCAAGTGCATCACCAGTCCCATTGTGCAGGGTGCATTTTGGGCTTTCCAAGCTCAAATTCATGCTTAAGTAGTGTATTTACCTATAGAAATGATACCAGGATGATTTGGGAAGGCTTCCATTTTTTGGGTGGAAAATCACGTGATTATGCGCCCATTGTCTGCCACAGCATGCAATGGATCAAGCAACACCTTCGAAATCATGCCGAATGGTGCACAAAAGGTGCCCCAAAAGTCACGTGATAATGCGCCCACTGCCCGCCATGGTGTGCGGGGGGACAGTAGCGCCCCCCGCCAACCCCCGCCAACCCCTGCTAGCCATCTTTGATAATTTTCATGCGGTGCATCACGTGATTTTTTTACCCCGCCATCAGCCGCCATCCCGCCCATTGGATGTGTCATGTGATTCATTTTTTTTTTCGCGCCCACCTGCCCGCTCCCAATGATAAATCACATGATATGTACAGACCCCCCCCCCCCCTGCACCCCCCCTGCTGATCCCCGCATATGCCCCTGCCCCAAATGGACCAAATCCCCCCCGCAGGCCCCGCAGGGGGTACCTGTTGGGTACCCTCAGAGCTACGTCTGAGGGTACCCAGTAGGACCCCCGCGGGGGTGCAACCGGGTGATGGCGGTGGTAACTGAGGTGGTGGCGGACGGGATGCGTCGAGTTGGATCGACAAGAAAGAAGACTAGGATCCTTCGTACACCAGGTTTGCTTGCGTCGATGAGCTTGAAGGGAGAAACCTATGAGAAACTGGTGAGACTCTGCAGTAGTACGGAGCAGCTGCATTAGTGTCCCTCACGCGATGGTGATAAACGTTAGGGAACGCGATGCAGTGGCCACTTTTGGTCTGCACCGAGCCCACGTCCTGGATAAGAGCGTCTTCACTGTGGGAATCGAATTAGTTGCAGAGCAATCTGTGGCCTGGATTTTGTAGCCCCACCGTCGTAGATTGTAAAGCATTATCATGCAGGCCACGTCATCTTGCTGGTGGTATGGAGGGGATGCCACAGCCTGCCTGAAACCAAGGGAAGCGGGCTCGATATTGTCGGAGTCGTAGTAGTAGATGAAGGTCGACACGATGGATTCGTTCCCCATGCCTATGATGCCTCAGTTTCTGAAGGTTATCCAGTGACAAACTTACCCTCGACGTGCCACACACCACCGGGATATTCAGGTTTATCCGGGGTCAAGACTATATTTGCCAGCTTCACTATTACCTGAATTGGTCGTTCGCGCAGTGTAATCATCTGAGCATCATCTGGAGCGTCGTAATGGTCGAGTGCGTCGGGCAACGTCAAATTTGCGCGCAGGACGCGAACGCGAGTCCATTCAGGGAAGGCAATCATATTCTCGGCCCTTGCTTCAATCTCCTGCCTCTCCTTCGCCCTCTGCCGGGCCTTTTCAGTCTGGCGTTGGGCGACACGGACATCATCCTTGTCTTCATCATCATCCTCTTTGTCTTGGTCTTCTTCGTCCCCCGCATTCATGTCGTCTTCATCCCACACACAACATGGATCACGCACTCTGCGGGTCCTACTCCCTCCCAGCTCAGAAAGCACGAGCTCCCACATGGGCACTGCGCGGCTCATGACGCGTTTGATCGTGGGGACGAGCGCATCGTGATGCTCGGGAGAGATGTTGTTAATGTAGGGCGAGGTGAGCTTGACTGTTCCTTCCGCAGAAACCATGAAGTCAGACGGTAGCCACTGGAACCGCTCCGACAGGAACACAGGGTCGATCTCTTCCCTCCCGTCATCCTCCTTTTCATAGGAGAACGTCTTCACGGTCCCAGATGACGTCCCCCACGACTCGCTGTAGACGAGAGGGCAGATGGAGGGGTGAACGAGGTCGATCACGCGCTGGTCAGATCCTGGATGCCAATCCTTCTCGGCGTCGGGCACATCTTCAAGAGGTCTTACTGCGTCTTTCAGTTCTTGAGTGAGAGAATCTGGGATAAGACAGTCGGATTGAAATATCATGTCGAACGGGCCTGGCTAGCACAGGTTGTCAATTGGGAGCTTGGGAAGGAACTCTTGAGCCTGACCTCGATCCCGAGCTCGGCGTCACGTCGGTCGGCATACGCCCTAAGCTCCTCGATGACAAAATTCAGCTGTGGGTCACGTATCAGTTCAGTCATTGCGCGTCCAACACGAAGACTTGGAGATGATATACCATATTATCCGTCAACTTCTCCCACTCCCACATCCCCTCCTGCTGCTGCTTTACCTCTGCGATCCACCTGCTCGTAATGGACGCGTCGCGGCACTTGTCCCACCACCGATCCTTCTCGCGCAGCTGCGCTGACAGCCGGCACATGCGCAGCTCCGCCGCCGTGACCGGATCCGGGACGCCCTCGGGCGCGCTCTCGCCATCTGCGGGGTCAAGGTGGAAGGGGTGTGGGTAATCCTCGTCGGGTGGGGGAAGCGACATAGTATTAAGCGTTCAGGGATACTCGGAGGAGCTCAGGAGCCTGATATGCATCACTGTCAATGTCATTTGGCCCTAGGCAATAAGGCTGACACGGGTCGCGGAAATGTGAGCAATACTGGGCCATAAATGAGCGAGAGCCAAGCAGGACGCATCTTCTGAGATGTGGCACTGGCTTAGAGATTCGTCCTGTTTCTAATCTCGTGTTTTATGTCCAGGTTCAAGTTAGCATGTCGATCAGAGGTCCATCGACCGATGCTTGTAGGCGGCCTTGGAGGAGAGCAGTCAGATATGATACTCGCCAGAGTTATAATATGGGTGACTGGCGAAATGGCATCGCGTCTGACTACGATACAAGTGTCATCAGGAGATTGTAGGTTCGACCCCTACGTCGCTCATTTTTGTCATCAATCCCGATTGAGCTTTGATCGCATTTGTCTCACGTCTCATGTCTCACCTTGTCCCAACGTGCAAGTGATACCGCTCATGGGTCAAGACTGGCAAATCGTCAACCTTACTCAAGAAATCTCTGAACTAGTGGGCAAGCTAGGAGAACACTTTTTCGATGGATACCTAGCGCAGATGCTGGTAAAGAGGATTCGCCGCCCTCAATACATCGAATTGGATTCAGTGGTGGGGATGTGCAAGCCAGGTTCCGTTGCATTCAATGGAAAGTGGACAAGAGCCCTGTTTCCGGTCAATCTCAAACTTGATAAAAGCACATGGCTCTGTCCGATGAGAGTCGAGCAAAGGTGCATATTGTGTTGTGTCACTGACTTGCTCTTGTCTCATCCGTGCCCTCGCCAGCTCTGAGCGTATGCTGCTACACAGTCTTCCCTTCGAGCTCTTCAGCCTGATCTGCGAGGACCTTGACAACGAGGATCTCATTTTCCTCTCTGTGACGTGCCAACACCTTTGGGATCTGTGTCGGCCCTCACTATACGAGCGTATCACGCGCCTCTGCAACCGCCGTTACTGGAGTGGACATCGATTGGTTTGCTTTGGAGATGGAGTCGCCAACAACGATATCCCAGACTCCATCCTTTCTTCGGACGAGAGAGCAAAGTACCTTGTCATCACAGACGGGCAAGCAACCAACGATTACCATTCCACCGTGACTCTATACAAGTACGAATTTACCAGTGCCCCTTCATTCGACAGTTCGGTGAGCCTCGACTCCGAACTGCTCATGAAGGCCCACAAGCGCAACTGTCATCGAGATATCCTCCATGCGCAGACCTTGTGTCATTCCCTGCATCATATCTGTTACAGCGACATGGTGGTCAAGTCCACTACTGCCTCCACCAGTTGCATTCTCCGAAACCTCACCAAGCAGCAGTACGTGCGCGAAACCGAGCTGTTCAAGATGAAAGACAAGTATTGGAACCCTCACCCAGGGCGCCATAATAACTTGTCTCTGGGTCACATTGTCTTCGGGCGCATATGCTGGTCCTCGAATTCCTCCGTATCCATGGGTCGGGACGATTCCATTGAGCTCCACCGCGGCGTTTGGGCTGGCGACCGGTTTGACATCATCTCTGATTCAGATGAGGAGTGGGTCAAAGAGCTGCAGCAAGAGACGTCACGGTGGAAGGATGTCAGCAGAGATGCGGTTGATGAGCTTGAGCGGATTTATCGGTGGGAGTGTCTATCATGAACTAGGAAGGGGAGACGCGAAAGGACCCAGCTGCGGTTTACCAGGCCGGGGCGGCTGACGAAAGCGACAGTCAATGCTGAAGCGGAAGGACGACAAGCGAACTCACCATGAGAAGGCAAATGGGCTAAAATACTGCTGAATGTATTCGATAGGTTAACGAAGTGCAGCCACCACGAATAATGCAAGAAACCAAAAAGCTCATTCTGTTTCACTTGCCGCCTAACTGGGCTTCCACTCGATTGTCGTCGCAATCCATGATCGGACGGTTTCCAGAATCCTGATAATAAGTAGGGGGATAATCTATGTTTGATGTCCGAGCACTAGTCGTTGAAGCGAGGTATTCCATGGCCGATTGTAAGTGGGGCCGCTCAGTGTTGTGCGTGCTTGGAAATTAGGTGGTCCGGTCCTCCGCAGTAAATTTGATTGCACGAGGTACCGAAAGTTTGAGGCAAGTGAGGGCGTTCGCACTTATGCTGTACACAAACTCTGTGACCGATTTCCATGCATTAGCACAACCGAGATGGAATTATCAAGTAGTGGTGTTCTCGAAGGGGGGGACGAAGTCAACACTTGCAAACAGAAGAGGTATCCATTTTACCATCACTCTCTTCTTCGCGTCTCGTGCGGTGCCCGACCAACTGTCTATATACGATGGCTAACGCGCCCCCAGAAATACAGAAAACAACTTCCAATGGTAGCAGCAGTAATCTAAAGCGCGCCTTTGACGATGGGGAGAGCGGCAGCCATCATCATCAGCACAAACGCCGCGAACGGGATGTGAAGGGGTCCCGGGACTGGCGCGATGTACATCTCGGCAACGGTGGGGGTTCAGGCGGCAACGGTAGTGGCAGTGGCCGGAGCAGCCGCGTGGGTGAGAGGGATAGAGATAGAGAGCGGCACAGACGAGAGCGTGACAGGAGATACCGCGATCGCGACTACGACCGGCCGCGTGAGCGCTCGCGCAGCCCGCGTCCGCAGGCATCTCCAACTGTGTGCTCCGAGAAGGAAGAGGGCGAGTAAGTCTCAGTCCGCTCGCGCGGGGCACGTTTTCACAGCGCTCCACAGAATCTCACCCCGCCCGCGCTCGGTCTCGATAGCGACTCCTCCGCCTGTGACGCCAGCACCCGAGCAGCCTACGATGCAAGTTGAGCCGGAGCTCGAGCTCGAGCTCGCCCCATCCCCACCGCCTGTGGAGCAGACATTGGCTGAACGGCGTGCCCGACGTGCAGCAATCCTTGCCCGTCATACGAGCACTGGTACGTATCCTTCCGGAGAATCCCATTTTACTCATTTCCGGCATGTAGCTGCCCCGCCGTCGGTTGCACCTAGTCAAGGTAGGCTTCTTGTGTTTGCCATCTCGACGCGTATCTGACTCGTTTTGCATATATAAAGCCGTGTCCCGACAAATTTCGCGCTCCCCTTCCCCAGAGCAAAACGAGACGCAGTTTACGCTTGCCAAAGCTGACGAAACGGCCGAACTCGCTGTTGCCCCTGAAGATCAAGTTAATGCGGCCGACTATGATCCGTCTCTAGACCGTCGCGAAGACGAGTTCCGACGCGTGAACGCTCCTGCAGTCGAAGTCGTCGAGGAGGAAATGGAATATGAGGAAGACGAGGACGAGGATGAAGATCTGGATGACATGTTCTCGCTGGACACCGACAAGCCCAAGAAAAAGAAAAAAGTCGGCAAGAAGAAGGTCAAAGTGGAGCAGCCTGCAAATGGGCAGCAGCAGCAGGTCCTACACTCTGATGCCGCTGCAGATCCGGAAGGGTACTACACTGTCATCTTAGGCGAAGTGCTCGTGGCTCCTGGTGAGAAGGGCGAACGCTACCAGGTGTATGCAAGCGTCGGCCGGGGGATGTTTGCTGTCGTCGTCCGAGCGAGGGTTTTGTCGGAGGGCGACGACGGGAAGGAATCAAAGGAAGGCGGGCGGGAGGTTGCCATCAAGATCGTGCGCGCACAGGAAGTGATGTGAGATGAACTCATTGCGATGGCATCCGAAGATTTCTGACACTTTCCAGGCATCGTGCGGGGCTCAAGGAGAGCGCGATCCTGACGAAGCTGCAGGCTGCGGATCCGGAGGACAAGCGGCATATTGTAAGACTGGAGCGTACATTTGAGCATCGAGGGCATCTCTGTCTCGTATTTGAGAGCATGAGGTGCGTGTTCCACCCCTCAGTCCGTCTTTTGGGCTGACACGGGTCTTCAGCATGAACCTACGCGATGTTGTGAAACGATTTGGCAAAGACGTAGGCCTGAATATCCGGGCAGTACGAGCTTACGCGCATCAGCTGTTCATTGCGCTCGGCCATCTCCGCAAGCTCGGTGTGATGCACGCCGATATCAAGCCGGATAACATCCTGGTGCGTGGCTCTCTTTTGGCAGGTACCCATCCTGACTGATCGTTGCGCAGGTCAACGACGCCAAGACGATGCTCAAGCTCTGCGACCTGGGTTCCGCATCGGATGCCGCTGAAAACGATATCACTCCTTACCTGGTGAGCCGATTCTATCGCGCTCCTGAAATCAGTAAGTGTCAGGTGTCGGTCGCTCGCGTGTCGCCCCCAGACTGAAGTGGGTTATCTAGTCCTTGGTGTCCCCTATGACCCTTCGCTGGATGTGTGGTCTGTCGGATGCACGTTATATGAACTGTATACGGGGAAGATCCTGTTTCCGGGGAGAAGCAACAACCAGATGCTGCTGCATATGATGGAGCTCAAGGGTCGCTTTAACGGCAAGATGATCAAAAAGGCCAAGTTCGGGGATGTCTATTTTGATGAGATGGGTGCTTTCGAGAGTGTGGAGAAGGAAAAGGGCAGCGGCAATGTACGTGGCGGGGAATGGCCTGCGGAATGCTGGATCGCTGACTTGCGGTATCCAGGATGTGGTGCGGAAAGTGCACATCTCGAAACCGGCGAAAGACTTGCGACAGAAATTGCTTGGGAACGCGCGGTTGAGCGAGGAGGACACGAATGTGCTGCTGCATTTCATTGATCTGCTGGACCGGTGTCTGGCGCTCGACCCGGCCCGCCGCATCACGCCGCGGGAGGCACTTTCGCATCCGTTCATCCGCGGATCAACCAAGTGAAGTTCAGGGTGGGTTGTGACAAGCGTGGAGTCGTGTAGAATGGAACGGGCGTTTGTTCTTTCTTGTGTGCTTGTGTGTTGTGGGTAGTCAGTCAGTCGATCCTCGGATGCAGTTATATTATACACACGAGCAGAAGGATCCAAGTATCTGATTCTACCATCGGTTAGTGTTGCGCATCGAGGTTCTCAGTGCTGGCAGTTCTGACTGATTGTATGTTTTCCACGCACCGGCGTCCTTAGCCGACGCGAGAAGCTGTTCCTACTTACTGGGGATAGCTGCTGCTAAACATATCCGACTGTGCGGGCGATATAAGAGGTAGATATCTCGGGCGTGATGGACGCGAGTTCCCTTGGAATCCGCCTGCCTCTCCCATGCTCAGACGCCTCCAGTCCGCGCTGAGCTATGTGCCCGTCATTGGCTACTACTACGCGGAGCCGGAAGAGTTCGATTGGACGACCGCGACGATTCCAGACTACGATGAGCTGCCCCCGTTCAAGAACATGCCTGGGTGCGCGTGGGGCGTGTGGGGCGCCGAGGACCAGCTGGGCACGGTCAATCTGTTGAGCGAGAAAGCGGTCAAGGTCGCTGCGAAGGAGGAAATCCGGTCGGGGAAGTGTATCTCGCTGAACTGGTGCGTCGTTTTGCCAGGGGCCCGTCGAGCGTGATGAGATTTAGCACACCCATCCATCCCGCGCCAGGCCGTTGAACTTCCCGGACAAGGTGCGTCGTCGCGTATCGAATTCCTGGGCCCCGCAGTCAGCTGATCATGATGGGGATGCTCCCAGCCCGCGTTCCACCGGAGAACACCTGAAATCAAGATGACCCGGATGACTGAGCCGGCGCACTTTCACGGGATTCGGGATGACGAGATCCACATCGTGCGTGTCCCCCTCTGGCGTGGCTGTATCGGGGGATCTGAGCCATTCGCCTCTCAAGAATACCCAATCCGGCACGCAGTGGGACGGGCTGCGGCATTTCCCGATCCTCGAACACCAGGTGTTCTACAACAAGTGCGGTCGCTCAGCTCCTGCGGGCAGATTCGGACACTGATTCTCGGCGTCCGATTCCAGCACCCCGATGGACTCCCTGCCGATTGGGATCATGCCCATTCCGGACCCCAAGGTGATCGACCCCGCGCATTCACGGATCGGAGTCCAAAGTGGGTGCCTTCGCTCCCTCGTCCTCGATTGATGCACGGTGTGTGACGACACTCGTCTGTAGACTGGGCACAGCATGGAATCTGCGGACGCGGCGTGCTGCTTGACCTCGTGTCGCACTTTACCGCCAAGGACGGTTCGCTCGCGTACAACCCGTGGACGACGCACAACTTCACCACGGCGGATCTGCAAGCGTGCGCCAAGGCGCAGGGCGTGAAATTCCGGCGCGGGGATATCCTGCTCATCCGTGGGGGGTGGATCAAGGAGTACTACGAGACCTCGCAGGAGGGACGTGATTCCGTCGCGCACACACCGGAAGCTTTGTGGGTATCTCTTTGGAATCGAAGTCATCTGAGGAGCTGCTGAACCGACATGCTCTAGCGCTGGGATTGAGGCGTGTGAAGATATGAAGCGGTTCTTGTGGTAGGCAATGAAAGATCCGCGCGGAAGGGATGGATACACACTATGCTTCACAGGAATAACCACTTCTCGGCCGTTGCTTCGGATCAGCCTGCTCTTGAGGTTTGTTGCGTATTTTATACCAGATGAAAGGCTGACGAGCGTCCTTCAAGGCATTTCCGCCAGCCGAAGGCGTGATCCATCTGCACCAGGTCCGTTCACCCGATCCATTTAGAGGGAAACTGATATCTAAGAAATGGTAGACGCTTCTGGGGTAAGTAACAATTGCGCGGAAGTGCGAAATGTGCTCACGACATCGCTGATCCATCCAGACTTTGGGGAATGCCGATAGGTGCGACTAGCGAAATCTCTTCTCTTCCAATCCATGCAACCTGCTAACACCAACTGTAGGCGAATTCTTCGATCTCGAGGCGCTGTCCAAAGTGTGCGCTGAGACGGGAAGGTACACCTTCTTTTTCTCCTCGTGGCCTCTCAATATGTGCGTCTCGGCTGCTCATGAGCATCGTCCTCTGTCATTGATATTATTTATCTTATGTAGCATCGGAGGATGTGCCTCCCCGCCTAACGCGGCCGTGAGTCTATCTCATCCGCATCATCGCATTCACTAACTCAACTTTGAAGGCTTATTTCTGAACTGAGGGAACGAAGTGACGTTGAAGTCGAGTCGATACGATCTAATCTTATCTACTTAAATCGGATCGATGATTCACGAGCCGTCGATCAAATATATCGCACAGCCACTACATTGATTGGCGTTGACCATATCCGGGGTAAGCAGAACAATGATTTCTGGCGTTGGCCAAAGCGTTATTGGCTTTGGAAGAACAGGGTATGAATCTCAGGTATTTTCCTGCAAAGTACCATGCCAGGTCTGTCCGCATCACAATTCCGTATTGTTCTCCCAAGCCAGCCTTGCAACGGCAAATATAAAAAGACAGAGAAAGCTCTGACCTAAGAACAACTTCTCCCGACCACCCCTAGAATCGACGATGCCATCCCCTGCAGTCCAAGGCCTCGAATACCGCGTCGAATGCGACGACAGCACGCAGAACATGCCCGTGTTCCACTTCACCCCCTCGCCGTCCGTCCCCGCGGGCCGCTGGCCCCAGCGCCTCGAAGTGCGCGCCGCGGCGTCTCCAACGACTGCCCAGCCGGCGCTCGTCGCGGCGTCCCCCGCAAAAAAGACGAAAGACGCGCCCGATCCTGCCGCGGCAGTGCTGGTGCTGGTGCGGCTGCAGAGTGGTGGCGCCGTCAAGAGACTGTTCGTGTCGGCCGATCACGCGAGCGTCGCAAACCGCAAGGTGGAGCGGCGGGCCGACGTGGATGCTGAAGAGAGGTGCGTCGGGGTGCTTTCTTCACGCACACAATTCACCAACTGACGCATTCCACTTGGCAGCTCCTTCATGTTCAAAACAGGCGCGACGGCGAATACTGCGCGATTCCAGTGGAGGCGGGACGAGTACGATGCAGCGACGCTTAAGGTGCGTGTGCTGCCTCGACAGTCATTTATTCGAGCTCTGACATTGGGTGTGCTCTAGCTGTTCCAGATCCAGAGCGGCATAGAAGCCACGGTGGCTGAATATCGAGAGGAATCGATGGAGTTCTCGGTCTTACCTGGCATGACGGAGGAGGAGGAATCCATGTCGCCGATGAGTCGGGAAGACTGCTTCGCAGCGCTGTTCTTGTTGGGACACTCGTTCATCCTGAACGACAAAGAAAATAATGATGCTTAGTTTCGATTGGAGCTTTCTAATTCTGTAAAAGTAGACAGGAGCGTACTACCTGTGATTGAAGCACCCTTCTAATAGCAATGTTACATGTTACAGTCTTGCTTTTTCCATTTTTGGCTTCAAAACGACGTCGACCAGCAGTTGGGCACATTCCCGTGGGTGCGTTTGCGCTATCTGCATCAGCTATCAGATGGATGGTTTGTGTCAAAGGGGACAGGAACTGACCAGATGTCCGGCACCAGGGACTCTGTTCAGTGATGCCAGATTCCTCTCTCCGCCCATGGCACTCTGAATCAACTCATCCTTGTCAGAGCGAGGGCTAAAGTCATCAGGCTCAACCGGGACAACGATGAACAATCAGATTATCGGCCACGCACATGTAATCATCTGCTGCACCCCAGATCACATGAACCGGAATATCCTTCACGATAGATTTCATAGTCCTGTAGACAATCGAACTTCCCATGACGTCACGGTACACCGCTGCCTCCTGTCGCTTGGAACAGGTGAGTGTCACTCCAGAATGTTTATCGGGATATTCCAGGGTGGGAAGTGACCGCAGGCCGTATTCCTTCGATCCCTTCAATTTGAGCGACATGAAAAGAACAGGATCCTCGCTCACCGCATACAGCTTCAAGACTCGGTCGTCCCATTTCTGCCAGGACGGACGCGACTTGAACATCTTGTAGGCGTCTTCTTTCGAAGCCCAGATGTCTCGTCGTTTCTCCGCGCCTCCGGCGAGAAAGTTCTTCATCGCTCGCGTTGGTTCGTTCTTGACGCACATGGTCTCCAGCAGCACCAGCGCGTCGGGTTTGATCGGCGGTTGGTACGTCAGCGCAAGCGTGCTGGGTGCATCGTGGCACGGTGAGACGCGGACCATTTTCTCAGCAAAGGAGCGCTTACAACGCGACTGCAGACCAGGAATGGCCCACGAAGACTAATCGGCGCTTCGAGAAGTCGACGTCCACTCCCGTGCCAAGGCCGGCGACGAACGCGTGCAGCGCACGACCGTAGTCCTGCCACCCGACTGCCTCGTGTGTTCAGCTCCAAGAAGCCTTGGCAGAGCGAAAGGACCCGACTCACAGGACGGTTCGTACCCCCACTGCAGCATCTCCTCGTTCAGCACAGCCGCCTCGCCGTGATTCGGCGCGTCGACCGCCCACACCTCGCGGATGCGCTGCCGCCCCCCAGGCAGCGCGTACATGTCCTGCACCATCGGCTCGTAGTGCTCCTTGTGGAAGCCTGCCGCGTGCCCGCATATCAAGGTCGCCGCATCCGGGTCCGGTCGAGATGCGGGGTCCCAGTAGCGTTTGGCGGTGAGCAGGAGGGGGTAGTTCGGTCGTGGGTCGAACACGTAGGACTGGGAGGAGAGCGTGGTGGAGGTAGCCATGCTGGGGCAAGTAGAGTGGGGGAACTGGGTATTGAACACAAGCGAGCTTTTGTCTGAATCATATGCTTGGGCCGATTGCTGATAATCACCGCAGGAAGCGGGTCGGTTTGTGGACCGAATTGCCGAGGATCGGCGGCACCATCAATATTTTGACACGAGTTCTGATCCGTCAGTGACCCGCCGCAACGCCAAAGGTTCCCGTGACAGGGTCACCAGATCCTCAAACAAGCCTCCAGGCGATCTCGCAAAGCCGAACCGGTAGTATGCTGTGCCTGGGAGAGCTCCCTCCAGGGCCCCAAAACCGCGGCCGTTTGCCCCAGATTTACCCATAACCTCCGGCCATGCCCCCCGCAGTCGACTGGACAACCGCCGAGCTCCCAAGCTACGACGCGCTCCCTTCTTTCAAGGATTTCCGCGGTTGCGCGTGGGATCTCTGGGGCCCAGGTGATCAGCTTGGGACCGTTAATCTACTCACAGCCTCGGTCGTGAAGCAGACCGTGGCCGAGGAAATCAGGTTGGGCCACACTGCGTGATCTCCAAGAAGGCGGTATCGAATGCTCACTTATCTGCTTCCGTAGAACGGGACAGACGGTGTCCCTCAACTGGTAGGCCGATCCGCTCTATCGCCGAATCCAAGTGACTTGCGAGGCAGGCCATTGAACTATCCAGAGAAGGTGATCAGTATTCTTTCGGACGTGGTTAACATCGCTTTGGGAGTGAACTCTCTGTGTCCAGCCACTCTTCGGACGTCTACCGGCCGAGATAAAGTTCATTCAACGGCAGAAGGATGGTCTGCATTACTCTCGGGACGATGAGATTCATATCGTGAGTCGGGTCATGACGCCTGCTATCATCTGCGGAATGTTGAAATTCGACAGAACACCCAATCGGGCTCGCAGTGGGATGGATTGCGGCACTTCCCCGTGCATGCACACGAGGTTTTCTACAACAAGTGCGATTTGATCGATCTTCACACACGGGCGTAATTTAGATAGCTATACTTCCAGCACGCTTGCAGCGTCACTTTCCCGTGGAATTCAAGACAGCGGCGACACATCTGCATGCCAAGCTCACATCGGAATCCAGAGTACGTATTGGGCAGACCAGCCGAGATCACAAACATATTCACATTCCCGCCGAACAGATTGGGCCGAGCATGGGATCTGCGGCCGGGGCGTCCTGTTGGATCTGGTCCGCTTCATGAGCACGGACGGCGTTCTGAGCTACGACCCCTGGACCTCACATGCGTTCACCGTGGCCGAGCTGGAAGCCTGTGCGAAGGCGCAGGGCGTCGAGTTCCGGCGGGGCGATATCCTGATGCTACGCGCCGGATTCATCAAGAAATACAACGAGAGCTCGAAGGAGAGCCGCGACGCTCTTGCGGGGGCACCCGAAACATTGTGCGTTGATTTTTCGGGTGTCTACATACCTCTTTTGGTCTGAATTACGTTGCGCAGTGCGGGAATCGAACAGTCAGAGTCTATGAAGCAATTCCTGTGGTTCGTTACCGGTGCTTGAGTGCCACCTGGATCGCGCCATCTGATGACAACCCGGATACAGGAATAATCATTTCTCCGCAATCGCGTCGGACCAGCCGTCGTTGGAGGTAAGCCGATTGTGGCACCCGCAGGAACACGGACTGACGTCCTTCGGTAGCGCTGGCCGACCCCTGCGGGAACTCCGCATATGCATCAGGTATGCAAGCCGAGGGATGCAGATTACTCAGAACCTGTGCTGATCCTATCGACCTCGCCTAGACCATCTTGGGGTGCGTCTAGGCCCGTTCATATTTCCAGATTCAATCTGAAAACGCGTTTAGCTTGTGGGGAATGCCGATCGGTTAGCGGGATTCCTCTTCCCTTGGATCGGTCAACTCACCACGTGTCCAGGCGAGATGTTTGATCTGGAGAAACTTTCCCAGGTGTGCGATGAGCAGAGGCGCTACACCTTTTTCGTCTCGTCCTGGCCACTGAACATGTGAGTAAACGCAAAGATGCCACAAATTCGGGCGCTGTTGCCGAACTGAAGGGAACCCAGAATTGGAGGAGCGGCCTCGCCTCCCAATGCTGCTGTGAGTATTTGTGCATTTCGTGTGGAGGATCTCAATCAAATCATGCCATTTCAGGCTTTCTTCTGATCGGCCTGTCGAAATTCAGATGGATAGCGCATTTCACACGTAATGAAATGCAGCCGGAGGGCGCCTTGGTCTGGACGAAGTATCTAAGAAAACAATAAGCACATGTAGGTATCAATCAGTTCCACACATAGGAGCATCCATGTGTCCACTGTCGTAAATCATGATTTGTACGCGGAACTCTCCTCGTGGTGAGCACAGTGTGGGCGCACTATGTGAATCCCAGATCATGGATCACGTGCCATTTTTGAGAATACATGCGATAACTTGTTACAATTTGCATGCTGAGAGCGGCTGGAGATCCTCGATTCGGACAGATCAGCCACTCGGCTTTCGCAAGGCGATAGTGTGGCGAACGGCGTCATCGTCACTCGAGAACATTCATTGTGATGACTGTTGCGACGTCGTACGAAACAATTTTAATTGTATGGCCGACCATCAGACAATTGCCAGCTCAAACCGTTCCAGAAAGCGATTTCGGGAGTACACCGAGACCCCCGGGTCCGGGAGTGCATCAGATGATGGAGCGGAACACACTTGCATCGCCTTTAATCCCCGTGTGTCCGATCGACCACTGATCATTCGCGGAGATCACACAGCGCAGACGGCGCAGTAGAGTGCATCGATCACGCAAACGAAACACGTTTTTTCATGGGCTGCGCAGTGATATTCGGTGAGTCTTGAGACGCGGCAGGAGCACGGCCTGTGAGCTCTTTTCGTCGCTTTTTCCGATCTTTTTTCAAACTCGAGCTTTTCGCGGCAAGGATAGCCTTGGCTTCTTTCTGTTTGAGACTTTAGAGTCGACGGGCTCTGTGCGTGTAGATGTGGAGTGGAACCGACCAGTTTGATTTTCGATTCCGACTTGGGCTTGGGTGTCGCCGGATCGCGTCGGGACGGTACAGCCTGATACCAGGATGAGAAGCAGGCACGATCGAGCGGTTGAGACAGACCTGTGATAATCTTGCGACTTTGGAATGCGATTTCTGTTCCTTCATCCCCGCAATAGATTCCGCTAGGCCACGAGTTGCCTGCCACCGGACCAATCAGAAAGTCGGCCTGTGCATGTGAGCCGGATGCACATACATCGTGATCGAGGAAGGTCTTGGGCTGTTTTCCTTTCCCACCAGACTTCTTCGGTGTTTTGACCATGTTTCAGACTCTTAGTGACCCGCGTACGAAAAGCAGAGAGAGAAGAGTTGATGTGTGGCTGTGTACATAGATCAACGCTTAAGCTGCTGAGGTAATGAGCTGTCGTCCGATTATGGCTGGCATTACCTGCCATCTGCCTTTCCCACCACTACTGCGTCGCTCCAGACCTCGAGCTATCGATGGGCTTCCATGCAGATCTAAGCGTGTCTTCCCTTGGATCTCCGAGGCAATCCGCCTGCGACAATCCCCAGTAGAGCACGCACGGTGGCGTTGGGGAAGATGCCCAACCACCTGCTCACGTTGCCCACAGGCAGGAAAGCGATGAGATTCCCTTCCAGGATCGGCAATTTTCGCACAGCTCGGCGACTCAGAGGTGCTCGTTACCCTCTGGACGTGCGCACCAGGGATAAGCAGTGAAATCACCTGGCCATCTCACTTGGCTGATGATGCGGTCTCATGCACGGATTTGCGGCATACTCGGGACACAAGCCGTCTCGTCTTTGGCAACCACCAAAACTCCATCATAGCGCGGTATTCAGGCTGCGTCGACCATACTCGCCGCGTCATATGCAGTCACTCATTCTTAGAACAAACTTCAATGAACCGGTTCCATAACCGATATCTGCTGTTGTGTGCTACGATCATTATAGCCACAGCGTCTTTAAAAGGTGAGCGCGCTTCGGCCTTGCTGCTCATCATCCTGTGAACCACTTAGTCCTGCTTCCGCCGCCTCAAACTCCACCACCCTCTTCTTGCCCTCTTCCCTCAAATTTGTGCTAGAAATGTGCCGTTGGCGCCAGTGAGGGGCTCCGCTTTGGCCTGCAATATAGTGCGCTCATCTAATTTAGCGTCCGGAACTTGTTCACCCGCTGCGGCCACACTGAGAGCCTAGTGCGTTCACTGACCATCCACCCCCGCTTCCGATGTAAACTCCGCTTTCGCAGCCACCCGTTGAGGTCCGCCTTTCGTTCACACTGCCAAAAAAAATCCGTGCAGGCGCTCACATCCAGCTCGAAGATCCCCTGTGAAAGCAAGTATTGTAAATTCAGCCCCTATCATCCGCGGGACTGCGTTCCGCCTTCTTGCAGGAACACCTGCAATCAGTAGTGAGTGATCACCAAGCTTGGGCTCGAGCGTCGAATTGGCTAAAGAAGCTTTAGCCGTCTCTTCCCTGAACAATATAGTGAGTTTGTCCCTCCGCTTATAGGCCGATGGAATTCCAAAGCCGTGCAGATCTCACCATTGACGGCTTTTGCTCGGGATGCCGCGGCTATTAGCCTACCACAGGCTGTCTGCTTCCTCGACGCATCCCATTTCCGATACATCCTAGAGAGGAATCAGAACCTCCTATTTTTTCGCTATTTATTTGTAGTACCCCCATCGTTCTCAGCGGCCATGGCCCCCCTGTAGCGACCCTTGTTTCTCGATATGAACGCTTGGTTGCTTCCATTCCAGAGCGTTTATTTAACTTTTTCGGTTCCGGGTTAGAAGTGTGCGTGTGCGTGGGATCAGGGCACGAGCTGCTTCTCAGAAAACTCGAGCGTTTCGTCGGGCAGTGAGACTTGATCAAAAGCGGTACGCACGGCCTTCACCGGTGCTTCACTGTTCAAGTCATTGGCCAGCCACACATCAGGAGGCATCATTCGGGAATCGATTCTCCGAGTAAGCAGCAAGCACAGTTTCTGGAGCAACTCCACTCAGCCCCGAGACGCCACCACCGACAGATAGGCGTTTTCTTTTTCCGTTCCCGCGCACTGAGATAGCTCGGTGCATGGGCGATTCTGGGTTACTGCAATCACAACTGGATGGTTGGTCCGGCTTGAACATCGTTTTACCGAGAGACTGACGGGAAGAATTTGAGGTTTCAAACAAGATGAAACGACTGACATCGAATTCCAGACTCAGTGACTGCGGAACAGGGGGATACTATCACCAAATGATAACGACGGATTGCGACGAATAAGCGATAGATAGACAAGAGCATCAGCTCCAGCTGGCAGTCTCAGTCCTGAATCCTGATCGAGTTGAAAGTGCACCGACATTGTCAATGAGAAAGATGCATATGTCCCGACAAACCACTCTGCATCCAGACTTGATAGAGTGAAATAGCGCTGTATTCGACTGCAGAGGAATTTTATCGATAGTAGAAAGGAAGTTGAAATGGTGAACGACAGGATGCCTGAACGAGGAAGCAGTTGCGGTGATATTAGGTGAGTTGATCGAGAGCGCCGCTGTCATGGCATAGTCTGACGAAATGGCGCCCGAGTGCGGCCCACTGAAACACACGACCCCACCCGAGAATCGGAGAAAGATCAACACGAGGAGAGAATCAGCACTTCTACGATGATGAGCGGCGCGGCCTATCGGTATCCTACCAGCCGGTCCGAGCTCGATAGTTAGAGCATTCTCGGAGACGAGAACTGGGAGGACAATGAGAGAGGATGGTCAGAATAGAATCCCTGAGGCAGATTTGCAGTGGTCGGCACGGTGACCTGACGATCTCAATCGCAGAGAGGTTGATATGATCAGGGGCGTGGCACTACATGTGTCGTCCCGTTGGGGATGCAATGTCGACATCATGGTCTCGTTTCCGTTGTCGATATCGGAGAACGGAAGAATGGATAACAACCTGACTCACCCCTCATGTGCTACTGGAGACATGCAGAGCCAAGAGCTCAGGCAGTCAAAGCAAGACGTCAAAGCGTTCCCGGAGCGGGTGGGAAATGCGAAAAGCCGCGACACGTGATGGAGTTGGCATCAAATCTCTTCCGTATTGTCTCGACTCTTGATCTTCCACCACCTCGCCCTTGTAGCCGGGGCACGCAGCCTCTCCACCGAGGTGTACGATGAGCAGGAGGGAATCTAGGGTGTCCACGGGAGTGCGTCAGAACGACGCACTGGTCGAATTCGAGAACTGTACGCACCCCGCGTCTCGACACGCGCCGCCAGCAAGCTAACCTGTCTCGTTCTGCAGTCAAGAAGAAGTTCCTCCTCGCAAACAAGCATATCACCAAGTGAGTGGCATTTGAAAGGCTTTGGAAGTCGTCCGACCTGGTGTACGGGTGCAAGTGCTCCACTTTGGCTCCGGGCCCGGTGCCTGGCGCGCTCTGCCACCGTACTAGGCTGTGCCCAGTCTCCTCGCGGGAATCTACGTCGCATCTCTCCTGTTCCTCCCGAGCGATCTGTTCTCGCTGGTTCGTTTTTGCTAACGTTTTGACATCAGATTAAATTCCACGCTATCTATGAAGATCGAAGAGCTGAACACGGAAATAACCACACTCTACACAGAGAATCTACGGCTACGTACATCCGAGATCGCACTAGCAGCCCAGGTCAAACGCGAGCGCGAAACATCACGGAAGATTTTGCTGGAGGCTGAAACTGCAGTATGTACATTCTTCTCAATCATGCGTGTGTGCTTATTCGCGCGCCTCTCAAGACCCAAGCACTTATGCGCCATCTCTCCAATCTGCGCGAAACGTATAACGTGCCCCTGCTTCCCACACCGTCACCAACTCCACCCCGGCGGGCGAATGTCTCCCCTCGCACGAGCATCTATGCGAACAACCTGAATCGCCTTTCGAGAGAGCCTCAGGTACCACTCATCACCGAGGACGAAGAGCCTGAGGAAATATCGCCGTCTCCACCGCGGAAAACGAAGAAGAAGCGCCTGAGCGCGTCTCGGCTTCCACTTCCTGCTCGGGAAAGCACACCACCCCCTGCCGATATGATCTCTGCGCCCGCCGCACCTATGATCACCGCGCCTAGCAGCATAGTCCTGCCCTCATTACCCATACATCTCGATCTCACCGCTTTTGCGCTCCCCTCGAAGAAGCGTCGGCAGAGCGGCCTGCTCCTCGATTTCAATGCGGTTCCCAGCCAGGTACCCGACCCATCGCCAAATGAGCCTGCGGCTGGTCGAGAACGGTATCTAGAGCAGGAGAACGAGCGGGCGAAAGAGAAGGAGCGGAAACGACGTAGCCGGGAAGAGGGAGCAGGAACCTCGAGCAAGCCAAAGGCGAGGCTAAAAGACGTCACCAACTCCAATTCGCCCAGGGCGCGACCCAAGCCTGAGCTAGCTGCCGAGTCTGCAGGCACAGAAGGCCGACCGTTCTTGGCACCATCTCCTCCAAGTCCTGGACCACCTGAGCCTAAATTACTTCCCGTTCCCGTGATGGAGGCCGGGCCGTCGTCTGCTCGTGCCGCCCCGGCTGCGGAGATCGAGATGACCGAGGCTGAAGCAGAGGCTGACAACGGAGGGAGAGAGCGTCGGGCGCGCAAGAGCGTGAACTACGCTGAGCCGAAGCTGAACACCAAGATGCGCAAACCACAAACGATGGAAGACACGCCGGTGCCCGCCAAACGGGCTCGGTCCTCGACTGCCGGGACGTCGCGTGGCCAGACCCGACGATTGTCGCCGCCCATCCCTGGTGCACGTGCTTTGGCTGTCGCTGGCGATGACGAGGACCCCGGCGACGATGTCGACGAGGAGAGTGATGGATGGGCTGATGGCGAGTTTGCGCCCAGCTGGGCTGGCAATGTAAACGTGGAAACCCGGCGGCGGAGTAATCCACGGCGGACGAAGGAAGGAGAGTGGGCAAGAGAAGGCAGGCGGCACAGTTCAGCTGCCTGAGACTGCGTATGTGACGAAGAAGTATGAACCCCCACCATGACCATAGGATCTATGCACTTTCTGTACGGTTATTTTGTAACGGCCCGCTCAAGGGCCGCTAATGTTGCGTTTCTTGTAACAGAGCGCCTCCACCCCGTTTTACTGAATCGTCAACTGGAACATGGATTGAGGGCAAAGAATTAAAGCGTGGCAGGGTTTAAGGACGATCGAAAAAATGAGCGACGCAGGGGTCGAACCTGCAATCTCCTGATTAATGATCAAGTCGTAGTCAGACGCGATGCCATTTCGCCAGTCACCCATGGCAGATGTGTCTTATTTATCATTATGATCCGTCACTGTCATCCATCAAATCAAGATGCATTGGGACTCGGGAACAATGTGACCGAGAGGCAAGAGGGTTTGGTTGCCAGGGGAGCCTCGCGGGCCGCCAGGGGAGCGATCGGCACAGCATGGAGTCGATTCTGGGATTTCGTCGTCGCTGAGGTTGACTCTGAAGCAGATGGGTGCATGGGACGCCTATACGCTACGCTACACAGATCCTCAAAGTGCCGACAGGTCGTAGAGAATGAGAGCAGTTTCTCGCTCCCGACGCCCTCGGATGAGAGTGGCCGAGAAATCTTTGAGCAGACCCTGCAATAACATGAATTCGAGTCTGGGGTCGACTAGGTAGGCCCGACACCTGGAATGAAGTCACATGCATTGGTGTATAGTGGGGTAGCACAGCGAACGCACTACTTACCTTTACTCGCGAACACAAATATGCCACCCAGACTCAATCCGCTGCAGGCGAGCCGGCCACACACTTCTTTCCCTCGCATCCATCGTAGCGCGGCGCCGAGCCTCTCCCCCTCAGAGGGCTTCCACAATGTGTACATCCAAAAACCATTCCCTCTGCTTAGTTGCCAGACTGCTTGAGTGACGCTGAAGAGCCTCCAGCATTGACCCATGGGTGATGCGTGGGCTCGCACGGCGTTACTTACGAGCTGGCACGGACGTAATGGCTCGGACTGGCAGCGCTACGCGACGCGGCTGTTTGGCCGTATTATCATCCACTCCTAGTACCCAATTCTCTCTACCGGAAAGCGCAGCACAGTAGGTCGCGGTCCTTCTCATCCCTTACCGAAATGAGTTTCGGACGACTATCCTCTCCATGTCTGATGCGCATGCATGATGGTCCGCCCAGTGCTCGCTCCTCGCCATTTGCTTCGTAAATCCCACTTCCAATGTACGGCTGCAATAACACACATCTAGCGTTCCTGCCCATGCTTGTAGGCCGGGGGAGCTCAAGCCTAGATGTCTACAATCTGAAGCTCGAGTTCTTGCAGATCACTGCCGAGGGCGCCTCATACGGTGCGCTGCAAAGCTGTTTCCCAAGAGCTTGCACTCTAAATCATCTACACATTCATCACACAGGTATATTCTTAGCGGTGGCTATTATGTCGGCGAACAGTCTGATGTCTGTGTACTATCTCTTTACTGCTCTGTCTGACTGTCCATGCAGCTCCCACTCTCCGGAACCCGGATCTGGGTCTCTCGCGCGCAAAATACTCCTCGGGATCACACTGTTCATGCTTCTCGGCACGACCACGCATCTGGGCCTGCACCTCGGCTGTGTCATCCTTGGTCTCGGTTACGGCAGCCAGATGAAGCTCGCGCATCTAAGCATAGGACAGACCGTCATAAGACGGATCGTGGTGAGTACTGATCGACCTATCTGTGATGAAAAACGTGCTCTGACGAAGCCTCCTATGTAGTACTTTATCAGCGATGCGGTCGTTGTCTGGCGCGCCTGGGTGTTGTCGTCCCCGTCTCTTCCCGTCCGATGGGTCCTGGCACTGCTTCTCGCCGCGACACTGGCGACCTCGATGACTCTCCTTGCGTTCAACATCATCTCTCTCGAAACGGGGCGTGTATACCCGACCCTCGAGCAGAACATGCTTGGGACGTTCTGCCTGCTGCTGACGAACGCGTGCGCCACGGGCGTTGTAGGGTGGAAGCTTTGGTACTACCGCCGGAATCTCAAGCAATATCTGAACCGGGGAAGTCGGCGAGGAACGGTAGAGGGTGTACTGGTGCTGTTGCTGGAAAGTGGTGCTGGTTATTGCATATTCTGGGTCAGGCTTGCCGCTTCTTACTTGTATTTGATGGGCTGACGCACGGGCAGCTTCTGACCATGGTCGACGACTTTGGGTACATGGGTGGTTTTGGATTCGAGTGGTTCCAGCCGGGGGTCTCCGTGCGTCTCTCCTGACCTTCATTGGTGTGGTCCTCGTTGCTGATCTCCTCGCAGGCAACATACCCGACTCTGATCATTTTGCTTGTCTCACAACGCAAGATGCTCACGAAGGAAGCCTTTTCGTATGCGGGACCAACGCTCGACATGCAGTCTATTGTCAACGATCATGAGCCTGAGGGTGCGGTCTCTCCGCACAAGGACTTGACACGGTCTTCAAGTACCGTGAATGGGCTCCTCTCCTAGGAGGGTTTGGACTTTCGGAAAATGTACTAGGAATGTAATAATAGATCTGGTAATAATGGGGTGATTCTTTGCGTGGTGCAAAGAACAGCGGTCTCCTGTGACTGAGATCGACCCTTGAATTAGATAATGTACACATTGGCAGTTACACAGGTTACACAGAGTACAATTGGCGCAGGAAGCCACGGGTGTATGCGGGGCTTAGGATTGTGGGTTCGGCGCATGATAGTCCATTGTCGCAGCAAATTCCTCATCGCCCGTCAGAGTCATCATCCGCGCAGGCGCGCGCTCGTCCTCCGCATCAGCAATTGATCCCTCCCGCTCTATTCGTGACACGTGCGTAGCCGCACGCTGAGGGACTTCCGAAGCTCGCTTGGCCCGCGACTTGAGTAGATTCGAAACAAGGACAGTGTCCCCTCGATGCAGCGGCTCCTCGGTCGCAGAGTCGGGAGACACCGCGAGCTTGACAGGATGCTCTCGGCGTGTTTCGCGTAGGTGCGTGGGGTGGGTCTGGCGGTTCATGTCATCAGGGTCGTGCGTTCGCGTACGTACTGGCAAGGCCGATCGCTGGGAATATAACGAGGAAGAGGAAGCGGGGGACGGGATTTCGGGTTTCGTTGGATTGACTGTCGGCGGGATGGGTGGCCCCGCCGGTATCGTGATGTGAAGCGGAGGAGTTCCCAGCCTCGGAGGGTAGCTAGCCGGTTGGACAGTCGGCGCCGTGTACAGATCCACGTCGTCCAGGCTGCTGCGCCGCAGCGACGACATCCCTTCCCAGTCTCGGGAAAGCAGTGGGTTCTCGGCAGATTCCAGCCGCCGATGGCCCGATGCGAACATCTTTTCGGGGTTAAAGCTGAGACACTCTTCCTCTGTGTCGGGGTGGTTCGCCCGTACAACATTCCGTCTCCATCGTCGAAGAATCACGACACCGGCGATGGTGAGAGCCGAGATAAGGACGAGTCCTCCAATCACACCTCCGAGTATAGGTCCGAGGCTCGCACTAGTCGCAAGGCGGGGGGCGATCGTCGGCATAGAAGGACTAGATGCGTAGGGAAAGTTTACACCAGGCCGAGGTGCCTCTGTTTATAAGTATGCCATGCGAAACTCGCGAGGCACAGCAACGCCGGATCGGACTGCGGAGTGTCGTCCGGGCACAGCCCTGCAGCACGGCATGATCTCGCCGTCATCCATTGACTATTGGTTGTCGCCACAGGCGCAGCCCATTCGCCATCTCCTTGTAGGTTGCCGTTACATAACATCTGTGCATGCCTGCACATTATGTATGAATCCGCTCGCACACTGTTTTCACAGCATCTGAAGCACATCCTGCGCGCCGCGGCTGTAGAGTAGGAAAATGAAATTGAGGGATGTAAAGTCTGCAGCCATCGTCCTGGAGCGTCGAGGCCAAAATTCCTGGTGCAGAAATAAGTCGAACGAGTGTCAAGGCCCATAACAGGAAAAACTTATACCAGAGTCACGTCCGCATCACCTGTCATGAGTGACGCAGCGATGTCAATCAGAGGCGATGTAGGATGTCTATACTGTACCATCAGCGGCCCGATTGGGATGTCCAGTTTCGGGCAGTTTCGACTGCGGAAGTTCACTTCGGATCGCACTGACCGTGGGTAGGAATCTCAAACGATGCACTATGAACTTGAGATCGGTCGCTGAATAAAGTCCACTCACGTACAACCATGACTTGACACGGAAATGTTGTATGCACCAGGCCTTAATACTTACGTTCGACCAGGAAGAGGCCTGGAAAATTAAGAAAGAAACGCACGACTTCCGTCTTGCAGCTCCAATTTTAACCTTCTTCGACACATATCTCGTTTTACGCACTTTCGCCATAGCGATTCCGCACTGATTCCGACACTGAAAAGTGAAAAACGCGGACTCTCTGTCAACGATCGATCAATGGTACAGCCACTGATCGGGCCTTGACTGTCAATTATGATCGCTTTCGCCACGATCCCGAATATCAGTGCCTGAAATTGTTTGGAATGTAGCGCAAGACCTCAAAAAAATGAAGCTCAGGCGGAGTATGTGCAAGAATAGTTTCTGGACAGTGCCCAGGGAGGCACTTTTTAACATTTTTGAGGGCGGTGGAGTGACCGTGGGAACGGTAGAAATTAATTCCGTCAGCGCCACAACTTCTATCAAACCAATATCAAACCACCCATCCGGCCTTCGCCAACAGGATAAAGATGGCCGCTATGCGAATGAAATGCCCGCTTGCACACCCCTGCGTGTCTCCCCCCCTCCCCATCCTCCTGAGTAGAATCCCGAGCGGGGCGATTTCGCGCCAAGCCACCCACCCCCTTTCCCTAGACGCGATCGTGCCGCTGCTATTTAGACCCCGTCGAGCGCCCACTCCATTTCCTCTTTTTCTGTGGCCACCGACCTGTCCTGCACCATCAACCACGTAGGACCAGCACGAACACCGAGATGCGATTCCACCTCGTCGTCGCTTTCGTTTGCACCTTCCTCTTCGCATGCGCTGCAGCCTGGCCGTTCCCCAAGAGTGGCCCTGAGGCGCCCTCCAGTGTCTTCGTCGAGACGCGCTGGGTTTCCAATGCTGAGCGCCTGCAGCGCGGAATGCCGCTCTTGAAACCGACGAAGAGGCGTCCTGGTGGTGCGTGCAGTTTACTTCCGCCTCCCCGCATACTCTTATCTGACTTTGCCGCCCTCCAGCTCCCGTTGCACCCTGTGCATCCAGCTCTCCGGACCGACGTGCGCAGATCCAGAAGCGACTGGCCGAGGAGAGGGACGGCTTATGAAATGGGCCCTTCATTCAGTGCCACGTTCTCTCAGGCATTCGATCGCTTTCCATTCCACCCGCGGGGCCGATTCAACTGTATTCACTGACCATTCATACCATACCATACGATCCCGTACCCTACCGCACCACCACAATAACATGCCCGATCACCCCTTGGCACCATATTCTGTATCGTAGCTAGCTGCCGAACACTTTTAGACTTGCACCCCAAATTGGGCTACCTACGCATCCAAATTTCGGACCCTTAGACGACCCCCTAGATTCACGATGCTTGATTGCAGACCATCATCATCCACAATACCATGATATGCTGATTAGACGATACAATACATTCACGATACTTGCTTGAGAGATGTATGGACGAGAGCAGAGGAGTCGGGAGATGATCGCTGGTCCGCAAGATCTGACACGCGGCGATTCAAGATATCATGATTCGCCAGACTGCAAGATGGACCCGCTGTAAGGCCACCGCGCCTGATATGCTGGTTATGTTGTCGTCTGGCCTCGCTTGTGGAAACCACGAGCTCTATCATTCGAAGAAGGTGACAATGACACCGATGTCATCACTGTCCACAGGTTGATGAGCACAAACGCGGAGGAACGAGAGCGGACACACCGAATCATCCCGGACCTTGGTATCCCGATCTCAGTCAACGCAGCATGCACATCCACGTTCGCACCGCCCGTCGCATTTCGGGTCAGATGCCAGGCGGCGTTGCCATCGACATTCACGAACCGCTTCTTGACTCTCCAGGTGCGGTAATGGGTCTCGTTGTCCGCGAGTCTGACAGGAAGATCGGTGCGCTCGTAAAACTTCCGACGAGGGGTGTCCAGATCGAAGGAGTCGAGGGGTACTCTTTTGGTATCAAGCCATAGCCCAATCAGCCCCACCGCTTCCTCGCTCGTTAGACAGTCCCAGAGTCCATGCGAAGCCACAATCAAAAAGTCGCCTGACTGGATTTCCACTGTCGTCGTTTCCGGCTCGGCAGTGAGATACGGAGGCGTCTTACACCTGTCCATCGGTTTGTCTCCCATATAGTTATCGTACAGGAACTGCTGCGCGTCCCGCGCCCACTTCATCGCCCCATGCCCAAACGCGCGAGTGAAGTCCCAGCCCATGAATTTGCCCCCTTCAAACAGCCCCTCCTCACCTGGATGGAGCGCCGAGATGCGCGCGACTTCCGACGCGTTGCCTGCAGTGTGTTCGGCCGAGAGGACGTGCACATCGTACAGGTCCTGCCCGGGACGTCGCCGACCAAGGACTGCACGCGAGGTGCCGATGTTCGAGACATGGAGTCGGCGCGGACGGGCCTCGAAGAATGACAAGAGCGCGCGCGATCCGGAATGGGCTTCTTGCAGCATCATCGCTGACATGGTGTAGATCGATGGTTCCTCAGTGGCTGTCTTGCGCAACTGTTCCACAGGCAGCTCTACGATATCCTGGTCCAGCTGAAGGAAGAGATCTTTGATTTCGGAGTGCACTTGCGCTGCGTCGGGGGCTATGGCACCGAACGTCACTTCCGGCTCAGTGCTGTCGTCGCCGATGAGCGTCGGATGATGCTCGCCCAATGTCCCCCGGTACAGACGCTCTAGATTGCGGATGAGTGTAAAGGTGAGGTATTTCACCAGGAAATTCGTTGTCTGATCCCCGGAGTAGTCGTCATAGAGGGCCCAGATCGACCAGCCGTGTTCACGAGCTTCGTCCGTGTCGAAAATGTTCGTGCAATGCCGGTGTCTTGGAGCCTATTAGTAGAAAGTATGGCCGGTGCATGTACACGCACGACTGCCAGATAGAGAAATCCTGCCTGAGCACAGCTTCGCCAGGTCGCAAGACGGTGGTGTCGAGCCGGCGTATGCGCTGGTCTTCGAATTGGCGCGTGCCTGTGTCGTTATGTACCGGGCGCCTGTTACACGCGTTGTATAACGCGAATGAGCCACCCGCAAAGGAGGCACTGAAGGCCAGGAGCCGAGATGTACGGCATGAGCGGAGTGCGGAGGCCAGCTTGAGATTTGTGGACAAGTGCCGATGAACGGATCACTCACACAGTGATTTGTGATCTATTTGATCCCCCAATTTTGATCTGTGCGCTGAAGGTGAAGAGGACCACATTTCACTCTCAGATGGGGTCATCATGCGCTTTCATAGAGTTAAAGTCAAGGAAAGAGCCCCAAGAGAATCATGAGCTTTGAAAATCCATCCCATCTTCGTCGCGGACTTGCAGTCCAGAAATTGAGCATGGTCTGATTTAATCTAGCCAGAATTGCCCGAGGGAGAAATTTAGCGCAGAGGATTCTCAAGGAATTCATTGCGCCTATCTTCCATGCGGCAGAGATCCGCAGTACAAGCAAATTTGGTAGTAGCTAGAGCATAGCGAACGCAAGACATCGTTCAGACTGGCTGGAAGGCTTGTGGAGAGCCCTCACTAGTCCCCACGTCGCCCATGAGCTGATAATACTGAATGAACATCTCCCCCGCGACTGGTAGGAGGAAAGAATCAGCCGACAAAGTGCGCAGGCGCAACTATCCGGAGCCACGTGGGCGCCTAATGAACAGATTCAAGCTCCGACAATGAGCAGCACTGCCACGCGTCGCTCGAGTCCGTTTTTGGAACAACGCGTCTTTTGTATTCGTGCGTAAGCCAGAACAAGGACCATTGGGAACGTGTCGGAAAGGAAGCATAGGCCCAGGGAACAATGGGAGTTATAAAGGCCGTGCAGTGCGGGTCGGAGGCGGCTTCCCTTTCTCTCACCCTCCCTTTCCATCCCATCCTCCCGTCCCTTGTGTACACACACTCGCATTGCATTACGACGCACTCCACGAACCCCACGAATACACGACCTTGTCTGCTAATTGCGCTAGCGCACCTCTGTCACACTCAACAATATTCTGTAGCATAAAACAACGAACATGAACGGTACGCCCCGCTCTTGTTAGTGATCGTCACATAGTTGACTCGGCTGCAGCACAAGTCCCCCTTACACCTGTTCGTCGACAATCGCGTACGCGGACTCGGCTTACGTGGTCTCAATCGCATTCTCCCCTCTCCCACTCTCCCGCCGCTCCCATCACCGATTTCCTCGATCTCACCGAGCCAGATTGCCCGATCACCGTCGATGAAGCTCCACAAGTCACGGAGCCGATGTCGAATGCGAGAAGTGTGAAAGCCAAGCGCCGGCTCGCGGTGCAACTACTCGCTCTCGATCTGCAAAACTCCCTGGCCGTACCCAGACATTTGCCAGTTGTGTCCTATTCTCCATCTACCGCGTCGTGCTCTGCAGAACCGAGAAGCATCAGTGTGGGCTCTCCGATCGACTTGTCCTCTCCTTTCCATCTCTCCGAGGGGGATGGGAACTGGAGACTTACGCTTTCTGCCGGGTTTGAAGGCGGTGCGCAGGAAGACGAGGTGTTTGACTTCCCCCGTCCGCCCTCCCTCCGGGACTTGCCATCGCCAGTATTGAGCAGCTTCTCCTCAAGCTCTTCCTCTTCGGAGGATGAATGTTACAACTACTCATACAACTCAAGCCCGGCTACATCGCCTTCGCCGAGCCCTCGCCCCCTCACACGCTGCAAGACGATCAAACCGCTCGTTATACGCAAGCGGGGCTTGAAAGCTGCCGGACGGCCGAGCCCTGGTCCGCCGCCGACTCGGGAACTTCCTGAGATCCCCGACGAGATATACAACTTGAACCGGCATTTCGTGCTGGCGAGCTCACCGGAAACCACCCCGGAGAAGCAGGATCGGGAATCGATGCTTGTCATGCCCACCGCGCCTCGGCGGATTGAGCCGTGTTCCATGTACACCCACTCCCGATCATCTTCGACCAACTTCTCTCGGCCTTGCCACGGTGGCGAGGAGCACGAGATCGCTGCGAACTACTGCGCGTATGCGCCGTTCCTTGAAGAGTTTACTGGCCCAGGTGTGCTGTTTTCGCCTTTTTTGCGATGTGTGCCGGACTGACAACTTGAACAGACACCTCGAACTTGCTGTCGCACGACCGGTTGCCGCGCGCGTCCATTCCTGTAGACGTGGAGAGCGAAGAATGGGAGGATTGCAACAGTTTACGGTCGCGGTCGAGCTGTGGTGCTCAAAGCGAGCATGCCGAAACCGACATCGTCGAGGAACACTGGCCCGCCCCACAATCCCAAATCCCCGTCCAGACACTCCGCTCACGGTGGTCAGCATCAACCCTGTCCTCTGTCAAGTCGACTCCGACCGCTGTCTCCTCGCCCAAGACCTTCTCTTTTGCCAAACGGTACTTTCCCCGAGGCTCCAAGCCCCCAACGCCATCGACGAATTCGAAGACGGCATCACTCCTCGCGTATTGCCCACTGCTGCAGCCCACACGGCTGTCCTTGGAAGAGCCGTCCCCCACCAAGAGCCTGAAGCCTATGGGCGGGATTGTTGTACTCAACAACAGACCGAGCAAGGCGCAGCGTGTGTTGGGTATGGAGGTCGAGGAGCCGCACCGGACGTGGTACAACGACTACCGTGGGAGGAGAGAGCACGGCGGGGAGCTCAGGACGCCCGCTGAGATGCTTTTTTTGCCATGAATGTTTGCAAGGACTGTTTATGAACACCGTTTCGCCATTTCATCCATCTACTTACATACACTACTCACGCTATACGCCACTAATTTGCTGTACTCTCCCCCTCCCCTCGTTCACACTCAATTTTGTAGCTTTACATTGTATTGTATTCCTCAGTTTACAGCTATGGCGATGGTGCCTGCTATACTTGTCGAAGGGAGAGCAAGTCCATAAATGGCTGCTCTGGAGAGAGAAACTCATGATAAGAAACATACTAATTGAGCTGATAGCTCGGTCTGCTTTCATTCGACTTGTGAGTGAGTGCGTGCGTGCGATGAAGGGTAAGAAACAAAAATTCCGGAACGGGGAATCGAACCCCGGGCTGTCGCGTGAGAGGCGACAATGTTAACCCCTACACCATTCCGGACGTAATTTTATGACCATCTACAGTAATCTGTATAAACACCTGTTCAGTATCAGAAGGACAATGCACAATTTTACTCATGAGTATTTCTTCTGTCTGGCTAGCTTTCCCGTATGGCTAGCTTTCCCGTATATGGGTGTGGCTTCATACCGAAGTATCACCTTGTGCGAGACAATGGGTGGAACAGCCGGCCGAGCACCCGGCCCAGTCTTTGAGCTGCATAAGCATCTCCGCACCGCATTTGATAGGCGAGTCACACGGACAAATCTGCCTGGATCTTCCCACCCAAAATCCCGATCGCCATTTCGTTCCTCCGTCTACTTTGTCGCCTTGGGCGCTCATTCAAGCCTTCGACGTCCACTATGGTCTCTCAAGAAATTCCGAAGAAGCTGGAGGGATACGAGTTCTATCGCCAGGTGCTGGGCAGCCCGAAGTACATTGTCGCGCCCATGGTGGATCAGAGCGAACTGGTACACATTCACACTCGGCCTGAGGGTTTGTGTTTGACCCCATTCAACAGGCATTTAGAATTCTCTGTAGACGATATGGCAGCCAAGTAAGTTTCGACAGCCGCTGGAGAAAACGAGCTGAGGTTTGCGTCTGATGAGCTTAGCTCATCTACACACCTATGATCAACGCTAGGGTGCGTGATCACGCTTGGATGCATGCCATGTTATTGAGATCCGCTGCAGAAGTTTGTTGAGAGTGCTAAACTGCGTACTGGGTTCTTCGATATGACCGCGGGAGAAGAAGGGCACCCGGATACCGACCGACCGCTGATGGTCCAGTTCTGTGCCAACGACCCAGAGTTCTTGCTCAAAGCGGCGAAGATGGTGGAGAAGGACTGTGACGGGGTCGATATCAACCTAGGGTGCCCACAAGACATCGCTAGACGGGGTCACTATGGATCGTTCCTTCAGGATGAATGGGACCTCATCTTCTCCTTAAGTAGGCCTCCTTCTCCTCCCAGACTCATTCCAAGTGCTGACGACACAAGTAAATACATTGCACAAGAACCTCGCCGTGCCGGTGACCGCTAAGTTCCGAATCTTCCCCACCATCGAGAAGACCGTCGAATACGCAAAGATGCTGGAGCGGGCTGGGGCACAGATCCTCACCTGCCATGGTCGGCTACGGGAGCAGCGAGGTCACAACACTGTACGTGTCTTTCCTCCATAACGCTGCCTGCACCTTAATCCTCGTTCAGGGCTTAGCGTCGTTCGCACATATCAAAGCGGTCAAGGAAAATGTATCCGTTCCAGTGTTTGCCAACGGAAACGTGCTGTATCAAGAAGACATCGAGACATGTCTTCGGGAGACAGGTTGTGATGGTGTCATGTCCGCCGAGGGCATCTTGTACAACCCTGCGCTCTTCGCTGGGCTCACCGAGGCGAAAGGGCCAGAGTCGGTCGATCCGGACGTCGCACTGCTGAAGTTGCAGCCATCCGTCATCTCGCTAGCGAAGGAGTACCTCTCCATCGTCGGAAGCCTCCGCACGCATACACCTTACAGCGCCGTTAAAGGCCACCTGTTCAAGATCCTGCGCCCAGCGCTGATGCATCACATCGACTTGCGCAATCGATTGGGCGAGATTCGGGTGATCATCCCCAAAGGGAAAGACCGGCCAGTCGATCAACCTTTCTGGGCCACCGGTCTCGAGACGTATTTGGAGATTGTGACTGAACTGGGCGAGCGTTTGAAGGCGGATGAGGAGCGGGAGCGGGGCGGTGCTGATGGCGAGACGAGGAAGAGTCTGACGGAACTCGTGAGTGTCCAGGAGGAAACTGGCTTGAAGATCCTTCCTTGGTGGTTGGCGCAGCCTTACTGGAGACCCCTTCCGGAAGGTGCGTGGCTTAGAACGGATACTTGCTGGTCTGTGGCACTGACTCGTCGCCGATAGGAACAGTGCCAGGGACAGTGCCCAGCACAGGCAACAAGCGGCCCTCAGAAAAGCCTGTGGGTGCAGAAGGTCCCGAGAAGAGGCCGAGGGTCGACCGTTCGTCATAATCATGCTGTTCTCCGTTGCTCTACACTTTATTCTCGTCATATTCATCGTCCATCGGCTTGCAATGAGAACGACAGATCTGAAGACAGGAAGGAGTCGACCTTGAATCTCGTGCCTCTGTCAAATGGAGAATAACGGCCTTGCACCTATTTGAGGACATTGGCGCGCTGTGAGCTCCGTGCTGATGTAGAAAACGCACCTTCGGACTCGAAGGAGGTACATGTTCTCTGCGGCCCAGTTGCAGCACTAGCCATTTGAGCACTTCCTCATTGCGACGACTCACGGGAATCATAATTTTACCACATGCTATATCGACTGCTAGACGGATCTGAGAAGGGAAGAGACTGAATCAAACGACTGGCGGTTGGACAGTTCCCTACAGTTCAACGTCAGCTTCGACTAATCATGTATTCGAAAAAAGCTGTCACTAGCCGTAACGGTTACGAGATGTGACGTTAGGGGCAAGACACCCCTCTGCTGATACCATCATGTCGCATCGACGAACGGATTCTGCTAGCTCGACCTGCACCGTCTTAACTTGCACATCCGATCAATTCTGGGACGTATACGACAATGACAAGCTTTCCACCATCGAGCTCGTCCGTGATGTGCTCAATAACGCCATAAGTCCCAGGAAAACCTTTCTCCGTCAGTCCGATACACGGTTTCACCTCGACGACCTGCTAGTTGGTATGCTTCAACAAGCGCCCGATCCTTCCGGACAACGTTACGTAGCTGTGGCCCTTCTTATTGCACACGAGAAAGGAACGGAGGCGGTGATCGACATTGCTAGAGCGTGGATGGACTACCTCTTTCTCCCCAGTCCGTCTTCATATTTATTTTCTTCTTCTCACTAAGTTAATGTATGTCCCTAGTGCTCAGTATTGCTCGAGCCGTTAGGACCGAGCCTACCAGCAGCCAGACCCCAACCATTGACACCACCGTACAGCACATTGAAGGAGCGGACAGACTGGAACAAACTCGACTCAGAGACCTTTTAAGTATTTGGAAATTCCCCTGGCTTCGGCTCATATCTTCCTGTAAAGACTAGCCAACGGGAACAACATCGCTGTGCAATCACCGGGGCATTCGACCTGAGTTTCGTATCGAAACTGTTACAACAAGGCCGTGGAAAGGAGATACCTGATGTTCCACAGCTTCGTATGGAGGCGGCACATATCATTCCGTTCCTCCTCAATGACTTCGACAACAAACCCGATATAACCTCGGAAATCGTGCGTCGTATCGTCACTGGCTCTTGTGTCTGTCGACATTCCTCCGCAGAGGGATGCTGCTCGCACATGGGACATGCTTCAGTCATGGACAAACCTTGACCTCGGGAAGATCCTTGGATCAAAAATCAACTCGCCTGCAAACGCCATTTTTATGACAGCCGAAGAGCACCACTCCTTCGGAAGGTTCCGTTTCTATTTGGATAAGCAAACGGTATCTTCTCTTGCAGTTTGTCGGTATCCCTGACTTATGCCGCCGCAGTACCCGGATATCCCAAACAGGTATCAAGCTCGAATGGTCCAGGATGGCAGGAGATTCAGTAATGGAAGAGTATCGACAATTGTCGACTTCCGGAAAGTTGAAGGAATCGACCTGCCCGACCCACAGTTTCTTGAGATTCATGCAGCTTTTGCAAGGGTCTTGAACCTCTGTGGTGCCGCAGAGTACTTCGAAAGTGTTGAGAGGAACGCTGAGGGGGGCATGACGCTGCTCACGGACGGCACTACAGACATCGAATCGTTATTGTTGTGTCGATTACCTATCGCCGCGTACTAGTCGTTCTGCACGCACGGAAAGCCTGTTTCCTTTCATGTAGCCGCCGCCCATTTCTGCACTGTTCCCGGACTCCCAAATCCAATAGGGCATCCAATATACTCTACTTCTAACTTTGCCCGACTCAGAACTCAAGAGCCTCGAGCCCACTGAGATTACAGCTGATTCAGAAATTATTGAGATCGGCGATTTTTCTTGGGCGGGCGTGCGCGCATTACCTAAATAGGAAAGGTCAAGCGCTATGGTGCGCTTCGCTTAGTTACCGCTACTTTGGCACAACCGCCAAATCGGCCAGGTCAAAAACCAAAAAATTCTAGATACTCCGTTGGGACAACCCATAGCACGTAAATGAATGCTCCTAGAAGTGCTTGAGAGTCATAGAGGGGAAAATGAGGCAGAATCTGCACACGACACTTGTTCTATGGGCAAACGGCCGACTCGAGCTCAAAAAGAGGCTGCTGCGCGCGCACGCCAGAGATGACGTCCAAAATATGATGATTCCGATTCCCTTCTTAAATCGTAACCGACGATGAGCCCATCAGCTCTGCCAACGACGTGCCCGAGACTCCTGACCCCAGCTTCCAAGAACTGCAATGGGTGGACCTCACCTTTGATAATGACGACCTGGAGCGAGGATATGAGGGAGGTGTCGAGGTTTCGGAGTCCCGAGTTAGACAAGGACTGTTGCACCGATCGCGATTCAGACTTCACAGACTCATATCTTTCTGAGTTCGACGAGGAGATGCTGCTGGAGTTGAGGGATCCACGGGAATGATGATTTTACCATATACTGTATCCACTGCTAGACGGATCTGAGTAACGAAGAGACGGCCCTCACAATTTGGCCTCCTGTTTTCATGTAATGATTCCCGTCTGAGGCTTGTCTATAATTCACTGCAACTACTTCCCTTTCTTTTCGTTTAGTTATCGCTCTTATCCTTGACCTTTTTTTTTTTTTTTTTGCGGCACGTTTGGAATAACACCTTGAGACCGACATAGGTCCATCTCAAGAATGTCCGTGAATTGTGTGACGTAGGAACCAGGACCTCGTCGGCAGTCTGCAAGGTAGGAATGCATTTACGCACGAACGGCAAACGCCGAACAGTGTGGGACTCGATCACCTCGTGATAATACCCACTAAACCTCCTGAAAATACGAGACTTTCATTGGGGATTGAACTCCTGCTCTCACAGGACCCAACGACTTCTGTTTTACACGGAAGCCAGGACCGATGGTGCCGTTAGACCAGGGCGGCCTTTTATCCTTGACCTTTGGTAAAGTGAAAGTCAGCGAAAGAGCAACGTGTGAATGACTGATAAGCTCTGTGTGGAGAAGTCTCCATATGATAAACGGCTGGCTGTATGTTGTCACTTGTCTAACCAAGTCTCCCTCTGCCAGTGCAATGACCACAGAGACCACCCCTCTCCTGCCAAGGGCAACGCCAGATACCATCAGCCGGCGCGACTTCGCGTTGTTGATGATTGGTCTGTGGAGGTGCGTCGGAAAGAGAGCCGTTGGGACATGCTTTTGATGCGACGTCCACTCCTTCGTCCGCCCACCACAGCCTTACATTCATCTCTTCGCTTGATGGTACCATCGTCGCCACCCTCATCAGCAACATCGGGTCCTCGCTGGAATCGATGCAGCTTAGCTCGTGGATTGGCACGGCCTACTTGCTCGCGTTATGCGCATTCACACCCATCTACGGGCGCCTGACCAACATCCTCGGTCGACGGTTCAGCTCCCTGCTCGCTTCAGTGCTGTTCGGCACAGGGACTGTCCTGTGTGGGGTGTGCCAATCGATGTATGACGACGCGTGCCTCCTCGTGTCAGCTTGTCTTAATGACGTTCTCCAGGCCTCAGCTGATTGCGTGCCGGGCCTTGGCGGGTGTTGGAGGTGCGGGCATGACGGTCGTAGGGTCGGTCATAGTTTCAGACGTCGTGCCGCTCAAAAGTCGGGGGCTTTACCAAGGCTGTAAGCGCCCTCGTTTCGTACCAGCTTACGTCCACTGACCTCCACCTGGCCCAGTCACGAACCTCCTCTTCGGTCTTGGTGCTGGCGTCGGTGGGCCGCTCGGAGGATGGCTCGGCGACACCATCGGATGGCGCGCGGCATTCTTGTGCCAAGCTCCGGTGCTTGTTACCGGAAGCGCTCTGCTCTTCGTGAAAGTGCGCGAACCGGAAAGCGTGACATTCGCTGGATCCTCATCGACCCTCGCGGAGAAGCTCAAGCGGATTGACTATGCGGGGACGTTTGCGCTGCTTTTCACCTTGTTATCTTTTCTTGTCGGTCTGAACTACAAGACCACGGGCGGACACAATTGGACGGATGTGCGTGTGTGGAGCTGCTTGACTGCGTCGTAAGCTTTGGTATCTTGGTGAGACTGCTCGGTCTGATCTGCTTCCAAGAGCTATGTTGCTTGTCGCGTTTCTCGTGATAGAATTCAAATTCGCGGCTGAACCAGTTCTTCCCATCTCTATGCTCAAGTTGCGGACACCGGGATTCGTTGCTCTGGTGCGCTTTCTCTCGCTTCTTCCGCACTTGACTAAATCTCTTTGGAGAACAACTTCCTCGTCGCCGTCTTGACCTTTTCCATGATCTACAGCATTCCCCTTTACTTCACGGCGGCGTTCCTTCGGACGTCGACGAACGCAGGTGCTCACCTTATCTCTAACTCGGTTGGTATTTCCGTCGGGTCCCTTTCTGCAGGATGGTATATGCGGAGAACGGGACGCTACTGGAAACTGCAACTTGTATCGGGATTATCTGTCGCCTTGGCTGCTACGACCGTGGCGTTGTGGTGTGTGATTTGTCCTGTCTTCGCCATTATGTTCAATCTGACACGGTCTGTACAGGAACGACCGCACACCGGAGTGGTTCATGTTAGTCACATTGGCGCCGTTCGTCAGCATCACAGGCTTTGCTCTGTATATCATGTTACTGACTTGCGGATAGGGATACGGATATGCGACAATGCTCACTACGACTCTCCTTGCGCTTATTGCCAGTGTTCCACGCGACGACATTCCGATGGCCACAAGCTGTGAGGATTTCTCGGACCATACCTCTTGAGGCCCGCAGCTCATTGTACCATTTAGTGTCATATTTGTTCCGCACGACTGGCCAGGTGCTAGGCGTATCTCTTTCAGCAGCCGTGACACAGACTCTGCTCGCACACCAACTGCGGGCTCGGATAACTGGGGCACATGCTGATCAGGTGCGTAGACATTCCCGCGGGAAGCTTTTCACTTATGCATACTGAGTAGATCATCGCGCGCATCCTAGACTCGACGACGTATATACACACCCTCCCTGACGAACTGAAGAAAGCCGCCACGACAAGCTGGGCCCTCTCGCTGCACACAGTATTCTACTGTCAAATCGTTCGTCGTTCATGAGTGATTCGCCGTTCTTTCTTCGCTGAACGAATGACTAGGTCCTTGCTGGACTTTTACTGCTTTCTACGCTGCCGATCCAGGAGTGGCCGTTACCGGATAAAATCGCATCGACACCAGCAGCGCGACGGTCAAATGATGCCGAGGAGACCCCTGCTGGAGAGCAGTGATATGCTCTCATGACTGATCGACCCGTAGAGTACATTGATAGACCTCGTTATGGACTGGTCCTGTCGGATGTTTGAGGTTACCCGACGAGTGTGAAAGCGGAGGGTGTGGACATGCTGCACTCCCGACTTCACAATCCCGCCGAGAAACCTTTCTGTCTCTCATTGCTGACACAAATCCTCTTGCATGCGCTCGTGCGTCCGTTGCCCTCCGGCTGAAAACCATCGATTACTCGCTATGCACTGGGACTAAATTTCGCTACTTGCATCGCGCTAGTCATAGAACGTGAGGTCAAGTAGGAACAGTATCAGTATTGTCTTGCAGGAGCGCCTCTCCCCTTCCCAGTTCATTATAGACGTTACCATTTGAGGATCCGCTCAAGCTCATCAACGGCATCTCTGCTGACATCCTTCCACCGTGACATCTCTTTCCGCAGCTCTTGAACCCACCCCTCATCTGAATCAGAGATGATATCGAACCGGTCGCCAGCCCAAACACCGCGGTGGAGCTCGATGGAATCGTCCCGACCCATCGATACGGAGGAAGTCGAGGACAAGCATATACGCTCGAGGACAATGTGACCCAGAGACAAGAAATAGCACATCTGTGGGCGAGAGTTCCGATACTTGTCTTTCATCTTGAACAGCTCGATTTCGCGGACATACTCGTGTTTGGTGAGGTTTCGAAGAATGTGATTAGTGGAGCCAGCGGTCGAAACGACCACGATGTCGCCGCACCGGAAAGACTCCAGCAAACGACACAACGTCGACGCATGGAGATAATCAAGCTGACAGTTGCGCTTGCGGGCCTTGATACGCAGCTCAACATCGAGATACATTTTACGGTGCAATGGAAGGGCGAAGTTGGCGAATCCGTTTTCCCATACACTGTCATGGTCATGCCCATCTGTGATGCCGAAATACTGTGTTCTCTCTTCCGAAGAAAGGATGGAGTCGGGGATATCATTGTGGGCGAGTTCGCTTCCGAAGCAAACCAATCGATGTCCACTCCAGTAAAGGCGGCTGCAGAGGCGCTTCATACGCTCGTGTAGCAAGGGCCGGCACAGATCCCAAACGTGTTGGCACGTCATAGCGAAGAAAATGAGTTCCCCATTGTCAAGGTCCTCGCATATCAGGCTGAAGAGCTCGATGGGCAGACCGTGCAGCAAAATACACTCGGAGCTGGCGAGGACTTGGATGAGACAAGAGCAAGTGAGTGACACAACACAATACGTACCTTTGCTCGACTCTCATTGGACAGAGCCATGTGTGTTTACCACGTTCCAAGTTGAGCGAAAAAATGCCGCTTATTCGATTTCCAAATGCAATGGAACCTGGCTTGCACATCCCCACCACTGAATCCAATTCGCGGTATTGAGGGCGGCGAATCCTCTCTACTAGCCTATGCGAAACGTTTCCATCGAAAAAGCAGTCTCCTAGCTTGCTTAGTTCTTCACATGTTTCTTGAGTAAGGTTCACGACTTTCCAGGATTGACCCATGAGTGATAAGTGATAAGTGATAATATACACGGCATGGTCCAAGCGCTGAACGCCGTGTTCCCAAAATTATCCTAGCGCTATGTACGAGCTGTTTATGCGCCTTCGTTTTGGACCCCTTTCAGCAAACCCGACAAGCTATTCAGCTCATAACTCCGAACGTCTATCAAGGGTCTGCCTGGGGGGCAGTGTTTCCACGTCTATGCAGGGATCAGGGTGCCTGAATGAGCCAGTGTAAGGGTGATGCTGGTTGGTGCATCGGCTTGGACTCAAAGATTGCCATGACTTCGTACGCAAACTTTGCCATGAGTCCAATTGTTTCCCGGTGGAACAACATACGCCTGCACCCCAGGGACCTCCAGTTATTATGTAAAATGGCTTCGAGGCCCCCTCCGGAGGCCATCAAACCACCCCCTACCCCCTGATCGGAGGCCATCCTGGAGGCACCTTCCTAATTGGTACACTACCTGGCTATTCATCCACGGCCAGCATGGTAGGCTAGGCATTGACCCGAGTGTTGATATGTGCTGTAGTAGTGAGTATGAAGTCTCAGACAATGTCTTAGCTCACGAAAGCTTGTATTTCTTGCTTGCAAATGGCAGACCACTGGGCACACAAAATTTGGGATTTGAGCACATGAGCACTCCTCAGGTGCATAGAGCAACAGTATATATATTAATTCGAGGTTGAGCATGAGGTAGCTGTGCCCACACGCAAAAAATGAGATGTTGCTGAAGGGATGGTTTATGGCCTCCACGACCTCCCAGGGGCAGAAAAAAAGGTGTTGGGTAGCCCACAGGCCCTTGAATTCCGCTTCAATAGATCAATTTGATGCTTATGCTTTGTCAAAACAACAGCCCAGGATATAAATTAGATGCTGGTGCAGAGGCAGAACTAGCCTCCACCGCCTCCAGGGCTGGGGACCAAAAGCGGTTATTGTAGATTCAGCCACATAAACCATATTTCTGATGTTGTTTGTCCTAGTCAGAATGTCTGGGTATTCCAGAGAGACAGGTGGCGACATAGATCAGATGCTAGCAGCAATAGCAGAACTGGCCTCCATGGCCTCCACAGCCAGTGACTAAAAGCGGTTTTTTGGGTTCAGCCGCATAAACCATGTCTATGAAGTTGAAGGTCTTCATTATAATTATGAGGGTCCTTTAGTTAGATGTCTCACCACGTGAATCAGATGCTGGAGCAAATAGCAGAACTAGCCTCTGCTGCCTCCACAGGTTATCACTTGAAGAGTCTGAATGAGATGACAATGTAACAGATAGATGTTCTCATAGATAACTATGTTCTGCTATTTCTACCTCTGCATGCTAGTTTGATTGCAATAGAATGTTGAATTCAGAGAATGGGGGACCCTGGAGGCACTGGAGGCGCATGCAAGATCCAATCAATATCATCAATGCTATCAATGCCATCAATAGCATCAAGAGCATCACCGATCATTGGTAGATTGATCAACCAATCAGATGATGAATAAAGGTCAAACATTGGGTATATTCATTCTTGAGAGACACAGACTACATATATCCTCATGCTGACAGTGGATCAGTGGTCCCAGGACATGCCCCAATGACATATTGCATGCTTGTCTCAGGGACATATGATTAAAAATCGGAGTTGGCAAATGAGCTGAAAGTCAACTGAAGATGAGTGGTACAGTGGAGTACTTTCAGCTCATTTGCCAACTCCAATTTTTAATCATATGTCCCTGAGACAAGCATGCAATATGTCATTGGGGCATGTCCTGGGACCACTGATCCACTGTCAGCATGAGGATATATGTAGTCTGTGTCTCTCAAGAATGAATATACCCAATGTTTGACCTTTATTCATCATCTGATTGGTTGATCAATCTACCAATGATCGGTGATGCTCTTGATGCTATTGATGGCATTGATAGCATTGATGATATTGATTGGATCTTGCATGCGCCTCCAGTGCCTCCAGGGTCCCCCATTCTCTGAATTCAACATTCTATTGCAATCAAACTAGCATGCAGAGGTAGAAATAGCAGAACATAGTTATCTATGAGAACATCTATCTGTTACATTGTCATCTCATTCAGACTCTTCAAGTGATAACCTGTGGAGGCAGCAGAGGCTAGTTCTGCTATTTGCTCCAGCATCTGATTCACGTGGTGAGACATCTAACTAAAGGACCCTCATAATTATAATGAAGACCTTCAACTTCATAGACATGGTTTATGCGGCTGAACCCAAAAAACCGCTTTTAGTCACTGGCTGTGGAGGCCATGGAGGCCAGTTCTGCTATTGCTGCTAGCATCTGATCTATGTCGCCACCTGTCTCTCTGGAATACCCAGACATTCTGACTAGGACAAACAACATCAGAAATATGGTTTATGTGGCTGAATCTACAATAACCGCTTTTGGTCCCCAGCCCTGGAGGCGGTGGAGGCTAGTTCTGCCTCTGCACCAGCATCTAATTTATATCCTGGGCTGTTGTTTTGACAAAGCATAAGCATCAAATTGATCTATTGAAGCGGAATTCAAGGGCCTGTGGGCTACCCAACACCTTTTTTTCTGCCCCTGGGAGGTCGTGGAGGCCATAAACCATCCCTTCAGCAACATCTCATTTTTTGCGTGTGGGCACAGCTACCTCATGCTCAACCTCGAATTAATATATATACTGTTGCTCTATGCACCTGAGGAGTGCTCATGTGCTCAAATCCCAAATTTTGTGTGCCCAGTGGTCTGCCATTTGCAAGCAAGAAATACAAGCTTTCGTGAGCTAAGACATTGTCTGAGACTTCATACTCACTACTACAGCACATATCAACACTCGGGTCAATGCCTAGCCTACCATGCTGGCCGTGGATGAATAGCCAGGTAGTGTACCAATTAGGAAGGTGCCTCCAGGATGGCCTCCGATCAGGGGGGGTAGGGGGTGGTTTGATGGCCTCCGGAGGGGGCCTCGAAGCCATTTTACATAATAACTGGAGGTCCCTGGGGTGTACGCCTGAGAAATTCTATTTCTGGCATTGACTCAAGTGGCGGCATAGTGGGAACGTCGAGTTTGAACTTGGTCATAAGGGTGTTGCGCAGTTGGATGAGACTGACGTCTCCGTCGCATATGAGCAAGACATGTTCCGGCGTTTCCGGGGCGTTGTGGCATAGTCTGCACTTTCGCTCACTCGGATCAATCCGAGGCTGGCGGGCATCTGTCCATCTGAGTCTCTCGATCGCTAGTGAATGGCTGGAGAGGAGTAGCCGGGTGAGGGTTTTCCGGTGGTCTGGATTGGTAACAGACAGGTAATGACGGAAGTGCATAGGTTTCTGCACCAGTCGTCCTTTGGTATCCGGCTCTAGGCGTCCCCTCAGGAGGTAGAGCTTCGGATTATCCCATCGATCAATATCCAGTTGTAGATATTCACCCACGGCAGCCTTCAGCTTCTTGATGAGATCATCGATGGCCGCAGTTGTGAGCAAGGGGAGTGGAGGAAGCGGGCACTCGAATGGTAGACTTTGGAATACAGCTCTCAAGTCCCGCATCCATGAGTCAGCCCCGGTCGCATCCAGTGCCATCGAGTCTCTGCATGCAGCAACCACCAGCCTGGTGTCATCATCAATTCCAATCAGATACTTGAGATATGACAGTGCCAAGATTGGGCGTCGATACCGGATAGGCATGATCCCTGTTTCGGTGAAGAGTGGGCTAAGCATCGAGCGTTTGCCAAGGCCCAGAACCCGCCGTAGGAACTCATGTTGAACGTCCTCGAGTTCCTTTAGCAGGTTCAAGTCAGTGTCCAGTGAGATCTCACAGCCATGGGTCAGATGCGGGTCTATTAGCGCCATGTACAGTTTACGTGCATCCCACACTGGCAGAGACCCGATGACAGCTTGGAGTCCTAGGACTGTACCAGCAATAGCTCTCCCCTTGCTCGCCTTTTTGAGATAGTGATCGGCAAATATATGCCTGTGTGTTGACCGGATGTTCAAGCCAACATATTTTGTTGCTTCGACAAAGGCCACAATGTCAGGTCCAAAGAATAGCCTCGGGAGTTGTTTAGGGATGGTGCCAAAGATCATTGCATACGACTTGATAGCGTTCAGGATCATGAAGTTTGTCCGGCACCATTTCCACAACGCAGACATCTTCCGTTGCATTCCCACGGGAGTCATCGATAGCAATGCGACATCGTCCGCCTGCTCAAGATTTGTGATGAACACCCCAGCAAGGAGGATGTCCATTGTGGCATCCGAGACCATGCAGAAGTCTGAGAGGTAGATTATCCAGAGGATCGGAGAAGAGGTGTCCCCAATCAGAATACCAAGCAAAGCACGAAAAACATCTGACATTTCATTCTCATGTCGAACGATATACACCATCCGCCTGTAAAGCATTCGGAGAAAGTCGAATATTGCTCCTCCCGCTCCCGCCTTTCGCATTTTCAACCACAGCGTAGTCTGCTCCGTTGATGGGAAGGCATTACTGAGGTCAGCGAAGACAACATATAGTGGGCGGTTTTGATGGCGTGCTCGTTCAATTGCACATCGTAGAATGAACATGTTATCGTTAGTTCGGAAGCCCTCGCGGAAAGCGTTCTGTGAGGCTGGTAGTAGGTCTCTGCTCTTGCACCATTTTGTAAGGCGCTTATGGATGAGCAGAGTCGTCAGCTTCAAGAAACAGCTCTCTAGTCCGATTGTGCAGTAACTGTTTGGGTCCGACTTAGGCTTGCCTCCTTTGAGAATGCCTATGAGTATTGTGCGCAGCCAGACTGACGGTGTATCTGTCTCTGTGATGCAGCGATTAACGAGGTTGCAAAGCTGATCGTTTTCCAGAGCACACACGTCCGCATATGTTTGCTCGTCATAACCCTTTGCACTGGTTGGTGGGTGTTCCTTCAAGCGTAGCTTGGCCTCTGCCATGTCCTCGATCGTGAACGGGCTGTCGAATATACGATCATCCGTGGCGTCCCGAGTCTTGTCTGCGATGGTATTTGCAAGCTCTCTATCAATTTCAAGACGCTCCGCATCAAATGTTGGAGGAATGGGGGAGATGGGGTTCATTCTGGCCTTGAATATAGCCTTCAGATCACTCGCTGAGAATCCCGATGACACGGGAGCTGGGTTCATGATCCTCCTTGTAGCCCGCCACATCTCAGCCTCCGTGCTGGCCTCCACAATTGTCATTCGCTGTTCCAGCTGCCTCTGACGCAGTTCCACCCGGCCTCGATGAACGTTCAACGATGACGTGTGGTCCGTGCAGACTGCGGGTGTGGCAGGTTTTGGAGGTAGCGGGACATACTGTAGTTTTGGGGACGGCGACACTTCTATTGTATTCGAATACAGTGTTATGGTGCCAAGGGCTCTGAAAGCAGGTGGCCATGTGTGGGTGTGCTCGGTGGCCACAGGCTCGCTCGACCCCATCTGAGCCAGTATGTCGGCTGCATCGTTCCCGCCGTTCCCGCTATGTCCTTTCACTTGAATCAGTACCACTGGAGCTGGTCGAGCTTGAATGATAGCAATGACATCCTTGAAGATGTCTCCATTTGTGCACTTCCAGCCGAGGGATTCATTTTCCGGCGACCTGACGGCTATGCCCTCCATTGCGTATACCGAGTTGGAAAAGATGTGGAGCGTTTTCATCGGGTGAGCCATGAGAAGTGCTCTGTAGATGGCATAGATCTCCGCGCGGTTGTTTGTCTGCTCTCCCGGGGTGCGACACGCGGTGTTGCGTAGGTTGCCAGGACCCCAGTAGATGCCTGACCCCGCAGCTGCTCCCCCTGACCCATTTCCTTTGCACGCTCCATCAACGTAGATATGTTGGGGGGTTGATGAGACGACAGTGTTTCCAAGCAGCTTGGCAAGCTTTTGCTCATCAGTCAGTCTCGAGCATAGTACGTCAACGAAGAGGCGATCGAGAAATGACTCAGTCGGCAGCTGAGCTAGAACCTCATCTCGCGTCTTCTCCTTCCTGGTCCGTAGTGGTGACTGTCGCAGAGGGAGGGAGCGTGTTAGTCGTTGTGACGATGTTGACCGGGTGGGGGTGTGGCAGATGTATTCGAGGCGTATGGCGGCGTGGTCCGAGATGGACAAGTCCGGTGGCAAGACGTCGAAGAGTCGAATGCTGGGGAGAGCAGTCTGGTTAGCGAGGCCATAGTCGATCACTGAGTTGCCTTGAGGTTGGAACGATGTGTAGGCAGCGTTTTGAGTCCCCAGAGTGATGTTGCCGTTCAGGATTTCCAGACCAATGTCGCTGCAGAGGCGTAGGAGAGAGTGACCCTGTGGTGTAATAGGCTTGTCTTTATCGGGGCTGGACCTCACTATTGTCGGTGCCCCTCCCGCGTTGCCACTACGTGCATTGAGATCACCCATCGTTATGACGGCTTTTTCGCTGGCCTGAAGGGTAGCCATCGTCTCCTCAAACTTATCCCATGGATCCGCATCGGTCCAGCCATCTCTCGAGCTCTGGTGTGGAAGGATGTATGCATTCACAAGGAAGAGGTCGTCGAGTTCAACAACTGTGATGTCTGGAGAACAAAGATCGTCACGTACATGAGCGCCGAGACCATCAGCAACATATGTCAGGACACCGCCCCACGGCTCGTGTAAGCATTTGTAGTTTTGCGAATTTGCGTGTAATATCATGTTATTTGGGATGGGTAGAGAGATATGTCCATTGGGGCGTAGATGAGATTCTTGGACAAAGAAGATGTCGTGGGCTTTGATGTTGTCAAGAAAGTTAGGGCAGGTCAACTTAAGGTATGCATGTCCGTCTATATTCCAGCATTTGATGCGCAAGATGGATTGATTCGACAGCAGTACAGAGTGTGAAGCTACAGATGCAATTGGGGTGTATACAGAGCTATTTTGTGTGTTTAAGTTGCCTGCCCCCGTCAGTTTCCCGGCAGGGCCGGAGCGGGTCCTTGGAACGCGACGGTGACAGCCTCGAAGGTGGGGGCAGGAGCGGCAGCCCACGCATTGACCGCCTGAACCGCGTGCAGGTTGTGCGGGAAGGTGACGAGAACTTGGCTCTTGTTGGTTGGGCAGCATTGGGCCTGCAGCCCCTTGATGCCATCGGCCGCAATGGACGTGGCGTAAGGGGCAAGGCGTAGGAGGGACCGGACCTGACCCAAGATGTCTCGGCCCCACTTGAGGTCACCGATGATGACAGGAACCACCCCGGTAGGGACGTGGACCGCTGGGGCATGCATGACGGCGGGGGTAGGAGTGGCGGGGGAGTGAACAGCCGGGGCTGCTAGGGCATCAGGAGCCGCCATCAGCATTGCGGCAGGAGCCGTGGGCGGTGCGTGGTGATTGTAGGACATGGGAGGTGGTGCCATGGGGGGTGCGTGGTGGTTGTACAACCCGGGGGGTGGAGCCGTGGGGAGGGAGAGCGTGCTGCTCCCAATGGCGATCTTCTTCACCACCGGGACCGAGATGCCGTTGTTGGTGAAACCGTCCGAGGGGGCGGCGCGTTTCGCACCCTGCTCCAATGCTGCAATAGGCGCAGCAACGAGGACAGCGACAGAGGCGACCACCTTCTTGACCTGGCTGGTGAGAGACCCAAGCTGCAAGCGTAGTCCTTCGACAGCCTCGACAGTGTTGTTGTTGGCGTTGATGAGCTGCGCCAAGATAGGACTAGAGGCGGGGCTGGAGGTGGTGGCATTGAAAGAGGCGGTAGCGGTAGCAACCGCGTCAGCGATAGCCTCGTGGTAGCCGGTGCGCATGACTGCGAGGTCACCCTTAAGGGCACGGAGATCATCCCCAACTGCAGCGGCGACGTCTTCGACCCGCGCTGCAACTGCGCTGATGTTGCCATCAAGACGACGCACTCCAGCCACGCCCGACTCCGTTTTGCTGGCCGCGGCTTTCAGGGGCGACGCAGCGGGAGCGAGAGCGGAGGTGGGACCTGGAGTCGAGACAGGAGTGGGAGTGGGCACGGGGGTGGGAGGCTGGGTGGCTGGGGTGGCCGCAGCAGGAGCGGCGGCAACGGCGATGGCGGCGTTCAACAGGGCTGCTGTTTGCCCTGTCATCGAACGTTTCGACGAGGGAGTGATGAGCATACCCTCAGCGTTGGGGCCGGGAGCATGGGTAATGGGGCCGCCGGTTTCATCAGGGTGGATGGCACTGACATTTTTCACGGTGGGGAGGGCCGGGGGAGGAGCGATTGGCGTCGAAGGAGCAGGGGTGCCGGTAGCAGGAGCAGGAGTGGCGCTGGTGGAAGGCATGCTTCAGGTGCGGTGAAGAAAGTGGGCAAAATGCGATTACGCACTGTGGACCTTTGTCCCAGTATTTTTATGACCAGGGCCTTAGAATGCGTCTGCAGCTCGCGCCGCGGGGCCTGCAGCGAGGCAAGGGTCGTGTAGCTGAGGGGTCGTGGCTGTGCTGAGCAGGGGTGGTGTACTCGTACGGCGACCGAGTTGGAAGCAGAGGGACCCGCGTGGATGCCCTCGTCTAGGACAACACGAGACTAGAGAGGAGGAGAGGTGCCTGACGAGACTCCGGTGAGCTTTTCTCCGGGGTACAGTGAGGAAGGGGGGACTTCGAGGGTGTCGAGCGAGAGAGGAAAGCGGAAGGATGTGAAAATTTCACGTTTCTCTGAGGTTTCTCCTTCAATTTTTTGTGATAATGGTTCACGTCTGTATCCGTATGCGATTCTCCTCACGTCCTGTAGCTTTTCCTTTTGGAGGAAGCGGTGGACGGTTGTTCGAGGTGTTTTTGAATCAGGGATGATGATGGTAGGTATTCATCCGCCATCAGTATCACTCCCAGGTTGGGACAAGCCTACAAGGTAATGAATAGGACGCAGCACGGATGTTTGGTCGTGTTATTGAAATTAGCCCTTCGAGTTCTCCAATCGGACTCAAGAGTCAGTACTCATTGACCTGGATAATGCGTCCATGGGGATTGAGACAAAAATGAGTGTCATAGAAGTTGGTCTTACAATCTCCTGATCACACTGATATAAGTTCACTCCAGACACGCCCATACGAAGATGCGCTCGAGCTCATCAACCGTGTCTCTGCTGACATCCTTCCACCGTGACGTCTCCTGCTGCAGCTCTTTCACCCACTCCTCATCTGAATCAGGAATGATGTCAAACCGGTCGCCAGCCCAAATGCCACGGCAGAAGTCGATGGAATCGTCCCAACCCATGGAAGTGCAGGGATCCGAGGACCAGCAGATGTGCGCAAAGACGATATGGCCAAGGGTCAAAAAATCGTGGATGGTCAGTTTCTTATCCCAGGAAGGGAATTCCGGATACTTGACTTTCATCTTGTCCAGCTCAGTTTCGCGGACGTACTGGTGTTTGGTGAGGTTTCGGAGAATGCGGCTGGGGGAGGCAGTAGCGGAGTGGACCACGATCTTGTTGTACAGAATGATGGGAAGCGAAGGACAGGGCGTCTGGGCATGGCAAAATTCGGGATGGCAGTTTCGCTTGCAGACCTCGCTGAGTAGCTCAGAGTCCAACTGAATTGGAGCATCTAGTGATGGAGCGCTGGGAAATGCGTAAAATTCTAGACAGTAACCGTCCTCAATGATGGTGGTGGCTCCCCCTGGGCCCTCGGTGCTGAGATACTTGATTCTCTCGTTCGCAGAAAGGATGTAGTTTGGAATATCATTATTGGTCAGAGCGTCTCCAAAGAAAAGCAGTCGATGTCCGCTCCAACAATGGTGGGCACAGAGGCTTTTGATACGCCCATATAGAAGGGGGCGGCACAGATCCCAAACATGCTGGCAGGTTGTAGAGAAGAAAACGAGATCCTCGTTGTCAAGATTGTTGCAAATGAGACTGAAAAGCTCAATGGGTAGACCGTGGACCAGAATGCACTCGGAGCTGGTGGGGACATATATGAGACAAGAGCGAGGGACAAGACATGGCTCGCACCTTTGCTCAACCCTGACAGGACAGACCCAAGTGCGTTTGTTGTGTTTTTTGTTGGCCGAGACCAGGGTGCTTGCTCTCGGCCCAATCACAACGGAGCCTGGCTCGCACATTTTTACGACAGAGTCCAACTCGAGGTACTGAGGTCGGGAAAGCCTCTCCACAAGTTCCTGTGCAAAGCCTCCATGAAAAAAGGAGTCTTCTCCGAGGCTTTGGGCGGTTTCTTGAGTAAGATTAACGAGTTGCCAGTGTTGACGCATGGGTATGCACCACTCCCTGGTGAACACAAAGTAAGCAATAGGCGACAAGAATGTTTCGTCGTGTTATTGAAACAAACCCCTATCAAATTAGGTCAGTTCTGACATTCCAGGACCCCGATCACGTAATGCATGATGCGGTTGAATCACTCCGGCAGATCGCGATTCGCGAATAGATGAGACCTAGAAAATTGGTTTTTCTGACTGATATTCCGATACAAAAATAAATTCAGATTCCTTACTCAATACATGAAGAAAAAGATACTACCTTATCTTTCCTGATATACGAGATATATCTCAGTCACCGCAGGTGCATGCGAAGGTTGAATCAATGGTGCAGATGACGAATCGATGCTAGTGCGGGGCGAAGATGGTGGTCGGCATAATCAGCTCAAGCACTTGGGGCATCTCCCGATTTTAGTGATGTGCTACTGGACCATGCACACATCTCGTGTGGGCTGATACCTAGAATCGGTCACAGTTTCTATGTATAACTATGAACTGCGAAAGCCCTTGCCCGCATCGAACCATCAGTGCCTCGTGCAGAGGCTCGCTTCCACCCTCTATAGTAGTTTTAGCCGAGTCTCCTCTAAGTATTCGGAGCACATACGACAGACCTCGCGCAGTCGATCAAGTATCCGACATACCATCGGACAGACACATTTTCCGCGAATGACTGAGCCACCTAGTATTCCAACGCAAAACACTGAGGGGTTGTACTTACAATTGTCCAGTGGCTGCATTACTTCGACGGCTGGTACTTGGACATCAAGCATAGACTATCCATCGGGTCACAATTAGGATCCTGGGAAACAGTTCGGCCAAAAAAATAAGGGATGAACGGATTTGACGACAATCGGGTGGATCCCCGCTTAGACGGTCAAGTGAAACAGAGATACGATGTGTCTTCAGTTTCTTGCATTGTTTGGAGTGGCCGCATTTCGTAAACCTATTGAATACATCCAGCAGCACTTCGGTCAGTTTTGGTGGTCCGTCAAATTACATGGAGATATGGTATATGGATTTACACAGTCATCGTGTGTTTGACTGTCTGCAATGGGCTCATAACGAGCCCGGATTCATTTGTGTTCGTCCTGCACAGCAGCGACGGAGGCTCGGAGTGCGTGGCTCCTCGGAACCAGACTGTGCGATCTGAATTTGTGGTGGCGTCAGATCCGTTGGAAAGCGCTTCATCTGTGACCATCATTTTTCGCGAGACCATGTAAATGATGATGGTGGGGTAGATCCCCTGCAAGTCTGTGATCAGCGCCGGGTTATTGGCAAATTTGATGGTCTCAGACGCACGGAGATGTTGGGCTGGAACCATTCGAAGCCGAAATCGGGACCGTAATAGCCAAAGTCACCGAGCATTAGCAGGATCTTTATCGAAGAGAGCAAGGAAGTTGAGCTATGAACAGAGAGGAGGCGAGAAGAAATCCCCCTCACCCAGAAGGCGCAGTACAGTCCACCCGTCTCCATCAGCAAAATCAAGACGCTCTCCACCGTGGTATGCTCTTTGTCGGATCGATTCAGGTACTGCTTAACATTCCGCCGGTAGTACCTGTCTGATACTTGGGCGACGAGTCAACGACTGGACGAGACCACACCAACCATAATTTGTAGCTGATCAGCGCCGTCGAGAGGAAGTTGGTGAACAGCAGTCCCAGCGTCCCCAGAAAGTTTTGCGTCAGTCTCGGGTATCGCACACCGTCGAACTGGGTTCTGAAGTTGAACACCATCAGCGTGAGAGACGTCGCTGGAGACATCGTTCAGGAAAAGTGGCAGCGGGGAATTTGTCGGTGCCTACCCCCTGTCGCGACGAGACAGAAAGCGAGAACGGCATGGATGATGCGGTGATTGCGCCAAATCACCCACGCGCGCCAGACGACGATGATGTCGCTGAGGAAGTACTGCCCGGATCAGATGAGCGCGGGCCGTCGGCCGAGGAGCGCTGCTGCACGCACGGTCAATCTCCTCAAACACGTCTGCGCAATGTTGAGGCGCCGAGTAATCGCGGACGGGTCGGTGTACTGCGCCGCCAATGTCCGAAACTGGAGCAGGATGAAGCCCATGTACATCCCCAGGTGCGCTGTCGCAGCGAGAAGCATCGTGACGGTGATTGCCAGAAGCGCTTGTCTCGCGATATTCCCGCGCAGACCCTTCCGACTGGAGATAACAGCAGCAACCCGTGAGCGTCGGCGAGCATGCGGGCCTCGCGCGCGACGTACATCAGCGTGTAGCTCGACATGGCCCCCAATGAAAGAAACAGCCCTTCCGGCGCGTCAGTGCGTCTGCGCGTGTGGCTCATTCGGCCCGGATTAGAACACACCATACGAGCCCGCCGCGGCCCCCACATTCAAAAATACGATCTTCAGCTGGTGGATGTCCGCGTCGTCGAGCCCTGCATCGACATCTCGAGGGGCGAACGTGGATGGCATTGGCACCCAGCGGAGTGGAGTGGAGTGGGGAGGTTGCCAACGGGCGTGCGATGCAGACGACGGCCTTTTATGTGTCAGAGCCGAACGAGACTTCGCATCGAAGGTACTTGTGATCTCGCTAGATGTCATGGCCCGCAGTGACGCTGTCTGGGATTACCGTAAGCGTGACATATTCCGGCGAGGGCCAAGTTGCGGGCGATGTGCCGGCGAGCAGCGCGATGGCATGTACGTCCAAGTCAGCGTCCCGCCGGCGGGAAAAAGTTAGAGAGCAAACCGGCATGCGAGCGGAGAGGGGGCCGCGTCCACCCGGGTGCGGCGCGGCTCACAAACGTGACGCCGCCTAGCACACTCGTGCCTATCCAGCTCTTGGCAGGCGGCCTGGCGGCTTCATTTGATTCATGCACACATCTGCACTCGAGTCGACTCTGGATTGAGCACACAAGTCGCACTATGGTTCTCTTCTCAGGCTCGGCCTTGCGTCTTACGTGTATGACATAGCGCACCACAGATATATAAGACGGATTCGCCACCACTGTGATCATCAATGGGAAGTTGGAGCAGCGGAGGGCATTACAGCAACGACTCGCTGTTCTTTTGATGCAACGAGTTGAAATCGGCCTTGGGCTAGCCTCGGCCGGTTTCAAAAGCCGAGACCTCTTCTATGGAGAAGACCCATGCGAAATGCGGCCGAGATGATAAGGACTTGAAGGCTCGTCAGAGCGGTTCATTTAGACAAAGCCAAGCGCGCATGGAGATCAATCCAATCAAACACATTGAAAGCAAGAGGTTGTCTGATCGAGGACAAGTGGCGATACACGGAGAATAACTGGGCAGTTGTGAATCAATGGCCAGTTGTGGAGGACAGATCACATTGTGAAATTAGAACATGAGATCAGATCCGGAATGGTGTAGGGGTTAACATTGTCGCCTCTCAGTGACGTTTGTAACTGTCGCGACAGCCCGGGGTTCGATTCCCCGTTCCGGAATCTTTTGCATTCACTCGTAAGGACACCTTCCTGATGTTGTCTGGCAGGAGTAAAAATTTTGATACATTTTCTTTTCTTCTTTGGTAACCAGCTATCACTGTCAATGATAAAGAGCAATATAGATCCACAATTGAATACCTGGATCTGACTCATTCCAGACCCAGAGTTCTTCAATTTTGCGTGTGATTGTTACACACTGTTCAAGGGGAGATGGGAAAAGGCCAGAGACCAGAGTGTGGAGACCAGAAGACAAGAGCAAAAAAAATGCATGGCCAAGTGCCCAAGGAGCATAGCATTCTCTGACATGGGGTTTGGAGTGAAATTGAGACCGGTGGTCAAATGCCAAAATGAAATTGAAGGACTGGTCTGCATTGCTGAGTTCATTGCTATTTGCCACTAGTGATTTAGGTTCTAATTCATTTTAAAGAAAATAGAACAACTGAGTGGGCCCTGGATGCATGCATGTAAAATAACACATGTGTGATCCAATCACTTCTCTGACCAAGTCTACTGAGAGACTGTGCAATAAGATTCTCCGTAAGGATGAGTTGAGAACACGATTGGCGTACATCCACCTTTGCAATGCAAGATGCTGCAATGAGATGAAATGATTTCGGTGTTTCCGTTTGGCGGGACTGTGATTATCCGGATCCTGACTTCCCCTGACAGACACGAGTTGTAATACTCGTTGTATTGGCAAGTACGCACTGATTGCAACGATATCATATCCTGGACTTTCCGTGCAAGCTGTCACTGAGTGAACACGGTCCTCCCGTTGGCAGGCGCGGACTCTGAAAATTGGATTGTTTGGGGCAAGCTGTCTACCCCGCGGTGTTCTCAGCTATGACAGCTTGAAGCCACCCTTCCACAGCGACCCAAGAGTATTACTCGGATCGTAGAGGTCTCTTATCATCCGCATCCTGTGTAGACTTTCGGTCCCGAGTCCCGCCATTACAGCCTGGGACTCAGCAGCATAGTTCATGTAGATGAACGGATGCAGGAGTTTGTGCTCCTGAGCTGTGCTCTCCGCCCATTGCTGGAGCTCGTCCGAGAGCCTCAAGAAGAGCTCTTCATCTGCCGAATCTGACCACCGCACCATGCAGTAGACGACTGGCGACGAGTGAGCCAAATGGGCATCAACAAGGCGGCTTCACTGACCGATGAGATCCCCGTCGGCGGGATTAATGCCAGAGGGATGTCCGCCACTCTTCTGACTTGCTTCCGCGAAGCGCCGATTGAGCGGCTGCGAGATTGCGCCCCAGGTGAAGCCAGAGCGCCGCCGATAGCCGTCGAAGAGGGCAGCGCCACGGAGATGCATGTCCAGCAGGAACTTTCCATCAGGTTTCACGGTCAACGTGAACCAATGCACCCGCGAACTCCCTGGGGACATCGATTCCCACTCGTCCATGACAGATCCCCAACTGTCGACGCGCATCGTGCTGAACAGGGATTCCTGCATCTGGCCTTCCAGATCCGAGTATAGGGATGGTACGGAAACGGGTGAGAGATAGACGGTCGGAGACCACACGACATATCCGTCTTGGACCGGCTCGTAGACAAGCCCAATGGCAATCGAGCCTGCCGGGTCCTGATCGAGCTTGGCGGTCACATTTGTGAGCACTTCGAACATTGCTTCTGCCTTGTTTAGCTCATACACCATGATTCCGCCCCAGACCTGCTCTAACGGGAAGGTCTTCATGTCGAAACGCGTGACGACACCGAAGTTTGTGCTACCGTATTTGAGCGCCCAGAAGAGATCCGGATGTGTCTCCGCGTTGACGTCCAAGATCGAACCGTTCGCAATCACGACCTGGTAGTTCACGACACTTGAGCTCCCGAACCCATGCTCGGGTGACAGAGCAGAGAGCCCGCCTCGAGGGTGATGAGAGGGTAAACGCAGGTGATGACAAACAGCGTACCGCCGAGAAGGAAGCCACCGACACCATCGCTCGGTAGACGGCTCCCGGCCGTTGTCAGATTGAATGGAGCCAGTGCCTCATAAACCTCCCCCCAGCGACTCCCGGCACCGAACGAGACGAGCCCAGCCTCACTCGCCAGGGAGACCGTATTCATCCGACCCAAGTCGATCGTGAATCCCGTTCCGTTGATGTTACTCGAGCCAGCGGCTACCATATGACCTCCAGAGCGGACCGCAAAGTGGCATTCGTAGTTCGCGGCTAGCGTAACGATCGCCGAGACCTCGGGAGCGGAGGTGGGTGTTACGCGGCATCGCGGCAGCAGGTCGGATTGGGCAAGAGAGTGATATGTAGCTTGTTGAAGCGCGTACTCAGACGAATGGGGAAAGAATACGAGGCCGGGGAGCGCATCGTTCAGGACGGTACACTAGGCGACACGCAGCGTGAGACAGGAGAAGGAAGCAGAATACAGCATCCGTCCACGTACACAGCTCGTGGCCACTTCAGAGACATCGGTTTTGTTCTCGTCCACCCATATGCTTGCCTGAAGCAGATCCGCAAGCTCGTCCATTATCCCAATGGGCCGCGACTCCATTGCAAGGTGTGGCGCATCCTCCGCATTCAGAACGGCTTGCACGTGGTCCTCAGGCTGGTGAGAAGCATGTGTGCCGGGCAGTATCAGCGTGTAGGACGCCAAAAACGCGAGGCACGCGAGGCGACGGAACATGTCTGAGGGACAACGTTACTCTCCACGGATGCGGTCTGATGCATCAACTGTTTGACATTGATAAGCGGAGTGTCTCCACGTTTTCATTGCCACCCGATGTCGCTCCGAGTGCAGAATTGAATACGATTCGAGTGCGTGCATTTTGACGGGAAAGAGAACGGATGAACCAATGAATGACACATCGCAAAGTCGATGTGGCTGTGCCCTAGAATCATCGACTCCGACCGAATTGGCGAATGTGCCTTGGGACAAAGATCAAACCAAAGTAAAGCTATACTGATTATGCGAGGCTTGCTTGTGCCTTCTAGAGTCTCTTTGTGATTGATGCAGTCCCACGAGGCGGGACTAAGAGCTGCTCGAGCCCCAGGGTATCAGGTGCTATGCTCGATTCATGGATAGTCCGGGGTTCGGGCAGGTTCGGCCCTTCTCGGCCCTTCGGCGATTCAAACCGCGTGGAACTTTCTGGAAATGATGAGATGCGTCATCCGTAGGAGCGCTTTGACAAGTTGGGAAACGGAGAAACCGGCGAGGAGTGGAGTGATATGTTTCCGCGGAGGCTCTCCCCATGGAGGTAAAGATTCGCCAGGGTGCTTGGGACCCTGGCAGACATCCCGCCGCGCTTGTCAGCAATTTCCGCGTCGAGGACACTCGTCTCTCGTCCATCAAAGCACAATTGACCTGTGGACCCTTGATCTGTGCTCCGAAATCAGTGGCAAGGTGGAACCTCGGAAAATGCTCGAGTAGGTCGTGCGAGATGAAATAAAAACATGAGATGATATGCCGGCACTGGGTTGGCTGTGTCCAGATTCTCGACCTCTCCGTCGCCAAAGATCGCAGCTTCCCCGCCAACCCGTCGCAACCGAGAATCTCCTCAAGTCAAACACGAGCTGTGATCAAACTCGCTTGGGTGATGAGGTGAGGCGGGCACGTGACCTTGCAATGCGGCCAGCGGACACAGAAGCCGGAGGGCACTTCTTTCTTCCTGCATCGATATCGACGGTGCCCGTCTTGTTGCACGTCGCTCCCCACGGTATGGCCAGCGCCCCACTCGGTCTAGTTCCTTGTACACTGTGAGTGCCCATCTCCCCCTGGAAACACCGTAATTTTTTCTGATCGGAGCCATCTTAGAATCTAGACGTACGTATTGTCAGTCGACTTGCCATGTTCTTTCAGTAACCGTCTTTGACCGCTCTTTGCTCACAGTCTAATGGACCCTGACCTACCCCCGGATGTTTCGGGCTTCCTTATGCCCTCGAACGACCACGACCACGTTCTCCATGACCTTGATCTACCCTTCTCTTTCCCCGGTTACCCTTCTCATGGATTCGATTGTACCACTACCGCTTCCTTTGACTTCGGAGAGACCCATCGTCCCGACCCTGGATGCAGTTCATCTGGATACGGGTTCTCATCTGTATATCCTTCTCCACCTTCCCCGGCGTCGCGAGAAGCGGGGCACCTTCCCTTACCGGGCACTGGTGCCGCCCACCAGTTCGGTGGCCTACTGGACTCGCCAGTTGTCCACGTCCTGAAGGGTCCCCCCACTGCCGCATCCAGCTCTACACCGAGTTCCATGCCGTTGTCCCCTCCGCCGACTATTCAAACGCCTATCCATTCACTGCCGCCGTCGGACCCCTACGTATCGCCGCCGTCGCCGCTCAGGCCTCTTTTGAGGATTGCTGAAACCGCACCGGCGACGCCGCAACAGTTGCTATCGCCCATCTCCCCCGAATGGCCCATAGGTCGCAAGCCGGCCGACGAGTTGTTTGCGGAGGGCGGGAGCATGCTCATGTCGGAGGGCGACTACGTCAGTGGAGACGTTTATGGATCGGCTGATGAGGGACTCGTTGAAGGTTCCGCAGCAGCAAGCGTGTTGTTGGGCTGTGCAGACGTCCCAGCGTCTTCGTTTGAGGACAGCGCGACTTCCCCACTCGACGAACTGCTTTCGTTGAAGAGCGTTGCGCCAGATACATTTTCCAATGATAGTTTCCTTCCATTGTCGCCCTCCCCCTCCCCTCCGCGCACATGGATGTCCCCTCCGTTGGAGCTTTCTCCACCGTTTGATTGGGACCAGCTGGAGTATTCTCCGCCTTGCTCACCAGCGCTGCGCTCCTTTGCATCGCTTTCATCCGACAGTGCAAGCGACGAGCTCGAAGAAATCGACTGGGAGATTGAAGCCGAGCGCAGCGTGGGCATGTCTCCAGCGTGCCGCATACACTTGTCCTCTCTACCGGCATTCGAGGCCGACGATGATCTCGGACTAGTCGATCCGGACACAGACATCGACACCCCATTTCCTGGCAGCTCTGCCGATCCGCTGGAGTTGTCCTCCCTCCGAAACGCACTCTGCTTGAATGTTCCGGACCAGGTACCCCCCGCCAAACCGCCTTCCATCCTAGATCCGTTTTCCTTCGATGAGTTGCTGGCCTGGTTGCCTCCCCATCTCGACCAGGACGAACTCAAAGGCCTGTACCGCGTTCGTTCCAATGCGCATGCGATGCTGGATGCATGCTCAATCGCCAGTAGCTCCAGCTCCCAGGCTGTGCCTGATGGCATCACGTGGGACCACGAGCTGCGCAAGAACGTGCCGAGGGACTCAGGCGAGCCTCGGCGCATCCGCAAACGGGCAAAAGAGCAGGCTCGGGAAGTCGATGCCATGATCGGCTTGGCTCTTGGCCTGCTTCCCGAGTCCGAGCCGCGCAAGGAGAAGAACGACGACTGCTGGAAGCGGGACAAGGCTGGGCTCGCTGGGCTGGAGAGCATCGACCAGCTTGTTGCCCGCATGATTCTCCGCCGTCGGGAGCGATGTGTGCGTGGTTTGGAGAGCCCCCGCAAGCTGGTGCACCGGCCGTCAGCCCTGTCGCTGACGACATCTGCAAATTCACCCATTTCCTAAATATATTCTGCTTCATCTTTACTCAGTTATATCGCTTTCTGCCTCTCCATCTCGCATACTATTTCCCGCTATACATCTTTCCGCGCTACCACCCCCCGCCACTAGCTGTATTTTTACGCCGGAGTCGTTGCTCTGTTTGTGTTGGCTACGCTAGTTACATACGACTGACGATTTGGATGAATTAAACAAATTCTTGTGCTTGTGATTTAATAGTATTGTCATCATGATTATAGTAGCTAGCTTCGGATACTGGGCGGGGACTCGGCTACAACTACTAAGTATAGAGGGTGGAAGCGAGCCTACTTCATGATCGCAGGCGTGGACAGGGTGAGTGTGCTACAGCCCAGAATATCGACATCAAGCGAGGTACATTCTCACCCGGCCGTCGTCGGCAGCAGTCCACACATTGCCGCCAACAGCTCGGATGCTTCGCGTCGGATCGCAGTCAGCCCCAACGAGCTCCATTTCCACCTTGACCGTCCCTTCCGCAGTCAGCCGCGCCGCGAACGGCAGTCCATCATCCGTCCCAACGAGCAGTGTTCGTCCGCGGAATTGCAGGTCACACACGCCAGCCTCTCCTCGCATGAAAGACGTCAATGGCGTCCCCAGCGAGCGGGTGTCCCAAATGTCCACTACGCCAGTGCCGGACCCAGTGGCCAGCAGACTCTCCACCGCAGAATACGCGATCTTCGTGAGCGGGGCGGGGCCCGCAGGCGACCGGAACACGGACGTCCTGCTTCCCAGATCGAAGGCTTCAAATGTCCTATCCTGGAATGCGCAAAAGACGGTCTTCCCGTCTGTTGAAACTTCCCTCGGGTCCGGCACCCCTGGTGCCGGTCCCAGCGGATTGGGATAGCTCACGCCAGCCGCATCGCCCAGCGACATGCTGGTTACTGGTGAGAAGCCCCCGCTTCCAGATGCGAGCGTGTGGATCTTCTCCCCTGACGAAACGTCCCATAGCCTGACTGTCCCGTCGAGAGAAGATGACAGCACATTCCGGCCCCGATCGACGATCGCAATGCTAGTGATCGCGCGTCGGTGTCCGAGCATCGTCCGCGCCGATTTGAGCGCGGTGGAGGCTAGGTACGGGTCGGCAGGGAGGATGCAGAGCGTGAAGTCTGCGCCGGCAGAGAGGATGACGCGCGAGGAGGGGAAGAACTGCAGCGACGAAGCGGTGCTTTTGTGGACCTTGCCGAAGGCGGTCTCCTTCGGCGGCGTCTTCTTCTCAGAAGAGTAGATGTGCACCGAACCATCGAGGAAACCTGTGGCAAACTGCGACCCGTCGGGTGCGATGTCGAAGGCGGTGATTCGGTGTGGCTTGGAAGCGATGAGTGCAGGTAAGAGCCGAGCACATACACACATACATACATGTTGAGGATTAGAGCGGTGCGGGTCGGCGTACTCGTGTGTCGGTAGAAGCAGTTTGGTTTCTGGAAACCGTCCCTCCGAGGAGACAAGGTAGGCGGTCTGGGCGTGAAGATTTGACCACGGCATCCACTAGTCAGATCCACGGCTTACATCGCCCCCGCTCAGCTTCTTGAACTGAATGCCATCCGCACCCTCCAGTACGACCAGATCCCGATCGACCTCGTCGAGTGTCACCTGCACTTTGCTGTGGACAGAAGATTCCGATTGTTTGTAGTACGATAGCCAGAACGTGTCCGAAGGTACAAGGCCAGCCCGGACATCTTTAATCACGTCACGAAGCGTAGGTTGAACCGATACGATGGGGAGCCTTGAGACATCAGCCATGATAGTACGCGTCAAGGGCAGCGATGACGCGTTTGATTGCGTGACACGTTCCGGCCGGGCCGAGTCACTCTTCGTCATACGCCGTCTATCAGCTTCAGTCTGAGTTCGGCGTCCGATTTGGATGCTATCCCCCCTGCAAGCCATTCTTCGGAATTATCCCTTGACATCTGTGCATATCCGACGCAGCGCTTTGGAATCAAGAATGCCGGCGAAACGCAAACTTTCTACCGTGGCCATCGAAAGCTCGTCCGCCGTGGAGATTGAGTCGTCTCCCCGCAAAAAAGCTCGAGCTGGTGAATAGATCATCAGGAATCTCTATGGAAATTTCGCTCCGTCTCACTGAACTCCTACAGTTCGAGTCTCGAAAACCAAGTCGGTGTCCGTTGCCATTCGTGACAAAGTCGACAGTCCTTGGAAAGTTGGAGCCCATGTCTCCGCAGCGGGAGGACTCGAGAACGCCGTGAAGAACGCCGTCCAGATAGGGTGCGTTTTCCCTCACTAGAATTGATCGAACATGAAGCACCTGCAGCGCACTCTCGTTCGCGCTCTTCGTCAAATCCCAGCGCAAGTGGACATCACCCGCCCTGACCGCGTCGACCATCCTAGCATTCAAGACCGCCATGCTCGAGCACGGGTACGACGCGAAGCATGTTTTGCCCCACGGCAGCTACCTCATCAATCTTGGAAACCCAGACGCGTGAGTGTTCGACACCGGGTTGAAAGTGATGGTGCTCACCCTGACCATGGACATCAGAGACAAGCGGAAGAAATCTTTTGACTGCTTCCTTGATGACCTGCAACGATGCGAGAGCTTGGGTCTCCAGCTATACAATTTCCAGTACGTTCGATTCGGGTGGATGAACCAGTTTTAGACCGCAAAATTTAGCCCAGGTTCGACCGTGGGCGAGGCCACGATAGAGGAGTCCATCTCTCTCATCGCCGGTTGTATCAACGACGCACACCGGGCCACCCAAAGTATCGTCACCGTTTTGGAGAACATGGTCTGAGAGCGTACCCTCCGCGTCCGTCTCGTCAGTCTCACCTGCCGTCTTATCTACAGGCGGGGGCCGGGAACATCATCGGGGGCGACTTCCGGCATCTAGCAGAGATCATCCGTCAGGTTGAAAACAAGTCTAGAGTGGGAGTTTGTTTGGACACATGTGCGTTCGCCAATACCATCCAGCGCCTATTAATATCGTCCAGGCCATATGTTTGCCGCAGTGAGAATCTACATGTACCTTGTATGTGCCGGAGCTTTGCCGATTCGATTCAGGGATACGATCTCCGATCCAAGGAGGGCTGGGAGTGAGTGCCTCGGCATCGTCGTCTTCGGCATGACTACTGCTCATCACATGCATTATGCGCATGTAGTAAGATTGGTGAGCGCCCTGTCAAAATCAGTAGCCGGTGACTCAAAATAGTGCCCTAGTCAGAGACTTTGACGAGCAAGTCGGTCTTCCCTACGTCCGCGGGATGCATCTGAATGATTCGAAAACGGCGCTTCACTCCAAGAAGGATCGCCACGAAAATATCGGCCTGTGAGTATTTTTTTCTGCTGCGCATCACAAATTTGGCAACTCATGTGGAGCGATTGAAGAGGTCACATCGGCCTCGAGGGTTTCCGCTATATCCTCAAGGACACTCGCTTTCAGGACATCCCTCTCATTCTAGAAACACCGAGCGCCGAGGATCCAGCGGTATGGGCGACGGAAATAACGACATTGCATTCCCTCTCTGGTTCTTCGGGAGAGATAGCAGAATTGGAGCCTCTGATAGATGCGCTCAAAGAGGTTGTCAAGAGCGCCGGGTCGAAAGGCAAGAAGACAGCAGGTGGAAAAAAAGCGACGTCGGCTAAGAAAGGACGTGGCAAGCCTGCAGGCGACTCTCCAGACAGTGCAGATGGTGTGGATGGAGATGATTGAAAAGCGCATCTAGTGGCCGAGTTTTCGAGATCCATTTATCGCCGCAAGATTCCCCTTCACCCGCCGACAGCAAAACATGCGCTGAAAACTGCATTGCAGCTCAAAAAGCGTCGTGATAATGATCGAGAATGACGGCACAACAAACGACGATAGTCCCCGCTGCTCAAACATTGCAAAGCCATGTCATTGAAAAGGTGATAAAAGTGGCAGTCGTCCGAGAGACGAAAGTGTACAAAGTCTTGCGCATCAAAACATTCCGGAACGGGGAATCGAACCCCGGGCTGTCGCGACATCGTCACTCTGGGAGCGGGATGTGAGAGGCGACAATGTTAACCCCTACACCATTCCGGATCGGAAATATTGCGCTGAAAGCAATATCAACCGACAATTGAGTAGTTGGTAGCGAGATCTTTCAGAAGAACGTCTGTTGATCCCTTCATCCACCCTGTCCTCAACTAATCTTGTGCGCATTTCATCATTCACAGCCTGCTCTTCGTCTTCCGGTTGAAAGTCCGGGTGGGTTAGAAGCCGAATCCCTGACCGATGCCGGAATATTGATGCAGGAGAATTTATGCCGTGAAGCAATGCGGAACGGTGTGGACGGTCGACTTTGAGCCACGGCGGCCATCATTCCATGCCAGATTTCTAGTTGCCAGAAGCCCTACCGGATGTGAGAATGTAGACAAGGCCCCAACTTGTGATTGCACGAACACGGGCGCACGCAGAAACCGGTATGAGCCAATCACGGTTTCAGACGAGGAGTGTGACTGGATCGTGAAACGGATAATTTGATTGTACCTCGGGATTGTTGGACGTCGAGGAAGTGGTGTATTCCTGGGATGCTCAATAACACGGATCGATGGGCGGAACCCAGAAGCAACGAGCCGTTGGGGGAGCTCTCAGACTTCTGCGGCCCCAATTGCGCCGTCATCTACCGACATGCCGGGTTTCTGAGATTCTTGCCTTGACAATAAGATGCGAGCCACACCCTGAGTATGTCATCGCTGCTGTGTAGGACCGTGATTGGTAGGACCGTGATTGGTAGGTCAGTCTCCGTTACGAGAGGCAAGCAAGCTCGGGCCAGGCCACGGCCCCGAGAGTTCGTATGAGACAAGGTTTGGAGAACTGACCATGCGTCGAAGGTCAGAACAGCACAGCGCATCGAGGAGGAATCGATGTCTGTAGATAGTGTGGGACTGCGTGGGTGGACGAAAGCAAGTTCAGATGTCACGCGGTGGGTGATGCGATCAGAACCACTGTTTCTCCACCATCTAGACGAGTCGAGATCGTGTTTGTCGCGCCTTCGTCCACGGTGTTCCGAGCGGACATCACTCGCAGAGATTCATGTATCCAGCACACGTCCGACGGAAATAACAGCACCTGCGATCACGTTCATCTTCGCCACTGCGCCGATGCGATGCATCGGGCGCATGGCCGTCATGGATCATGATCTGCTGGGGCTTTGCAAGCGCGGCATCTCTTGTCTGCACAGGTCTCGGATGTTTCGCGTACGAGATCCAAGGTGCGAGTTACGTCCGTGTCCCTTATAGAGACTTGCCTCTCGCTCTAGTCAAAGCCCCATCGAGCACTTATTTTTGGCGAACTCACCAATGTCATGGGTGAGTCAAAGTCGCTATGTGACGTTCATAGATATATAGATATGTATACATTCGCGATCTCCAAGGCAATCGAGACCACCACGTACATATATATCGCGTCCAGTAGAGAGGCGGTCGAGAATCCCACCCGCCGTCGGGGCACGGAGGAGTGTGTTAATACTGATGGAAATCGACGTCCGGCGGCGGCCTAGGCTGTCTACGGCAGCAGCTAGCGATGTCCCCGATACCCACTCGAATCACTGCGCGAACCGAGCAAGCAGGCAGCGTGATCTCTCCTTCCCGAGCCTCCGTGCGCACCGCCGGTTCTCGTGGGCACGGACAAGCAGGCTTGCAGCCAGGAATAGTCGGGCGATAAGACGGAGAGGTGGGAAAAGGGCAGACGCGGGGATGAACCAGCGAGGGCTGAGCTTGGGAAAGGCGACAGGCAGAGATGGATTCGCGGCGAGCGGCGAACTCTGGTGCCGTCATCGTTGGTCACAACGAAGTCTGTCCCATTGATCGGGGACAGCATAACCTTAAACGGGCAACTCGCTGACTGAGGAAATGCAGACGGCGGCGAATGAGGGCACAAGGAACAGCCCTCCCGTCACCCACCAACGCAGATCGACCCGGAGAGGAGGTCCGCTGTGATTCCCATCAAATCTGGCCAGTGGCATTGCATCCACCCCACGTCCATCTACGTACTTGACTTCTTAGCTGTTCTCTTCCATGTATATCTTCCCTTTCTCCTCTTCCCCTTTCCCTTCTCACCCCTGCCTGTTCGCATGTCGTCGCGCCTCTGCTCAGTCCCGCCCGAAATCCTCGAGCACATTGCCTACCAGCTCGCGTGCAGCACATTTCTTGGCCCCCCTGCCTCTCTCATTCCGCTCCTTTTGACATGCAAGACGGTGCACAAACGTCTATCCCAAAATTCCGTCCTTTTCGCCAGGATCTTCCGCTTCAAATTCGACTCGGCCGCCGTCCGCCGTCGCGCGTTCATCCCCAATCCGAAACAGTGCCACGACCAGCTCGTCCTGTACTGCTCGCAGCTGCAAAAGCTGCGGTGCCAGCCCCGGGAAGACGAGTGGGACGACGTGCTGTTCTTTACGTATCTCATGATGCTTGAGAACGATGGACGGAACGCGGCTCAGCTGCAGCATGCCGGCCTGGACTCGTACCTGGACATTTTTGTCCGGTCCCGGATGTGGAACGACAGGGGTGGTGCACATGGTTGGCCGACGGAGAATGTCGCGAGCGCGTGTGCTTTATGGCTGGTCTGGATGACCACGACTAGAGGTGCGTGTGGCCGGAGGCTTTTGCGTGTGAAGCCATCCAGTTCTCACCCCGCCCCCCTTGCGGTCTCCTAGAAAAGCTGCAGAGCGAGTCCCCCAGCCGGCGGCTCCAGATCATTAGGCTCGTCCTTCCTTACGTGCTCGTGCCGTTCCGTGTAAGCCTGGGTCCCGTTCTTACCTACACTGTCCGCACGCACTCACACGCCGTCACCACACACAGTACGCCTCGACCTTGGCCCCCCAGCACCACTTCGACCTACCGCTACGCACGAACCCGAGGAATAGGCTGCACTCGATCGTCACTGCGCATGGGCCGTACCCAAAGTACCTCGACCCGAATCGCATGTGGTCGCAGGTGCACTTCTCCTCCCGGCCGTCGATGATTCCTCCCCTCGCTACCGTCGCGGCCAAGCTCATCTACTTCTCGCGACGCGAGGTCGTTCCGTTCGGGATTCCCCCGCATCTCCCGTTGACGCGCGCGCATGCTATCGCGGCGGGAAACACCAATATTGGTCCCAATCAGGACGATATCCGAGAGTTCAATGACCACCTCAACGAGCGCATGCCCGCGCAGGACTCGACGCTGTGGGACAGCGACTGGTGGCGGCTGCGTCGGTGCCTAAGCGCCTGGCAAGCTCCGGATGGCCAGTACGGCGAGGGATATGTCCCCGGCACGCTGACGGGGCTTTGGCAAGGTCGGATGGTGGTCCGTGTGCTGTTTGCGACTTCTGTTTACAATTCCGTTGACACTGTCTCCAGGTCCCCGGCGAAGATCACCTCGCGGGTCTGATCACGACAGTCGAGTATCCCCTCGGCTTTGACGAGACCGCGGTAGGAACCACCACGGTTCCGCTCTACATGCGTATAGCGGAGCACCACTCGTACGCGCCCCACTCCCCGGCACCGCTCGGCCACTCTGAAAATGATGAGGCGAGGGACGACGGGATGAGAAATGCGTTTTTCCCGCAGGACACGCGGTTTATTTCGGAGGCGGGGGGCGTCACTGTTCGCGTGGACGACGACAGTTACTGGTATGCTGACGCGAGTGACCCGCAGGCTCATGAGGCGGACACCTGTGTCGGCTGCCAGGAGCGCGAGCGCCGTCTCAAAATGCACCGGGAGCGGGCCTCGACCGAAGCTTACCACGAGCTACTTGCCAGAATCAGTCCGAACGCTGTTCACAAGCAGCCGCCGTCACCGTCCCACTCCGAGAGCAGCAGCCAGAAGGTGGACCCCCCTGACCACGATCCCGATCGAGTGAAGCCATGCACTGGCATTCAGGACATCATCTTCACGGGTGCTGTGCGCTTCTGTTCTCTTCCGCTGTTTCCCTCGCTCATTTCGGTGTGCAACAGACCGACATGCGGCACGGCGAAGCGTGGAACCCATTCAAGTTCCATGGCCGGCTGCGTCCTTGGGATGGAATGATTGGGATCCTGCGGACTTCGGTGCGTGTGCCTATCTGCTCTGAGAAGCCCAGAAGGAGAAGACTGAGCAGTGTGATTATTAGCCTGATCCGCGGATGGGCACGTTGTTCTTCTACGGATATCTCGTCGGCAGGCACAAGTTTGTCGGCAACTGGAGGTCGGCTATGCAGGACCCAGACGCGCCGGCGTACGAGGGGGCGTTTATCATGACCCGACGCGAAGACGAGTGAGAAATCAAAATGTGACATACTCAACGTGTATTGTACTGTATTGAGAGTAGTTTGGTGCGCGCCTCCATGAATTTACAGGTTGGTTCGTGTTTGTGTCCTTCAAGCTCAAGCCCTTCCGATCAACGTCGTACAACCTTGACGTGCGCGCCTCCATGTACAACTGCCCAGTGTCAAGTGCAACGTGGTATCACGTCCGTGAACGTTTCAGCCTCTCCACATCGGCGATTTTCAGGGGCCTGACCACTCTGCCTTCATGATCGTTGTCAAAGCTTGGGCGTATAAGCAGTGGTTTTTGAACGGGCCGAGGGCCACCTCCCCGCGTCCATCTCCACTCTATGAGGGCGGCGTTCTGGACGTTTCCGCTCTTGTGTTCATGCGGCCTTGCTGCGGCTCGGGCTGCCCCCCCTCGGCCAATCGCGCTCGAGAAGCGTTCGCCCGCCGAGCCCGATAACTTCAATATCAGTGCGTCTATGCGCAACCCCCCTCCTTTGCTTGGTACTGAAAGCTCACGTCCCAGCTATCTACCACGTGAACGACATACACGCGCATCTGGACGAGATCACGACCAGCGGCACCGACTGCACCAAGCCCGCGAGCGGGTGCTACGGGGGATATGCGAGGATCAAGGCTGCTGTGGATGCCGGACGGTCTAGCGCGCAGAACTCGCTGTTCCTGAACATGGGCGACGAGTTCCAGGGCACGCTCTTCTTCAGCTACTACGGCGGCGAGAAGATCGCGGAGACGCTCAACCAGCTTGGATTTGACGCGCTCACTCTGGGTAATCACGAGTTTGACCGCGGAGATGCGTACCTTGGACAATTCGTATGGATATGGACGCTCCTTTGCAGTCGACGACGGGCTGACTTGCTCTGGGCAGCTGACGAACTTGACTATCCCGATCGTCTGTGCCAACGTCGACAGCCAGGACGAAGCCATCAACGCCACCGTGAAGCCGTACCATGTTTTCCCCGAGTACCGGCTCGCGGTCGTGGCTGTGACGACAGACACGATCCCCAGCATCTCGAATTCCGATCGGTCGACCGCGTTCGCTGACCCCGTCGCGAGCGCGCAGTATTGGACCGATTACGTCTACGAGCACGAGCATGTCGAGCGGGTGGTGCTGATGTCGCACATCGGGTATGCGGCGGATATCGAGCTAGCCCAGAAGACGTCGGGGATCTATCTCATCATCGGTGGGCACTCGCATACTCTTCTGGGAAGCATGCCCAACGCTGCGGGCCCCTATCCGACCATCGAGACCAATCTCGACGGGGATGAGGTGTATGTGATTACGGCGTACGTGCTGCTGCCTGTTCGCACTCGACCTGTTCACTGAATGTGCCCCCCCAAGCTACCGCTATGGAGAATATCTCGGATACATCGATGTCCAGTTTGATCCCCACGGGAAGATCGCCGGCTACACGGGAGGCCCGATCCACCTGACCAACCAGACCGCGCAGGACGCCGAGCTCCAGGCAGACATCAAAGCGTGGCGCATTCCATTCGATGCGTTCGGGAACCAGGTCGTCGGAGACACAACGGTCCTGCTCGACCACGGGCCCTGCAAGAAGACTGAGTGCAACTTCGGCGACCTGATGTGCGATGCCATGCTCGACTACCGCATTGCGCAGTCGGACGTCGTTGGGTGCGTGCTCAACGGCGGCGGAGTCCGGGTCGACCTTCCCGTAGGCAACATCACGCGCGGGGACGTCATTACCGCCTTTCCCTTTGGCAATGCAGTCACCGAGGTCTCGTTTACGGGGCGCCAGCTGTGGGATCTCTTCGCTGGCGCGGTCGCCGGTATCTCGGTGTCGAACGGCGCTGCAGTCATCTCTTGGCCACAGATCTCGCAGGGCATGCGCGTCACATACAACAGTGCTACCAAGCAGCTCGTCGACCTCGAGATCGGCCAGGGCGGGAACATGTCTTCGATTGATTTGGCCGCTACGTACAGGATCGTCACAAGCGACTACGTCGCTGGCGGCGGCGACAATATCATGCCCGTCCAGAGCGGATATGTCGTGTTAGATACTCTGGATGAGGTGCTCACAGCTTACATACAGCAGCGTGGGACTGTCAGCGAAGCGCTGCAGAACCGGGTCGTTGCAGTCTCTACTTGAACGTCCGCTTTAGGATAGCTCTTTCGCAATAGACCCAAGTCGCTCGTTGAAAGGCAAGAGGCTGAGGTTCCGATCATGTGCGAATAAAGAGCTGTCGCGTAGTCGATTGGGACGCGTAGATCGGGGCACGAGACGCTGGCGCGTGGTTCCTGTCGCGCAGCGGAGCTCGGACCAAAGCCGACAGACAGCGGTCAGCCGACCGGGAAATGTTAGCTTCGACACTTCTTAGTCGGAAATGTAGAGGGCGAGACTGCCGTCGGGGCTTGAGAGAGTGATAAGTAGAAGAGTAGGCTAATTGTTCTGGACTCGCCTCCCTTTTCATCCCCCCACTCACGACCTGGATGACTTCAGAATCTACGCCTCTCCTGCTCAAGGCAAAGCTGTACGACACGAGTCGACGAGATTTCGCGCTGTTGATGATTGGATTATGGAGGTTAGAGCCAAGATATGATATAACCACTCGGACTAGGTTTTGATCTTGATCTTGCCCACGCTCTTTGCTCTGTTGCTTCAGCCAAAGCTTCATCTCCTCGCTCGATGGCACCATCGTCGCCACGCTCATTAGCAACATCGGATCGTCTCTGGAGGCCATGCAGCTCAGCTCGTGGATCGGGACGGCCTACCTGCTCTCGCTATGCGCCTTCACGCCGATCTACGGTCGACTAGCCAACATCCTCGGCCGACGGCCCAGCGCCATCTTCGCCTCCATGTTATTCGGAACAGGGACTGTTCTCTGTGGTTTCTGTCGCACCATGTATGCTTAGAGGTCTCTCTAACTAGGCCGGCCGCGTTGCTTACGCTGCTGACAGGCCGCAGCTGATCGTATGCCGCGCCATAGCTGGGATCGGGGGTGGCGGGATGACGGTTCTGGGATCCGTGATCGTCTCGGACGTCGTACCACTCAAAAGCCGGGGGCTCTACCAAGGATGTAGGGCCGTTATCCGTCCTCGTCCGTCTGCCTGCCTGATGAAAACCCCGCAGTCACGAACCTGCTCTTCGGGCTTGGCGGAGCGATCGGCGGTCCTCTTGGCGGATGGCTCGGCGACACCGTCGGATGGCGCGCGGCGTTTGCTTGTCAAGCGCCGTTGCTCGCACTGGGCACCACTCTGCTTTTCCTCAAGGTGCGCGAACCGGAGAGCGTGACCTCCGCCGCGACGTCGACGCTCGTCGCGAAGCTCAAGCGCATCGACTATGGCGGGACGTGCGCGCTTTTCTTTACGCTTCTGACGTTCCTTGTCGGCCTCAACTACAAGACTGCGGCTGGATACGAGTGGTCGGATACGCATGTATGGGGCTATCTGGTGGCCTCGTAAGTTCTCGCTTCTGTGTCCATAGTGCAACTGTTTGATTTTGAACTTTTTCTAGAGCCTGCTTTGTTGTTGCGTTCTTTGTCGTAGAGTTCAGGCTAGCCGTAGAGCCAGTTCTTCCGATCGCAATGCTGAAGCTACGAACGCCCGCATTCGTTGCACTGGTGCGTGTTTTCTCCCCCTCGGCCTGATTTACAAGTTGACCCTGTGCCATCAGAACAATTTCCTGATCGCCATCCTGAGCTTTTCGATGATCTACTCCATTCCACTCTATTTCACCGCGGCGTTCCTCCGGACATCGAGCAACGCAGGAGCGCACCTCATCTCCAATTCCATCGGACTGTCTCTTGGGTCGCTTTTTGCAGGATGGTACATGCGGAAGACGGGTCGGTATTGGAAGCTGCAGTTCGTGTCCGGCCTGTGCGTCATCTTGGCTGCTGTATTCGTCGCGTTGTGGTATGTGTCACATCATTGCTCGCTCGAAGATGGATTGATTGCTGCAGGCACGAGAACACACCCGAGTGGTTCATGTATATCACCCTGGCACCGTTTGTGGGTTCAGAGGATGAAGCCTGCTTTTTGTCACTCACCGATTTGCAGGGATATGGATATGTTTCTATGCTCACCACAACGCTGCTTGCTCTCATCGCTAGCGTCCCTCGAGATGACATTCCGATGGCAACAAGCTGCAAGTGATTCCGCAGGGACCTCTTACTCACCTCTGACTGCTGCGAACAGTGTCCTACCTCTTCCGCACAACAGGCCAAGTTCTCGGTGTCGCACTATCTGCAGCTATAACTCAATCCCTGCTCGCGCACCACCTGCGATTGCGCATCACAGGGGAGAATGCTGAAGAAGTGGGTCCTGAGTCGGTGCCATTTTCCTCAGCGCTGACACGCTAGCCATTGTCAGATCATCTCGCGCATCCTTGACTCTACGGAGTACATTCACACACTGCCCGACGAACTGCAGAGAGCCGCTACGACGAGCTGGGCGCTCTCGCTGCACACCGTCTTCTACTGCCAGATCGTACGTCCCGTGACAGGATTCCTCTTGCTATGTGATGACGTTCCTCATTGTGTCACAGGGCCTCGCTGTTTTATTGTTGCTCTCGACGCTGCCGATCCAGGAATGGCCGCTGCCCGACAAGATTGCGAGCACACCTCCGACCATGAGGCGTTCTGACTCCGAGTCCACAGTGACAGCGTGATCAAACAAGACCTGCACGCCCTCCCAGTATGTAATGTCCAATATCAAAAGTAGGCAGAGAATGGATCCCGATGACCACCGTCCGACTCGTCCTATGCTGAAGCGGAGAGTTTGCACGTGACCCGGGAATAAAAATTTAATCTGTGGATCCTCCCTTGAATAAGCGCAGTGGGCTTTTGGAAAGGATCAAATGTATCCATCTATGTATCGAGTCGTCGGCATCAGTGTTGCCATGACCAAACCGTTGCCTCACGACCTTCGAAAAGACATAAATACCTCAGCGGGAAGAGAGTTCTTCGATCGGATCTATTACCGATCGCCAATCACTCCGCTGTACCTACCTGTGTAGACTGTAATCCAAGTTAGATCAGAAACGAAACGGACTTGTCGGAAATGAATTTTGATTTCTTTCTCTCGTACGAAAGAGCACGGACCTGCGACTGCACAATAAACCTCCACCAGCTCAAGCTCGTGTCTTTGCTCTCAACAACAAACTCGTCGCGCTCGTGCTCTGAGGGGTTGACATGGACAGGGACGGGCAGGCAGGCAACTGTCGCCGAAGCACGTTAAGTGGTGGCGTCCCGGGCCCCGAGTTAATCAATCAGACAGAGCACGCTGCACAGCCGAATCTACGTGCAGAATTCTCTCCTACTTCCACATACTTTGCGGGCGCGGCCCTCTGGACGTTATTCCTTTCTTTCGGCGGTCTGTCCCGCTGGGTGCTCCTTCCTGCTTGCCCGGCGCGCTGTGCCGCTCTTTCTCCCCTCCGTCTTTTTTTTCTCCCACTCGGAAACCCACGCTCGTTCTGCTACCCGCTGCATGACCTGAGCCATTTCGCGCGCTGTGTCGGCAGAGAAGAGAAGAGAAGAGAAGCGAATTCATCCCGGCGACGATGAGTATTTGGGGTACTGTAGCTGCAGGTACTGGTGTTCTGGATTCGGAGACTCTGCAGCCATTCCCGATTGTGGCCACGCGGCGGAGCATCATTCTGACGCGCTACTCGGTTGTCGCGGTGTATTGCATCGCGGTCTGTGAATGGGTCGAAGCGTGCGTCTCTGGTGGATTGGATTGGATCCCGACTGACGCGTCGTATGCAGCTTGCCGAAGGAGGTCATTCTGGTGTGTGTCTCTAACGACAGGGAGAGAGATTGCGAGTGCTCACGCTCGAGCTCATCCAAGATCTGGCCGTCTCAGTGGAACTCAATCAAGATCGCATATTTCCTGTGCAGGTGAAGATGGAGCCTACCCCGACCACTCCCATACTGATCCTTCAAATGTGGAGATATTATACTATCGTGCTTTGGCCCATCGTCATCTACGCATATGACCTCAATCACTCCATCCAGCTATGTTCGCGTCTCATGCTCGTGATCAACTACATCCTTTTGCCCATGGTGTGCACTATCCTTCTCCTCCATTGTCTATCTTATACCGCACAGCAATGTTTCGCTCACGCCGTCATGCTCATGCGCGCTTATGGCTTCACCGGGAGGAATTTCAAAGCGCTCATTCTTCTCTGCACATGCCTTGTCGGCCTCGTCGGCGTGAACATTTGGTTCTTCTGCATAGACGTGCCCAAGCTGCCGGACGTCGTGTATGTGGTGCTGGGGGCCGGCTGTTTCCCAGACTACGCGGCCGATGTGAGCGATCTGCGGGTTGGACTGGAGATGGTTAGTGGGTCCTGAGTACCTGCGCACGCGTCTGACCCACAAGCTTCAGGCAGCTGCCATATTCATGGATCTCGTGTCTTTGCTAGTCATCATCGTGGTGAGTGGACGAGCGCCTGGCCGTATCGTCCGAATTCCGACCTGCAACGTCAGTATCGCATTCGCAAACGCGATCTTCAAGGTTCCCTGAGTCGAGCATTCCTCAACCAAGGTTAGTCTTCTTGGCAAAGTCTTGCCCCCGCTGACCGCAACAGGCCTGTCAGCCTTTGCATTCATGGTGGTAGTACACGCGACCGCTATCGGGTCTTACTACAAGTCAGTCCGACCGATTCACGGCAAGGGACTGAGACACCCTCTGACAGTTCCTAGTCCCCGCCTGCTCCACAACGGCATGGGCCTGCCATACATCCTGATCCTGTCCAACGTCATGGCCTGCAGAGTGTGCGTGGCTCGGCCATCTCCCCTTCCCACAGTCTTCTTCACACAGCCCCCTCCGCAGGATTCTTGATCTGCGGAACAAGGCCCGCCCGACCGAAAGCGAGATCGAGCGCCAGCATTCGGCACTGATCGAGGACGAGCTGGCAAACTACCAACCCGAAAGCGGCGTGGCGGCATCCGGGGACTAAACTGCGGCACGGCCGGCCCTGGTTCAAGGGTTCCTTGGACTCCTCGGTTTTTTTGCGACGTAACCGGCACTTTCGAGACCGGTTGGCCACGCACAGCGATCACCGGGCACGACTGAGGAGAACTCTCTCCCGCGGAGATGAGCGCTGTTTCCATCAAGGTCTGGGTGCGTCAGTCAAGGGAGCCACCGATTCGTTGGGACATCGGTGTTTTCTCGTTTCCTTGATGTTGACGATGCTGAAAGTATTGTTCGTAAATAGTCTCTGAATCTACTACATCTGAAGGATAATCACTCAAATTGAAAAAGTTCATTGTTCGCTGATCGGCAGGATTGTGATGGTATCTCCAAATCGGCAATTTATCCGGAATGGTGTAGGGGTTAACATTGTCGCCTCTCATGTTGAGCTGCACAAAGCTTGAATTCCGCGACAGCCCGGGGTTCGATTCCCCGTTCCGGAATTTTTTCACCCTATCAGCCCTGATATTTGCTGCCTGCATTCCAATGAGCAATTCATTTTCTCCCTAATGCCATCTTTTTAGGGCAAGTATAATGTCAAATACGTCTCTCTTGCACAACAAGACGTCGCAATTTTTAATGTCATGCTGACTTTTATGTCAATAAACAAACAACGAAAAAAAAGGTGGGAATGTGCGTAGTGACGCCAGAAAATGGAAACAGTGGACTATACCGGAGTCGAACCGGTGACCTCCCGCATGCTAAGCGGACGCGCTACCAACTGCGCTAACAGCCCATGGGGCAAGCCATCGAAATAGAGAATAATACCAATCTAGATCAGCCTCCCTGCCCAATTCACAGTCAATGAAGCAATTGCTTGCGCAAGGATAATTAATGTGTTTCAGATATCTTTGCCGTGTGTATGTAGATCCAGGTATCCAATGCGGGTCGCAAAGCTTAATCAGACGAGGATGTTCGATCTGCGATCTGGTGGGAGATTCCAACATGGCAAATATACAGTACATAATAGTAGTAGTATATCAGTCAATCCGTTCCAATCATGACAAACTCGTCGAGGATTTCGGGTCTCTGTTTGAGATGTCAGATGATACACCGTTGAGCCGCACTCGCTTCGCACTCGGGTCGCTTCTTGATGAGGTCAACTTGGCTCAGAATGGTGCAATATAAGATAGCGGCGCGGAGGGACATCAGCGTCGAGTCGATTCTTCCTTGCGATCGCGACTTGTTACAGCTCCAGCATGACGTCTTCGACCGCGAACATAGTCCCGCCGTGGAATCCCCCGGCGCCGACGACGCACGATCTGGACTGGGCCGAGATTCTCACGGTCGATCTGGAGAAGGACACGACCGATCGGGACGAGCTGGTCGCGATCGTTTCGAAGGCCGTGGAGCGAGACGGGTTCCTCTACGTTGTCGGGCACGGGATTCCAGATGCGGTGGTGCGTTGGTTCAGTTTCCGCGACGTTTGCCTGAGATGTGTCCAGCTGGAAAGGCAATTCGACCTCGGACAGCTGTGCTTTGACGGAGTGGACAGGGCCGAGAAGGAGGCGCACCAGGCGAAGATCAAGGAAACAGGATCCTGGATGGGATATAAGGTCGGTCAAGCTCAGTCAACCAGCGCGAAGTTACGTGGTTGAAGGTCACCGGCTTGAAGCTTCAGAAATATTGGCAAATCAAGGACGGTGTGCGAGATCGGATCGAGCACTACAATTTCTATCAGAATCAGTGAGACGCCGGGCCCAGGATTGAGAAACAGATGGATTAACCTCGGATAGCATCGAACCGGCGAAGAAGCATCCACGAGCAATTCAACCTCATGTTGCAGAAATCCAGGCTTTCATTCTGGTGAGCTCACGAACCCAAGCCGTTGGATGACCGCCTGAAGGATGACTCGCAGCAATCGCGAACAGTATTGTGGCGCATTCTTAGTCTGATTGATAGTGTCCTCGGATTGGAAGAAGGTTATCTGTGGTCTCTCCATCAAACACCGGAGGGCACCACAAGCGACGATGTACTTCATACTCCCGTCCCACTTCGCCGATAACAGAGCTGACCGGCGCGCGCGCAGGTTTTCCGGTATATGATGTACGAGCCGCTCACAGCGGCCGAGTCGGCCACGACGAAGGGCGTGATGCTGAACGGCCATACGGACTTCAACTCGATCAGCATCCTAATCTCACAGCCCATCGCGGCGCTCCAGGTGCTGATGCCAGACAACGTGTGGCGATTCGTCAAGCACCGGGACGGCGCGCTCGTGATCAACCTCGGCGACCAGCTGAGCTTCATGAGTGGCGGGATCGTCAAGGCGACTATGCATCGGGGTCCGTGAGAGTTTTTCCATCCCGCTAGAGCGATCGCTCACCTCAGACAGTCGTGAGCCCTCCACCAGACCAGGTCCACCTGCGCCGTCTCGGTGTCTTCCACTTCGCGCACTTCCTGCCCGGCGTCCCGCTCGACTTGCTCCCCTCGGACCGTGTGCGCAAAGACGGGCGTCAGATTTTCGATGGAGCAATCCCCACGACGGATGAGTGAGTGACCGATCGCGTATTTTGAAGATACGCTGAGTGCGATGGTTCAGGTGGGAGCGCAAGCGTGTCAAGAGCTACGGCACGGAGGAGTTCATCAAAGGCGAGGAGTATGATATTGAGATGCTCGCCGGTTTACAGGTTCGTCGCTTTGTCTGTCGGCGGCATCAGGGCGAATGACTGAGCAAGGTGGACACAGATCCGTCATTACCACTGAGGTGGATGCTTAAACCTTGTAGAAACTCCCTGATTTTCATATCAATTATGATGAGAAGCTATCGGCGACGCTGCAGAGTTGAGCAAGGACCCAGACTAAAAAGAGTATCATGACTGTCGTTCTCATGAAGGAAGGGATCGTTCCAATGGACTCCACGTGACTGACGCGACACGCCCACGTGGCTCTGAGTCAGGGATGACGCATTTGGCGTGCGAAATAAGGCACAGAACAGGCTCCTCCACAGAGATAGAATACAGGAAGGCTAATTTCCTCGACCAGGGACTCCGACCTCAACGTTCTCAGAACATATCAGATGCTACCACGAGAGAAAGTGCTAGGTCCCTCACGGCTGCCTAACGAATGGCAGGCGACAAGTAGCAGAGCAGTTAGTATACCTATTCGAATTTGACGTGTTCTATATGTAACAGACCTGGCAGGATGTCTCAAAAAGCGCCAGATTTTCTAAACGTTTATATTAAAGATAGAGGCCGACTCGAAGGACACAAATTTGCAGTCAACTCACTGTGAGATCGAGGGCAGCAGCTTCTGTGCATAGTCTTTGAACATTTTTAGTGAAAATCCTCGTGAGATGGCTCTATGTGAGCTTGATGTGCGACGAAAAGGATCAAAAACGTGTTCAGCTCATCTGAGGACTGAAGCAGTCCGATTGGTATCCTAGACTTGCTGGAACGTTTTGGGGGTACGCTTTATAAAAATCGTTTATCTCTGCTCTGTGGCCTGAAGCCCGGCTTACTTGGCAGTAGCGTATCGGAGGATGCCTCAAGTCGTTGTCGTGCTCCTCGCATGAGTGATCCTCAAGCCAGGAGCTCCAGTTCAGCTTTTCTTGACACGCTCAAGTAATTTGGATGGAAAGCCAGAGGAATAGACAAGGAACTATCTTGGCATCGTAGTCAACCCAGTTCATCAGTTACTTGATCACGATGAGATCCAGTTAACTTGCAATGTATTAATCCGCTGCTGAATTTCATTTTTATCCTTGCGCATACCGCTTTTCAACTGATCCCAGCAAGAAATTTTATATGGTATGCCAACAGGACGTGCGTGATGGAGAGGACGGCAAGATTCGATGGGCTTGTCACACCAGGTGACAGAAATCCCGATGACGTCGGGACATGATCCCAAGACACTTCTCCGCCGCGCTCACCATGTACCTACTCAGTCGTGCGTGATCATATACACAACAAGAAGTTACTGCACTCAACGCAAATCAGGGGCCTTCGGCTTCACCGACAGACGTTTCTCCTTCGCCGATGGGTCTGAGTGGTAGCGCCACCACTTAACAGGACCATGACCAGAAAGCACAAAGACACTCGGTAACCAGAAGGGATCATGGCTTTAGGGCACGCACTACTTCACAAGAACTGTGCCGATGCTGGCGCCGCTATTGTTCTCTGCAATACCTGCCCATTTCCCTTTGAGGGCCCGGGGTGCTGTATTGTGCTCAGCGACTTCTGTGAGGGTCCGCACACAAAGCGAGACTTGACTTAAAAGACAGGAAACAGGCATGCTCCGCACGATCTGCACTCATTCAACTCCATCACGATGCCAGTAGTGCCACACGGCACTCCCGCGTCCCTCATCCTCCCCGACCTGGCGCTCCTCTCCTCCGCCCAGCTGGACACCGAGTACCGCCGCATCCAGCAATCCATCCAGAACGCCGTGTCAGAGCGCGACCGGCAGCTTATCCGACAGGGATTCATACTCGGAATCAAGCGCATGCGCGACGTGCTGCCCGTGCAGCCGCCTGTCCGCCCATCGCGGGTCGCACGGATGCAGGATCTCGCTCCGCGGGACCCGGCGTCTGTGGGGCACCAGCCTCACCGACCTGCGAATGCTGGAGTGTCTTCGGCGGAAGCAGCAGTGGGACACTCGAAATCTCAGGTGCCGCTACTGCCGCCTGTCTGGGCTGGGCTGCCGATGTCTCCGCCTCCGAAACAAGCGAACGCAAACGGCAATGCACCAGGGAGTCGGGCCACCGCACAAGTGTATCAGCAGCAGCACCCACACCGTCCGCTTCCGGAGCTACCTCAGTCCCACCCCCGTCATCACTACGAAAACTTCACACATGCTGCGCATCGACGAGAGGAATGCGCATCTCGTCGGTCGAGAGATTCCGAAGGAAAGCGAGAGCGGGGCGGCGGAGAAAGAGATCGTGAGCGAGATAGGGACAGGGCAAGAGGGACAAAGGAGAATGCTAGGGCGCGAGAGAAGGAGAGAGATAGAGAGCGGTCGAGGTCACGTGAGAAAGGGCGGGGCCAGGAAAGGGACAAGCCGACACCGCTGCACGGGTCCAGTCCTGGCAGTCTTGGTGAGTCCCATCCGCAGACAGGATGCCATGAGCTCAATCACACAGTCGGATACTGCAGGTCGAGCGATCGGACTCAACGATTGCAAAAAGGCCTGGGTAGGCCCGCGGACCCTCCGTACTAGGTCGGTCCGGAATAGAGTAAAAGTTGGCCGAAAATTTTTGGATTTCCGGTCCGAAAATAGAGTAAAATCGAGCTCCAGAGCGCGGAAGCGGTCCGGCATAGAGTAAAAGTCGGGCGAAGTCCGACCGATTTTGGCTAAAATATGACTTGAATATGGCCAAATCACGCAATTTTGGAACACTCTAAGCTCTCCCGTAAGCCGCAGCGACCGGCATGAGTACTCGATCACGACCGGGACTGATGGCCTCAACAAATCGGACAATGAGCGACCAAAATATTGGAAATTTTCGTAGCGTGGGAGAAATTTTTTGATTTTCCGGTCCGGAAATAGAGTAAAAGTGACCCCAAACCGCCAATTTTATAGAGTAAAAGTCTTGGAGCTGGCGGACCGACCCGATACGGAGTGTCCGCGGGCCTGCCTGGGTGTTCTGCCGAGGAGGGTCGGCATCAAAGGGCAACAGATAAGATACTTCGATGCATATGTTTCAGGCCATCCATTTCGACAAGCGAGGAAAGGTTAGAATCTGGAAGCTCCCAAGCACAGTTTGAGCAGAGCATGAGCATGATGCATCGCAATGGGACAGCGATAGATCATAAGTAGCAGCAAACACTTGGAGCACCGGGGATTATTCGCATTCCGACGCATTGGAAATTCAGACCACGTGCATAAAACGCACACCCTGCCGCCGCGTATGCTCGGATGTTCCTAGTCCCGTAGCAGATATGGAACGAGACAAGACGTTGTCAGTTGCGGGTTAAAATCTCCGTGACAAGATTTTTGCCAGGTTGAAAAGTGCCGTGGTCACAGATTCCTCAGTTTGAGGGGTCTATTCACAGATTTGTTCGACCGTAATTCGAGAGCGACTGCGCGAGTCATGTGAAGAGAAATTTAGGATACGACATACGAAACGGCTACGGAAAACGGTGTACAGCCAGCTTAGCTTGCTCTCATCGCTCGGATCTTGGGAAACTGCGCCCTCTTGGTATCGGGCCGATCTGCCGATCACAGTCATTGATGTCGGTGTCGATCACCGGAATGACGTCCTCCAATGATCCGTCTCGAGCTGCAAGAGCAGAGCGAGTAGGAGGCACGATCATAGCTCCTCGAGAGCGGGCCGGCTTTCCGAAGTAAAACAGGCACTTTTGCGCAATCTGCTGATTCCGCGACAACGTTGAGCCCGCTCTTCACGATGTGTCATGATTCATGAAAACCGAGCGCCACAAATTTCATCCCCTCTCACCCCGTGGGGCACCCGTGACCCGGTGACAGGTCGTGTGGCCGCTTTCGATCGACGTAATTTTCGAATTCCAGGTCGTCTGTCTGTGTGCTTGCTTACCCGCGACGCGCAGATGGTGATTATCGCAACGCGCCCCCTTGGCTGTGGAACAGATCACTTCTGTGTCGTCACATGCATCTCCCCTTTTCACGGGCCGACAACTGGAGACTGTATAAGATGGAGGCGTAAACGCACCAGAGAAAAGTAAGCCGCTGCGATGAAGGTTGTAGCTCCCCAGCTCCTGTCCGTCCTCGTCCTCGCCGGCGCGTCGAATGCCGCAAGCTACACCGGTCCGTACTCCCATGGTGGGACCTGGAAGAAGGGCTTCGCGGAGGCCAAGGCACTCCTCGCCCAGATGGTGCGTCCCAGTATTCCTCGATGCACCCGGACTCAGCGCCATTCCAGACGCTCGAAGAAAAGGCACGGCGCGTTTGCTTGCGTTCTCTGGACTCCTCATGCTGATTGACTTCCCCAGACCAATCTCACGGTCGGCTGGCCTGGTCCGTGCGCGGGCAACACAGGTGCCGTGCCCCGCCTCGGGATCCCCGTGCTGTGTTTGCAGGACGGGCCGAACGGCGTGCGCCCTGTCCGCCGCGCGTCGCAGTTCCCGACCGGCATCACGACCGCCGCGACATGGAACCGCGAGCTGATAACCGCGCGCGCGAACGCGCTTGCCGAGGAGTTCTACGACAAGGGGATCAACGTTCTGTGTGTTCAGTTCTCTCTGTTGACTTGGCGCTTGGCGAGAGGATGCTGATGCGCGCGTGGCAGGCTTGGGCCCGTGACTGGAGGGCCAATGGGGAGGAGCCCATTGGGCGGACGGGCATGGGAAGGTTATTCTGCCATTTTTCCGTATTACGGCGAGAGACTGACTGTATGACCTTTAGGGTTTGGGCCAGATCCGTGCGCGGTTTCCGAGCGGACTTCGATCATCACTAATGCAACTGTAGATATTTGCATGGTGTCGGATCCTACCTGACTGTACAAGGCATCCAGGAGAAAGGCGTCCTTGCTTGCTCGAAGCATTTCATCGGGTATGAACAGGTCAGTTGTTTCAGGTCACCATTCCAGTCTTGTCCTCAACATCCCACAGGAAACTGACCGAAATCAAAACTTCGAGCCTGGCATCACTCCGAATCCAGTCTCGTCCGACTTTGACGACAAAAGCGCGCACGAAATCTATATGGTGTGTTGATCGGGTTTCGAGTTGTCGATGACGCTGATGGGATTTTTCTCTCGCTCTCTAGTGGCCGTTTGCTGAGGCCGTCCGTGCTGGGACCGGGATATCAATGTGTTCGTACAACGAGCTCAACGGCACCCATGCGTGCTCCAACGACGTCGCTCTCAACGGCTGGCTCAAGGGACAGCTGAATTTCCAAGGGCCGGTGATTTCCGACTGGGCGGGAACATGGGATACCGTCAATTCGGCATTGAACGGTCTGGACGTGGTGATGCCTGGCGGCTTCTTCGGGCCGGAGACCCTGATCCCGCTGGTCCAGAACGGCACGATTCCGGAGAAGCGATTGGATGATATGGTGCGTTGGATGTTGAATGATTACCCTAGATACCGGTCGGCTGAAAGAGCGGTAGGTTCTCCGCACGCTTACGCCGTTCCTCGAGATGCAAGACATCCACAAGTTCCCCCTGCCCACCTTCAACCAATCCGACATCTCGCTTCCCGCCAACAATGTCCGCCGCGACCACTACAAGATCATCCGGAAAGTCGCGCAGGAGGGCGTGACGCTGGTCAAGAACAACCGCACCGGGGGACGCGGTCTCCCGTTCCCGGATCTCGCCGAGATGGCATCACTCGCTGTGATTGGCCAGGATGCCGGCCCCGCGCCATTCAGCTGGACATCCTGCGGCATCGTCGGCATGGACTGCCTGCCCGGCTCGAACAACGGCACGCTGACGGTGGGTGGCGGCAGCGCATATGCCCTACCGCCGTACACCATCGACCCGCTCGCGGCGATCAACTCCTACGTCGCTGCGGTGGGCCCGGACATCAACCACCACCTCGACAACTACAACCTGACGGCGGCATCGCTCCAGGCCGCGGCGTCCGAGGCGGCGATTGTGTTCCTGAACGCGTATGCCACCGAGGGCTACGACCGCCCGAACCTCACGACGTATCCGAACGGCGACGAGCTCGTCAAGGCTGTCGCGGCGGTGAACAAGAACACCGTCGTGGTGCTGCATGTGCCGGGTCCGGTGATCGTCGAGGAGTGGGTTGATCATCCCAATGTGAGTTCCTCCTCGATGTTGACGCAGGTCATGCGCTGAATATGGCGGTTATCAAGGTCACAGCGGTCATCGTTGCGCATTACCCCGGTCAGGAGAGCGGGAACAGTCTCGTCCCGCTGCTCTGGGGTGAGGAATCGCCGTCCGGAAAACTCCCGTATACGTTTGCGAAGCGGCTGAGTGGTGAGTCCCATGGGATATATGTCTGGTTGGGCTTTGTTTTCTTACGCTATTCAGACTGGCCACCGAACGGAATTGTGAACGACAGCTCCTCGCCCACTGCTCATTTCTCCGAAGGCCTGCTTGTCGATTACAAGGTCCGTTCTATCATTTTTTTTGTTGTTGGGTGCAGGCCTCTGACAACGCTATTAGTGGTTCGACGCCAAGAAGATCGAGCCTCGGTTCGAGTTCGGCCTAGGCCTCAGCTACACGACATTCCAATACGGCCAGCTCTCGCTCAAGAAGACGTTCCAGACCGACAGCACGTCGGTGCAGCCCACCGCGGAGCAGTTCGTCGCGATCTCGTCGGATTCGGGAAAGAGCCTGTACGACATCTTGTACACGGTCAGTCACCCTGTCCATCCGACAAAAATTGGGGGCTAAGAGTTGCCAGGCCACGGTCAGCATCAAGAACACGGGCAAGGTTGCCGGTGCCGAAGTCGCCCAGCTCTACGTCTCTGTGAGCGAGACTATAATATGTCGTGTTCGTTCGAAATCTGACGTATTCTGCAGTTCCCGTCCAATGAAAACCAGCCTCCTCGCGTCTTGCGCGGCTTCGACAAGCTGAGCCTGAAACCCGGACACCAAGCGACGGCTACGTTCGAGCTCACGCGCAAGGATTTGTCGATGTGGGATGTCGTGCAGCAGAAGTGGAGAGGTGATTCGCGCTTTTTCACAGTCGACTCGCCAACGCCGCGGTTCTGAGCTGACGTGTTTTATTCCAGTGCCAAAGGGGGAGTTCACACTGACTGTGGGCGCCTCGAGCCGAGATCTGCGCTCGAAGATTACCCACAGCTTTGCGTGAGGGGGCGGAGCGCTGGGGAGGTCGGAACGGGAATTTCTAAGCCGCGCGGGGAGTTGATATCGCCTGCGGCCGTCGTATTATTAATTATTCGGGTTGTCCGAGTTTGTATATCTGCAATGATTTCTGAATATCCGCTTCTATGTGACCTTTGAACTGGCCCACAATCTCGGAAACGAAGGCTAAAATTGTGAACGGAATCGGAAGTGAATATCAAGTGTGTGCGAGTGCTTGACCATCAGGTGCTTTAACCGGCCATTATATTCACTCTGTTCATATGGCTATACGTGTAGACGATATTTTTTCTTCATGTTGTTCTTGTTTTTGGCAAGTGTTACTGAGTGAGAGGTGTGATGATGATTTGATACCATCAGTGACGGCACTGAATGTAGGCGGTGGTTGCACCGTTTAGCTTCTCGTTCAGATTCAATGACGCATTTCAGCAGTCGATTCTGCGTTCCTCAAGCTCCACACTTGATCAACCCCAAAGAATTCACCATCTCCCCTCTTCACTCACGTCCAGCATGTCCATGCTTCCTGCGACACGCAAATCCATCTCCTCGCCCGCTGCGGGCTCACCTTCAGACTCGCCTCATCCAGATATCGACGGCAAGATCCGGTTCTACGGCGCGCTCTCGGCGTTACGCCAATCGTATCTCCCGACGAACGCCCAGGTCACGGACGTCCTCGCCTACGTCAAGACACACTCGCCGGTGGAGGAGAACAAGCTCTCGGCCGAAGGGCGGCGGCTCGTGGCGGATATGCGCGGCATCATCGACACGCTTTCGGCGATCGTGCGGGAGAAGAACGACGGCGAGGTGCTGCAGCGGTTCGTTTGGGCGACGCGGGCCGTGGACGCGACTGCGCTGAAGCCGAGCGAGGCTGAGCAGGCGAAGGTCAAGGACGAGGTGGACAAGGCGAGACTCGATGCGCAGGAGGGTGAGAGCGGTCTCGCACACCAACACCCCCCGCGGTTTTGCTCACTGTTGCGTGTCAGCGGCGCATCATCTACGCGCCCTCATCGCACTCGTGCTCACGAACGGCGAGATGCGCAAGCTTGTAACGGATCTGGGCACTCTGGGACGCGACTTGATTGCCCACGGAGCAGCCAAAGTGGCGAAGGCTGTCTCGCCGAGGGTGGACGCGCTATCCCAGGTCGATGATATCGCTCCTCATGACACATTCGGCGATTCGTGTGAGTCCCCTCTCTTTCATGTGGGATAGACCCTTGAAATCAGCACAGCATTGCTCTCTCCATCTCGAAGCGTTGTCACTGCACCATCCTTTTCGTCAGTCCACTCTCTGGCCTCGTCAGCATCCGAATCAACTTCGGGATGCGACCCTGGCTTGACAGAGCCTACGCCTTCTCCTAGTATGTGCATCGCCGCGCCCAAGCCTCTTTGCTCACCATCATTCTTCCAGCCCACAAGAAACGATTTGTGGATCGTTTGGTCTCTCTGAATGCCCCGAAACCGACTGAGATCCTCGAAGATGGTCGTACCTGGTTCTCGGACGAGTTTTTCCCCGAAGAGCGGCGCGAACGCTGGGTCTGGCGGGGCAAAAAGGCAAGTTTTCGGTCATCATCTCGGCGTAGCCGACGGCTCATCGGATTGACCCCAGGTCATCGTGGAATGCCAGAAGCACGACGACTACCGCGCTTCGATGACATGGCTCTTGAACACCGTCGTCGCATGGGCCGGTCGTTGCGGCGGGCTGATTCCTCAAACAGAGCTGAAGCAGGATGTATCCCTGCAGTCTGCTCTGGATCTGTTCCGGCTCCTCTTGGAGCGTTTCGCCGGCGCATCGCTCGAGCCAATCTTGTCTGCGGCGCGAGTACTGGCGCACGATGCCGCGGAAGACGAATCGCTCCGCAGCTGGTGGAGTGCTGTGGGTGCGTTTGCACGCAAGGTGAGTAGTATGACTTACTCGTCAGTGAGAACGTGGACTTACAATTCCGACGCAGGTCCTGCTGCAGGTCGGTTATGTTACCGAGGATGCATGTGCGGCGCGTGCTCGTGAGCTCCGTGATTTGGGGCGCGCCTTCTACCGCGAGAAGTACCGAAGCCACTTTGAAGCCTTGATTGATAGCATTGCCAGGTGACCTGTTTGTTTACGGAGCCAAACGTCTGAGGACTCACAGACTATGGCATAGCTGGTTCCGTTCGTTTGCTGAAGAGCCTCTGAATAAGGAGCTGGCTGAGAGTTTCACCAAGCTCACTCGTGACCTCCTCTTTGATCGTGAAGGCAATCTGCAGTTCAAGAAAAAACTCTGGGAAGACGTTCGAGGGATCATTCTCCCGACGCTGGTCGATAAGGTGAGCACGTCCATTCCTCCTGGGTGATCCCGCTAAGTGAGATCAGGTCGGATTCGTGCCGATTCCACGCGTGGAATACACTGACGATAACGTTGATCTGGTCGTCGAGAATCTGACGCTCTCTGGTCGGCACCTGTTTCCGAATGTGATTGAGCTCGAGGCGCACAACTTGGTCAGATTCAGTCCGTACACTCAAGGCAATCTCTCGCGGCACGAAGTGACTGTCAAGTTCTCGGAGATCCAGGCTGCGATGCGCGACGTTGCATTCTCGTTCCGCACCAAGACCGGGATCAAGATGCGGGACTCTGGCATGGCTGACGTCGTCTTGGGCGGGCGGGGCTTATCTGTTTTGATCACTCTCGCTTCCTCTGCGTCCAAGGATACGAGCTCTATCTTCCGCGTCACTCGGGTCCGAGTCAAAGTTGCCTCTCTCAAGCTAAGCATTCGGGACACCAAGCATGATATGCTCTACAAAACCTTCAAGCCACTGGCGACGCGTTTGATCAAGAAACAGATCCAAAAAGCCTTTGAGGAAGCGATCCGGACTGGGCTCGAGTATCTTGATGGGCAACTGGTCAGTGCAAGAAACAAGATGGCGGACGATGGAGTGGAAGAGGTCGGCCAGAAGTCCCTCAAGTCAGAACATCTTCCGGAGGCTTCGACTCTCACGACTTCGGTGTCAATGTCCACGACGGCAAGCGGGGGCTCCCAATTCAAGGTCGTCGCAAGCAAGAAGCGCTCGATCCTCCCAAACAGCGGGCATCCTGCGGGCTGGGTCAATCGTGTTGCTGAGCGCCAGCAGCAGATCGCGGAGCAGGGCGACGAGTGGCGCTCGGATGCGTGAGTGGTTTGCCGCTTTTCTATTGTGTACGAAGCTCAGCATTCTGCATTCAGCTTCGATGTGCAGCCACTGGGGAGGGCGAAGAATCTGCAAGTCCCCAAGGCTTCACTCGCGTAGACGGGATCGCGTCGTCAAGGGAGTAGGTTAATACAATGAAATCCTTTCGGTGATACTCTCAGTGGATCGAGAAGACGGAAAGGAAGTACCTACAATCCTTTCATGCTGTGTGAATCGGCTCCGGTCAATGCATGAGTGAGAAGGGCAGTACGCGTCCGCGAAGAATGTGCGAGAACACTATTACCATAGTCTCGGGGATGCGCCCGACGTACTGTTGAGTGTCATTCTAGTCTCGAACCAGTCGGATAATTGGCAAAACGAAATTGGTTGGGAAATGAATCTACTTATTGTCCGCAGAGACTCGCGTTTCGGCTGCAGCATCATCCCATCATTATTGTCATGATGGATCTGTCATCCGTACATAGGGACTGTACATGTGACTTGAGGTCCAGCATCATTCAAGGTTGACCGTCATGTGAATCTCCATTGCCAACATATGTAACGTTTGCTTCTCTTCTCGAGGCAAGTCACTTGCGAGTCAGCCCTAGTCTTCGCAATGATCATCGCACAAAGCGCTATACCGTGACTGCGTCACAAAGAACTCGCAGTGCCCCTTCACCCCTTCCCTCTCCCACACTCTCTACTCAGACCGCTGCGCATCCTGTAGGAACCTCCGTACCTTTCTCCCCGACTTGCGTTCTCATCTATCTTGCCTCATAGCTGATGGCTTACTGCGATCGCTGCGACCGCTACTTCCAGAGTCCGTACGCTCTTGATCAGCACAGGGCGGACTCTGGCGCACATAACATCTGTGACGACTGCGAAATCGATTTCACCACATGGAATGGACTGGAACAGCACTACGTGCAGAGCCGACGGCACCACTACTGCCAGCGGTGCGATGAGCACTTTGACGACGAGGACGAGTTGGAGGAGCATTACGACGACTCACACTACTACTGTTCGCGCTGCCGGCGCTTCTTCCGGAACGAGCAGGGCCTCCACGATCACTACCGGCAGTCCGACCAGCACCACTACTGCGTCCCGTGCCGCCGCCTCTTCTTGTCTGCAAGCAACCTCATCTCGCATCTCAACTCGTCCCGCCACCGCCCGAAAGACGTCATGTGCCCGGGCAGAGGCTGCGGGCTAGGCTTTGTGTCCCGGTCCGCGGTTGTGCTGCACCTGGAGTCGGGGAAGTGCGCGTCTGGAATGACGCGGGAGAAGGTCAAAGTGCTTGTGCGCCAATACGACCGAGAGAACCTCATCACAGACCCTGCGCGTATGATCACTAGCCCGGGCATATCGAGCCCGACGTACATCGCGACGCCGCGGGCATGGAACGGGACTGCGTATGAGTGTTATCTGTGCCACAGCACGTTCCGGACGCTGCCGGCGCTGAACGCGCACCTGGCGAGCCCCCGACACGAGGACAAGATCTATGTTTGCCCGCTGGCAAGCTGCCGGACCCATTTCTCGACGTTGAGTGCGCTGTGTCAGCACATCGAGAGCGAGCAGTGTGGGGTGCACAAGTTCCGCGCCGTGCAGGAAGGCATGGATGGGCTGGTTGGCAAGATGAAGCGATTGACTGTGTGAGGAGGATGTTAAAGCACTTCTTCCCTTCCGCAAACACCCGTTGCCTAGACTTCTCCAATCGCGGTCTCGTGATCGATCGACATGCATCACACAAACGCGCTTTCTCTCATCTCGGCGGATATATGTATTCTGCTTTCCGTGACTGCATACAATGTACACACTGTAAACATATCGCGCCATCCTCATGATCTCAATACAGTTACTGTTTCTGACTTTCACCCCCCACTTGCTTTACGCATTATCAGTGGACATTTCCACATGCGACGGAAGCGAGGATGGTCAAGTTCTGACACAAGAGCGGCCGTGGTAATTACTGGAATAGCACTAGGTTGACCCAGAGGGAAAAAAAAATGTCTCTTCACAAATCGTCTATCTATAATTACGATCAGTGGAATCTGGATAGATCTGGATACAGCGATCAATCACTATATCTGATTGGGGACAAGATATTTATGGCCGCTCCGTCATCACAGGACAATTACAGCACAGCAGGCAGTGTCAGTCAGTCTAAGCGTTTGCTATGGTACGTTTCCCTCTCGGACTAAAATAGCCCTCAAGCGCCGATGATCCGTGCTGACAGATACTCATCACAATGAGTCGGACGACACAAAATGGTGTCTTGACCCACGTGATTAGTTTCCCTACTCTCCGAAGACCACCATTCTACATTGCGTCAAGAATGACGAGTAGTCCTACGGAAAGCGATGCTCTCCTGCCCAAGCATTCGAATTCCGACGGGACGGGATCTGATGCGGACCGCCGCAACCGTCCGCGACCGGGGCCACTGGAAATTACCCCTGCGCGAAGGCGGAGAATCTTAGCAGGGGTGTGGTTGGGTACTTTTTTGTCGGTGCGTGCTTGTATCGCTTGGAAAATCTCAATCTGGACATTCTACAGACCTTGAATCGTGCGCACGCGAATCTCCATTCTCATTCTATCCCTTGTATCTCACCACCGCGCGCCCGCCAGAAACGCTCGTACCCACCAGTAGGCGCGATCGTTCTTTTCCCGCGATCAGTTCTGACACCGTGTATCCAAGTGACTCCGTCGATATCCTCAGAGTTCAACAAGTTCCACCAAGCGAGTTGGCTGGGAACAGCGTGTGTTCAAGTCCCATCGCCCGCGTCTCCACTTCGTCTCACCGCGCACTGAAACATCAGGTTCCTTCTCGCAACTTGCACATTCACCCCGCTCTACGGCCGACTGTGTAATGTGATGGGCCGTCGTGGAGCTAATCAAACGGCGCTCGTCTTCGCTACGCTTGGCACCATCGGATGCGGTCTGTCCACCAATATGGAACAGCTCATTCTCGCTCGTTTTGTACGGCTTTCTGTAGCCTTACGATCAGTGCTTACAGGCGTCATTCTAGCTCGCGGGCATCGGCTCGGGCGGGCTGCACACGACCTCAACGTGAGTTCAACGGAAGCCCAGGTGTCCCAGTTCTCATGGTGCTCCATAGGATCGTGGTCAGTGACATGTTTTCTCTGAGGGTGAGTCCTCGCATGTCTTCTCGGTTGGTTGACGCCCGAAATGAACATCCGATTTCCATTCCGTCGTAGGACCGCGGCCTTGTTCAAGGTTTCCAAAGTTGTGTCATCGGGGTTCGTTAAGGAGTTCCTCGTTCCAGAAGACACCGATTGACGCCAAGCCGACAGCTGGGGCAAGGCTTGGGGGGACCTTTCGGGGGGCTTATCACAGACCTGTCAGTCCGAGCGGTCTTTATCCGGTGCTAGTTTCCATCCGCTCACTTCCCCCCAGATTTGGTTGGCGAGCAGCCTTTTTGCTTCAGCTGCCGTTCTTCCTCTTGGCGTTCGTGATCACCACCTCCAATCTTAACTACGTCACACCGGTGAATGCCCTCCCCCATTCGTTTACTTTGGCAGAAGCGCTTATCTGTTGAGCGACCAGGGCAAGTTGAAAAGCGCCAAGGAGGTGCTGAAACGCATCGACTACTTTGGCAGTCTCACGCTTTTGGGCGCGGTGGGCTCCGTCCTCGTCTTCCTGAGCACCAAATACAACGAGGCTCGCCCTGTACAGCTTTTGTCGCGTCAGTTTTCGGACCCACAGCTGATGTCTCTTAGTGGTCAGATGGACGGGTGATCGCACCCATAATCACGGCTGGGGTGTTCACGCTAGCATTCCTGTTGGTCGAACTATTCATCGCACCGGAGCCGGTGATGGCGCCTGCCCTGCTCCGTCAAAAAATCCCGGTGCTCGTCAGCATGTCCAACTTCCTCGTGGCGGCCTGCAACTTCTCCGTGACGTATTTTTTCCCGATGTGGTTCCAGGTGGTCACACTCGAGAGTGCATCGAGCGCTGGTGAGCCGAGCCGACTTGTTCACTCCGTGCCGGCGCTCATGCGCGGGCTGCGCAGGGCTCCATCTCGCGCCCAATAGCGTGGCGCTGTCCACCGGATCGGTATTCGCCGGCTGGCTGATGCATCGGAGCGGGCGGTACAAGAAAATCAACCTGTCTTTCGGCCTGTTTCCGTTCATTGGTGCTACGCTGATTTCGTTCCTCCGCGAGGATTCTGGGTTCATTCAGTCCTGGCTCAGCATCGTTAGTGGTGCTTTCGGGTCACTGGTGTTGGCTGTTGAAATTTTGTTGGGCAGATCCCGCTTGGATTCGGCAATGCTGTGGTCCTGCAAACAACGCTGAGTGCGTGCATGTGTTTGTTTTAATTTTAATCGAGATCCGAACATCGACCAGTGGCTCTGCTCGCTTATCTGCCCGCGTCGCACATGGCTGTGGGGACTGGTTTCGGGCAACTCTTCCGAGGGATAGGTTCGTTCCTTCGAAAGTGTTGGTTAGAATATACTGATTTGGTTTGGTATAGGACAAGTCGGTGGCGTGGCGGTCTCGTCCGCTATCTTCCAATCCCGACTTGACTCCCAATTGCGACAGCGAATTCACGGTCCTGATTCTGAGGAGGTCAAAGTCTTACTCTTTGTCATCTAATGGTTACTAATAATCCACAGATCATCCGCAAGATCCGAGAATCCAGTGCGGTAGTTCGCACACTGGAGCCCGAACTGCAAAGCAAGGCGAAAGAATCCTACGCGATCGCGCTAAAAACTGTGTTCATTTTCTCCGCCGTCTCGACTCTCCTCGCGTACATGGTCCGATTGCCAGTATGTTCCTTTGGTTGCGACGATCAGCCAGAGAACTAACCCATCGGCTACGTCAGATCCCCGACCAAGACCTAGACCAAGCCCATGCTCGCCGGAGCAAGCCGGCTGGGGGCAACGCACAGAGCGACAACCCCAACGCGGACGCAGGCCCGAGTAACAGCAGCACCCCGCGCAGTTACTCGCCCTCACCGTCCCCGTCTCCGATCGGCCGGGTTGGCGATCAGCCGCGTCCGACTTGGGAGGCTTTTGGCCGCCGCCAGCAGAAGCGGAGACTTTCTGTGTTTGAGCCGAATGAAGGCACGCAGGATCTTGAGAGCGATAAGATTGGGGGATCGGCGCGGGCTATTCCGCAGATCTCTGTCCAGGGCGATGCTCGCCCGAGTTTGTCGGGGGATGCGCGCTGAGTTGAGAGTCAGTTCGAGGGTGTGGGATAGCTCCAAAATATATGCGCATAGACGTTCTACGACTGGCTTGTTATAATGACCCTGTGATGCGCAGCAAAAGCTGTTGGATATCAGCCAGGCGTAACCTTGCGCGCACTTGTTTCTTTTCGACGTAAACCACATGGGTATCACGTCTTCCCTCGCGACTATCTGATAGAGATATCCAGGTTCGATTGAGTATACAGCTTTCACATGAACCAGTGTACGCTGAAGTACTGACAGCACATTGTTCCTCCAATATCACGACCGTGGCTCTCAATCGGATTCCGAGTGAGCAACTTCTCAGGACAAGCTTTGCACGGCTGACAGACACAAACAACTCATCGTACAATTACATGGAGAGAAACTGCGCACATAGCGTGAAATAGATGAAAGACCGAGGCCAATTTGGACGAACAACAAAAAAGGACCGACGATGTTGTGGGGCATACTTTGACGGTTCCGCGCGCAGAAAGCTTCAACCACCAACTCAATCTCTCCAAATAAGTTTCACTGACGACCATATTGAAAAGAGGTTTCTGAAGAGCAGGTTTCGGAAAAGACGTGGTGTCTGGTATATAGGAGTCAATGAGAGTCAATGCTTTCAGTTTGAGAGTCCTGTTGGGAAATAGGGGTCGTATCATATGCCCAGACGGTAATCGGGCCGAGTAACAGCCGATTTCCTTTTTCTGACGGCGACGGCGACGGAGAAGCCTCTTGTCACTCAGAACGCTCTTGCGAGGGACAGCAGCGAGCGCTCACGCAGGCTCATAGACTATTCCAGAATCCTTGTTTTGTCGCACGGAAACATTCCGCCATGTCGTCAATATTGAATGCGATCGCCCGCCAAGCACCGAGACGCACATCGAAGCTCTGCATGATTCGCAAGCCTGTATCGGGTCCCGCACTTCGGGCAGCAGCATCGACATCCTCCTCTACTGGCTCCACCCGTCCGCCCCGCCGTCCGCTGAGCACCCTCGCCGCAGCATCGCTCGTCGGCGCAGCCTCCCTCAGCGCATACACCCTCGGCTCGCTCTACCCCCCACCCCTCCTCAGCCTCCTCTACCCTCGGCCCGCGCCGGGTCCCCCGTCTGACATCAGCTCCGCCGAGTCCCTCGCCTACACCGCCGCGCTCGAGGCCGAGCTGCAGAGCCTGCCCGCGCTCGCCGCGCTGCGCACGCGCGCCGACGCGGGCGAGTGGTACGAGACGCGCCCGCAGACGAACATCCCCGAGGACGTGCGCGTGAACAAGCTCACGTCGGGCGCGCTGCGGGGCCCGGGGCGGCTTGCGCTGTACCCGCTCGCGCGCGTGAAGACGGACGAGTCGGCCGCGGTGATCTTTATCCACCTCGGGCGGGGGCTGTGTGGGCACGATGGGATCGTGCATGGTGGGCTACTGGCGACGTTGTTGGATGAGTGCTTGGGCCGAAATGTACGCCGTGTCCGTACTTACGGATGAAGTGCTGACTGGATGGGTGCAGGCCATCATCAATCTCCCGGCCAAGGTCGGGGTCACCGCTACCCTGGGGCTGAAGTACAAGGCGCCGACAAAAGCTGACCAGGTCGGTCATCTTACGATGCTATGAATCGTCTCATCATCTGCGGCTCTGTAGTTCGTCATGATCAAGACTGAGCTGGTCGAACTAAAAGGCCGGAAAGCGATCGTCAAGGGCACCGTAGAGGCCCTTGATGGAACAGTTCTGGTCGAGGGAGAGTGCGTTGCACACCCAGTCGACTTTGATCCGGTACTGACTGACGCATTCTTGTATCTAGAGCCCTTTTCATTCAGCCTCGCTACGCCAAGCTACTGAATCCCCTTGTGATCCAGCAGCAGATGGGTGCTCCACCACTAGCTAGTAAACCGACATGAGCAGGTCTCGGGGGTCGGTTTTGGGTACACTAGACATTGACGGTAGATGTCCATGCCGACGAACATAGAAGTGCCAACGACGTGCAAGCCGGAACGACGACGGAGGTCCTCCCGCGACGTATGTAGAGGCTATCCGACCTCGACACCGCCGACATTAGTCACTATTCGCAGAGGAAACGGAGATATGCCGGACGAATTGGTGATGAGCGGAACCGCTTGACGCCCTTTCTCAGAAGACGTGTGCGTGAGCATCGTCTGGACTGCTTTCGTCAGCGTGGCAGCCAGTGTTGTGTCGAACTGTTGTCGGTCTGGAACGTGGATAGTAAGAGACCAGTCGGATCGGCTGGTGTGATCACGAGAACGCACCGCGGTCTGTTCTAGGCTGTCGCACCTCCGCGTTGATTACCCTGAGAGTGCAGAGACGAGCAGTCAGAGAACGTGGTCGTCGCAGAGCGGGATTCATGAACACACCACTGTTCCCATGGTACTTCCTCCTCACCCATGTACACTTGGAACCACGACTTCTTTGGCCGCTTTTCCGAGAACGTCACGGTGATCTGAGAATCTGATCAATCTCGGACACGCGGCTGCAAAGGGAGTCCTGCCTGCCCGTGTTTGCTGGACCCGGTCTCCACACTCCTCCGGAACGCCTCGACCTTCTCATTGACGAGCTGCTCGATCTCAGTGTCCGATACACCGGGCTATCGCGCGCGCATCAGGTCCGTTGCATCCGCATTGGCATCGGCACCGGCACCACCACGACTCACGAGCGTGACATCGAGAACTTCGAACGTCTGGGGCTTCACGAGCCCGAACAGGCGGTGGAAAAGGATCGCGTGCAGGACACCGTTGAGCACCTCCCTGGTCGTGTTGCGGTCGAGGACCTGTGGAGGGGAGGTCGGACTAGGTCTGGGCTCAGCATCACGGCTCGGATACCATATCGATCGTGATGGTTGGGTAGGACGCGCTCATCGAATGGAGAGGGCGGAGAAGAAAGGAGGAGGAGGAGGGGCAAGCGAAAATGGCATCACACAGCCACGTTGTACTGTACTGTATGATGTCATGCTCGATTGCAACCCCATGTTTCTCGTTGGGACAGTGGGAGGCAAACTTCTTGCCTGAGTACCTCCCATGGCTTTGGGACGAAATAATTTACGTCCTGATATATGTCGCAGTGTGGACGATTCCGCCTGGATTAATCCAGAGCATGAGTTCGAACAGTGGTCGCTCACAGCAAAGTATTACCCGCGTGGGTTAGCCCACGTCAGATGGGAAATATAATATGCAGATTCGAGGCATTGATCTCAGTGAAAAAGTTCGACGAGATCACGTTGTCCGGAATTGATTCCGCGAGCCACTCGCACGAACTTGCGCGGAACGATATGGCGCCAACGCTTCAGTTATGACTGAACAAAAATCAGAATAAGCTCTTGGACTATACCGGAGTCGAACCGATGACCTCCCGCATGCGAAGCGGACGCGCTACCAACTGCGCTAACAGCCCATGACTAAGCATCATCTTGTTGCATCTAAAATCAATTGCTGAACGATGCACCTCAGTCTCCAATACTGGCCTCATTCGAATTGGATCATATAAGTATATGTATCTACGGTTTGAGCAGCAGAATCCCCTTTGGAATATGGATGACTATCAACGAACAGAGACTGATGGCTCCCAAATTCACTCCCTCTGACTAAGTAAGACTGCACATACTAATGGCTATCAACTTTGACCTGAAGAAGCACCTGCCCCATTCAGTCATCGTATACTTATCCAATGCACGACTTCGCTCCGAACTCCTTCGCCGAGGACGAGGAGAACGAAGACGACGCGTGGACTCCCCTCCAGCTCGCAGCCTCGCAGGGCGACCTTCCCCTCGTGCAATCCCTCATTCCCACCTGCGACGTCAACGCCCCACCAAACGGTTTCTACGGCCGCAACGCCCTGCAGGCAGCCTCCGCGCACGGGCACCTCGCCGTCGTGCGCGCCCTCCTTGCCTCCAACGCTGACCCCAACGCGGCGGGCGGAAACAACGGTGGCCTCACGGCCGTGCAGGCGGCGTGCAGTGGCGGGTTCGCGGAGATCGTGCACGTACTCGTCGCCGCCGGTGCACGCATCGACGCGGGCCCCGCGCGCTACCGCGGGCGGTCGGCGATCCAGGCTGCCGCGGAGGGCGGGCACGTCGCGCTGGTGCGCGAGCTGCTGGACCTGGGCCGCGTGGATGTGAATGGCCCGATCGCGCGGTATGCGGGGTGCTCGGCGCTGCAGGGCGCCGCTGCTGGACGGGATACGCGGTATCTGGAGCTCGTGCCGATTCTGCTTGATGCTGGTGCGGACGCAGATGCCCCGCCAGCGCGGTATAACGGCCGCACGGCTCTGCAGGCTGCAGCACAATCGGGGTACCTCGAGATGTTAGACCTGCTGCTACGACGTGGCGCTAATGCCAACGCGCCCGGTGCGTACTACAACGGACGCACAGCGCTCGCTGCGGCGGCTGAAGCCGGGCACAAGACGGTAGTACGGAGGCTGCTCGAGAGTGGCGCAGACGTATACGCTCTCTGCGGTAATCCGCCACAGCGCAGGGCTCTGGAGCTTGCGGTCGCGGCTGACCAGTCGGATGTCATTCGTCTGCTGGAGTCGGCAGAAGGGTTAGGTTGCGAGGAACTGCTTGAGGAGCAGGACGAGTGATACATGCTATTCCCGGTCGCAATCATGTCTTCCTCAATCCACCAGCCCAAAATTCTGGCTCGCGCGTCGCGTCTGCCCTCTACGGGCCAGTCAATCTGCAATTCCCGCCCACGGATGAGGGATTGGTATATCTGTATCTGCTTCTGTTCGATGGATATTATATTATTGTCTACTATATACGCAGAGCGCCATTCATCACATCCACGTATGGTTTCGAGTAAACTACATGCGAAGGCGCGGAATTAAACTAGGTGCACTCCCCTGGGAGGGTCCCGGCTGGGATCCTTCGACTGACCAAATTGAGTGTGAGACCTGTTAGCGTCTACAACGAATGCGAAAGCTGAATTGCATTGATGACGGAGAGAGACGGTCAATAGACCGGCGCCGGAATACGGGCTTGGTCGGACGGGTCTGATGCATCAGGCCACAGAACCGCACCAGCACACCGAAAGTAGATGGAAGATCGAACCGAGTCATCTGATCAGACAATTGACCAGCCTGCAAAAATAGGGGATCGGGTTCCCTGATGAAGTGCTGGATCTTTACTCGCGCATTGCACGAGAGCCCAACAAGGATTCTAAACTCAGCACGAGGCGCTGCAGGCTGTTCACGGGACCAATGCAGCCCACAATGAACATGTTCCCCCGCCGTATCGCCAATGCAAAGGCTAGTGAACGTGAGTAAGGGCACCGATACCGTGAGGCGTGGATCTTGGAGAACTTGTTCCGCGGTTTGCGTGAGTATGGAAAACACGGAATGGCCAGATGGAGAACGGACTGGAGGTTCAGTGTAGGACAAAGCAGCGATTAGTCATGTCTGCTGCCGGCGGGGAGAGAATCCGGCGAGCGGAATAGTACCGGAATCCGGCGATTCCATTCCTACAGGTTGCTTTGCAGAAATTGGAGCTTGAAGGAGTCCCATCCCCTGTGTCCCCAAAGCTGGGAATTCATCTTTGTCTATTTGGGGCGATAGGTCAGGTCAGTGCGTTGCAGCATTTGTGTGTGCAGATTGTCGTCGTCAGCAGTCGAGTTGCGTTTCAGATCATCGATCTTGAGGGCTTCGGCTTTGGAGCCGCTGAGTCATCCATCTATCAGCTGATCCCCGCACGTCCTTGGCTTGCTACCTCCGACTTCCTACCCAACCTCCCCCGGATTTGTTTCGAGCCTTATCCAGTTTTGGACTCGGACTCGGACTTTTCGACCCACCTCACGCTCATTACCCACTGCATGTGACACACGACAACAAGCTAACCAGCAAAGAAACAAAGTCTAGCCTGTATCTGAGAAGAAAAACTTCAGCAAAATGAGTAGCAGTGCGTCTCGCGTCGGTGTTTTGTGGAGGACTAGGAGACTGACGGTTTCGGTTTCTTTCACTTGGATGTAGGCTTGTGCGTATACCAGCTGCTTCGCCCTTCCGGTCTCTGTGTACCCCTCGGCTGACGATAACGACAGATCATCTCCCGTGCTCCCGCCCGTAACTATACCCTCCGTCTCATCGACCCCGAGTGTCACTCCTCCCCTTCCTCCCGTGACCACCCCTTCCTCCTCCGCACCGCCTACCACTCCTGTAACCAATCCCGTGTCTACACCAGCCACAACGTCGAGTGCTCCCACTACGACAAGCGTCGCGCCGACGTCCACGAGCACCTCAGTACCCTCGACGTCGTCTACCACGCCTTTGACCACATCGTCTTCGTCCAGCAGCACCAGCACCAGCACCAGCACCAGCAGTACCACGAGCATCAGCATCCCGCCGACGACCTCCGCGACAACAGCACTGCCCACTACCTCGATCTCATTGGTGCTCTCGACGGACCCTGGTGGAGTGGTTGTAACGCAGACGTTGACACAGACGCAGTCGCGGACTATCGCGCCTGCTGCGACGAGCTCGGCAGCCGCCCGAACGCCTACTGGGTGAGTCGAGTTCTTGTCCGCGTTGCTTTTCGTTCGTCGTCCGCATGGCTACGGCGCACTATCCGGTTCCTTGTCCGGTGTGCTTTCGCTGTCCCCGCCACGGGGCTGCCAGCTATGCCTATTGTCACGCACGGCTATCATCCCTCGAAACGCATTCACACGTGCGTGCTGGGCCTGGGGCGATTGGCGATCTGTCACGTCTGGGTCCATGCATCACATGGTTCAGCCGCCTACCTGTCTGGTCTTTCTGTCGTTCTAGGCGTTGCGTCCGAAGTAGCGTGTGCTGACGACGTTTCCCGCAGGTTTTTCCAGAACAAGGCTGCTGTCGGTGCGACCTTCGCCATCGTTGGCCTGATCGCCGTGGGGCTCATCTTCGCGGTCATCACGACAACTCTGCGCCGGAAGCGGGTAGGTGCCTCCTGCACTTTCCGAAGAGTCTGCTGATTGCCATGCCAGGCTCGCGCTTTCGACCGGGAAATCGCTGAAGAAGCCAAGCGCGCGCCTCCGCCTGTCTTCTTGGATGACGAGGATTACGGCGCCGGATACTCCTATGCCGACCCGGTTTACGGCGGTGCCGCCAAGTCCGTGTCGGAGGGTGCATACCCGCAGTCGTCCGAAGGGGCACACAGTAATCCGAATGGGCATACGCCGTCGAATTACATGTATCCCTCCGGATACTCTGACCTTGGGTTCTCCGAGGTCAGCAGCCACGGCACGTTTGCGCAACCGGCCATGGAGGCACAGTATGGAAACAACAACGCCGGTGGTGGTGCGGGCGGGTTTGCTGGATACGGCGCGGCGGGTGCTTATGAGATGTCGGGTTACGGCCAGCATCAGCAGCAGCAGCCCCAGCAAGATTGGCAGCAGCCCCAACAAGATTGGCAGCAGCCCCAGCAAGGCGGATATGTCTATCCCGGTGAAGAGCCACAAGCAGGCACGTACCCCCAGGCAAACACCTACCCACCAGCAGCCCCGTCTGCCAGCGGTAGTGGCAGTGGCAGTGGCAGTGGTGCTGATCTGGGACGAAGCAAGAGCGGGGGACGAAGTCTGGTCGATGCCTACGCCAGCACTCCGGGCGCAGTGCCACATGAGCCAGCGCAAACGCAGCCCCAGATGCCGGTGTATGCGAACGGGTATGCGTCACAGTACCAGACCCCGCACCTCGAGGATAGCGCCGATGCGTATGGTGGCGTGGAGAGCCAGCATGGACACGTCGGTGGATTGGAGGATGAGGAGGAGGACTATGAGCCTGCGCCCAGAGTGTTGAAGGTGCGTGATTCCAGATAGAGTGCCCTCGTGTGAGCAATTGCTGATGGCTCCTCTGCACAGATCGCCAACGAGTAGACGCTGTTGACCGATCTCTCCGGGCAAGACGTGCACACCTGCGTCAGTTGTTGTTCATTCCGTGCTTCTCCCTGCGACCCAATCACTGTGCTATCACCCTCGTCTCTGTACCATCCGCTTCGCCGCTCGATGTATGTACGAAGACGAACGCTATTTATACTCTACGTTATCACTTTCTTCTCTCCTCCCCCCCTCGTCGTGTCCGTGCATGTGTGTGTATCGGCAGAGCGTTTCATAGACCTCGTCCATGCCCCATGCGTCCCACTCCCGACTTTTTTACTTACCGCTTTTCTACCTACTTCTACTCAGTTACTTCTTTGTGTTCGAGATCATGTTCTTGAATATACAGTATCGTTTCCTCTCACTGGGCAGTTGATTCGAGCAAGATGTCAGCTCGTGGAAACACGAAATGACATGGCTCTGGATGATCGCTCCGGTGATGGCCTGCCTTCGAGTCGTCATTCATATGGCTTGCTTGCCACGATCAGTAGCGGTGCAAGACTTCCATAGCCGTCGGTGGGCCACATTCTCTACGTAGCAAGTCTCCCATAGATTTCGAAAGTTTTTTTTGAACACCCCTTCCTCTGGAGAGTAGCGTCCTGCCCGGAAGAGTCTGTTTCGCCACGTGGTCGGCGCATTTTGACATATCCTGTGGTGAATTGAATGTGCCTGGTCAGCTCGACAGTGCGCTCATTCAACGAGATCAGGTTTCTTCAACTTACGGCTTGGATGATCACTTCTTTGAACCCTCCGATACCCGGGCAGACACCCCGGATGCTCCGCAGATTTCAAATAGGAGGCTCAAGTATAAATTCTGCGACTCTCCGCAGTGAATCGTATTAACAAGAAACGCATTTTGAACTTTGCACCTCTCACCGAAATCCTTCAATGGAAAACAACCGAACGTCTGGACAGAATCTCAAGAAAGAAGTGGACGTCAAAAACAGTGCGCATCCTAACGCTGCTATCCAACATGTTCTAACCTCGGAATGGCAGTCGTCGGTGACGGTGACAAGCGGATCTCGAAGCCGAACCCGGCGACCATCTCCTCGGATTTGAGCGCGACGGTCTTGCAGGGCGACTTCGTTTACTTTCTGCGTGCTGTGATCGGTAACAAGCTCGACAAGCTCGTGAAGATCCGGCTCCAGCGTGGGGGGTGGGAGAAGTGGTTCCAGGTCGAGCTCTGCCTGCTCATCAACCATTTCCACGACCGGAACAACGTCCATGCGGTGTACTCCGCCGAGCGCGAGGAGCAGGTCTTCCCGGGGACCAGGAAGTCCGTGGATGTCTCAATCTCCGAGGGTGGCAAGTACACGCATGTTCTCGAGCTCAAGTGCGGGAGGAACAATCAGTCCGCCAACGACCTTGCCCAGGACATTTGGGATGACTGGGAAAAGGTCGGCGCGATCACTGGGAACGGGAATGGTCCGCTTCAGCCGAAGCTCGCTGCGGCCTCCCGTGTGGCCGTGTGTGTGTCGATTGACAAGCCGCCCCCCCTGGATGGAAATTGGACCTGCTACACCGTCGATGGGGCAGAGCAGGGGGTGCCTCACAAAGAGCCATAGCACTAGGATTTAGACTAGTGCGCATGGCTGTAGCCATAAAAACCGTAGACTATTTTATGAATGGTAGCCATGACCCGGGATTGACCCGGGATTGAACTCGTGACTCTTCCAAAAAACGAGACGTATCTGCGGCAATAACCATTGAGCCATAACAGCATATAAATTCAGTACATATTGTCAATTAGAACCCTAACAACATCTGCCAAAAAATGTTTCCCCCACTTAGGGCAAGGAGCAAGCTCCTTTCCCTAAGTGGGGGAAATAACCCTAACCTCTAACCACCCGAAACCCCTACCAACCCTGACCGCTAACCAACCCGAACCCTAGCCAGTAAAAAAAAATGATTTTTGGGACCCGAAGCCCTATCCCAAACCCGAACTCTATCCCAAACCCGAACCTGTCTTAAGTCCGAGAAGGAGGGACACAGCAGGGTATCACTTGTGGGCGGCTGATGGAGATCACATGATACATCACATGATCAGACAAGAGACTAATATGCATGGCTACAGCCATGCTATGGCTACCATTCATAAAATAGTGTAGGGTTTTTATGGCTACAGCCATGGCATTAGTCTAAATCCTAGTGCTACGGGTGTGCCTTTGTCCGCCTCAGTCGCTGAAGAAGGGGAAACAGGCTTACATCGAATTGGCGGGGCTTCAGGTCCGTTTATGTCAACATATAGCCATCCGCAGGCACTGTTGCCGCCTCGCACAGACCAAGATCTATGCAAGCATGAGCTTGATACTTCTGCCACAGAAACCCAGCTCTTTTCCCTCTTTTTCGAAATGTTAATGCACCCCATCCCATGTCGTCGATGGCCCAGAGGAGACAATCGAGCGTAGAAAAACGAAAAGAGATGAAAAACCACCTCAGTTACCACCGCCATCACCCGGTTGCACCCCCGCGGGGGTCCTCCTGGGTACCCTCAGACGTAGCTCTGAGGGTACCTAACAGGTACCCCCCTGCGGGGCCCGCGGGGGGGATTTGGTCCATTTGGGGGCGGGGGCATATGCGGGGGTCAGCAGGGGGGGGTCTGTACATGTCATGTGATTTATCATTGGGAGCGGGCAGGTGGGCGCGAAAAAAAAATGAATCACATGACACATCCAATGGGCGGGATGGCGGCTGATGGCGGGGTAAAAAAATCACGTGATGCACCGCATGAAAATTATCAAAAATGGCTAGCAGGGGTTGGCGGGGGTTGGCGGGGGCGCTACTGGCCCCCCGCACACCATGGCGGGCAGTGGGCGCATTATCACGTGACTTTTGGGGCACCTTTTGTGCACCATTCGGCATGATTTCGGAGGTGTTGCTTGATCCATTGCATGCTGTGGCAGACAATGGGCGCATAATCACGTGATTTTCCGCCCAAAAAAATGGAAGCCTTCCCCAAATCATCCTGGTATCATTTCTATCGGTAAATACACTAGTTAAGCATGAATTTGAGCTTAGAAAGCCCAAAATGCACCCTGCACAATGGGACTGGTGATGCACTTGATCCCATCATTTGGCGGGGTCTGCTGCGGGGGGTGCCACGGGGGGTGCTGCGGGGGGTGCTGCGGGGGGTGCTGCAGGGGGTGCCGCAGGGCCCGCTGTGGGGTCAACCACAGGAGCAGGGGTAGGGGTGCATTGCATCATATTTTGATCTATCTATTCTCGCTGTGGTCATAGCATGCAGCATAATTATCCTTCATTTTGCCAGGAGTTTGGAGGCTGTGTCTGGGGTTGGTCTGCAGCTACAGCCATGTGACTCCCTGATGCTTCGGCAGGGGCTGGGATATCAAAACTGTGCAATATTGTCTGCATAATCCAGGCATGTAGGGTTAAAAAGAAAGTGTGATTTGTTCATTTTTTGGCTGGCAGGGTAGGTGGGCTGACATCATGGGCTGCATCGGGTCCACTGTCAACTCATTGATTGTTTCGTCTGCTCATTCTATACACATGCCCATTGGTAAGCTGATCATGCTGTAGGCACAGTCTAATCTTACCCAGTGGATGATACCACACATTAATTACATACCTAATGTCACACTTCCTGTCTGGGACTCATTGAAGTTCATCTGTTCTGTGTTACTTTACAAGCAGTTTGCTTTAGTTGCAACATGAACAGATGTAATAGAGTGGATTTGACATGCCCTGAATTGATTCCTAGGTGGAATATGAGACAATGGATTCACCAGCAAGTTGCCTCACAATAGTCAGAGATTGGTAATATTTGAATTTCAAATTTCATATACAACACTCTGTGCACTCAGAGCTCGTATATTTGCAAGATAGACTGTAGAGACATAGATGGTTACTTTTACTACCTCTGGGGCTGCACACATCCTTGCCATGACCCACTGCCTGCACCCCTGCTGGTACCCCCATTGGCACCCCCGCCGGCACCCCTGTTGGCACCCCCGCCGGCACCCCCGCTGGCACCCCCGCCAGTCTAGCACCCCCCGCTGCACCGGTGCCTTGTCCCCGTGATTTTCTTATATGTAAGATTATGTAAACTGACAGCTCGGAACACGTCAAGTCACTAGCCAATCAGAACCTGTATAAACGTCGTACCTAAGTGTTTACTGCTCTTCTAACACTGTTCCTACAGTTATGCAGCTGAAAACCATCGGAATAAGGTCTCCTTCTGCTATTCTTATTGAATATGTAGATACTTCATATCATTTGTCCACCTAAAATTCGAAACATGAAAAGAGTTCACCATTGCTCAAGGTTCCTATGTAGACAATGGTTCAACATGGTTCACTTTGGGTATGGCAAAAAATATTTTTTCTACACACAAGCAATTCAATACAGCTGAATGATATACTCTTTGGCAGTGTCTGAAACAAATTCTGAGAGCCCTGGACCCTGGAACTATTCAAAAACTTGAAATGAGTCCGAAAAATAGGGTCTTGATAAACATGAGATATGGGCTGGTTTGAAGAGACATGGGCCACCGGTCATGTTGAATATAGTATTTTACAATGTTTCGGTGCCCTACCTCTCATCACATGGCCTCATTTCCTACTAAAAAGGGTGCATACACACTCAAGCTCATAAAATCAATTGTCACCCAGAAACAAGAGCAGTGAAGTTGTTTCACTGGGATTGGGTAAAGGTTACCTAGAAGTCACTTGGGTTGCAGTACAGAAGCTTTGGAAAGTGATTTTGTAGTTGATCCACATTTGGTAGGCTGGCAGATGCTTGTGCACCCCCACGGCACCCCCCATGGCACCCCCCGCGGCACCCCCTGTGATTGACCCCCCCCCCAACCCCTGCAAGGATTTAATTGACAAATGTCCTGCTCAATCCATTGTAAGAGTCTACAGTATTATTGGATTCAGTAAAGGGCCCAAATGGTGTGTAGACAAGAAGTATGAAATCCGGAAATCAACAATTATGACACCTCCACGGAATATGCTGCAAATGGAGAGAAAAATTTGAGTGCAGACAGACTACCTGAAGCAAACAGACAGAGAAAAGAAACATTAGCCATTTCTTGTTGATGATGTTGGCTGTCCCTGGAGCATGTACTTGGGAGATTTGCCTAACAAATCAAGTTGCACATTTTTCAAATTTTTAGTTTGACCTGACAGCTTGAGCAGACCATGCCAAAATGAACCAAGTCATATATATCAGTGCCCCAAGCTAAGCCAAAAGATTTAGGTAAATTTGCACAGTTTTGATATCCCAGCCCCTGCCGAAGCATCAGGGAGTCACATGGCTGTAGCTGCAGACCAACCCCAGACACAGCCTCCAAACTCCTGGCAAAATGAAGGATAATTATGCTGCATGCTATGACCACAGCGAGAATAGATAGATCAAAATATGATGCAATGCACCCCTACCCCTGCTCCTGTGGTTGACCCCACAGCGGGCCCTGCGGCACCCCCTGCAGCACCCCCCGCAGCACCCCCCGCAGCACCCCCCGTGGCACCCCCCGCAGCAGACCCCGCCAAATGATGGGATCAAGTGCATCACCAGTCCCATTGTGCAGGGTGCATTTTGGGCTTTCTAAGCTCAAATTCATGCTTAACTAGTGTATTTACCGATAGAAATGATACCAGGATGATTTGGGGAAGGCTTCCATTTTTTTGGGCGGAAAATCACGTGATTATGCGCCCATTGTCTGCCACAGCATGCAATGGATCAAGCAACACCTCCGAAATCATGCCGAATGGTGCACAAAAGGTGCCCCAAAAGTCACGTGATAATGCGCCCACTGCCCGCCATGGTGTGCGGGGGGCCAGTAGCGCCCCCGCCAACCCCCGCCAACCCCTGCTAGCCATTTTTGATAATTTTCATGCGGTGCATCACGTGATTTTTTTACCCCGCCATCAGCCGCCATCCCGCCCATTGGATGTGTCATGTGATTCATTTTTTTTTTCGCGCCCACCTGCCCGCTCCCAATGATAAATCACATGACATGTACAGACCCCCCCCTGCTGACCCCCGCATATGCCCCCGCCCCCAAATGGACCAAATCCCCCCCGCGGGCCCCGCAGGGGGGTACCTGTTAGGTACCCTCAGAGCTACGTCTGAGGGTACCCAGGAGGACCCCCGCGGGGGTGCAACCGGGTGATGGCGGTGGTAACTGAGGTGTGAAAAACTGTTGTATTCAGCCAATTACGGCTCGTATCGAGTGACGGCATAGACGGACCTGGAATTGGCATCAGGAACTATCGGCTCGAATTGTGGGCTGACAAGCGCACGTCTTGGACGGAATAGCTTTTGCTCTCTGACGGTTGGTGACACATAGCTTGGATGTCCGGAATGCACCGGTGAGACGGGTTACACGATCCAGAAAACTTTGTATTAGGGGAATGGAAGCGGAGAGGCCGGTGGCTATAAAAGGAGTCACTCTCCAGAGCCCAAACCCTCAAAAGCATCAACTGCACCACTGCGAGACAATGGAAGGTGATAACCAGAATTCGGGTAGCACCCCAATCAACACCGGCGTTTCTCTTAATACTAGCTCCTGTAAGCTTTTTTTTTTCAACACCCGCACATCATTCAGTGATCTGACTCATATCCGCTGCATCCACGATGTGTCACATGTCGTGGAGATCAAGTGCGGCCTGAACAGCGCGACCACTGCGGATTCGAACAAGCGCGCATATCTGGACATGATCAAGCTCGGTGGAAAGCCCGAGATCGGCCAGCTTCCGCAACTCAAAGTCAAGTACGGAGATGCAGCGAGGATTGTGCTTCTGCTCATTGTAGACGGCGCGGTGCCTGACGCAACCCAGTGGGATTTCACAGGCAGAATCGATTGTGCCTGTGAGTTCGACAAGGGGGACCATTTTGTCTCGTATTATATCCAGTACTTGTCTGAGACTCCGGGGGCCATCGTCCAGTGAGAGGGTGCGGGGAGATCTCAATCGCATTGAAAGCAAATTATGAACGCGCTTTCTTCACGGATGACTTGTCCATAGTATATCTTGCCTGTCCCAGATAGTATTCGCTATACATAGTAATACCCAGCAATTTACATTTTGCATATTCTATGCTTTGCAACTTGAACACATTTCTGGCGGGGGCCAGTTGAGCGCAGAATTCAGCAAGTCACATTAATCAAACAACTTGGTGCCAAATAGACCGCGACACGGGGCTGAGTGTAGACGTGAGATAAAGTATTTCGCTTCAGTTTGATAAGCAGAAGACCATCCAATTCAAAGTTTGATTCATTGACTGTTCATCTAGAATTTAACATGATGGCGTGATTTTGATGTAGATTGGTTCTCTACTGTCTTTCGACTTGCTTCCTAGCAACACCGGCAACCGAGTAAACTGTTTAGGATGTTGGTTGTGATTGAAGTTCATTCAAACATGGTTTCTCCGATCCTGCTTTTATTGTAGGAAGAGAGATAAGTGATTCACAGCCCTTAAAAGCGTTAAAGCCTAGAGGAAAGTAACTAATCGCCAAATGAGAGAGCGAGAGATTGTGGCTGAATTATTCATGCAATCTAGGACCATGTTCAGTTTGTTGACTACATAAGTCCTAAACAAAAGTCCGACCATTGGGATCTCAGTACCGGGTCAGGTAGCGGAAATGAAAGTAGACTGTGTGGGGCTGGCCATCAACCACTCCATTCACAGTGTAGGGGCTCCAATTCGTGGTCAGGAGGGGCGGATCGTCCACAGTCACACAGACGGCCACACGGGAGGCCGCCGCGAGCTTCGGCTGAAGCGGCCCGTTCCCGTTCCCAGTGATCCCGCCGACTTTGTCCCAGTCCTTCCAAATGTCCTGGGCAACGTCACTGGCGGACTGATTGTTCCTCCCGCACTTGATCTCGAGCAGATGCGTGAGCTTCCTGGTCTCGGGCGAGTTACCTTCGGAGATGATGACGTCCGCGTACTGTCTGGTCCCTTGGAAGACCTGCTCCTCGCGTGTGGCGTGGTACAGCGCATGGACGTTGTTCCGGTCGTGGAAATGGTTGATGAGCAGGCAGAGCTCGACCTGGAACCACTTCTCCCACCCGCCGCGCTGGAGCCGGATCTTCACGAGCGGCTCGAATTTCTCGGTGAGGACTGAGCGCAGGAAGTAGAGCAAGTCGTTTTGCAGAGACGTCGCGTCTACGTCCGAGCAGATGTTCTCCGGCACGGGGTTTCGGATTCGCTCGTAATCAAGCACTGGATTTACGAAGTGAGAACATGTCGTAAAACAATGTTATGACGCGCACCGTTTGCGGTGTCCACTTCTCTCTTGAGCTTCTTTCCATACGTTTCGTATTCGGCCATGAAGGGCTTTCGATGAGAGTTGTAGAGCTCGATTGGGTTCCTTGTTGCCGTTTGGTGAAGGAGGGAGCGGAATTTATACCAGAGCTACGTGTTCTAAATCGCCGGAGCATTCCGGGTGTCTGCCATGTGTATCGGCGGGATCTGAGGAGTGATTATCCAAGCTGCAAGTTGGTTGAGAACTGATCTTGTCGAATGAGCGTGCTGTCTAGCTCACCAGGCACGTTGAACTCACCGCAGGATGTATGTGACATTTGCCTTGGCGTCAACACACAGCCATCACGAATCAGGCACTGCCCCCTGTCAAAATGACAACGAGCACTGGTGTACTTTCCCTTAGCAACGTCTCTGCCTGCCTTTGAGACCTCAGGGGGGGACCTCATACTGGGTCTTCGCGAGTCGATATGTGGAATTGCAGATGATCAACAGCCATACTCCATCAGTTACTTTGGTCAAAAAAGTACCTTCCCGTAGCCGACGACATTGAAGACCTGGAAATGGCAGCATGTATTCTCGGCTACGAGGGGAAAGAGAAGAGCGCACATCTTGGGAGGCCACGCGTTCTGATCAGCGAAGGCTTGTGACATACAGCTTGGATGACGATGATGCATCGGTGGGACGTCTTGCACAATCCGGAGACTTTTGCACGAGATGAATGTAGCGGAGGAGGGAGTGGATATAAAGGACCTCACAGCGCTGAAAACCTTAAAGTCTTCAACTGCATCACATCGCAACAATGTACGGCCGCAACCAGAATCCGGATGGCACCCCAATCAACACCGCCGTGTTTCTCAATACTCGCACCAGTAGGTTTCCACTGCGCTAGCGCATCGCTCATTTCTATGATTCCAATTATTTGCTGCTAGACACCAAACTCAAGCGAGACCTCTCCCGAGCTGATTTCGAATCGTTTGTGTCCGCCGTGATCGAGACCAAGTTCCAACGCCTTGTGCCCGCGTTCGCCCTACGTGGGGGGTGGGAGCGCTGGTTCCACGCCGAGCTGTGCCTCCTCATCAACAACTCCACCCAGGCCCCAGGGTACTATGCCGACCGCGAGCCCCCCGTGTACGCCGCGTCGGGATACGCGGACATCGCGTTCGAGGACCCGGTCACTCATGTTGCGTCGCATGTTGTGGAGATCAAGTGCGGGCTGAACAGCGCGACGCCTGCGCAGTCGAACAAGCGCGCGGCCCAGGACATGGTCAAGCTTGGCGGGGATCCCAAGACGGGCAAAGCTACGCAGCTCAAAGTCAAGTACGAGGAGGCAGCGAGGATCGTTCTTCTCCTCATCGTGGACGACGCGGTGCCGGACACAACCCAGTGGGATGCCAGCAACACGATCTCCCGCCTCTGTGCTTTCGACAACAAGCTGCATGTCGTCTCATATTATATCCGCTACCTGCCGGAGAAGCTCCGGGTGGCCGTCCAGTGAACAGTGCGTGTGGTATCTATTAACGCGGAAAGCAAATAATGAAGGAGATTGCTTCCCAGATTATTGCTTCCTCATTGTCTATCCGGCATGTCTCAGATACTGTTCGCTATAGCTTGTCTCCTAGCAACACACGTCTTGAAAACTTGATGCTCTACATCTTCGACACTGTATGCTCTAACATCGTGAACAATTTATGCTCTATTTCTTCCATGCAAAGTTTCTGCCAAACCGTTGGATGAGTGATCGGAGAGATAACATAAAGCAGATTGGGGACGAGGTCATGCGTGCGCAAAAGCAGGCAAAAGCGCTCCGATGATATGGCCAACCGAGCATATACTGTACGTAAACCTTACAGAGGCAAGGAACATTGAGGCAGTTCAGAAAGCTGTGAAGCGATGGAAAGCAGTGCCAGGGTACCATAAAGTCGCCATCAAACAAGTCAAGCGGCAGCCGCATTCCATCGACTTCGCATACAAATGGCTTATGTACTCCACCGGGGCTGTTTGTCCAAGTGGCCCGTGCTATTTGCTACCTGTATCGTTTGGTGAATCTGATGTGCCTTTTCGGCTCGACAGCACGCTCGTTCGACAAAATCTGCCTCACGTTCGACGGAGGGCTTGGATGATCTCTGGATTGAACCCTCCGATACTCCGGGCAGACACCTCGGATGTTCCGTAGAGGTTGAATCCGTAGCTCAAGTATAAATCCTGCGCCTCTCACGTTGAATCACAGCAAGAAACACATTTCAACTTTTGCACTCTCTACCGAAATTCTTCAATGTCTAGTGACAAAAAGCCATATGGTGCGCATCATGATATACATATACACTGCCATTCGGCATTTGCTGACTTTCCATCTCCGGTGGTTCCAGACCTGCGGGACCCGACGCAGAACCCTAATACCCTCCGCTCTGATTATGATGTGACGACGTTGCAGAACGGCCTAGTTTACTTCCTGACTGCTGTCATTAAGAACAAGTTCGAGAAGATCGTTCGGATCCAGCCCCAACGCGGCGGGTGGGAGAAGTGGTTTCAAGTCGAGCTCTGCCTGCTGATCAACCACTTCCACGACCGGGACGATGTACATCCGGTGAGGTACCATGCCACGCGCGAGAAGAGAGTCTACGACGAGGACGGAAAATCCGTGGATGTCGTCATCTCCGAGGGTGAAACGCTCGAGAAGAGCAAGCGCACTCATGTTCTCGAGATCAAGTGCGGGAAGCATAATCAGTCCACCAACGACATTGCCAAGGACATTTGGGAAGACTGGGGCAAGCTCGGCGCGATCACTGGGAACGGGAATGGGACACTTCAGCCCGGGCTTGCAGCGACCTCCCGTGTGGCTGTCTGTGTGACCGTCAACAGTCTGCCCACCCTCACTGGAGACTGGCACCGCTACACTTTTAAGCGTGATGTTGACGGAAAGAATTACCTAGTCCATCTCCAATTTCGCTACCTGACCCGATACTGATGTCCCGATGGTTTGAATTCCAGTTACGATTCACGGAGCGAAGATACTGAACATGGTCCCAGATCGCATGAATATCCAACCCCCACTCTCTTGCCTTCTCGTCTCGACTCTCCCAAGTACTAGTAGTTGTTTCTCCTATAGCTGTCAACCTCTCACGCTCTGTGAATAAGTTATTGCCGTCATATAGCAAACAAATAAGAGCGGAGAAATTCAGCTTGCATCATTCTGTCCGAACTGAAAGTATCATTGCACATACTAAGAACAGTCACGGCGAAATCAAAAGGCCCAACCCAAATGAGGAAGGTGCCATCCACTTCAGCTCGAATATATTTACAGTGAGTCCAGCACACCAAATTCTGGCCAAAACTGGTCCATTCACCCAAAATCCAAACGAAGGACATGATACTGTATACAATGGCCAAATTCTATCTCAACTCCAGTGATAAGCCAGTTGATGGCACTTCCCAGGCTCCTCCCCGATTTGGGTTGGGCCTTTTAATTTTGCCATGACTGTATACTGTGACGCCATGCCTTGGTGGGTTAGCCTAGGTCAATTGGTCTTTTGGCTCAGATCATTGATGGCCGGAGGTGCAAGTCATTTGCACAGCATCCGATCAGCGACTTTCCCTCCGCCGCAGATATGTCTGGGTTTGTTATACTCTTCGTGGATAATTTCCAGTGCAGCGGAAAAGATATTGAAAGATATTGGATTCTCCTGGCGCTACGTAAGCGCTGTCAGGATCACGTGAGGCTGAGCAGTAATCGGCACTCGGCCACTTGCAAGGACCGTCAATCAAAGTTGACTCAGGTCAAGTCACGGCATCGAGGACCTGGAAGTGGTAGCATGAATACTCGACCTCAAACCCAAACTCAGATAGAGATCTGAAGAGCGCACATCTTGCACGGGACGGGATCGCATCGCTCTCGGACGATTTTGGCACACAGCTTGGATGCCGATGATACACCGGGAGGACGTCTTGCACAATCCGGAGAACAGTGCACGAGACGAATGAGAGCGGAGGAACCAGTGGGTCATAAAAGACAACACTTTTTGCGGATTAAACCATCACAATCTTCAACTGCACCCCACCGCGACAATGTGGGGCAACGACCAGAACCCGAATGGAACCCCCATCAGCCGTACGTCTCCCAGAATGCGCACATCGCTCACTCCGCTCTCCGACTCACATGCCCTACTTCCAGTGAATGGACCGACCCCTGACACATTCAGACCTCAATTCGAGTCGTTTGTATCCGGCGTGATCGAGAGCGAGTTCCAGAGCATCGTCCCTGCGTACAAACTTAGCGGAGGGTGGGAGAAATGGTTCCACGCCGAGCTGTGCGTCTTCATCAACCACTACGCTGGCGCTCCGGGGTTCAAGGCCGACCGCGAGCCCCCTGTCTATCCCGACTCGGGATTTGCGGACATCGCGCTTGAGGACCCGGCCACTGGCGCTGTGTCGCACGTTGTGGAGATCAAGTGCAGTCTGAAGACCGAGACCGCTGCGCGGGCGAACCAGCGCGCGGGAGACGATATCACCAAGCTCGGTGGGAATCCCAAGACCGGCAAGAAAACAGAACTCAAAGTCAACTACGCGGGGGCAGCGAAGATCGTACTTCTCCTCGTCGTGGACGATGTGGTACCTGACACGATCCCGTGGGACGTGAGCCATAGAATCACTAGAGCCTGTGGTTTCGACAATGCGGAGCATTTTGTCTGGTATCATATCCGGTACTTGCCGTAGGCGATTCAGGACGAGGTGCGTGCAGTATCCTATCACGTAGGTTGCAAATGATGACCGTGCTTACTTCACAGGACCGTCCTCGACTTTTCTAGCCTTCTGAAGATACTATTTGCAATAGCTTGTCTCCTAGCAATACACATCTTGAACATTTCATCCTCTACATCTTCAATACAATCCTCCCCGCGACCGTTTGCGCGGAGAGTTCTGAGAGACAGCTGAGCGTTAAAAGACGTAAGTGTTCAGGGCTCGATCGGACGATACTCAAAACGCACGAGTTGACCTGCTCGAACGGACGCACGACGAGTTGGCACTTGACTTTGCCACGCGCAGCGAGGGCCAGGGCCTCGATCGCATCCTGGCGGCTCCTACCACGAGACTTAGTATCCGCTCGAGTCCGAATCGAGAAAAGCAGGAAAATCTCACCCGACCGCAGACCCAACAATCGTGATGCACTGGGACGCATGAGTGATATCGAGATAGGAAGCATTCAGCAGACCTTTGCGATGAGAGTGTACACCCCGACCGTCATCTTCACCGGCCCTGATGGTAGTCCGACGGCCACGATCGTCCCCTTGGGCCGGATGTAGTGCACGGCTTGGTCCAACGGGCCGGGCTGTCCGGGCGTGCTCAGCATCCAAAACCGGAGTCATTTTCAAGCGGCAGGACGCACATTGGATGCGGCGATCACGGCGCTGTGCGGGCCGAGTCCATCCGCCGCGGCTTGGATGTCCTGGACGAGATCCTTGCTCTCCTTGAAGTCGATCCACTTCTCGGCACCGAGGGCGAGACAGAGATCGCGTTTCGTCTCGCCGGTGTCTGGGAGCGTCAACTAAGCAAGTAGTGGATGGAATTGAAAAGGAGAGCCGCACCAATGGCGATGACCCGGAGACCCATTGCGACGGCGTATTGGATTCCTGAAAACGTTTTGAATTGGTTCAACATTCCTGGATGGGTTCTAGGCTCACCCAAATGCCCGAGTCCACCTCCGGCGCCTGGGATGGCCACCCAGTTGCCTACCTTTGGGTTACTTTCCTTGAGTGCCTTGTAGATCGTCACTCCCTGCCAGGTGTCCATCCTATCGCTCGAAAAGGGAATTCAACCCACTCACTGCACATAGGAGCGGTGTTGCAGCAGCGCTGTCGAGCTCGGCGGGGATCGGAGTGACGTAGTCCACATACGAGACCTGTTCGGAAGAATGAGCTGGATGATAGAGTCGTGATGAAACCGATAAATGACCTGATAATCCGCGTAGCACCCATCGACTTGATACCCGTGCCCCATCGTCTTAGCTATCGCACAGCCTGATTCCGAGCATCATTCGAGGCTGAGTCTCGCAGCAATCGAACACCTACAGGGCTCATTTCCCGTCCGGCACATTTCGCAGCTACGGAGAGTGGGCGGCTCGGATTCATACAAGGAAAGTCAATCGCAACAGAAGGGCACCACTCACTTCAAACACGTCGTCGCCAACCACTTGATCCCAACCCGGTCGCCCACAGCGACCGGACTCCCGACGGTGTTCGCGCCAATGGCCACGACGCGTCCCATCCCCTCATGCCCGGCGACGCGCGGGAAGTCGACCGGCCCCCATCCGCCTTCGATGATGTGCACGTCCGAATGACACACACCTGCCAATGGAGCTGTCAGATGGTGAGCTGATACTTCGACGAGGGTGCTGACCGGCGTAATCGATCTTGATGAGGCACTGTCCGGGCTTGAGCGCGCTGGGCTGCACGACGGGGTGGCTGTCGGTCAATGTGAGCTCCGGGCCGAAGGACGCGATCAGTGCGGCCCGGGCGTGTTGCGGGACACTGGGTGGTGCGGCGGCGGCGGAGGATTCACTCGGAGCGTCTCCCATTTGCGTTTGTGGGGTCGGTTCGGTACGATTTAACAGAGAGGGAGCCGGTACTGACACATGTTTATGTATTCACAGAGCAGCGAAGTCATGTGAGTAGGTCATCTGTCTTCTGGAAAATCCTTCGCAGAGAGTGGCAGCTCGCAAGCAAAATACTTACCCCGGTGAAGTAGTCAATTACGTATCTTACGAAGCACCCGGCAGGAATTTTGCCGCCGTGGAACATGGCTCGCTGAATTTGTAGATTGCAACATCAACATATTGAACCAGTGTCTTTAAGCAATCCACATATCGTGTCGTGGATTCTTCGAAGCAGAACTTCCCTTTTAGTACATAACCTGTGAGAGAGTACTCACGGCAAGGCATAAATTCTTCGTGTAATCGATTCAGATCGACGGGGGTTGAAACCTTGCCTTGGATTCTATCGCTAAGCGATACAATACACTACGCTATTCAACTCAGACCAAACTACGCCAGAACTCGTTTATTGTTTGGATATTGTCTACGAGTCGCCAGGGTTAAGGCGGGGCATCTTGGGGTCAGAGAATCACATGGTTTACGGTGGGATTTCAGGACTATCCGCGTATTAGCAGACCGATCCGGACCGAAAAGAATGTTCTGCAAGATCGCGACATGCGTCTCGAAATGAACGAGATTTGCAGGGGAAGTGCATAGAAAGAAGCGAATATAATAGCCAGTATTACAGAGTGCTATCTCCGGCGTCAAGCGAGATGCAGACGACACTAGGTAGATGTTCAGTTAAGTCGAGTACTCGATACACATCGAACTTACCTAACAACCCGTCCCTGACCGCTCAGCAACCCCACGGCTCCAGCTTCAGCGCCGGGAAAGGGACACGGGAACCCTGTAACCCAATTCGCACGTGAACATCGAATACGACAGTGAGCGCATCAAGCAAACCTTGTTCGCTAAACGCGGAACCCATGGGACCGAGACAATGGGAACCTGGCCGTCGGGAGCCGTGGGGCGGAGGATCTGTCCCGGACCCGGAAGCGGCGCAGAGTGTACGCAGAGCACCGTGAGGGAGGCCGCGGCGAGCAGGGACTTGGTGCGGACATGCATGGCGCGTGATTTTCTCGGGCAAAGAGAGCGAGGGGAGCGAGTGCGTTGGAGCGGGAGGGGGAAGTTATCTTCTAGTCGTAAGTTCGTGAGGATACTGGCGCGCGAGGGGCGATTGGGGTGTGGGGCGTTCCGAGAGCATTTACCTCATCACAACGCACCTGCTTAAATGCACGAGCCGGCACCCCACACAACCCCACACCCCAGCGTACAGTCCCAGCGCGATCCTCTCCTGCTCCTGATGTCCGTCGACTTGTCAACTTGTCAAGACCCCTGTTCTCGAGGCCCGGGGCATTCAGAATCGGAGGCATCTGGCAGAGAGGAGCGCGGCTGGGCCGCTGGGTCGCATGGATCCTATTCGACGGGGGTCAGACAACACATCCTAGATAAGCACTGTCTTGGATGCGATCCCGAGACCGTGATTCACTGCGGATTCAGGAGCCCAAGACCAGGAGAGACTGGGCGATCGGGGATCTGGAACAGACATGGGTGCGACAGATTGGCAGCAGCGCTGTGGCTGGGCAAGGTCGGCGTCGGATGCGTTCGGATCGAAAGAGCTTGGCGTCACACGTGATCTCCTGCTGCTTCTGAGCGCGGCCACTGACGGCAGAGTCTAGACCATGAACGCGACCAATTTGGATAAAATGACTCATGCCCTCTTCTCAGGCGTGTGTCACGTCCTCCTCTACCTTGCTGCAGACTCTATCAAAGAGATTCCCGACAGTTAGGCGGTGCGAAACAATCCACTTGGTGTGCAAAAGATCATCCCATACGCAGAATCTTTTGTACTCAACTGAGTCAACTCAAGTTGCTTGTTTTGCCAGGGTCACGTGTCCGAAACTTGGTGTTCTCCGAATACGCAAATATGCCGTAAACCTCTCAATCATTCTACCACGCAGATCTACAGTGCAAATGGTCACCTCTCTTGACGCATGGATTGGTATCAGGAAAATTTTGTAATTTATTTCCCTTTTTCTACGGTAAGCAACCCACCAAAAGAATGTGTTTTATCACAAGAACTCAATTTTTCCCATGGTGTTTCACTTTTTTTCGGCCTCGGAAAAATAAAAGTTGACATTTTGGGCCCCAGAATGCCTGGAAATGTCTGGCAATTGAAAAAGGACGTAGGAGATGCCTACAGAAAACTGCTTCTGATGTGTCAGCTTGTCAACCGAGTAGCCTGAGGACTCAATAGGGGCTTCCCAAAATGGAAGTTTCCTAATTGGTAACCCTAGCTTAGGTCTTGTATCACTTTTCCGGGCCTCAAAACGGTCAACTTTGATGCAGAGCTTCGTGCTTCACAAGATGGATAGAGGACATCTAAATGAGCCTAGAAATGCATAAAACAATGCCTCAAGTCATTCTGGGAAAACGTAGAAAGCTTTCCAAATTTGGAAGCTTGTCATAGCCAACTCAGCTAACAAAGGTGACCAGTTGCACTGTACTACAAGCCAACGTCTCTCCAACGCCGATGGTGCCCTTTCCTAAGTGCTCCTTGCATCCGCATGACTCTCCAGAGTCCATTCTGGCCTTCTACTTCTATCTCATCAATTCCTGGCGTCAGAATGATAGCGTCAGTGTCTGCCAAGAGCCAAAATCGGCAATGTTTACCAAGGACCATATGCACCAGAAGCTAGGCGGACACCGTTCAACGCCGCACTTGGCACGTGGGCTCTGCGGGGCTTATGAATGTTGCTGACAGCAACGATTCGATTATCTGCAGTTATGGTAGCAAGATATCCCCTGGACGCATGCGCCGTCCCCTCTGGTTGCACATGCAAGTCAAGTGTGTACATAACATCGCCGATTCGCTCACTATTCGGTCGGGTTGGGAGATGACGTTCTAATCCAAACCGGTCTGAGTTTTGCCTTTTGCTCTGCTCTGCTCCCTTTTTATCTCGCGCTACCACGACGTGCAGCTCGCCCCAGATGTCTGCGAGTGCGCCCAACGACCCGGATGTGCTGATCATCGGTGCTGGGTGAGTCCACAGCTTCGTCGTTCACACATTTCACAAGATGGCGGCAGCTTCTCGGGTCTGGCCATGGCCATCCAACTAAAGAAACGCGGAATGACCAACTTCCTCGTGCGGAGTCCCCTGCCTGTCTCTTCTTCTGTTTCTCAGAACTGCTCCACAGATCGTTGAAAAGGGAGGTGATGTCGGCGGGACGTGGCGGGTGCGTGTTGGATCTAGCCGCAACCGACACGATACTGACTGCCGTACGCACGCGCAGTCGCATACGTACCCAGTGAGTCAACGCCCAAGCAGCCGCGGCGCCCCGGCTTATCCCCGCTGCATGGCTCCGCCGCGGACGTCAACGCGCATCTCTACTCGCTCGCATCCGATCTAAACCCATCGTGGACGCACACGCGCGCCTCGCAGCCGGAGATCCAGGCCTACCTCGTGTCCCTCGCCGGCAGATACCAGCTGAGACCCCGGATCCTATTCGACACGCGGGTCGACGGGGCCGAGTGGCTGCCGGATGAGAGACGGTATCTTGTGAACCTATCGCGAGGAGGGGTACTGAAGACGCGGGTCTTGATTTGCGCGATGGGGTTCTTCGACACTCCGCGCACGCCCAACTGTCCTGGGGTGGAAGACGACCTCTTCAAAGGGCCCAGTTTCCACTCCGCACGGTGGGATCACAGCTTCGACTTGCGCGGCAAGCGGGTGGCGGTGATAGGCAGTGGGCCCTCCGCGTGAGTCTTCCTCCGCGAATCAGGTTGGTTGCGACTGAGTGGCCGGCCGTTGGGCACAGATCTCAGATTGTTCCTGCGCTGTCGCGGCATCCAGAAACGCATGTCACGCAGTACGCACGCTCGAAGAACTGGTTTGTGCCCTCTGTGCGTCAGGATGATCTGTTTCTCGAAGCTCCACTTACTGTGATCTCTCAAGATGTCCACGCCATACTCGGCTTGGGCTCGTTGGCTATTTTCCGCGATCCCACTTCTCATGAGGATCTCTCGGTGGTACAATTTCCTCACAGTAAGCATCTCTCGAAGCTTGACGGATCGCTGATACCACTGGTCGCAGAGCGAGATGCGCTACCTCGCGCTGTTCAAGTTTCACACCCTGAACCGCGTGTCCCAGAACGTCAAAAAGCTTCCCTTAGATGTCGTAGCCCCATTCAAACTCTCACAGGTCGCACGGAAGTACATGCGGGAAGAAACGCCAGGGCGGTATCACGATGCGTTGATTCCATCTGAAACCAGCGACCCATACCTCAGTGAGTCGGTCCAACCCATAGCGTTGATTACAATGATGATTCTCTCTGCGTAGGACTTGGCTGCAAGCGTATCGTATTCGATTCCGGATACCTGGCCGCGCTCGCTCGTGACAACGTCACCGTGATCCCGGAAGCCGTCGAGCAAATCACGGAGACCGGAATCGTTTCCAAGTGCGGTGAGATATCTGTTCCCTCTTCAATTCCGCAGAGTTGATCAAGATCCAGGCGAGCAGGGTTTCGACGCAATAGTTTATTGCACAGGCTACGTCTCGGCAAGTGGATCCACGGATTCCAACCAGCCACGTGATATGTTGAACTGTCGCGCCAGGACGGCTTTTCGATCCCCATTACAGGGAAGCAACGGAAAACAGTTGAGGAGTATTATAAGGAAAGCGGTGGCCCAATGGCATACATGGGCACCTGCCTCCCCGGCTTTCCGAATTTGTTCTTGATCTCGGGTGAGCGGAAGAATTGAACCTCAAAATCACGTGCGCTGATGCGGCCATGGAAGGGCCGAACACGATCTCCGGCCATCTTTCTGTATGGTTCACATCCGAGATCCAGGTACGTGGACTCCAGCGGCTTTATAAAACACTGCCGGTAACGCGCGAAAAAACAACTCTCAGGCGCGATATATCAGCGACCTCATCCGTCCCATCCTCGCAAACCGCGCGTCAAGCATCGAGGTTGCGCAGTCAGCGACTGCTGCTTATAACGAGATGCTTCAGAGGAGGGCAGCTGGGACTGTATGGGCTACATGCCGGTCGTGGTATACATCCGAGGACACGGGCAAGTCGTATGCGATCTTCCCGGCATCGATGGTGCGTTTTTGGTGGTGGTTCCGCTGGGTGAGATGGGCTGATTACGAGATCGCATAATGTCGAATCTCCACATAAGTCGGAATAGATAGAAACATAGCCCGGAAGTCCCGTGATTGGACGAGATGTAGGTTGTTCAGGCACATGGGCTACCCCACATCGCTCTTCTTCGGTCTCAATGAAGGTGATAATATCAAAAGGGCACCGTGATACTCCCAATCCAGCACAGGCAGCCCTCGTTTCTCGTCTTGAACCATCAGACAGTCTTACATGGTCCTAGTGAGCACGAAACCAAGCTTTTCAAGCACTCGCATGCTGCCCGCATTCCCCACGCAAACATGCATCTTGCGTGCGTTTATTCTTGGGACGAACCACGTCGACAAGACCCCTGAGAACGCGGCAGTCATGATCACTCGCCGGTGATGTGTCGGGGCAAGGAACTCTAGAGGGGAATATGCAGCGAGTGAACGACCGACCCAGCAATCCCAAACAAGGCGGACGGCGGGAACAGTCATGAAAAAGTCTGAATCGAAGAACCGACGTACCAGAAACCTGCCACACGAGCTGCTCGTGCCCCGCTGCGCGAGCCTCGTAATCAACGATATCCTGTGGGCACTCGGCACATCGAACCACCCGCACCGTTTGATAGAGACATTTCTGACGTGGCTGTTTTCAGCGCCCGGACCACTACTTCCCGGATCGCACGGAGCGGGCAGTTGCCGACCCGGTCCTCGTCTGCCGTCCGGATGGTGTGCAACACGGACTGGGCCTGCGCAATTTACGCGTCGTTGAGCAGCCGCGCGTCGTCGGGGCACCAGCTTTCAGTTGGCCTCGCAAGCCAGTTGTGCACCGCGGGATCTCGCATGATGTGCAAGAGCGCTTCGGCGTCGGACGCGCGTGGTGGGGTGATGATGAAATTGGCGTACGGGGGCGGGAGGCGGAGGTAAAGTTTGCCTGCGATTGGATGTGATTTGCATGCCTATGATATGTTCGCGGGAAATGAAGGGAAAGAGGAAGGGACGGACGCCATTGCTTACATAACGAGACCGACGTTTTGGGCATGCCAAACGGGCATTCCCCCGCGCAAACGGGCATTTGATGGGCATTTGACAGGTTTGGCTTGAAATTGATGCAATCAGGCATGCATGCCCGTTTGCGGGCATGCCAAGCCAACATTTTGGCATGCCTCAGGCCATAAATAAATTGTATTCAATCGTTGTAGGCTTCCCTATAGGCTGTATTTAAGCATCTCAGGCGTACCAATGCCCTTAGCAATGATGTCTCACGAGATCTGCCACGCGCTACGTTACTGATGCTGCTTCGCGCTGGCTTTCAGCAAATCGGACCGCGTAGGAGTGTTGTAGCTCGATTCAGACACGGAATTATGAGGGCTTTTCACGTCGTGATTGTTCTACGGGGCTCTGAGGAGATGTGATTGACCTCCCCGCTGAGCTTTCCTCTACACAGTCAATGATGACTGACTCTCGGGAAAAAGGAAGCATCTCGAAGGCACCAAAAGGTCTCAGATCCATGGCTTAGGACTACACATCACCCCTACACCTCCATCGCTCAATGCACACGGCTACATTGTGTACTTGTTGGGCCCGAAGTCCAAATTGATCCCATCCGACAAACGGGCATGCGTCCGCATCTCGATTGCTAAAATTCCGAGCTTATATGTTGCCGCGCCACCGTGATTTGAGTTCCTAAGACACTGCATGTAGTCACTATGACTCCCGGACTGGCCAATGAGCCCGTGCAGTGCACGGAATCGAGCGCATGCCCGTTTGCGTGATGGCATGCCTGATCGTTTGATGTGATCAGACAAGCGGGCTTGTGCAGGCGCAAACGGGCGTGTCATTGAGAGAATAGGCTTTTGCGGGCATTTCTACAGTTACAGACGTTGTAATTAGTGTCGGCCCGCCTCTGCTATCAACGAGTTGTCAAGTGGCGCCCACCGGAAGTATGAACGACACAGCATTGTAGATCGCCGAGGTCAATCGTTCGATGGCTGTGCTTCTTCTTGCTTCCATCCATGATCTTCGATCGATTGAGGCGTTTCTTCGGGTGGAGCTCAGCTCCGGAGCCCGTTCCAGCACAACCTCAAACCAATACCTTTCAGCCACCATTCGCTCCCGGATTCCATCCGTGGGGCTCCTTCTACGGTGCGTCAATACAGTTTTGTGTCGCACGGCTTCTGACTTGGTACTCAGGGCAAATGCCATATCCTGCGCATCCGTCGACTCCTGGGAGTCTTCCTGGTCCCCAAAATCAATATATGCCGCCTCCCTCTTCGGCACCGGCTGTCTTCGCGTTTGGGACCTCAGCTGGTCAGCCGGGTATTGCCCCTCAAATAGTGCATGGTGGAGCTGATGGATCCACCACTGCGGAACAATCCATCGGCGTTGGGGGAGGATTCAGTACTGGATATCCGGCTCAATGTGAGTGACTTTAGTTATCTATTTCTGTTTTGCATACTGAATTACGAAGATCATGCTCCCCCTTGGCCGATGTATCCACCCCCTCCATTCAGCTACCCTCCCCATCCGTTCCTGCCGCCATATCCTCCACATCCGTTCCTGCCGCCGTATCCTGCGTTCCCGTATCCGGGCATGTCTCCATTTCCGATGGCACCAGCTCTTACTCAAGCCTCCGCTCAAACGGGTGTTGCCGCCACTACAAGCTCGCGAATCGAGACCCTCCCTGACAACGCTGCGATCCCCTCCGTGCGCTTTCCAAATGGCAACTTCAAGGTCGATTTCCCGGTTAGAGAGATGCCAGAGGAGTGGAGCGATCAGGGATGGGCTTGGAGGTCGTCGGGGAGCAGAAAAAACGAAGTGCCACACTATGCGTACCAGTGCAATAAACGGAGTTGTCTCGGTGTCCTAATCTGTGTGTGTCGTGATGGGAACGGAAAGCCCTCTCGCCCTATTCGCCCGAAGAAAGACAACGCGTCTCGAGCCGCCCAGCAAAATGAGCGATGCAGGCACTGCAAGGCCAATCTCAGTCTCATGGAGTGCGACGCCACCTGGATCACCTATTATTACGAAGATGATGACCATGTTGAGCACGTTGTGGGACAACACTATGGGGATCACGAACATCCGAGGCCTCCCACCACAAAACTCACTGCGGCTGATGAACGCCAGCTCGATACTCTTGTTCGCCACAATCCTTCTCAAACAGCACAGCAACTTCGCGTCGCGGCAGAGCCCAACCAGACATCAATTGGAGATATCACCGCTGTCCTTTGAGATCCTCGTAAAGCTCGTTTCGAGGTCGAGAAGAGCAGGGTTCGTAATGGACTTGTGGTACCCGGGAAAGCCAGACAGATTGGCTTTGATCTACTGGACACTGTCTCTCAGTTCGAAGAGATGTTTCCGACTTCGTTCATCATCAAATCCGAGTTCATCAACAGACAATATGTCGTCATGCAGACACCTTTCATGCGGGACGTCTTGCTGCGTGATCAGATCTATTCCTGGACTGAAGAAACTCTGGAGATTGAAACGGGGCGACACGGCATTCCGACTGACGGAAGCCACGATTTTTTCAAGCGGGGTGTTCTCATTACCTCGCTGGTTTTCTCTGTGGTTCTCCTGCGCTGGGTCCCCATCCTGTATACATGGATCGGAAAATTGGACGAGGATCATCATCAACAACATTTCTATCAACTTCTTTCCTCAATTGCCGAAGTTTGTGTGCAAGGAATGGGTCGAGAGCTTAATCCACAGCTCTTCAGCTCCGTGAGTGCTTATTTACTTTTTTTTGTTCATTCTTATGGATTAAATTGACAGGTACTCGATTTTTCCATTGCGCAACGGAAAGGGTTCCTCAGTGCCTTTGTCGAAGTCATGTGTGCTCGTATTCCAGCATGGAACAGCTTGGGAGCTGCCGCTCGAGCCGCCGAGGAAAACAGGTTGCGAGAGGTGGGCGAAACACTACTGAAGGGCTGTTCAGTGCACTGGAAACGCTCACTTCACAAAATTCGAGACGTTGTCGATCAGCGCAAGTCATTCCGCTTTGAGACTCTCATCCGTGTCCTGGAGGGCGAGAACACCACCGTGGAGGAGCTCCAAAGCGCTGTGGACGAGCTAAATGTTGATTATGCAGAACTCCGGCCATGGTTCACCTGGTGGATACAGCCTGGGATCGGAAGCATGATATTCCCAGCGCTGCGAAAAATGCCTGCTGAGCTTCATGCCCGGATTCCAGACACCACCAATCCGGCAGAATCGTCGCACTGGCTTCTTTATCGAGCCGCTGGGGTGAAGCATGATCTCATGGAGGGAATTCGTCGCCTCTATGTCTTCCAACTTGACACGGAAAAGACCTATGATGCAGTGAAGGGTGAGAAATAATCTAATCATTTTCTTAGTATTTATTGACGACCCATACAGCTGGATTTGTTAATCCCAAATTCGCTGGTACCCGACCCAAGCCAAAAACGCACACCCAATGGCATGAAAATGACGGTCGTGCACCTGATACAGTCACTCGTCTCAAAGCCATCGCTGAAGCGGATCAGAAGAATGCATCTGAATCTGCTTCGCTCACCCTGGATGAACGAATCAAGGCTTTCGACCCCTCCAAGGCACCGATTGTTGCTTCAAAAGCACCTGTGTCGAGGGTGTCAGACCTTGAACTGATTTCGTACACGTGGGATAATAACTCCTGCTTTTTGGACTCCAGCCTGGAGGCCATGTTCCGTGCCTTTGCCTTGTTGACACCGACTCGACGGGATCAACTGTTGACTCTTATTCGCACCGATGCTCGCGAGACAACTCTCCGTGACATTTTCGAACATTTTTGGACACGTGGTGTTGGATCTGGACTATTTAGGACAAAGAAAAGCTCCGACGCAGCGAAGCGAGAGCTCACAGCTACGTGCTTCTTTGGACAATCACGAGCAAAGTTGCTTCTCCATCGACGGTGGGACGGAGGGAATCTAGTGGAAGGTCAACAAGGGTGTGCTCGGACGAGACCGACGTTTTGGGCATGCCAAACGGGCATTCGCCCGCGCAAACGGGCATTTGATGGGCATTTGACAGGTTTGGCGTGAAATTGATGCAATCAGGCATGCATGCCCGTTTGCGGGCATGCCAAGCCAACATTTTGGCATGCCTCAGGCCATAGATAATTTGTATTTACTCGTTGTAGGCTTCTCTATGGGCTGTATTTAAGCATGTCAGGCCTACCAATGCCCTTGGCAATGATGTCTCGCGAGATTTGCCACGCACTACGTTACTGATGCTGCTTCGACGCGGGCTTTCACCAAATCGGACCGCGTGGGAGTGTTATAACTTGATTCAGATACAAAATTATGTGGGCTTTTCGCGCCGTGATTGTTCTACGGGGCTCTGCGGAGATGTGATTGACCTCACCGCTGAGCTTTCCTCTATGCAGTCAATGATAACTGACACTTGGGAGAAAGGAAGCATCTCAAAGTCACGGAAAGGTCTCAGATTCATGGCTTAGGACTACACCTCACCCCTACACCTCCATCGTTCAATGCACACGAGGCTACAATGTGTGCTGGTCGGGCTCGAAGTCCAAATTGATCCCATCCGACAAACGGGCATGCGTCCGCATCTCGATTGCTTAAATTCCAAGCTTATATGTTGCAGCGCTGCCGTGATCTAAGTTTCTAGGACACATTATTTCGTCCTTATAACTCCCTTACTAGCCCACAAGCTCATGAAGTGCGCAGAATCGAGCACATGCCCGTTTGCTTGATGGCATGCCTGATTGCTTGATGCAATCAGGCAAGCAGGCCTGTGATCCATCCATACTATCATGCGTCAGGTTCTGCTAATTTGGAAGCCGAGTATCCCATCTATCCAATTCCTGTGGCTCTGCTCCCCCGCGACGCAAAGGACAGAGAACAGGTTGGGGAATAACAGTCGAAGCCGAGAACAAAACCCCAAGCTCGGAATGCGGCGGCACGCGCACAATAGATCAATAGCAACTTGGGCGCTGGCGCAGAGCAAAGCACCGCTGGCCAAAAAAGCAAAGATAATGTGTGGAGTGGAAACAATAGCGACGAAGGGAAAAGGGAAGGCAGGGCGTGGTAATGGAAAGAAATAGGTTGTTATATTGTTCATTGACTCGTACAATATCTCATATTAGTCTATTAACAATTCAACATTCCTCTGAGGCCACCCGACGGCGACGACGAAGGTTGATTAGCGTGGGAAGCCTTACATCACCACCAGTGCCGATCTGGACTTGACCGATCGCAGAACGACCAACACGGCAACAGCGCGATGTCCGCAGCGTCCGTCCGACACCAAACCATGTCCTAAGATTAAAAAAGTTGGGCACAAGCCATGCCCATGCCCATGCCCGCCATCAAATGCCCGCCAAGCCAAATTCAAACTCCGCTTGGCGGGACATGCCCGTTTGACACGCCCATATAATAAGTCTGGTGCTCGGACTTGGCTGAACCAGATGATTCGGGTAAGCCAGGGCCTTGATTCATTAAGTAACTTCATACATCTCACGGTTTGCGCAGATGGAGACGTCTTTAACCGTCCAAAGTCACTTTGGATTATCGTTCCGAGTGAATCTGACCTGCGCATCTGGGCCGCAACATGATATCTCTCAGTTTGTGCACCCGATCTCGGAATTCGGTCTCAATTTCGATGATATGGTGATTGCACAATCTTTCGTTGACCCAGAATACGGTGCCCCAACGATTTCGAACTATCTTGCGCATTTCATCCCTCGCGATCTGAGCAGGGGCTCCACGCATCCTCCCCTGCATAAGATGACCGCTGTGCCGTGTGGAGAGGAAACCGAATGCACTGCTATGGTTACCTCAATTACCATCGAATTTCCGACACTCCTCCGTATTGGCGCCACTCAACTCGATCAGATGATGGACAAAAATGGCCGGTGGACATGGAAAGGTGTGGAATGTGTTGCACCTCGATTTTTGCACGAGTTCCAGATTGGGGCTGTTGCCTATAAAATGGCCGCAATGGTGAAATACCATCGACTTTCAAGGGAAGTCGGCCACTTTACAACTTTGGTGGTCATGAACGAAGCGGTGTACAATTATGACGACACTGCCGATGGCGGAATCCTCCGCGAATTCGGCAGACCTCCTGACATAGAGCAGATCGATTCCAACACGGTCTACGCGCTCTATGTCCGCACGACTGATGAATTCGTGAGTCAATAATTCAATTCAATTCATCCCATCGTCTCTCAATATAATGTTCAGCGATTTACACGGAGCTTGGAGGATATTGCACTTGACTTTTCTCGCATTCCGTCCGAGATCCCAGATTATATTCGGGATAGTCCATCTCCTGCGACCAAACGAGCGGATATTCACATTGCACGCACCAACACTGATCCTCCACAACTCCAAACCTCGATCACCCCTCACGTATTCGAACCTATGGACGAGGACGAGGAATCGGTCATAGATCAACTCGAAGTTGATGCGTTGGTTCACCGTCAGAGCTCGGAGCCGCTAGCAGAGTCGAGCGTAGATATCGAGAGGATGATTCTAGACACGCTGGAATCCTCACCTGCGGATGGAAGGGGCCAAGCACTTCCATTTCCTGCTCCGAGTCCTCGACGACCAGTTCCTCCTCGCCTTCCCACAATTACCACATTGGAGACGCACGACTCCGCTCTGAAGGGCGACTCGGACTGGGATTCTGACGATCTTGATGCTGGGCCTCGTCCCGAAGTCCCAAGCTCTCAAGGGAGCGATAGCCTGAATCACCTCCGATGCGACGGCTGCGGTGAGGAGCTAGAGGATGCAGACGACTCGGCGAAAGCAGAGGGAACCGACATCGTTCAGTGCGGAGGATCTTGCCGGACGTGGTCTCATGTCGAGTGCCTCAATAGTTCCATTGACTGGACAGCTGATCAAGTTCGTTTCTTGTGCAAGGAATGTGATGTTCCCCGTCCCGGCTCGATTCTCGCGGTTGCATTTCCTTCGATCAACGAGCCTCTTGACGTGGCGAACAGATATTTCCCCGCAGTTCTAATCCAACGGCACATTGATCGGCGGGGCCAGCGGGAAGAATACGAATTTTACTGGTCTCGCTACGTCGATGGGATCCCCGGTGCACCCGATGCAAGCCAGACCTTCTACTTGCCGCGTCAATCGGTTATTTATTACCAGAGGTTGCTTGGTAGCTTCCATATTCCTGAAAACAAGGTCAGTTTCTTTCGTGTCGGGGATAGTTTGAATTGATTTTTTCTCCAGATCGGACAAATCCGCATTCCTTTCTACCATAATCCCGCATCCGAAGTCCACGAAGGTTCTGAATTGTCCCGCATCTTTTCTGGAGCTCTAGACGGTATCGCGGAGGTGATCCATGAATGGGACATGGATGTTCATCCAGTGGTGAAAGCCTGGCAGGAAGTCAAGGATGTCGCACGCAAGAAAAAGAAGAAGGCCGATTCCCACTTATGGATCCGGGACACGCTGCGACTCAGATTTACAGCGGAGTTGGACCAACTGGTTGGCGATGCGCTGGCGGCACTTATGCGTCACCCGACTCTCAGAGATGTTGTCTATACTCTGCGTCGTGACCGGATCAACAGTGTGGGATTCGTCCTGCTCCATCTGCTTCACATGCAGAGAGAATTGGGCGAGCCGTTGGATCTTGGAGGATCTACGTTTGCTGACTTCAGCGCGGATATGATCCAGTCAAGATGGGGCGAAGTTGATGAAGTGCAGGTTGTCCTGTTTGGCATTAGGAAGAGCAGAGCAGATCGCGCCTATGGCGCTGACATCGCAGCGTTCAGGCGGTCACACTCCATCTACAGTGCTGACATGATCGATCCGTTCTATTATCGTGTGGCGGGTTCTGCTAATTTGGAAGCCGAGAATCCTGTCCATCCAATTCCTGTGGTGCTGCCTCCCGGAGACGCGACGGACGAAGAACAGGTCGGGGAACAGAAACCGAGGCCAAGACCGAAGCCCAGAGCTCGGAATGCGGCTGCACGCGCGCAGGACAACGAGACCGACTTGGGCGCTGGCGCAGAACAAGCGCGGCCAGCAAAAAGGGCGAAGAGAATGCGCCAGGTGACGACAACTGTGACAACAGTGACGAAGAAAAAAGGGAGGGCGGGGCGTGGTACCAAAAGGAACTAATTCGTTATTTTGTTCATTGACGCGTAGAATGGCTATATTAGTCTATCGATCTTATTCTGAAGCCACTGACGGCGACGAGGAAGATTAATTAGCGTGGGAAGCCTTACATCACCACCAGTGACGATCTGGACTCGACTGATCGCAGAGCGACTAACGCAGTGACAGCGCGATGTCCGCAGCATTCGTCCGACACCAAACAACGTCCTCAGACTCAAAAAGTTGAGCACAAGCCATGCCCATGCCCATGCCCGCCATCAAAAGCCCGCCAAGCGAAATTCAAACTCCGCTTGGCGGGACATGCCCGTTTGCCGCGCCCATGTAATAAGTCTGCTTACATAACCGAGTCAGCAGTGAGGACTCGATTATGTGACGCGATCAAGAGTGATGCGGGCAGCCCCACGGGCCCAACGCCCCCTTGACATTTTGCGATCGTCGACGACCCAGCTCGAGCGGTGGCCTCCCGGCTCCGACCACAGAATGCAGCTCGAATCAGCTCCCGTATTCATTAGAAATCATAGAGCACGATAATGGATGATTGTGAATGATGCAAAATCCTGTGACAAATTAGTGCATAAAACATCCTTTGCATGTGTCCAATGCTCCGTCAAGGAAACTGTCGTGTTCATCACTTCCGGTGATCTGGCCGCGAGTTGTTAACGGAACCCAGTCCAGGACCGCTCCGCGGCACTTTCATGTATGCTGACTCAAAAAGAGGTCGTCCCTGGTCCCACCCGACAACTGCACTCTGAGTCATCAGCTTCCCAATGCACAAATTTGTCACAGGATCTTACATCATTCAGAATCAGTCATTTTCGTGATCTATCATTTTCAATGAATACGGGTTAACTATTTCTGCTTCAGCAAGGTGCGCCTTGTCGCATCGCGGCTTGCTTTGAGGAGCACAGCCAATTCGTTGCCTCCGGTCCCACTACTTTTTTGCACTATGCGCATTGTCGCCGCGACAGGGCGCACCGGAGTCGGATGCGGATGGGAGTGGGACATGGTGATAATATAGCGACATGCAATCCGCATGTGCAGGTCACGCAGTTTTTTGAGCGCCATGACAGCATTGTCGTATGGCTCTTGGAGGGCTGGTGTCCTCTCAGAAACCGCACGGATCGATCTTGAGCTGTTTGCAAGACAATCTAGATAATCTCGGTGGTTGCCTGGCATGTATCGGCGCATGCGCTCCAGGAACCCAGTGTCAGACCGGCGATTTTCGGCAGAAGGCAGAGGAGTTCGCGGCAGCTTCAGCTTGTGGTCAACATCGAAGAATAGATCGAGGGCGTGCATGGTGCTACTCTGTGCTCCGGAAGGGCCACTCAGATCCAATTTGTCCGAGTCAGCTACGCCCTCGTAGACCCAACCGGGGCTCGAAGAGCCATTCGCTTTGCTGCCATTGAACCAGGGCCTGATCGCATGATAGAAAACGTGAGGGTCCACGCTGTCTCGAACGCTTTGAATGATGTCGCTGATATCCGCCACAATACCCATGAGTCTTGTCAGATCGCGTGAGAGTCCAGAAATTCCAGAGAGGTCGTGTAGGTCGGGTAGAGAATGAAAGTCGTCGATGATTTTGAGCAGCTCCACTCCACGGAGCTCGAGCATCGCAGATGTGCGATAGAACTCGGCCTCGTCTTCGGTGCCGGAGAATAAATTGTGATACTCGATGTTGGTGGCCGATGCCGGCTGGGCCGCGTCGATCAGTTCGTAATTCCAAAGCACGGTGTCAGCGTAGGTGAGAACCGGGGCAATGCCGAGATCACGAGAAACAGCGACGAGTGGAACCGCAAGAGCCCTGGGAACCAGGCAAGGGAGATCCGAACTTGCTGGCGGAGCAGAGTGGATGAAGTAGTGTGTGAGGAACGCGAGAACCACATGTGCCCGTTGGAGACAACGGAGATTTCCTCGCAGCACGTTTGTGTCAATCACGGGCAACTTTGAAAGATGTTGAGCGCAGATCATAAGCGCGGGGAACCGACTTACAGATAGAATCTTCGTCCGCCATGCTTCCGAGGAGAGGCGCTTTCCCGACGAGTCCTCAGACTGATCGCCCCATAGGAAGACTTGGGTATGGGCCTCTGTCAATGCCTGCTCCCACAAGGCGAAAGCATCGGATAGACGCGGAGGAGGCGAAGATGGAAGGAAGCCGGTGACTTCGTCGATATCGTAGTCGTCTCGCGAGGATGGGATCTTTTCGCTGCGACGGGTGAGGATGGATACCGCGTTATGCACCAACAAGACCACGGAACGGTAGTAGTAGCCCAAGAATGGGAAGAGCTCCATGATATTCACAGGGAAAAGCCCGCCGAGATGAAAGGAAATGGATGAGCGAAGGGTGAGGAGTGAATGCCCGGATTATATACTGTCAGCAGGACTTGAAGCCAGACACGGGGGTCTGATCCATCAGCCGAAGACAAATCGGAAGAACGCGGTGGTGGAGTTTGGTTGGTACCCAAAAGCCTTAAGCGAGGTAATGGACCAGGCTTAGATAACCGCGGCAACATTCTGCATCTGGCAATGAACATTTCAAGACTCAAACGAGCCCACGTAAAAATGTTCTTCTCTCTCTCTAAAATACACTTTGAGCGGCTCTCCCTTAGCTCTGATCGTCATGCTGAAGGCTTGCTTATAAAGAACCAATAATAGGATCATCTAATTTGCCAGCTTTCTATCTTGTTCATGAAACGGTTTTTACCCATGTTTACCGTGGTTCGATTATTTTGAGTGCGTAAGTGCCGAGAGCTTTCTTCAGAAACTTTGACAAATGGCAGGGCCGGAAATTTTGGTAAATACTTTGATCAAGTAGGGCAGTGCAGAATCTTTCTCACATCATGATCTCTCTGCATTTTGAAATATGCAAAAAATATCGCTGAGGGCTTCTTTTCCTAAAGAGTCTCCAGGATTTTTTCTTTCTCTCTAGATGAGCAATTTCAGAGCTTGAACATGAAGTTTGGGACAAAAGAGCTAGAAATAATTCGAATGAGTGTCATCACTTGCCCCTCAGACCGATAAAAAGAGCGGCTGAAAAAGCACGAAACTATCAAGAGGATAGAGTTTTTAATTCCTTCGAGGAAGCAGCACAAAGATGCCCATGGATTGAGCGAAAGATTCACTGCGTTCACGCTCAGAACAACGCATCTCAGCATTTTGGGAACCAATTTGAGTCCCACAGAGCGCTAATTTCGGCATCGGAGACCAGACACTAAAAATAACTCTCTGCCTTGAACATGCGATCGAAAATGATCTTGATCCAACCTCTTCGAAACGCGCAAAATGTGGATGAATGAAATGAAATTCCGATCCCCGGACGCGTCCGTCGCCAGCGGGCGCATCTTGTGAGCGGAAACTCATTGTGGATTATCGTCCTGAAGGTGTCATCATAACATGTGATTCGAGATTCTTGCTTACGAAGTCCTATTTTTACCCCCGCCATCAGTCTATGGACCGCGCAGTGTACATACAGTGGTACTGTCATCATGGACAAAATGACCTTTGGTGCGCGGAGATTAGGTCCGGATTAGAAAGAATTCCAAAGTCCGAGCCGTGGAATTTTGCTCACCTTTGCGCAATGAATCCGGGCCGTTGGTAATTAATCACATGGAAAATCTCTTACATTGTCAGCATTGAGCTACGTGTTTCTCGTCTAACTGAGGTAACTGGCTAGGATCCCGGAAAACAGGCCCAAGAGAACTTGTTTTTTTTACCACCAACTGTTCAAGGGCAATCCCTTCCACCAGCACAGTCGTAACAAACGGCAGGATGATAAGCACAAGGATAACATTTGGCAACCTACTGTTTCAACAGACGAAGGAGGACGAGTTGCCGGGTGGCTTCCGGAAGCGAAAAGATATCAGGTGGCGCTATCGCTGGGCGGGGTGCCGAGGACGCGGGTCGTGATTTGCACGATGCGGTTTTTCGACCTCCCCCGCCTGCCCGATTGTCTCAGGGTAAAGAAAGGCCTCTTCAAGGGGCCGCCCAATCTTCTAGCGCGCTGGCAAGTGGATCCCTGCATTCCAACCACACACGTGATATGTTGAGCTCTCGCACCAGGATGCTCTTCCCATCCCTATCACTTGAAAACAGCAATATATTGACGCGGACTATCAAGAGGAAAGCGGAGATCCGAATGGGCACATGGGCACCTGTCTCCTCGGCTTTCCGAATTTGTTTGTGATCTCCGGTGAACGTAAGTTAAGGGGTTCAACATCGGGACCACGTGCGCTGATCCTCACCGGCAGGGCTGATCACGATCATCGGCCAACTTTCGCTGCGGTTCACTTCCGGGAATCGGGTGCGTGAATCCCAGGGGCCTGAAGGGACGCTTGTGCTGATGGATCAAGACGACTGCCAGGCGCGATACATGAGCGACCTCATCTGCCCCCGTCCTGCCAAACCGCGCGTCGGCCATCGGGATCACGCACACTGCGACTGCTGCGTACAATGAGAAGCTGCGGCAGATGGCGAGCGGGCCTGTGTGGGGGACATGCCGGTCGTGGCATATGTCGACGGACACGGGCAGTCCTACGCCATTCTCCCGGGATTGATGGTGCGCTTTTGGTGGTGGTTCCGCTGGGTGCAGTCGGGTGATTACGAGATCGCGTGATTTTCCAATGACTAGATGGATTGAGGTAGATGGTCTCAGAGGGATTCTCGCTGCTGTCCTAGGGCGGTGGGCTTGTTACGGTCTTCGGCAATGGCATGATTGATGCGCGCCTGAATCTCCGCCGTTGTTGCACGACATGCTTTAATGCAGCTCTTTCTTCGGAATTGTGTTGTAGGGTGATGACAGCTGTACGGCAAGTCCAGGCAAATCCAGCAGAGCGTCCTCGTAATCCCAATCCAGCACCTGCAATCCCCGTTTCTCCCCGCGCACCAGAAGAAAGTCTTCCACCGTCGCACTCAGAACGAAGCCAAGCTTCTCGAGCACCCGCACGCTGCCCGCATTTCCCAAAAACACACACACGTGCATCTTGCGCACGTTCATTCGCGGGACGAACCACGCGGCGAGCAGTGCCGAGAGCGCGGCGGTCATGATTCCCCGCCGATGGTGTTTCGGGGCGAGGAAGTCTGTGAGCGACCAGTCAGCACCAGAAAGCACTATACAAGGGAACTTGAGACGCACCGGAAACCTGCCATACGATATCCCCATCTCCCACCGCGCGGGCGTCGTTCAGCGCGATCAGCGCCTCCCTCTGCGGACTTGCGACATCGAACCACCCACACCGCTTTATGGACACATTCCCGACGTAGACGTCTGCAGCGTCTGGCTGCCCCACTTCTCGGATCGCGCGCAGCGGGCAGTCGCCGAAGAAGCCCAGCCCGTCCCCCTCCTGCATAGCTTGTAGAACCGAGCGGGCCTGCGCGATGTGCGCGTCGTTGAGCATCTGCGCGTCGTCGAGCCCCCATTCTGCGCTCGGCCGTGCGAGCCACGTGTGCACCGCGGGATCGCGGATGATGTGCATGAGCGATTCGGTGTCGGACGCGCGCGGTGGGGTGAGGATGAAGTTGGAGTGCGGGAGCGGCAGGCGGAAGTACAGTTCTCCTGTCAGGGGGTTCGTGGAGAGTGCGATCGGCATGGCTCGGTTGTATTCGCGGGGGTTGAAGGGAGGGAAAAAGATTGTCTGAGCACGGGCGCCATTGTTGAAGCTGAATCGAGTCACTCGCAGCTGGAAGGAGTCTGACGTGATGCCATCACGCGTGATCAAGTTACACACGTGCCCGCAGCTGCCTTTGGACCCGCTACACGACGATGGCTCCCACGGAGTCTCAACTTGCTCTTTGGCGAGGCGGCGGTACATCCCATCGAACTCCGACACAGTCACCGCTTCACTGACGAGGCACGGCTGATGGAGCTTCTAGCTGCAGAATACTCTGACGAGGAACCGGATGATGGAGCTTTGGAATGCTCGGGAGACGAATACATGGACGAATAAGTAACGACTGCGATGCTTGTACTGTAATTCTTGTCCGGGGCTAATTGATTTCTTGGCCTATTTTGGAAATATCTTTTTTGGAAAGGCCTTAATAAGGCCTTAAAATGCCCTTAATATTAAGGGTATATTAAGCCTTAATAACTTAACTTCAAAAAACACCCTTATTAATACCCTTAAGGCGAACACTGCCGCAGCATCCTAGTGACCCACCGCCCTGCACATTTTGCGATCGTCAACGACACAGCTCGAGTGGCGCCCTTCGACAACAGAGTGTAGCTCTCATCAGATCTCCAGGTCAAACTCGAGCGGCGATGCTGCTCCGCAGTGATAATGACCGGTACGACGAGATGCTATCAGTTATTCACTTGTGCGCTGCGCAGTAGCCGGCTGCGCACTCTCCAGCCGACGGTTTGATTGGTTTCATTTCATTATAGTACGCGACCTCTTGGGTGCCTGTAAGCCGTGAAGACAGCAGCTCAAATAGCGGGCGACGAGGCCTAACAGTTTGCAACCCACTCGTCTTCTCTTCCCTGCTCACATCTGGCAGCCCGATTGACTCGATTCCAAAATGCACCTCCTCCCACCGCTCTATCAAATCATTCCTCTGATCTTCATGCTCTTCACGAGCAGCGCGACGGTGTATGCGCGCTGCCTCCTGCCCCGCCAAGTCGCATCCGGGACTACCACCACCGCCACCAACAACAACAGCAGCAGTGCGATCCGCTGGGTGGATTGCACGACGCACGTCCCGTTTCCCGTTCAAGCTCAGCTGAACATCACCAGCACTGGAACGCTTCCTTCCTCGCTCCTCCCGCTCCCGAAGTCACTCGCGTGTGGCGAGATCGACGTGCCGATGGATTGGTCGCAGGCCATGCTCCCGGGGACGAACCAGATCACCGTCGGGTTCGCGATGAACCGCGCGGCGTTGGGAAAGTCGGAGGGTCTAGTCCTCTTGTGAGTGCCCGGAGTTGTCTGCTAGGAAAGGAAATGACGATAGCCCCGACTAGCCATGCAGGGGGTCCGGGCCTTGACGCAGCGTCTCAGGCGTGGGTAAATGCGCTGAATGTGAGCGGAGCCGAGACGTTCGCTGGGTTGGAGAATTTCGATTTCCTGGGTTAGTTTTCTATCGTGCCTGGCCGCAGCCCTGAATTTCTCGCAGCGGTAAACACACGCGGAATCCAGCTGTCCAACCCGCTCAACTGCTCTTCCGGAGTGTTCTTCAATGACATTCCCTTTGCTTTGTGCGCAGCCCCCCCCCCTCATTTGAAATTTGTCTGATGCGGCCCCTGATAGCCCGAGCAATCAAACGGAGTTTGACGATTACCAGGGGGCGGTGTCAAAGTTCATCGACTCATGTGTGCAGAACAGCTCGCCGGCGGGGATCGTGCAACATGTCGGCACTGCCGAGGTTATTCAAGACTGGGATGCCATCCGTGCTTCTCTTGGATACGACGTGGTGCATTTTGTTGGCGTTTCATAGTGCGCAACTTCTCAGCATTTCTCCTTGGCATCTATGCTCATCTGGGGGTCCAAAATCATAGCGGCACGTTCGTCGGTGCGGCATACGCCCAGAAGTACCCGAATCGCGTGGGTCGATTTGTTCTGGACGCCGTGCTCCCGCATGGGATGGTATTATCTTTGGCCATCATCTGATCCATCATCTGAACCATGCCACAGCCGTTTCAAGACATGGTGACCGACCAAGTCTCCGCCCTCAACCGCCTCCTCCTCCGCGCCGACGCGTACTGCCTCGCCGACCCTTCCTGCCCTTTCCACGGCCAAGGCAAGGGTAGCGTCGTTGCGGCCTGGAACACCCTCCTCGACCGCGCGCCGATCCCCGCGCCCCAATGCGCGTCCGGCACTCGACCCCCATCCGGCCTGCCGTGCAACTCGCCCGTGACGCAGACGGATCTGCGGCTCGGCGCGAGCGTGCTGCTGCGCGCGAACCCGGATTTCCCGCTGTTCAACCGCGCGCTGAACGCGTCGCTCGCGGGGGACGCGAGTCTGTTTGCGTATGTGCCTGCGGCTGATATCCGCGAGAGTGTCGTGGTGCCGCTGCTGTGTTCGGATCTGAGTGAGTGCTGAAACGGGTCGCGAGGCAGGATGGGCTATTGTATTGACGGGTTAAACGTTTTTCTCAGAGACCGATAACAGCACGTTTGCTGCGTTCGAGGAGCTGAGGACGAACGCTGCGTCGGTAAATATCCGTCTTTTTAATGGGATAACAGTTCTGGCTGACGGCGCAGAGTGATCCTAACCGCATGGTGTACTCTCAGATCTGGCAGTTCGTGCTTATGTGCGATGCGTGGCCATTCTCTGCACCCGAACCCAGCGTCTTCTCGAGTGATCTCCCGCTGATGTGGGTCACTTCGGACTTTGATCTCAAGTGAGTCCCAGGTTGGATGAACGATGTACTTGAATCCAATTTCTTATTTGTATTGTGTGTTCTAGTCTCCCGACGGAGCTTACCACCTTCGCATTCGAGCATACACCAAACTCGACGCTGATCATCCGCCACGGAGACGACCACACGTCTATCGCCCGTGCGTCCTCGCCTTCCTGACCCAATACAATCTGCTGATTGACACCCCCCGACTGAATTCAGTCCCAAACACAGCAACTCACGCTCTCGAAATCGCCTTCCTACAGACCGGAATATTCCCCGACCCCGCGGCGCCATCGCTCAACCAGACGCTCGTCAGCGTATTTCCACCTGGCGGGATGCGCGGCCCGGTGCCCGATCCGTATAGTGTGCCGCTGGGGCAGGTGGCGGGAGACTTCAGCACGGTCGAGGATGTACCTGGGGAGTTGAACGCTCTCATCACTGCCAGCAGTAGAGTGGGTCAGGGCTCGCAGAAGAGTGCAGCGGTTAGGCATGCGTGGAAGGGTGACACAATGGTTGCATGCTTTGGCCTTGTATCTCTTGTTCTCAATGCTTGAGGTGCATTCTGTTTGCGTAAATATACATGATTCTTGTGATTCAAGACTGGAGAGTCGAAGCTCAGCTGTGATTAGACTCAAACAGAGGAGAAAACAGGGTTTTTCATTGTCTGGTTTCAATTTGACAAGCAATCTCTCGACGCCCATATGTTTATCAAGTTCATGATTTTCTCCCAAAAAACAGGACCTCTGATTATACCTGATGAGGCTAGCGCCGGGGCCGGACAATTTTCAAAGGATTGAGCCCGAAAGCCTAGCGCCAAATCGGACAAAATTGGGGAGAATTGGGGGTGTTGGGACTGGAGGGCTAGTGCGACTTACCGGACAAAATTCGCCCCTCGGACACCGTGCACCCCGGTTTGTGCAGGATGATATACAGAGGTTCCGGCTGAGACGTTTGTGAAACGTTTCCGTAACCATGTCAAAAGCAAAAGTGTCAAATAGGAAAACCTTTCTGGAATGCTGATGTTCTTGATACCTCATGTCGGACATCCTGAAAACCTTTCGGCGATGTTTCACAAATGCAATTCCTCAATTGTGTATTCATTGCTTTCTCAGCTAATTGGAACTTGGTTCAGAAAGATCAATGCAGATAAGATATCACAGATTAGATTAAACAAGTAGATACTGTAAGCAATAAAGAATGTAAGCAGGCCCAATTCTTCCAATCGATCCAGCTGCTAAAGCTGCTCATTGTCTGTTTCCAGAGCGGCAGGTGCAGGTGCCGTAGCCATGACAGTGCGCAAGTCAAGTGGGGTTCCATATAAGGCAAGGTCCGCGTCGAGCATGTACTTCTTGATCCATCTGCCATGCAGTCAGGTTCCGTGCGTGCCTCGAGAATGAAAGGACTGACTTGGACTGCTCTTCAGGAGGACAATTCTTGAACTGCTTGTGTATCTCTGTAAGTGTATTATCAACGTCGACCCAGAACCTTTCAGGCTTCCTCTCCGACTCAGGAAGTGCTGCAGCCTCCTTTGTCTGGTGACGCTTGCAAACAATGTCAGCAAGATTCCTGGCACGTCATGAAGCAGTCACATACCAGAATAGAAACACGGGCACAGAAGCGGATGTCGACATTGCCAGTGACATGGAGCTTTGCGAAGATGTCGGTAGCCAGTTCTAATACATTTGGTGCATCCGGCCGGCGAGCATCATTGTTGCTGGCAACGACGGTACCAAGGGATTGTGCAAGCTGGGGGACATTCTAAGTAACCGTCGTTGCAGACAAACTCAGACTTACCACATCCTTGACCTTGTTGCGCAGCCCGCTAAGGATGATGGACATGCTGCTCTTGAGTACCTTCTGGGCATTCTTGTCGTTATGTAAACGTGTCGGGAATCCCCAAGATGGGTTAGCAACACAAGCATCCTGAGTAACACAACACGTCACTCAAGAATCCAGATGGGATCAGGGATCCTCCATGCTGGAGGGAAACGGGGTGTTGCCCAAAGAGAAGGTGATGGGTGTGGTCAAGATTGGGTCAGAAGGATCCGTCAGTGGCAGACGCAAGGGAGACGAGTCCACTGGCATCTGGAGCAGGTCACTGAAGGAGAGAGGAGGCATCTCCGCAGCGTGCTCACGGAGAGAAAGGAGTGTGGTGTCAAGTGCGTCGAGCTGAGTGCAAACGTCGGCAAAAAAACTCCATGGCCTGCGGGAGAAACAAGTATAAACCCATCAAAACACGCTCGGAAATGCCTGCAACGCGGAAAGATAAAGGTGTGGAATTCCATCCAAGCTCAGATCCTGGGAGAGTTGAGAGAGAATAGACACCTTCGAGGATGTTCCGGACACGCAGCCAGCCCAGGTAAAATGCCTTGTTTGTTCTGCCGGAGCGGGACCTGTCACAATCTCCAAAACATCAATCTCAGCACATCGAAGAAGCCAGCGGCACAGAACTGCCCTCGAGTTTCACAAGCACTCTTCTGCGGAGCAGGGGGGAGTTGTTCCGTCCATTAACGCAATCCCTGCATCGATGATAGTGCCAGATCGCTTCGAGGCGGCTGGGGTACATGACGTGCATGATCGGTCGCAGTTTTTTGAGGACAGCAATAACCCGTTCCGTGACGCGATAGCCTACGGGAGCCACATTCTTGATGATCATGGCCGCCCCATGCTGTTCTCTGCTGGAGAATTGCCCCAAGACAATCGCGCAGAAGCTGTGGCGAATCAAATCATTCAAGATCTTGAAAATCTGGCGTTCTTGGACCACACAATCTTTGCAGAGAGTTTTAGAAGCACAGAGAATGATTCCGAGGACCCCACGGTCTCGGATGCACAACATCAACGGGCTGCTCAAGGTTGTTCTTCACACATCCAACTTGCCAAATGCTGAACATTTATCAAGGCATTGACAAAGATAGCAACAAGAGGACAAAGATGAGAGAGAGACCCCGGGCTTTGATCCCGAGTGGTCTCTGCACGGATCAAAAGTGGTGAGAAGTTGTGCATTTGGTCGATGATTCACGGAACTTCATGGCAATTCCTCAGATGTTCATGCTCGATTTATTGGACAACTTGCCCAGACTGCGCTTGTCTGATGACCAGTTGAAGTTATTTATCTGGGTCCTCAAAGAGTGCGGAGCAAAGAATGTCCCATCATTCTATGTGCTCAGGAAATTCCAATCTCAAGCAACTCGTGATTTCGGTCTTGTTCCTACAGCTCATACCTCTGTTTTGAAGAATTCATTCTTTATGAATCAGCCCAAGAACCTCATTGCACTGGTATGAGTACTGCTCTATTCTTTCCGGCTGTGCCCCAGGACTTTGCCAATCCCCTTGTTCGGAAAGATCTTACCCTGTATCCGGAAATCACCAACACAGTGGCGGAAGTGTGGCAGGCAGAGAAATACCTCAAAGAGATTGACATAGATGGTCTCTCCCCCATGTGGGCCAACTGGGCGCAGGCTCCAAATAATCATTTCTATGTGAAAGAAATTGCCCAGCGTCGAGATGGGGATTATGTGCTTGCCCTCAAATGGGTTATTTATCAACAGCAAGTTCACGTTGAGGCTTATTGGATCTCTCAAGAGCAACCGGTGAGTTCAAAATCTCAATGACAACCAATGCAGGCTGATTGATTAGGAAATCAGTCTGGTATTTTTGCCCTGGAGGATCATGAGACCATTCGATTCCCTGCAACAGATTTAGCAAAAAATTATCTCGAGATTTCATGTTCTGTTCATGTTCAATTTTTTGGTGATACATCTCCTGGTCCCAAGCATCCGTATCTTCATCTCACTGTCACATAGATCGCATTACTGCCATTACACCTTGTTTGCCTCATCCGGTTCGCAGAATCGCAGGGGGAAGGCCCGTCTTCGTAGTGCGAATCATCCCATGGGCAGACGATGTTTCAGGGAACCGCAGCAAACAGTACAACGCACACCAGAATGTCTATTTGGCCAATGCAAATCTGCCGTTCAAGAATCTCATGCAAGAATATAATATCCGATTTTGTTCAACCTCTCCGGATGCATCAGCAGTCGAACTGCTCGAGGCTGTGGCAAGAGATTGGTCAGTGTCACCTTTGTCCTTTACAATTATCTAATCATCCACTCACAGCCAGGATGGGGCGTGGAACATAGCTTATGACAGCTTGCTCAAACAGGAGATCCTCTTTTGGTTAGGCGTTCATTTCTGGCCTGCCGATAATCCGCAACAGGCCAAGATCACATCAACTATGGGCTCCATTCCGAACGCTTGGTGTAGGCAAGACAAGGGTGGTGGTTCCAAGTCACACCGTGAGTCAAACGAAGGTTATCATGCATTATATTCGGTTCGTGGATTCAATTAGTGCATCTTGATAAGTCAATTCATGTCTTTGATCCAGCCTGGTCCGCCTCGAATGGCATCCGAGACTGTCAATCAAATCACCAAACAGATTCAAATGGCATGCCGCGGTGTCATGGCAAATGTTGAGGCTCTGCAAACTGAGAGTGGTATCAAAGATAAGATCACTCAACATTGGACCCCAATCTTGGTCGCTAAAGCAAAGAGCATTCAGAAAATTCGAGTTATCACTCCGGCCACCAGAGATCAGCGCCTGAGTGATTTGAAGATCAAAGGCGAGGCTCGAGAGGTCATCAAATCATCTATAATCATGGAGATCGAAGAAGAGGTGTTCCGCTGGTTCCTTACACAACCTCCTGACCGATATCAACTGTTGTCTGACAAAACTCGTAAGATTTTCTTCTGTACTGAGCCAATTGCTTGAACTCAATCCAGGTTCTGCTCTTAAATTGCGTGCGGGCGATCATTTCAACGCAGTACTCCAGATTACTGGTGCCATTGCTCAACATGACACACCGCCAGAAATATTACACACCATCCTCCTCGGCAATGACAAATACATCTGGCACAAAACCTCCAAGAAATGGTCGGATGACGAAGGATCTTTGTTTGCTCATCGCCTACAAGCTGCCAGTGTTGACGGCTTGACCATCCCGGCGCTCAAATCCCATTACATGATCAAGTATAAAAACTCGTTGATTGGAAAACACTTGAAGTCTCTACAGCAGCTGTCGATCTTTCAGCTGGATTCCCAGCTCTGCTCTGGAGAACTTTTTGATCTATGGAACGCTGCAGGCCATCTGGGCGCCTTGCTCTGGTATCCCGAAATTCGTGACATGGATCAATACTCGGTGCGTTCGCAGTTAGGCTTTTGATCTCAAATGAATTGAATTTTGTGAATTTAGGCAGATCTGACCGTACTTATAGACAACGTGCTGGATTGCTGGGCCTGTGTTGATCCCGGCAGAATCACGTATAAATACAAACTCCACGTTCTCACCCATTTGCCGGAAGCCATTCGTCGATTTGGCCCAGCGACGCGTTTTTGCGACCGAGATCTTTGAATGCTGGAACGCAATATTCCGCTTCTGCAGCATTCTGTCGAATCACCAAGCCCCCAGTCGAGATATTGCCAACACTTTAGCTGACATGGAGCGTTTCAAGCACCAAGTTAGCGGCGGTTGGTGGAAGGATTCTGGTGTCGAAAATGATCGGGATTTTGATGGATTGGACAACGAGCCAGCGGCTCATGCCACCGAATTCACGGGGAAGAAGTGGACTCGTGCCGGGCCTCAAGTTTTACAATTCATGAAGAAGAATCGGCAGTTACAGCGGCGGCTGGGATGGACTCAGGAAGTCCACGAGAAACCTGGTATATTATTAATTAAGTTCCTGTTTGATATATTCCTGCGCTAATGATATCTCCTTCCAAATTCAGGTTCTTGCAAGCCGGTCTCCAAAAACAAACGCCACCCCGAGCTCTGGACCATTATCGTTTGTCAAGTAGTTGTGGATTTCAACTGTGACTGGGTGTCCGTGATCGAGCCAGATGAGACATCTCCTCGCTTGACATGGACTGACTGCAAATACGTGGTTGCAAAATCAACTGATTTGTGCTTTGTGGGGCCATGGATATTTTATTCGGACTCTGATGATCCCAAGGCACCGGCGTCAGTGCGTGAATTCCATGGACTGGCTTGCTTGTTGGGTTCTCCGGTGAACTAACTGACGGAACATTCATCAGGTTGCCAGAATTGTACGAATTCTCACACTGACAACAGATGTCGGAGCCCGCGAGCCTCGAATAGCATTGATTGTCCAGATGTTCTTCATCTCGGGCACCTCGGATCAAAAGTTCAAGATGCCGCTTTCGATTGCTCAGCTTCCCGCTGAGCCTCATCCGGTCGACTCGGTGGGACGGGATACCCCAATTTCCGGCCCCCAGAGCTGCACCAAGATCATTTCTGTATCGGTAAGTTGCCCAAACCAAATCGATTGTTTTATTCTTATATTGTGCATCCAAAAGGGCATCCTCTTCAAGTTCAACGCTCAGCACGACTGTCAAAATCTTTTGTGCGCCATTGAGACTCGACCTGACCCGGATCAACGGACTGGAAGCCGGAAAGTCCTGGTGCATAAAGAGACCAGCCGCTTTCTCATCAACATGCATGCCTTGCACAACGTGCATCTTCTGCGCGAGATGCTTCCCCGGCATCTCACCATGCCGGAGCGTTATTACACAGAAATTGAGGCTTGCATTGCGGCACAGGATGAAGCCGCCGCTGTGCTTCAGAAGATAGGCCCGGAAAAGTGCGCACAAGCAACGGCAAGATCACAAGCAACGAGGGAGAAGAACTCAAGGAAGAGGAAGGGAGGGGAGGTGGCCACTGAAGACACGGAGGGTATCGGTGGTGTTACCGCTGCAGGCAACAATGAGTCAAATAACAGCGCTCAGGCAGCTGTGGCCATGGAAGGTCTCGCAGATTAATTACCGGATATTCTTGAATCATCTACAAAACATCTGCCGATGGTTGTTCAAGTGTTCCACAGACAGGGAGCTTAAAACGTTCCCGAAACGTTCTCGGGCGATCTCCGGAACGAAGTGGCATATGCTTGATGAACATCAGACGACAATCTTTTCAATACATTTTACTCAATTGGGGGTGTAGTCTAAGTGGAAGTTCCATGGCAGTCTAATTTCATTTCGGGTTTTTGTTTTGGGGGACTGATTTTTTTTTTCGTAGAAAATGCGTGACAATCTAGAAGTCCGATTTTCACCGTTCTGTTTTCAGACAAAATATATATATTGAGAATAGACTTTGATTTACAGCTCGATTTTTACCATGAATAGACATCTATTCCTCCCGAAAACAGAACTGAAAACAGATCATCTTTTTTTCTATCGATTCTCACTGGCAATAGATGTTGATTTTCACTGAAAACAGAAACAGAAAAAAGATGATCTTTTTTCACTGAAAACAGAATAAAACTACTAGAAAAATCTGCTGATTCCAGCCCCAATTCACATCAAAAGTCCTGCAGCATGATTCCAACATGTTGTGAGAAGCATTCAGTAGCATTTTGCAAGGCCAGGAATGCAATTTGGGGCCGGAATCAACAGATTCTTCTAGTAGTTTTAATCTTTTTTCAGTGAAAAAAGATCATCTTTTTTTTGTTTCTGTTTTCAGTGAAAATCAACATCTATTGCCAGTGAGAATCGATAGAAAAAAAGATGATCTGTTTTCAGTTCTGTTTTCGGGAGGAATAGATGTCTATTCATGGTAAAAATCGAGCTGTAAATCAACGTCTATTCTCAATATATATATCTTGTCTGAAAACAGCACGGTGAAAATCGGACTTCTAGATTGTCACGCATTTTCCCTGGAAAAAAAATAAGTCTCCCCGCAGTGTCTCCCGTTCGACTCCCAGCAGAAACTTCTATCTGGGATCTCCTCCAGACTGATGCCGCCAATCAAAGAAATTTTTCGACTCGCTCAGCCGAATCTGTCGAAGAAGCAGAGTAGAGCCTGTAGAGGACAACTGGAAATGAGCAGTGACAACCAGTAGTTGGACACTGCTAGATGCCGTTACTTTTTATACATTTTCGGCATTGGAAATAAGAAAAATTGTTATTGCAATTTGCAAATATAATGGCTTCTGCCAAAAATAAAGTTTGTGGGCATGAGAGGTGCTTGAGGTTAGGGTCTGCCTACAGCCCACTTGCTCTTGACCGGTCGGTCAGGTGTATTTGATTCCACCCCCATTTCGCTTGAAATTCTTCACCTTGTACAATGTTCCTACATGAATACAGTTACGACAATGACGACGACAATGACGACCTTGAATACGACGATGAGTGGGGTCATGGAGGAGGGCATCGTGATGGAGATACTAAACGATGCAACGCAAGTCTTGAGGAGGATGAGGAAGATAAGGAGCTTGATGGTGTGTCCTATGAGAACTTGTGTGGGAGCTTCACTTACCTCCATGAGCTCAGAGTCCGATTACAATGACAGAAAAGGCATTGAATATGTTTTCTGCCTGCAAACAGTCTTCCCGCCTTGGCACCCAAACGAGAAGCGGTGTGCAAACGCAAAAGCTCCTGCCCTCCGTGGCACTTTCTATCTCCATGAAGCCAAACACCTCTCCGCTGTTTTGGATGCCTGCATCGAATCCATCAGTCATACTCCCAAATCCCTCATCTTCAAGATTGTTGCTGGGAAGCTGCGCAAGTCCTGTTTCACTCTCACCTGGACTATACCTTGCACAGACTTTCGTGATATGTCTCTCACAAGCATAAAGGATTGGGAAGGTGTCTTGAAGAAGCTGAATGAGAAGGGGAGCGCTGCTGCAAAGGTGAAACTGGATATGATTGAGCTTGAACTCCCGCAATTGGTGCGTTCACTGCTCTAAGTCTTTGAACACACACTCATGTCTCTGTTTACAGGCCTCTACAACCTCTGAAGATGAGCCGCAAGCAAAGAAACATCGGACAACGACTGTCGCAGAAGAGGCCATCAATGAAGCCATCCAACAAGTTCGAGCTGAAAACCATTGTTCTGCGCCTGACAGTGAATGCCCTTCGCCATACTGTTTCATTGGGAACACACTGGGAAAGCACGTGGTCCTTAATCCGCCTCAACAACACTTGTGGAGATCCGCACTGGTGAGGTCATGTGCATATAGTCTGTCCATCAAGACTAACTTGTCTAGGCTGCAAAAGCAGATGGTGCTACGGCTTCAAATCCCCCTGAGGATGCCCAATTTCGGCCAATAGCAGACGGCAGTGACAACAAGTCCGCAGATGATGTCAGTCTGCTTGCAGCGCGGCACTGAAATGCTGAGGGCATGCTCACAGGTGAATCTACTATGAAAGTAAACCCAAGTATAAACACGTTCACACTCCTCGTAATCAGCTTCTCAATGTGTGAAAGATGCGAGGGCTTTGGGGTGGAAAGAGCATCAGTATCACAACTCTCAATAAACACAGATCAATAGTCGCGGAAGACGAAGTCGATGACAAGAATTTATATATAGCAAACAGTGGTGTCTCAACCAATATCTTCTATACAAACACAACCAACACTAATCCAATCACAACCAACAATATAACAAGTCAGAGCTTAATACGGAGTATTAAGATCCCTTGTAGCGACAGCGTCCAGATGGCGACGCAAAGCCCAAATATAATGAGTCGACGCACTGCCAACTGACACAACCAAAAGTACTAAGTTGACGCACTGCCAACTAGAAAACCAAACTGCCGCGTCGACGCACTGCCAACTAACAGCCAATATCCAATGTCCAAAACCTGAGCACAACTTGTCGACGCACTGCCAAGCAAGAAGTGTGGAACCAAAGTTCTCAAGTCGACACACTGCTAACTGACCAAAACAACCCGAGCACAACTAGTCGACGCACTGCCAAGTTAGAGGTGTGGAAGGATCTCAACAAAGCCCAAAGGGCAACGACACTAAATGCCGCGACAATACCAGATGCGGCGAATCCGACTTTCTGATATCTCAACTCAAACTCAAATCACAGTAGCTACAAGTGCTCAGGGAGCAACTCGTCGCGACTGGGCAGAGATGGCAGAACTTCTTAGGGTGGAATCACGGGGCACGCAAATTGTACAAAACAATCTGAAGTGAGAGTGATTCACAGTCCGGGAGAAAGCTTTTTAATACAAAGAAACGACTTGCTACTTTGTGTCAGGGGAGACGTGTCAGCAGGATGAGGTCATTGGTATTGATCCGGCGGTGTTCCGGCGGTGATCCGAGGGTTATCAGTCAGCGGTGTCATGCTTCTTACGTCATCTACTTGTATATAGATAGTTGCTGGGGATCTCTGATCCCCAGTCTTGTTATCGACTTGGCCCCTGGGCTCCACTCCCCTTACACTTTGTAGAATTGTGGAATGGGGTATCAGTTCTTCTAGTGCCTGCCACAAGTCAAATATGACAATTTCAGGGGAAGAAACTCAGTAATGGGTGGAACTGAAAGTCACGCTTGTAATGCAGATATTCTTGCTTCAGGAACCCAAAGCAATATGCTATTCCATTACATTGAGCCATTAAGAGATTTTCCGAACCCCAATAATGTGAAGATCCCACTCTATCTATTTTATTCAGGTGCAGTGTATTTTATATTAGTAGTGTGATAGAAACTCTCAAGGTGAATTCCACCCTCTCTTCAATGTTGAAATGAACTTCTACAGTGCTTTACACTCAGATTATAGAATCTAAGGGAAGCGAAGATAAAAAGCCCACCTCATTTTTGAGTGGTATGCCTCAACAAGATTGAGATGTACCACTAATGCAAGTTCACAAGAATGGTGACTTTGGGGTCTTCTTATGATATAGATTCTATAATCTGAGTGAAAAGCACTGTAGAAGTTCATTTCAACATTGAAGAGAGGGTGGAATTCACCTTGAGAGTTTCTATCACACTACTAATATAAAATACACTGCACCTGAATAAAATAGATAGAGTGGGATCTTCACATTATTGGGGTTCGGAAAATCTCTTAATGGCTCAATGTAATGGAATAGCATATTGCTTTGGGTTCCTGAAGCAAGAATATCTGCATTACAAGCGTGACTTTCAGTTCCACCCATTACTGAGTTTCTTCCCCTGAAATTGTCATATTTGACTTGTGGCAGGCACTAGAAGAACTGATACCCCATTCCACAATTCTACAGAGCTTTTCATACTATATGATGTATCTCCAACTCATGTAATGCTTTAATACCTATCATACTGGCTATATGACCCTAATTGGGCAAATTTCCACATTTGGTCTGCAGAAGGTACTGGGTGCACTGATGACTGGAGAAGTCTTCCAGGGAGTTTTAGAACATTCTTAGAGGCCTTCCATGTCATTTCTCACTCCAATACACATCCCATGGGCTATACCGACCCTATCAGGCAAATTTCCATATTTGACCTGCAGGAGGTGCAGCATGCATCAATGACCTGGAACAGGACTCCAGGCAGTTCCTGGTACCATAGGATGTATCCCCAACTGATTTTATGCCCTAATATCCATTATCTAGGCCATGATACCCTGATCAGGCCAATTTCAATATCAGGCCTGCGGAAGGCACTGAGAGCACTGATGACCCAGTCCAGTATTCCACAAAGTTTCTAATACTATAGGATTTACCTACAACTGATCTAATGCTCTAACATCCATCCTCTGGGGTATATCGGCCCAATTAGGCAAATACCCATATTTGACCTGCAGCAGGCGCAGCACGCACCAATAACTCAGAACACAGGTGAGAGGAGTGTATATCAATGTTCAGTGCTCCTCTGACCCATTCACAGCTACCATAGATTGCTCACAGGCCCTACTGGCATGATCCCGGGAATTTGGGCATTTGACCTGCAGCGGGCCCCAGCTAAGCCAATCAGTACAAGAGCATGTTCTCAGTATACATGCATATTCAAAATGCTCCTCTGCTCAGTACCAAGCTGCTGTATCCAGCGTCAGGACAATACTGGCCTGATTGGGCCATTTTCCATATCTGGGCAACAGTAGGCCCAGGGTGTGCCATGAGCCCCTAGGGGGCCAGCACCTTGATGCTAGCTATGACTACATAAATATCCAAGCCCGGCAGGCCCTCTACTAGGCAGTACTGATCATTGGGGCCCAGTTTCAATCCTCACAAATTGAGGGTGGTTGCTGCCAAAGCATGTGGTATTTGACCCTACTCGGGTACCAAAAATGACCCAGTTGACCACCCTGTTAGGGTCTCATACCAGTCTGCCTAGAGTGCCATTGTCCATATGGCACTTTTGATGTGGGTCAACCCACCGCGTCATACTTTTGGAATATGATGTGCTGGATTGGCCAACGGGTCTGTCTTGGCGGGTGAGTCCAATGTGGGTGCCCCAAGAAGCTGTATGGCCCCAGGCACGCCAGATGTTCCTCACATGGTTCGGTTCACGGATCTAGCCCGTGTCGATTTTAGTGTGTTTGGGCATGGACGCAACTCGCCGTGACACTTGGAAGTGTCCCCGCGACGCGTCCACAATGTCCCGTGATCGAGTGGATCCTGGCATGTGACAAGTCGTTGCCGAGGCCTGATCTGAGGAAACGTCCAACCCAAAAACCGGGAGTTGCTGCAACAAGATTGGTTCAATCTCGTAACGCCAAGTCCTGTCCAGTAGTAGTTGTAATATCGAGAACATCGTGCATTGCTCAGCCCTTCAGCCCAAGTTCCCATCTGCAGAGAATGACCCCTTTGAGAAGTCGCCGCAACAAAAGATCCCTTTTGGGGAATTGTCGCGGTCCAAGCGTTTGTCACTGATAGCCCTGAGCCTGGTATGGACTCATAAGACCAATTCCACAGTAGTGGTCTGACTGCCTTGCTATCATTGACACTATCCACAGTCGTCGACTGGGCAGTAGACCCTTAAGTCCTACTGAGCGCAACACTGTCAACCGCGACACGATACACCGAGTGGTTCAAGAGTAAACTCTGTAAAAAGCGCAAAAATACGCCCTTTCAGAGCTGGTGCAGAGCGCGTCTGGTAGCCAGCCTATCAGCGCGTTGGCAAATCCACACCAGCTGCAGTAAGTGGCAGCAATATCAGCATTGTCAACAACATCCCGGCCTTTGCTGATGTCCTCAAGTCAATCATCCCTCCAGCCACTGCACCTGCTACACCTGCTTCAACCACCTCTGCCCCCATGACGCTGCGCTCTCCTCTCGTGCCTCGTTCTAATGTGCTGCTCACCCCTTGTCCCAAACCAACTCACATGACCATGATAGCATTCTGCGAAGCTTTCAAGCTGTCAGATACTACTACAGCGGCTCTCTCAATGTTGGAGCTGGATGGTCCTCACTTGCTGCCGCATCTGTCAGATCCCGATTTGGATCGGTGGATGACTGTTGGTCAGCACGCTGCCATGCGTTATGCCCAGTCGCTGTGGATGAAGGGTTATGTTTCTCTCTGAACTGTTTTCGCATTTCTGTATCCTTTGCAGCCATATTTATTCTTGTATCATCATTGTCAGCTGTACTGTATTCTACCCTGTTGCATTGTCTGTAACCGAATCACACAACCTGTATTGTCTTATACAAGGCTGGAATGCCTATAGAATCCCCATGTCATACTTGGAGTTATGATGTTACATGCTCGATACAACTCGTAGAATACTTCATTTGTGCTGAATCTGCCTAGACCAATCCGACAAAGATGGGACTTGATCACAGACCATGCCTGCTCAATGGGATTGAGGTGCGGGGAATATGGAGGGTGTCAGGGGATGCCGCACTCCTTGGGCACATGACCATGCACGTGACCCACTGCGCCCTCTCTGCCGACCTGTGCCTGCTCACCTGTTGATCACTGTGACAATCAACACAGAATATGATCGAAAAGACAAGTCAATTACAAGACTGGAGAATACAACACAATAGCTACTGTATTTATACTGAGTCCAGTCTTAGTCTTATCTACATCAAACAAGTCATCTAACTATGTACCGTGTGGAGCTTTGGTCATGGGTTGTAGTATAGTCTTCTGGAGCACACACCACGCGACCTCTTGTGCAGATAACCCTCTTGAACCTTAAACCCGGACCGTGTGGTGCTGTGATCCGTGATAAGATAGTCCCATGTCAATGATAAGATTAGGTGATTGATGGAATGATTGTGAAAAATGATTGAATCATGACAATCACCCAGCCTCCTCCTCCTCCTCTGATCTTCATCTCCATCCATGCCGACATCCGCCCTCTTCCTCCTTCCCCTGGCCGTCTCCCTCGAATCCCCGCAAGCGGTCTAGCCAAGCCCGATTCCTTGCACCAGGGAGTGCTACTGCCGTATGCACTCCTCCCCCTTCACTTCGGCCTTCTCCCCGCGGATGTGGTCTACTGCCGTACAGGCTCGTACCAGATGCCCTTGCGCTCATCCGCACCACCCCTCTTCCCAGTTGGGCATTGGTCCTTGCCTCCAATGTCTCCACTGGCTGGCCCGGCACTGGCCTGGCCGCTGGGCTCCTCCAGTGTGGCCTTCCACTGTTGGTGTCTCAGGAGCTGGCCATCACTGGCCCCTCTGAGCCACTCACTATCTTATCTGGGTTTGTCATTATCTACTTGTCATCTGCCATTGTTCCATGGCAGTGATATCCCATCATCATCAGTCACTTGTCACAGCTGACTATATAGTGTGACACCTGGGCACATGGATCCTTGAACCGTTCTCTAAGGATCCCCCTCTGTGCTCAGGTGAGTAGTATACCTCCCTTGTATTTGATAGTCTCTAAGGATCCCCCTCTGTGCTCAGACTCATGTGAGGTTGTTGTGTGCTGTGTACTCTCTTCCTTTGGGCTGGCAGGAGTTGCCCTTACAGAGGGAGGTATCAATCTTGCAACCTGCAGTACTGCACATAAGTGGAAAGCACAAGAGTAGAGTCTCCGCACCATAGGAAGCTACAAGGTCTTGAATGTCTTCTGAGTGGTGGATGCGTGCATTATCAAGCATGAGCACAATGCAAGGAGCAGGATATGGGTTCATTACAGGGAGCTATCATACTATAAGCTCTAACATGAAGATGGGATAAATAATGAGACGCACCAGATCCTTCTCTAGGAAGACATAGAAGGTATCATGGTCCGATGATCCCTCAAGCACACAAGATGCTTTCACCCCTTCGTCCAATACCATTGCTCCGATCACTGTGAATCGATGTTTGTGGATGAAAGGGTTCTTGGCCTCTGTCCGGCACCTCCGCAGTGAACAACCCCACATGCGTGCATATGTGTGATCATCCTTTGACATTTCATCAACCGTGACAAGGTAGTGCGCCGGATATGGTGATATGCAACGAATGAAGTCAGATTCAAGGAGAGGGTCCCTTTTGGCTGCAATTTTCTGTACTCGTTTCAGATGGATCTTGGCTAGGGCAAATGCTTGGTGGATGGTGGTGATGTGGACAGGGCAGCACCAAAAGCGATCGAGAGCATCCTGATACTTGTCGAGGAATTTGGCGGGATTGTGCTGGGAGAGGGTGATGAGGTACCGAACATTGTTGGGGTGCAATACAGAACAACGACCACGGCCCACAGCTGCTGCCTTAGCAATGGATCCCATCAAGCAAATGTGCCGTAGAGCCTGGGTGATGGTGCATGTTGACATGTCACAGACATTGGCTATCTCCTGTTGAGCACTGGGGAGAGCGTCTAGCAGCTCACCTGTGTGAGTGAGAGCTTGGTGTGGGCACTATGCGGGAGTAGTCAAGAGACTTGGATTATAGGGTAATAGAGCCCTCCTTATATACAATACAGGGGGCTATTTGTGTCTATTTAGGACAAGTCGACATGACTCTAGATGACACATGATGGAGTCATAAGATGTGTATCACAACATCCATCTGGCAGACGATAAGATGATCATTTGATCAATACTCCCCCACGCTGAAAACCACGGGATAGTGTTTGAAAGCGAAATCTTCATTGGCCATTCCTTCAGGACAAGTTGAACTCAAGTCCTAGTTGAGACCTGAACTTCTCAAACTTGACGCGTCCTAGGTTCTTGGTGAACATATCTGCAGGATTCTCACTGCCCAGAATAAAGAACAGTTCAACCTCTTCTTCCTCGACTCGCTCACAAATGTAGTGATAGCGGATGTCTATGTGTTTCATCCTGCGGTCTCGGTAGGCATTGCTGCCACTGAAGAGTGCACCCTGATTGTCACCGCAAATGGGTATTGGGATGGTGAGTTTGAACTGGAGTTCCAAAAGGACGCTCTTCAGCCACATCACCTGGCGACTACAATCTGAAATCGCCATGTATTCTGCTTCGGTCAAAGACTGTGCAACAGTGCGCTGAAGTCTAGACTGCCAGCAAATAATCCCGTCTGCCAATTTCGTGAAGAAACCAGTGGTAGACCTCATCTTGATTGGATCAGCAGCTCAGTCTGAATTGCTAAATGCAATGAGCCCTCTATCTGTCGCACCATTGAAAATGAGCGGATAATTCCTAGTACCAGCCAAATAGCGGCAGATATACAGTGCTTTATGGAGGTGGTCTTGGGAAGGATTGGTAGCGAATTGTGACAATTTAGTCACAGCAAATGCAATGTCAGGATGTGCGCCTAGCATGATGAAGAGAAGAGATCCAATGACTGATTGGAATTTCTTCCTGAGCTCTGGATTGACTTCATCCTTGTTTGGCATTGGAACATATCCAGCCGGTAGAGGGGTTGCTGCAAACTTGGTGTTCTGCATCCCAAAGCGCTCTAGCACCTTGTCAAGCTAAGGAATCTGATCAATCTTGATTGAAGATCCTACTCTACTGAGGCGTACACGCAAGAACTCTGGAGTATCTTCAGAATTGCGGCATTCCCATTGCTTGTTGAACTCAGCCTTGAGAAAGGCGAGGAGCTTCTTGTTCTTGGAGAAGAACAGTGCATCATCCACATAGACTATTATTACGGCTATGCTGCCATCACAGTCTTTGTAGAAGAACACGCCAGCATCCAATGTTAGTCGGATCCAGCCCTTGGCTTTCGTGGACTTGGTCAGCACTTTCCACCATGCTAAAGCAGCTTGTTTGAGTCCGTAGATTGCCTTGTGCAAGCACATGACTTTGCGCTCTTGGCCTCTTGCCACAAAGCCTTTGGGTTGTTCCATGTAGACCTCATCGTCAAGCTCTCCGTAGAGAAAAGCCTTACTGACGTCAAGTCCAGACCAATGCCAATCATTAAGCGCTGCAATCGCCATGACGAACCGGAATGTCTCCACGATAGTCAGATGGTTTGAGCCTAATAGGGTACCAAAAGTGGTCATTTTTTAGCCTTAAGAGGGTCCAAGACCACTCAGTGGTCTCAGACCATCCACCCCTTTGGGCACAACCACCCATCCCAAATCAGTAGCACACCCTATTTTGACTGTTAAAAAGGGTGGTCTTGACCATTTGTTGGCCTTTGGTTGCAGCCATCTCAGGTCAATTGATGGTCCTCACTGCATATGGTTGCAACCACCCTGTGATCATGCATTTGTGATTGCTCCAATTAGCCTTGTGGGCTGCTTGTATGGGCTGTTCAGCTTGTAGATGAGTACAATGGGGGTGCACTCAGCCCATCCCAAGAGGGGGATGCTGTATCCAGCCCCAGAGCCGGCCGTAGGCCAGGGAATTTTTTTTCTCAAATGCTCCAATCAGCCTTGCAGGCTACTTGTATAGGCTGTTCAGCTTGTAGACGAGTACACTGGGGGCACATCAAGATCATACCGAGTGGAGGGTGCTGTATCTGGCCCCACAGCCAGCCATAGGCTGGAAAAGAAAATCACCCTTTGCTGGCTCGAGTGGGTGGTTGCAACCACTACAGGGGCTGGATGTGGTCAGGACCATCCTGTCCTCATGCATTTGTGAATGCTCTGTTTACCCTTGCAGGCTGCCTGTATGGATGTTTCAGCTTGTATACAAGAACATTGAGGGTGCATTCAGCATATTCCTATAGACAGGTGCTGCATTTGATCCCACAGCCGGCCGTAGGCCGGGAAAGAAAAAAATTGTGTGTTGAAGATTAGATTAGATCGAGCAGCTTCGGCCTTCGGGCAACTCACATATTGATTACTAACAGACTGGAAACCCATGGACAGTTACAGAACACTCTAGATAGCCTAACATACAGTATATAAGCAACCTGTAATTATGTAGAAGGGCATTGGTTTGCCCTAAAGCAATTCCATTCACTGCTATTGCAAACCTCTTCTCTCTTTATTTTATTCCCGCGCTCCCTTAACTCCAACACAAACCAATCTCGGTTAAATCACCGATCATCCGATTAAATGGCGGACACTGTCACATACAACGCGTTCCGTATCACTCCACTTTCCGGCCCTGAAAATTATGGTCCTTGGAAGGTCCAAATGGGGGACATCATCACAGAGATGGACTTGAATGATCACATCAATCCCGAAGTTACCCCGCCCACTGATACCGCCAAGAAAGCTGTATGGGACAAAGCCGATCGTCGCACGCTGTCATCGATCAGACTTCGTGTCGCACCTAATATTGTCCAACATATCCAGGGGGAGACCACCGCGCTCGGTGCATGGCAGATGCTGTCTGCATTATTTGAGCTCAAAGGCCAAATGGGCCTGATTCTTGCGCGCCACAAGTTTTACTCTACCCGTGCACTCGACCAACAGCCGCTTGAACCACACATCAAAATGATGCGCCAACTCCAGGGGGAGCTTCGCTCGCTTGGACAAGAAGTGTCTGACTCAGACTTTGCAGTCACCCTTCTCAGTTCGCTCCCGACTGAATGGGACTCGTTCATTCGCGCCAATTTACATGGAACAATTAATCCGCAGTCAAAAACTGTCATTGCCGACATCTTGACCGAGGAACGCCGCCGCTACGAGAAGGATGGACTTACCCCCGAGGAACTCGCCATTGCCATGGCTGCAACCCATAACCGTCGATCTGTCACCCGTCAATCACGACAGCCCGCATCAAACTTCGCCACGTCATCATCAACGTGGAAACGAGCCATTTGCCACAGGTGTGGAGGCAAAGGACACATTGCTCGTGTCTGCCCATCTTCCAAGATCGAAGATGTAAATGAACCCGACAAAGCACATGCTGTTTTCGGTGTGTACGAAGAGGAGGAAAATGACTCCGACAATGACTACGCGCTCTGAGCGACTGAATAATCACGCGTTATGTAAGAATCGGGCAGCATGCATCAGTGCAATGATTTAGGATGCCGCGGCAGTAGGACGGAACGGAGCTAGAGCTAATTTGGACGCACCTCGTTGGACGTTGCCAAGCATTGGACAATCACGCGCATATGGAACATCTAGGAATTTTATGAAGCCCTCGCTGCAGGGGGAGTGTTGAAGATTAGATTAGATCGAGCAGCTTCGGCCTTCGGGCAACTCACATATTGATTACTAACAGACTGGAAACCCATGGACAGTTACAGAACACTCTAGATAGCCTAACATACAGTATATAAGCAACCTGTAATTATGTAGAAGGGCATTGGTTTGCCCTAAAGCAATTCCATTCACTGCTATTGCAAACCTCTTCTCTCTTTATTTTATTCCCGCGCTCCCTTAACTCCAACATTGTGAATGCTCCAATTACTTTGTAGGCTGCTTGTATGGTTTGAGCTTGTACAGAAGTACACTCAGAATTGTCTATTTTTGGCACATTCTGGGGCACTTAGCCAGAATTGAAAATCAGCATAGGGTATTGTCCAGAAAAAGAATGTTGATTTCCCATCACTTTCTATACCAGCATCTGTCATGTACTTCACCACCATGTGGAATAGCACAGCTTTTGATTGCACATCAATTTTTGATGATGTTAATGATGTAATATAAGTTTATAATCAGTTCACCAGTCACATGTCACAAGAGCCCTAACAGGGAAGAAATACAATGATTGATCACAGGTCACAAGCCAAGGTGGCAATTTTATTTTTGCTCAGATTGGGTCTTTGTCACATCTGGTCATTAATATTGGGTGTTTCCAGATTTTTTGGGCAGGATTTTACCACTTGGCAATTCTTTTTTGTCACAGATCACAGACCTAGCTGACGGATTGACAAATTGGTGCCAGATGTCACTTGTCACTGGGGGTGGCAAACTGATTATAAAGTTACAGTAAATCCTAATCTCATCTTAACTGTCAGATCCTGATTGACATCATCTGCTTACTCAATTTATGCTCATGTTGTTGGTTCTCTCTTAGCCATTCAGGGGATATTCTTCCATGCAATCACTTACATTTGTGCTCTCCCAAGCCACTGCACTGTTGTACAATGCCTCCATGCTCTAATTTGTTTATTGATATCCTACATAGCTTTCAATGACAGCACATGTTTCTCTAGGCATATCCCTCTTCCTTTCCAACACTGTATGCTTCTCTAGCAATGTGCTGTTGTCTTATATCACATAGTAGAGCCAACTATTGAAGGAACAGAAAAAGCAGTGGAAGCAAGGGTAACAGGTAGAAATGAAAGTGACTCTTGTAATGCAGATATTCTTGCTGCAGTCACCCTAAGCAATGTGCTACTCCATTACAGTAAGCTATTTGGGAATTTTAGAGACCTCATTGCTCTAAAAGTCCTGCTCTATCTATTTTATTCAGGTGCAACTGGTTTTACATTAGCAATGTAAGAGGAACTGTGTAAGTGAGTTCCAACCTCTTCTCAATGTTGAAATGGACTTATATAGGGTTCCACACTGAGAATATGAATTCCAAGGCAAGGGAAGACAAAGAGCGTCCAATTATTTGAACTTGAATTAGTTGCATTTTAGACGCCTGATAGGTGTCATATTGTAGATCCGTGTCGCATGTTTAATAGCGAATTCCCAATAAGAATTAGGAAGACAGGCAGTGAAGCGCATGGCTTGTGCCTTATCCATGATTGTACAATTGAAGCGCTCGGCATGCCCATTCTGCTGGTGAGCATATGGAGCACCCTTCTCCACTAGAATTCCTCGTTCCGCGAGAAATTCTTCCATTCCCATCCCCATGAATTCTCCCCCATTGTCAATATGCCACTTTTTGATGGTGACATTGAACTGGTTCTTGACCATCGCAATGAAATTGCGCATAGCCTGCTTGGCATCGGATTTCTGCGCAAGGCATATGTAAGGGCAACTCCTGCCAGCCCGAAGGAAGAGAGCACACAGCACACAACAACCTCACATGAGTCTGAGCACAGAGGGGGATCCTTAGAGAACGGTTCAAGGATCCATGTGCCCAGGTGTCACACTATATAGTCAGCTGTGACAAGTGACTGATGATGATGGGATATCACTGCCATGGAACAATGGCAGATGACAAGTAGATAATGACAAACCCAGATAAGATAGTGAGTGGCTCAGAGGGGCCAGTGATGGCCAGCTCCTGAGACACCAACAGTGGAAGGCCACACTGGAGGAGCCCAGCGGCCAGGCCAGTGCCGGGCCAGCCAGTGGAGACATTGGAGGCGAGGACCAATGCCCAACTGGGAAGAGGGGTGGTGCGGATGAGCGCAAGGGCATCTGGTACGAGCCTGTACGGCAGTAGACCACATCCGCGGGGAGAAGGCCGAAGTGAAGGGGGAGGAGTGCATACGGTGATAGGCTGGCTACCAGACACGCTCTGCACCAGCTCTGTAAGGGCGTATTTTTGCGCTTTCTACAGAGTTTACTCTCGAACCACTCGGTGTATCGTGTCGCGGATGACAGTGTTGCGCTCAGTAGGACTTAAGGGTCTACTGCCTAGTCGACGACTGTGGATAGTGTCGACAATAGCAAGGCAGTCAGACCACTACTGTGGAACTGGTCTTACGAGTCTATACCAGGCTCAGGGCCATTAGTGACGAACGCTTGGACCGCGACAATTCCCCAAAAGGGATCTTTCGTTGCGGCGACTCCTCAAAAGGGTCATTCCCTGCAGATGGGAACTTGGGCTGAAGGGCTGAGCAATGTGCGACGTTCTCAATAATACAACTACTACTGGACAGGACTTGGCGTTACGAGATTGAACCAATCTTGTCGCGGCAACTCCCGGTTTTGAGTTGGACGTTTCCTCAGATCATGCCACGACGACGACTTGTCACATGTCAGGATCCATTCGATCACGGGACATTGTGGACGCGTCGCGGTGACACTTCTAAGGGTCACGGCGAGTCGCGCCCATACCCAAACACACTAAAATTGACACGGCTAGATCCGTGAACCGAACCATGTGGGGGACGACTGGTGTGCCTAGGGCCATACGGCTTCTTGGGGCGCCCACGCTGGTCTCACTTGCCCAGACATACCCGTTGGCCAATCCAACACGTCGTATTCCAAAAGTATGACGCGGTGGGTTGACCCACATCAAAAAGTATCATATGGACTATGGGGCGGGGTCCTGATCACTCAGGACCCGTCCGATCGTTCAACTTTTCAATTACCCTAAAAGGCAACCGATCTTAGATAGCGTAGCTACTATGCAGTTGTACAGGACTTTACTAAGCACCGTCGTAGACAGTATAAGTAGCACGTCGTTTCTTTGTATTAGAAAGCTTTCCCCCGGACTGTGAATCACTCTCATTTCAGATTGTTTTGTACAATTTGCGTGCCGCGTGATTCCACCCTAAGAAGTTCTGCTACCCCTGCCCGGTCGCGACAAGTTGCTCCCTGAGCACTTGTAGCTACTGTGATTTGAGTTTTGAGTTGAGACATCAGAAAGTCGGATTTGCCGCATCTGGTTTAGTCGCGGCATTTGGTGTCGTCGCCCTTTGGGCTTTGTTGAGATCGTTTCCACACCTCTAGCTTGGCAGTACGTCGACTAGTTGTGCTCGGGTTGTTTTGGTCAGTTGGCAGTGTGTCGACTTGAGAACTTTGGTTCCACACTTCTTGCTTGGCAGTGCGTCGACAAGTTGTGCTCGGGTTTTGGACATTGGATATTGGCTGTTAGTTGGCAGTGCGTCGACGCGGCATCTTGGTTTACTAGTTGGCAGTGCGTCGACTCAGTACTTTGGTTGTGTCAGTTGGCAGTGCATCGACTTGACATTTTGGTTCTACTAGTTGGCAGTGCGTCGACTCAGTATATTGGTTGTATCGGTTGGCAGTGCGTCGACTTGATATTTGGGCTTTGCGTCACCATCTAGACGCTGTCGCTACAAGGGATCTTAATACTTTGTATGAAGTTCTGACTTGCTATATTGTTGATTGTGATTGGATTAGTGTTGGTTGTGATTTGTATAGAAGATATTGGTTGAGACACCATTGCTTACTATATATAAATTCTTGTCGTCGACTTCGTCTTCCGCGACTATTGATCTGCGTCTATTGAGAGTTGTGATACTGGTGCTCTGTCCACCCCGAAGCCCTCGCATCTTTCACACACTGAGAAGCTGATTACAAGGAGTGTGAACGTGTTTATATTTGGGTTTACTTTCATAGTAGATTCACTTTTGAGCGCGCCCTCAGCATTTCAACGGCAGTAGCACTCCCTGGTGCAAGGAATCAGGCTTGGCTAGACCGCTTGCGGGGATTCGAGGGAGATGGCCGGGGGAAGAAGGGAGAGGGCGGATGTCGGCATGGATGGAGATGAGGATCGGAGGAGGAGGAGGAGGCTGGGTGATCGACAGGTGAGCAGGCACGGGTCGGCAGAGAGGGTGCAGTGGGTCACGTGCCCAAGGAGCGCGGCGTCCCCTGACAGCATACTGTCCAGCCATAGGAGAGTGCTTCGTCAAAGAAGCTCATGAAGTAGCGGTACTTGTGATAAGACACCGTGGGAAATTGTTTGAGATCCGAGTGGATCAAATCAAATGGATTCTCCGCTCGTTTTTCAGAAGGCGGGAAGGCACGTTGGTGCATTTTCCCTTGCGCGCATCCTTTACACGGTCGGGTTTCCTCGGGAAATACTAGGTCTTCTGGAAAGCCCTTGGTATTCTTCTTTGCCTGACGTAAAACGTCTTTCGACGGATGTGCAAATTGCCGGTGCATGATCTCATAATCCACCTTGTAAACAGTGGACATGGATCGCACTGTCTCAGCCGTGCTAGGCTTTGACATCAGGAAGTACAAGGCAATGTCCTTCCCTAGAGTTCTAAACTCCATGATCGAGAGTGGGGACTTCCCTCGATGTAAGCTGATCCGCAATTCGTCTCCACGAACGCGAGATCCTCCTTTGAGTAAGGAGCCCAAAGACATGAGACGACCATGTAATCCTGGCACTAGGTACACTGGATATATCTGAGAAGTCACCATTGTCTTTTCTCCATGCCTTGTGACGTAATGATCGATGAAGGCTGTTCCTCGACCAATAAGGGCAACACGTGTGTTCTTATCAGCGGTCTGAGCAACACTAGGATCTGAGAGCTTCTCATATCCAACCAGATCACTGATCTCCGATGTCACATGGAGAGATGCACCAGAATCAAGAAGCCATAGAGGCCCTAATTCATGATGATGATGATGTTTCCCCTTACACTTCGAGCAGGCAGCAAAATCGGAGTGCACACAGAATAGATTGGTACAAAAATCATGCGAACGTATCATCAACGAATTAACTACAGAACCCGGGGCGGCGGTGATCACGCGCTCTGGCTGTGAGCAACAATCAGAATTGTGCATGTGCCCAAGAAGGCAGGGTACTTGCCTTTCGGCAGAAGGAGCGTCCATCTCCTCCAGAAGGGTGTTGAAGTCGACGACTTCATCCCAATTGACCGGTTCAGCCTGGGCGAACTCGCTATCTCCAAACAGAAGATCAAGATTGTTTTGTTGGCCGGTGGCCATCTCGACGTCGGGGATCTCCTCGATACGACTGCGTTTGGCAGGAGGACCACCATCCAGGGTGTGATTCGAGCCGGAAGCAACCGGAGATGGAGAACGCATGATTGCGTCCTCGCGGAGCATTCCTTTCTCATTGACAATTTTGTCGAGAGTCCGGAAGCGTTCTGCAGTCACCGTCATGTCCATCTTCTTGGCTAGCTCGAAGACGTTGCAAGTAGGCTTCTGGAACTCAGTGTCAATAATCCCATTGTTGTTAATGGGAGACTTCTCTTGAACCGCGCGGATTTTGGGTCCATCGCGAGAGATGTGTGTGACATGCGAGATCGTCGGCACAGGGATAGACGGAGTGAGTGAGGCGATAGAACCAATAGTGAGGGAGCCAGTGATCTCGGAGACTCCATGGACATGACTGTGATCAGCCTTGCCCTTGCCCTTGTTGTCCTTGTTCTTCCCACTGCGCTTGCCTCGACGGTTCTTCTTCTTTCCATCAGCCTTACTCGTGCTCCAAGAAAGTTTTGGTCACTACGTCAATCAAAGCCTTGCGCTCCACCAACGCCATCACATGATCCAAGATTGTAGTCGCCGATACCATACATCTTGTACTCTACTACTATCATGCCAAAAGTTCCATTGCACCCTCGCCACTCCACCGAAAAGAAGAACCAGTTCGTCGGTGCCATGTTGGCCAATCCACAACTCCAAAAGCAGGCTGCTGCATTCGACATCCCATTCCACACCGCTCGCAAGCTTTGGAAGAAGTACCGGGACACCGGATCTGTCGAGAATAGACCCCAGAGTGGTCGGCCAAAGAAAGTGACGCAGGAAATGGAGGCTCAAATTGTGGAGACCGCGCAGGGGAATCGATGCATGTCGTTCACTGACATCGGCAACATGATGGACCTGGCAGTCAGCGGGACGGCGGTCGGGAAGATTCTGGATGGCGTAGGATTGCACAGACATGTCGCCAGACATGCTCCGTATCTCACAGACCGGCACAAACTCGATCGAATGGAATGGGCGCGTCAGAACGAGCGGAAAGGGATGAAGTTGTGGGAACGTGTCCTGTGGTCGGATGAATGTTACATCCATCTCAACGACAACACGGGCCGGATCTGGGTAACGCGGACTGTGGATGAAGTATACAATCAGGACTGTCTAGTCCCGGATCTGAAACAGTCTGGTGTACGTGTTATGGTGTGGGGATGTGTTTCTCATGGGTGGAAGGGACCCCTTGTGGTTCTGGAGTATCCTGGTGGACCGGGTGGAGGTATGACAGCAGCGCGATATCAGAGACAGGTACTTGACAAGTACCTCCTCAATGCTATGAAGCAGCTACGTGCAGAACGTGGTCGACGCATCTGCATTTACTTCCAACAGGATGGCGCTTCCTGTCACACAGCCAAGTCAACGCGCAATTGGCTCAAACACCACAAGGTCCCCCTCTTGTGACAATCAACCCAAAAACAAAGTCGAAAAGAGAAGTGAATTCCAAGACTGGAGAATACAACCAAGTAGCTACAGTATTTATACCCAAGTCCAGTCTGAGTCATATCTACAACTAATGAGTCATAAGGCTATGTACCGCATGGAGCACTGGTCATGGGTTGCAGTAGAACCTTCTGGAGCATGTGTTGCGCAGCCTTGGATCGATGAAGATAATCCCTAGGGCCCCTAGCCCGGACCGTCTGATGCCGTGATCCGTGATAAGATAAGTCGTGCCAAGATAAGATAAGATCGTCAATGATAAGATGAAAAAGTGGCCGAACTATGACACCTCTTCTCCCATCCCGCGTGCTCTCCTGATGTCTCCCCCATTGAACCCGTCTGGCACGAGCTCAAGAAGCGTGTCCGAGCTCATCAGCCGTGTCCCACGTCGTTCAAAACCCTCCATGCTGTCATTATGGAGGAATGGGAGGGGATGCCGATTGAGGACATTAATAAGTATACGGGTGGTATGATGGCGCGTGTTCAAGCTGTATTAGATGCCAAAGGAGGCCACACTCGCTTTTGAAGTACAATAATATAGTTTACTGGTTTGGTACTAGCAAAAACAAAATCGAGTGACCATTACTTTATTTTCCCACGAGTATCACCCTAATCGGGTGCAGAGCCAGAGCCTTGTTGCTGATTGGTGAACGAAGGGTCATCGCGCTTGCGCTTGGTATTGAACTTGGCCACATGATTCTGGCTTTGAGACTGCTTCTGAGCGAAATGTGTCAAGAGAGCGTCATGAACCGCCGAGACTTTGATCTCGTCCTTTTCATAGGTCTGGAGAACAGTCTCTGTGACAGAGGGAATCCGGGCTATGTTGAGAATGATCATCGCTCTGAGGAACTCAGGGATGCTCAAAGACTCATTCTCCAGGCGAGCGAACACCGTAGTGATCACCAGCAGCTGCAGATCCGGGAGCAACCCCACGTTGTACTTGGCGTTCAACGCGGTTTGGAAGTACACGTATAGGTCGGCACACTGAGCACCACCGTATTAGGTCTTCAGATGTTCCCAGATCTTGGCAGCTGACACTATATCAGCAGGAGGAATGTTAGCAATGACTCCCTCAGTCAGGTGCAACTTAATGCTGCCTTTAGCTCTAAGATCATCAGGCTTCCATTTCTTGATCTCCAATGTGTTGGTCACAGAGCCATCTGTAGCTTTGACATTGGTCGGCATGGCCTCGGTCAGCACATATAAGATCCCCTGATGCTCCAGGTAGGACTCCATAGTTCTGGACCATACAAGCCAGTGCTTTCCATCAAAGATGGCGACAGCATTGAAGATGTTGTTGGAGTTGGACGACATATTGATCTGTGTGAGTAATCAGCATCAATCTAGTCTGATAGATAAAATCAAAGATCAAGATGATCAGATTCTGTCATAATTCAACCCTTTTTCATCTTATCATCGACCATCCTATCTTATCTTGTTATCTTGGCACGAATTATCTTATCACGGATCATGGCATCCGACGGTCCGGACTAGGTGTTCCAGGGATTATCTTCATCGATTCGAGGCTGCGCGACATATGCTCCAGAAGGTTCTATTACAACCCATGACCAGTGCTCCATGCGGTACATAGCCTTATGACTCATTAGTTGTAGATATGACTCAGACTGGATTTGGGTATAAATACTGTAGCTACTTGGTTGTATTCTCCAGTCTTTGAATTCACTCTCTTTTCGACTTTGTTTCCGGGTTGATTGTCACATAATTCGAAGACTCCCCTCATACCCTCGTACCTCTTACCTCCTACCCTGCTCCCTGCACCGCTACGCCCGCTATATCCTCTTCACCCTTATCACCCCACTCACCCTTTTACCGAATCATCTAGTCGCTTGCTGCGATCGCAGTGAAAGGTTCATATCGAGCAAACAGGACCAGGCCACGGGTAACGTTGAGCCTGACCCAAGCCTTACGGTAGCTACAAGGAGTGCTGCGGAGACCTTTGGGAAAACGCACCTCGGGATCATCGGGCACGTGAAGAGCTAGGCCCGGGATCTTTTTGCTAGCAGAAGAACCTTTCCTCGAGTGCTTGTACAGCACACGAATCCACCATTTCGTACTGATTCCCATCATCGTCTGGGAGTCCATCCCCTCCCACCATCGTACCATCGTCGCCCGATCTGGCGCATCAAAACGAACCCGGGCCCTCCAACCCCTATCTCGCCCTTCCGCCGCCTGAAGACGAGATCCCAGACCTCGACGAGCTACCCTCCGAACAACCACCATCACCCCCACCTACCACACCTGCTCATACCATGTCAGGACACCACCGCATCACCCTCGCCGCCAACCCTCCCTATTTCGATGGGGACAAATCTAAATATCTGGGCTTCGTAGACTCGTGCACCACCTACATTGGTGCCTACCGATCAGAGTTCTCACAGGATGAGACCAAAATCCTCTTCGTCCTCTCCTACCTCCGCAACGAGAGCGGCACAAGCTGCGCTGCCTGGAGATGGGCGATGACCTGGAAGCAACACAACTTCGATGGCTTCCAGGGACTGAAGGCAGGGACCACGGTGAAATGCTGAGGGCGCGCTCAAAAGTGAATCTACTATGAAAGTAAACCCAAATATAAACACGTTCACACTCCTTGTAATCAGCTTCTCAGTGTGTGAAAGATGCGAGGGCTTCGGGGTGGACAGAGCACCAGTATCACAACTCTCAATAGACGCAGATCAATAGTCGCGGAAGACGAAGTCGACGACAAGAATTTATATATAGTAAGCAATGGTGTCTCAACCAATATCTTCTATACAAATCACAACCAACACTAATCCAATCACAATCAACAATATAGCAAGTCAGAACTTCATACAAAGTATTAAGATCCCTTGTAGCGACAGCGTCTAGATGGTGACGCAAAGCCCAAATATCAAGTCGACGCACTGCCAACCGATACAACCAATATACTGAGTCGACGCACTGCCAACTAGTAGAACCAAAATGTCAAGTCGATGCACTGCCAACTGACACAACCAAAGTACTGAGTCGACGCACTGCCAACTAGTAAACCAAGATGCCGCGTCGACGCACTGCCAACTAACAGCCAATATCCAATGTCCAAAACCCGAGCACAACTTGTCGACGCACTGCCAAGCAAGAAGTGTGGAACCAAAGTTCTCAAGTCGACACACTGCCAACTGACCAAAACAACCCGAGCACAACTAGTCGACGTACTGCCAAGCTAGAGGTGTGGAAACGATCTCAACAAAGCCCAAAGGGCGACGACACCAAATGCCGCGACTAAACCAGATGCGGCAAATCCGACTTTCTGATGTCTCAACTCAAAACTCAAATCACAGTAGCTACAAGTGCTCAGGGAGCAACTTGTCGCGACCGGGCAGGGGTAGCAGAACTTCTTAGGGTGGAATCACGCGGCACGCAAATTGTACAAAACAATCTGAAATGAGAGTGATTCACAGTCCGGGGGAAAGCTTTCTAATACAAAGAAACGACGTGCTACTTATACTGTCTACGACGGTGCTTAGTAAAGTCCTGTACAACTGCATAGTAGCTACGCTATCTAAGATCGGTTGCCTTTTAGGGTAATTGAAAAGTTGAACGATCGGACGGGTCCTGAGTGATCAGGACCCCGCCCCATAGTCCATATGATACTTTTTGATGTGGGTCAACCCACCGCGTCATACTTTTGGAATACGACGTGTTGGATTGGCCAACGGGTATGTCTGGGCAAGTGAGACCAGCGTGGGCGCCCCAAGAAGCCGTATGGCCCTAGGCACACCAGTCGTCCCCCACATGGTTCGGTTCACGGATCTAGCCGTGTCAATTTTAGTGTGTTTGGGTATGGGCGCGACTCGCCGTGACCCTTAGAAGTGTCACCGCGACGCGTCCACAATGTCCCGTGATCGAATGGATCCTGACATGTGACAAGTCGTCGTCGTGGCATGATCTGAGGAAACGTCCAACTCAAAACCGGGAGTTGCCGCGACAAGATTGGTTCAATCTCGTAACGCCAAGTCCTGTCCAGTAGTAGTTGTATTATTGAGAACGTCGCACATTGCTCAGCCCTTCAGCCCAAGTTCCCATCTGCAGGGAATGACCCTTTTGAGGAGTCGCCGCAACGAAAGATCCCTTTTGGGGAATTGTCGCGGTCCAAGCGTTCGTCACTAATGGCCCTGAGCCTGGTATAGACTCGTAAGACCAGTTCCACAGTAGTGGTCTGACTGCCTTGCTATTGTCGACACTATCCACAGTCGTCGACTAGGCAGTAGACCCTTAAGTCCTACTGAGCGCAACACTGTCATCCGCGACACGATACACCGAGTGGTTCGAGAGTAAACTCTGTAGAAAGCGCAAAAATACGCCCTTACAGAGCTGGTGCAGAGCGTGTCTGGTAGCCAGCCTATCAACGGCCAAGACCTTCTTGGAAGAGCTGCAGAGGGCCTTTGGGGACTCCAATGCGGAACAAGTCGCCGCTGCTCGACTCATGGCCCTGCGCCAGAACAAACAGTCCTTCGCGGACTACATCTCCGACTTTGAGATGTTGGCCTCGGATGCGGGATACAATGTGGTCGACACCACTGACGACAAGGGCGAATACAAGAAGGGGGACCAAGACAATATCCTCATCGAGTTCCTGGAGCGCGGACTCAGTAGCGAGATTGCCAGCCGTCTCTACAACACCGGTGTCCCTCTGCCCAAGGCCTATGGGGCGTTCAAAGCCTGGTGCATCAACATCGAAGCCAATGCTCTACGTGACCAGCTATGCAAGGCATCCTACGGACATCCCACGCCACGACCACCTCCCCCGTTCCGCCCACAGGCTGCTCCAACAATGCCTACACCCGCACCGGCCCGACCCGCTGCCAACAAACCAGTTCCGATGGAAATTGATCGCACCCACGCCCGCGGCCGCAATATCATCTGCTACAACTGTCAGCAGCCTGGGCACATTGCGCGGAACTGTCCGGAGCCAAGGAAGAAGCGCACGTTCTTCAATAGGGCCACAATGCTAGAAGAGATCGAGAACGGGGACAAGGACAATGAGTTCCTCAAGGAGATTGCCGAGAAGCTGCGTGAGAAGGGTTTTTGAAGCGCTCCACTCCTCTAGCCAAGGAGGTGGAGCGTCCGGACTATGGTCGATTTTCTGTACTTGTTTCAATTAAAGACATGAACGATTCTGCACATACATATACAATCTCGGACTCATTACGTACCAATATTCACGATTTCCTCATTGCTGATATGGAAAAGGAACGCCAAAGAAAAATAGCTTTAAATAGAGAGTATTTACAAAGTAAAAAGGATCAGAGAGCTGCAGATAAATTAATTTTGGATTCCTACGTATTTATGGCTTGTGGAGAAGGAACCACGTCAACAAAGACCAAAAAGGGGAGCATCGCTCCGGAGGCTCAATCCTTGGAAAAGGAGGAAGCACCCAAAGAATCTGCCAAAATCAAGGTTCCAGAAGCACCCAAACGCACCAGGGTGCCAGATGCTGTCCAGAGGAAATTGGCGGCCGAGAAACAGAAGGGCCCCCAGCCCAGCAGGTTGGCGCAGGAATTGCGCAGTTACCAGGCCGAAAGGAAGAGGCATTCAATGGACATATATGTCCAGATCACGGGTCTGGACTCAGGGAAAACGCGCGGGGTCAAGGCGCTGCTCAATAGCGGCTGCAGTACCTGCTGCATCGATACCCACTACGCACGGGCGGAGAAGTTGGATATCCAAGAGCTTCCACAACCCATTGTGGCTCGTAACGCCGACAACACCGAGAACATCAGCAGTCAGATCACGCATTACGTCGACCTAAGGATGAGAATCGGTCCTCACGTGGAGACACGCACGTTCCTTCTGACGTGTTTAGGGAAAGCTCGGATCTTCATTGGTCTTGATTGGCTGACGGAACACAACCCCGAGGTGGATTGGCAGGAGCAGACGATGAGGTTCAGTCGATGCCCAGAGCAATGTCAAATGAGGGGTCACGAGGAGCACCAAGCGATGATCGACATGGATGCAATTGACCTGGACGCAGGTGCACCGGATCTGGAAGAGGGAGAGTCAATCCTGTTGATTGACTTTGCGAAGGAGGTGGATCTACGGTTGAAGGAAACGCCAGCGCAGAAATTCGCAGAAGAAGCGGAAAAAGAGAAGGAGAGAATGAGCGAGGGGAAGATTCCGGATCAATATCGGGAATTTGTCAAAGTATTCGCCAAGGAATCGTTCGACTCACTGCCAGACCGACGGGCGTGGGATCATGCAATCGAGCTCAAACCTGGTTCCAAAGCAGTGGACTGCAAGGTGTACCCGTTATCACGAAACGAACAGATCAAACTCGACGAGTTCTTACAAGAGAACCTGGCCAGCGGACGGATCAGGCCTTCCAAATCACCCATGGCATCAGCGTTCTTCTTTGTCAAAAAGAAGGATGGCTCGCTACGCCCCGTCCAAGATTATTGGAAGCTAAAATGAAATGACAATTGTCAGGGGAACCCCTGCTTTTGTCCGATCATCATGGGATCTTGCATGTGACCGTGCACGCGCCATCTGTCAGGCGTCACATGCTTCGGTCCGGACTTCCCTGCCAAGCGCATCCACATGACACTCTGGCCTGGACCCCCATTGTTCCGACGGTCTGGCTCCCATTGTTCTCCCCCGATCTGGCCCCTCATTGTTCCCTGGCCCCATTGTCTGGCGCTTCCATTGTGCTTGGTCATCCATTGTTCTGCAGGCTATATATAGTGGGCCCTGACAAGGAGAGTCCCCAACTCGGTTTCTCTTTGGACTCTCCTTTGTCAGGTTTGCCAAGTCTCCTGTATTAGTCGGTCCCTTTATCTGACGCTTTGGACTCTCCCTTGTCAGGACTCTGAGATCGGGCCTCAAGGTTGCCCTTACAGCAGAAACCGAGTTCCTAGGGATAACTGGGCAAGCTTGTGAAGACTCGTCGACCAACCACTCCTTGCCTTCCAACTTGTCCCCTCCTCCCCCTCTGCGATTATCATGTCCTACATGGAGGACAAGGCCCACACCCCTACCCCTAAGCAGCGACTCGGTGATCTGGAGGAATCCATGCAACGAATGGATGGACTTCTTGACAGTCTCCTCCGATCACAGGTACAACCTCCCCCTCCGCTGCCCCTGCCCCGCCTCTGGCAGCGGGTCCAGGTGTTTTTACTGGCCAAGCGGCCAACTCACGACCCCTCATCCGCCCCAACCCCCCCTTTGCGTTCGATGGGGATCGCACCCAGGGCAAGACGTTTCTCTATTCCATCAAGCAGTACTGGCGCCTCCTCCCTGAGGCCTTCCATGTGAACGGGGTGGTATCAGAAGAACGGGTGGTACGCTTTGCCCTCTCCTACATGTCCAAGGACTCGGCGGCCTCCTGGTCGGAACGCATGTCAGACCGCCTCGTCTTCCCATTCCCGACCTGGTCTTCCTTCGTCGCCAAGTTCAAGCTCCGGTTCGTCCAGGAGAACAAGCAAGACCACGCCCTGGCACGGCTGGAGACCCATGCCTACTACATGGGATCCCGCGACGTGTTCAAATACACGGACAAGTTCGACGACCTCCTCGACTTGGCAGGGTACTCCGACAACTTGGTCAAGGTCACCAAGTACCGGGTGGGTCTAGACCCCAGGATCAATCAGGTGATCACAACCTCCGGTAACCCACCTAGCCTCACGAACTACTCGGAGTGGTGCACCCGCGCATTCCGCCAGTACAACGCTGAGGTGGCTGCCCGGGCTGCACGAGGACAGGTGTTCTCTCCACACCGCGCCCCGCCTCTGGTGGCTCCCCGTCCCCGCCCCATGGCTGCTCCGGTGGTTGCTCCACCTCCTGCTCCCCGACCAGCCCCAGTAGTCCTCCCACCAGGCATTCCCATGGAGATCGACCAAACCAGAGCCCGCACCGGTGTTCGTCGCACTTGCTTCCAATGCGGCAGCCCAGGAAATCTGGCCCGAGACTGCCCAACCCCCGCTTATGTCCGGCACGCTGACGTCCTGGACGAAGTGATCAATCAGCTGGGAAGCGACCTGTTGGCGGAATTAGTGGCCCGGCTAGCGACTACGGCGGCCGTAGAAGATCACGAATCGGAGATTGCCGACGAGTTGGAGCAGGGTTTTCTCCCCCGCGACGAGTGAATAGTACGCCCTTGATCGCCTCACGTAATTGTTTTGAATGTCTGTATGATGAATGCGACCTCATTTCCCCTGCAAACAAAACGATAGACGTACCCCCTGCCCCTCGCTCCGTCCCGCTGGTCCGCAAGGAAAAGTGGGAACGAAAACTCCCTCAGCGCTACTTGGTCGCAGCCTCCTCTGGCGCCAACTCCCTGCACCTCCCCCTAGAGATCCGGTCCACCGACAACGCAGTCCAGCTTGCCCTCGACGGACTGTTCAACTGCGGCGCCACGTCGGACTTCATCGACTCCACCTACGCCTCCAAAAACCGACTTCCGGTCTGGCAGCTCTCCCAGCCTATCCCAGTCTACAACATGGACGGCACGCCAAATGAAGCCGGCTCCATTTGACAAGTTGCCGATGTGGTCCTGCGTTACCAAGGACACAGCGAGCGTGTCCAGCTTGCCGTCACTCGGCTTGGCAAGCAGAAGTTGATCCTCGGCTATTCCTGGCTTCGGAAGCACAACCCGGAAATCGATTGGGACACCCAGGAAGTAAAGATGAGCCGCTGCCCATCGGGCTGCTCCACCTGCACCGAGGAGTCTCGCCAAGAGAGACGGATAGCCCGGATTTCAGCCCGACAAGGCCCTGCCCCCTCCATCTGCATCGTTGATATTGAAGACCGCAAAGACAAGGCTATGCCACTGCTCCAGGAAGACGATGGAGAAGATTCCAACAAAGAAGAAGATTGTCTGGAAACCGGTGACCGTATCCTCTACACCCGTTTCAACCCTTCTGAAGACATCCGAGCCACTAGCACCGTCTCCCAGCGTCTTGCGGAGGCGTTTGCCAAGAACTCTGCTCCCCCTTGGGATTCCATACCCGAGTGGGCACGTGAGTTCAAGGATGTTTTCAGCAAGGAGTCCTTCAACAACCTGCCGGAACATCGCCCCTGGGACCACACCATCGAACTGGTGCCCGACGCAAAGCCAACGAACTGCAAGGTCTACCCCATCTCCCCCTTGGAGCAGAAGCAGCTTGATGCTTTCATCGAAGAAGGCATGGCCACCGGCCGGATCCGACCCTCGAAGTGCCCCATGGCCTCCCCCGTCTTCTTTGTCAAAAAGAAGGACGGCAGTCTACGGTTCGTCCAGGATTACCAGGCACTGAATGCAATGACAGTGAAGAATCGGTACCCCCTTCCCTTAATCAACGACCTGATCAATAAGCTCAAGGGAGCCCGCTTCTTCACCAAACTCAATGTTCAATGGGGCTTCAACAACGTACGGATACGAGAAGGAGATGAGTGGAAGGCTGCATTTCGAACTAACCGCGGGCTCTTTGAGCCACTGGTGATGTATTTCAGCCTCACCAACTCCCCTGCAACGTTCCAGACTATGATGAATGACATCCTCCAGGACCTCATACTCTCTGGCGACGTCATGGTGTACCTGGACGACATCCTCATTGCGCACTCCGACCTTCACCTCCATCGTCGTATTGTGAATGAGGTCCTCCAACGCCTCTGCAAAAACAAGCTGTACCTCCGAGCTGAGAAGTGCGAATTCGAGATGGAGTCCATCGAGTACCTTGGCGTGATCATCTCCCACAACCACGTCAAGATGGACCCCGTCAAGGTGGCAGGAGTAGCCGAATGGCCGGCTCCCTCTAACAAGAAGGAAGTGCAGCAGTTCCTTGGGTTCACTAACTTCTATCGGAGGTTTATTTGAGACTTCTCCCACGTTGCGCGCCTGCTCTTCAACCTCACCAAGAAGGATGTATCATGGTCTTGGGGCGACAATGAGTCCGCTTCGTTCCATGCCTTGAAGGATGCAGTCACCTCTACACCGGTTCTTCTCCTCCCAGACTCCTCTCGTCCTTATTGCCTAGAGGCTGACAGCTCCGATTTTGCCACAGGAGCCGTCATCTTGCAGCAGTCCCCCTCGGACAACAAGTGGCACCCAGTCGCCTTCTTTTCCAAGAGCCTTAATGACGTCCAACGCCACTACGAGATCCACGACAAGGAGATGCTCGCGATTGTGCGTGCGCTGGAGGAGTGGCAGCACTTCTTGGAGGGCGCCGAACACCCCGTGGAGATCTGGACCGACCGCAAGAACCTGGAGTACTTCCGCAAGGCCCAGAACCTCAACCACCGGCAAGCCCGATGGTTGCTCTACTTGTCCCGCTTCGATTTCACGCTCCACCACCAACCTGGCCGGCTCATGGGACGACCAGACGCACTCTCCCAACGCCCGGACCACGGAGCCCCCTTGGACAACACAGATGTCACCCTGCTGAAACCGGAACTGTTCCATGTGTGTGCACTCGAGGGACTTTCTGTCTCTGGCCCGGAAGCCCCGCTTGTCCGTGACATTTGGGAATCGCTTTCCGGTGACCCTGACCTTGAGGAAGCTGTCGCGCTCGTAGGCGCTACGAGCGCGACAGCTTCTAAGAGGGATGAAGGGGGCCCGCTCTGCAGTCACAGCAGAGTGGCGTGTCCAGGACAGCCTGCTCTACTTCCGTGGGAAACTGGTGGTTCTGCACGACAAGGACCTTCGACAACGCATCCTCGAGCAACATCACGACACCCGTGTTGCAGGGCACGCTGGCCGCTTCAAGACGCTGGAGCTGGTCTCCCAGAACTACTGGTAGCCCCAGCTTTCACGACACGTCGGCCAATATGTGGCCACCTGCGACCTGAGCTGTCAGACCAAGGCTCTCCAACAACTCCCCACTGGAGAGCTTCACCCCACAGAGATCCCCTCGGAACGTTGGGAATCGGTGTCGGTGGTCTTTATTGTTGAGTTACCAGAGGCGCACGGCTACGACGCTATCATGGTGGTTGTTGACATGCTAGGGAAGCGTGCTCACTTCATCGAGTGCCACACTCGCCTCTCGGCCAAAGGGATGGCTCGGTTGTTCTACAAGCACGTCTGGCGACACCACAGGTTACCTATCCAGTATGTCTCCGACCGCGGCCCTCAGTTTGTGGCGGACTTCACCCAAGAGCTATGGAAGCTGGTTGGCGTTTCCCCTGCCACGTCCACTGCCTATCACCCACAGACTGATGGCCAGACCGAGCGGGTCAACCAGGAGCTGGAGCAATACCTCCGGATCTTCACCAGCTACAAGCAGGACGACTGGGACGAGCTCCTGCCCGCAGCCAAGTTTGCTTACAACAACCATGTCCACTCCTCGACCCAGCAGGTTCCCTTCATGACGGACACAGGACGCTTACCACGCATGGGATTCGAGCCAACAGAGCAGTGCTCCACCCGAGCAGAGTCTGCCAACAAGTTTCTGGATCGGGTCGCATCGGCTGTAACCGAGGCCAAATCAGCACTGGTCAAGGCAAAGGACGAGTACAAGAGGTACTATGACCAACGAAGGACTGCCGCTCCCGACATCAAGGTTGACAGCCGAGTCTGGCTTGACGCCTCGGACATTACAACAACACGACCCTCTTGTGGCCTCTCTCACCGACGCCTGGGCCCCTTCAAAGTCACCCAAGTCGTAGGTCAAGGTGCATACAAGCTCGCCCTCCCCACTAGCCTCTCTCGCCTCCACCCTGTCTTCCCCGTGGTCAAGCTCCAGTTGGCTGAAGACGACCCGTTCCCCACTCGCCCGCGTCACGAAGAACCACCCCCTGTCCTAGGACAAGGCGAAGGAGAGGAGTGGGAAGTGGAGGAGATCCTAGACTGTAAGGGCAACTCCTGCCAGCCCAAAGGAAGAGAGCACACAGCACACAACAACCTCACATGAGTCTGAGCACAGAGGGGGATCCTTAGAGACTATCAAATACAAGGGAGGTATACTACTCACCTGAGCACAGAGGGGGATCCTTAGAGAACGGTTCAAGGATCCATGTGCCCAGGTGTCACACTATATAGTCAGCTGTGACAAGTGACTGATGATGATGGGATATCACTGCCATGGAACAATGGCAGATGACAAGTAGATAATGACAAACCCAGATAAGATAGTGAGTGGCTCAGAGGGGCCAGTGATGGCCAGCTCCTGAGACACCAACAGTGGAAGGCCACACTGGAGGAGCCCAGTGGCCAGGCCAGTGCCGGGCCAGCCAGTGGAGACATCGGAGGCGAGGACCAATGCCCGACTGGGAAGAGGGGTGGTGCAGATGAGCGCAAGGGCATCTGGTACGAGCCTGTACGGCAGTAGACCACATCTGCGGGGAGAAGGCTGAAGTGAAGGGGGAGGAGTGCATACGGCAGTAGCACTCCCTGGTGCAAGGAATCGGGCTTGGCTAGACCGCTTGCGGGGATTCGAGGGAGACGGCCGGGGGAAGGAGGAAGAGGGCGGATGTCGGCATGGATGGAGATGATGATCGGAGGAGGAGGAGGAGGCTGGGTGATCGACAGGTGAGCAGGCACGGGTCGGCAGAGAGGGTGCAGTGGGTCACGTGCATGGTCACGTGCCCAAGGAGCGCGGCGTCCCCTGACATAGACGCAAAGATGCGATACCGGAGTGTCTGGTTCCGAGTGCGATGGAAGGGCTATGACCCGTCTCATGACCAGTGGGTCAAGCACTCAGATGTGTTTGCTGACGATGCAGTGGCAGCATTTTACCGCAGATACCATGGGAAGCCACGCGTCATCGCAGCGGCCGTATTTGACTCGCTGCCTTTCAGGGACTCGTCAACCCCCAGCCGTGCCTTGCGTCGAGGCGCCGCAATCAAGAGGGGGGGTGATGTCAGGGGAACCCCTGCTTTTGTCCGATCATCATGGGATCTTGCATGTGACCATGCACGCGCCATCTGTCAGGCGTCACATGCTTCGGTCCGGACTTCCCTGCCAAGCGCATCCACATGACACTCTGGCCTGGACCCCCATTGTTCCGACGGTCTGGCTCCCATTGTTCTCCCCCGATCTGGCCCCTCATTGTTCCCTGGCCCCATTGTCTGGCGCTTCCATTGTGCTTGGTCATCCATTGTTCTGTAGGCTATATATAGTGGGCCCTGACAAGGAGAGTCCCCAACTCGGTTTCTCTTTGGACTCTCCCTTGTCAGGTTTGCCAAGTCTCCTGTATTAGTCGGTCCCTTTATCTGACGCTTTGGACTCTCCCTTGTCAGGACTCTGAGATCGGGCCTCGAGGTTGCCCTTACAACAATCCGAAATTGGTACCCGCTGCCGCTGATCTCCGAACTGGTCCATAATCTATGCGGTGCAAAGTTCTTCACCAAGCTTGACATCCGGTGGGGATACAATATTGAATGGATCAAAGAGGGCGACAAGTGGAAGGCTGCGTTCCGCACAAACCGCAGGCTGTACGAGCCCTTGGTCATGTTCTTTGGTCTCACAAACTCCCCGGCAACCTTCCAAAACATGATGAATGACATACTCTGAGAACTGATCAATGACCGCTAGGGAGGACAACTTGTCCTTCAATATTACGTTTGCACTTGCCCGCGCGTATGTCATCCTCAACACGTGGGCAGCGCGCAATAAAATGGCCAGATTCACTGCAATATGAGCAGTTCGAGTCACGTGGAGGCGCAGGGTATGAGGGTAACAGCGTGGTCGATGAAACGGCGGGCGCAGGGCCTAGGCGTGCAGCGTTCTGCGCCACAAGGAGCTTGAGGATTTCGCCGAGAATAGCCAAATTTGGGTCAGCTTCGGACTTGACAGTGACCGGGGACGAGGCAGCTGGAGGCGCCGTGGTCTGAAACGAAAATGAGCCCGTGGAATCAGCCAAAACAAATTCCACGGCTTCGTTCATATCACTGAGTTCATATGGGTCTTCAGGATGAACATCAGGCTTCTTGATTTGTAGCCGCTGGTGCACACGGTTCCAAAGGGAGGCAGGGGCGATTGCGGTTCGAAACGCACGGGACTGCTCAACCAGAGACAGCCGTTGCTTTAGTAAGAGGTATTTCGAAATGACCAGGAAAAGGCGGTAGAATTTGCTATATTCAGCGCGTGAGTTAATCCCAGAGCTGGCGTATTTGCCAATGAGCGCGTGGAGGTCTGAGGTAGCATATTTGCGGTCAGAATCCGTGCCAGGATAAAGCTTCAAGACTTCTGCTTTCCATGCGTCGTAGTTGTGGGGCACCGAAAACGAGTCTAGAGACTCTAAAAGTTCAGCTTCGTCAAAAGGGAGGAACCGTAGAGCGTGGCGCTTCCGTTCTTGAGCATCCGCAATGCTGGCCAGCCCAAAATGGTATTCCAGGTCCGTGAAAAATCGAGGAAGCTCACGGGGCTTTGATGGGTCGAATTCAGGTGCTCCTCGGGCACCACGGGCGGGCATGGGCACAACAGCTGCCATGTTCTGGTTCGGAGGTGGTGGAGGCGGTGGAGGTGACGGAGAGGGTGACACGGGACGCAGAATAAAAGACGGTGATGAGGACTGCGACGAGGGCGAGGAATCGGTAAGGGAGTCGATGGTGGGCAGGTTAGAATGTGGTGAATCCGAGTTGTAGTGATGAGGGAGTTCGTGAGGAACAGGAACCAATAAGTCCTCTGAGGATGAATCGGTGTGATGCGCTGTGTCTGAGAGATTGAGAGGATTCTGGGAGATAGCCCTGAACTCTAGACGGAGATTTCGAGGTTCAGAAGGGCGGAGGGCGCGGTTAGAGCCTGAATCAATGTTGTAATTGGAACAAATCCCGCCAGGGGTTCCAAAATGACATGCCTACGGAGCGTATGAGCGCGCAGCCGTACGGGGAGAGACACGGGACTAGTCGGAGGTCGAGGGGAGTGAGCTGCGGCTCTGGCTCGCGCAGTATTTGTGTGTGGGATTCTGATCCTAAACAAGGTCAGGCTCAAGGAAATGAGCTCGACTGAAACGAGCAGGGGCCGTGGTGAGCAAAAAGGGGGGGACGGAGGACAAGTCTAGGACGGTAGGACAACGATGGGGGCGAGCAATGGGACGACGAGACGATAGAACGACAAGGGGAACCAATATGTAAGACTGTAGCACAAAATGGGAGTTTTGGGGGCGATGTTAGGGAAATAATGCAGAAGCGGGTGCCGAGAAAGCAAGATAGAAAGCACTGGGAAGTCGCTTTAGACTCTAGAGAGTGGGTGAAGAAGATTTCTTGGTCTTGCTTGTACTGTACTACAGGTTTTTTATACTAAGTGTGAATTAAATCCGAGGAGATAAATAAATTGAACCTCCTGTTGATATGGTGACCATTGAGCTCTGTGTTAATTTACTACTTAGTCAGCGCTGAATTTCGCCGAAATGAAGGTGTTAGAGCCACAAAGAGGGAATGAACTCCGAAATTTGATTTCGGCCCGACACTTGTCATCACGTGCCAGATCAATTGTGGCTGCTTTGTCAGCTCAAGCAGCTTGCTACGTCATACCATGTGACATGTGATCAATTGATTGCGGGGCCAGGGTGTATCCACGCTCGTCAGCGGCCTTGGAGAAGTCACTCGTCGGATGGAAGAAGGAAGAGGGGCTTATCACGTATCATGGGAAGCTCTATGTACCAAGAGACGAGGAGTTACGGGACAAGATCATCGGATTACACCACGACACCCCTTTGGTCGGACACGCTGGGATCAACCGAACTCAGGAGATGGTGGAAAGGAACTACTGGTGGCCCAGGATGGGAAACCAAATGTCAGGGGACGCCGCGCTCCTTGGGCACGTGACCATGCACGTGACCCACTGCACCCTCTCTGCCGACCCGTGCCTGCTCACCTGTTGATCACCCAGCCTCCTCCTCCTCCTCCGATCATCATCTCCATCCATGCCGACATCCGCCCTCTCCCTTCTTCCCCCGGCCATCTCCCTCGAATCCCCGCAAGCGGTCTAGCCAAGCCCGATTCCTTGCACCAGGGAGTGCTACTGCCGTATGCACTCCTCCCCCTTCACTTCAGCCTTCTCCCCGCAGATGTGGTCTACTGCCGTACAGGCTCGTACCAGATGCCCTTGCGCTCATCTGCACCACCCCTCTTCCCAGTCGGGCATTGGTCCTCGCCTCCGATGTCTCCACTGGCTGGCCCGGCACTGGCCTGGCCGCTGGGCTCCTCCAGTGTGGCCTTCCACTGTTGGTGTCTCAGGAGCTGGCCATCACTGGCCCCTCTGAGCCACTCACTATCTTATCTGGGTTTGTCATTATCTACTTGTCATCTGCCATTGTTCCATGGCAGTGATATCCCATCATCATCAGTCACTTGTCACAGCTGACTATATAGTGTGACACCTGGGCACATGGATCCTTGAACCGTTCTCTAAGGATCCCCCTCTGTGCTCAGGTGAGTAGTATACCTCCCTTGTATTTGATAGTCTCTAAGGATCCCCCTCTGTGCTCAGACTCATGTGAGGTTGTTGTGTGCTGTGTGCTCTCTTCCTTCGGGCTGGCAGGAGTTGCCCTTACACCAAATCCGGAAATACATCCAGACGTGCGAGGCGTGCCAACAGACCAAGACCAGAAGAGCGAGGACAGGGACTCTACACCCGCATGCAGTTCCAAACGCACCGTGGGAAATCATCTCGATGGATCAAATTGGACCCTTGCCGGTCAGTAACGGGTATGATGCAATTCATGTGTGGTGTGACACCTTCACCAAAATGATCCATGTCAAACCAATTAGTACTGACATCAGCAGTGAAGGAGTCGCACGGCTAACCAGGGACCGAGTCTTCCGCTACCATGGGATCCCTCGCAAGATCATCACCGACAGGGACTCGCGTTACATCAAGGGCTTCATGAAGGAGACGAATCGGATGTTGGGCGTGGAAATGAACCCGGGGACCGCATATCACCCAATCACGGATGGACAAACCAAACGCATGAATCAGGAGATCGAACACTATCTCTGCATTTACGTCAACTACCATCAGACGGATTGGTCGGAGTGGCTGGGAATGGCGGAGTTCGCATACAATGAAAAAATGAACACGTCTACCAAGATGTCGCCGTTCTATGCAAATCACGGATATCACCCATGGAAGGGAGTGGAGCAGAGGATGGAATCAAGGAACAAGTCGGCGGAGGAATTTGTAAAAAGAATCAAAGAAATACAAGACAAAGCAAAAGCAGCATTGGAAAAAGCAAATGAAAAAATGAAAAAATACTACAATAAACAAAGAAAAGAAGTTCCGGAGTTGAAGGTTGGGATGAAGGTGTACATAGAAGGGGAAAATATCGAGACGGATAGACCATCAAAGAAGATGAGCGACAAGAGATTGGGACCATACGAGATATTGGAGAAGGTTGGAGCGGCCGCATGGAAGCTGGATTTGCCGGACACGGACCGAAGACACCCGGTGTTCAACGAGTCACTATTGACACCATATCACGAACCACCCCCCCACGCCGAGAGAAGAGACCCGTAGCCAAGATGATCGGAGGAGCAGAGGAGTGGGAAGTCGAAGAAATCGTGAAAGAGCGAAACGTCGGCCGAGGAAAACAGTACTTGGTCAAATGGAAGGGCTGGCCGCATAGCGAAAATACTTGGGAACCATCACGTCACCTTACCCACGCAAAGAAGGTCCTGAGAGATTGGCAGAGGAAACAATCCAACCCAGACACACACATTCGCCTCCTGCCAACGCTCGAAGCCGGACATTGGGATTGTCTTATCCATCGCTACAAACCCAAAGACGAGCACCTTCCATATCCCCAGCAACAACTCTTCGACCCCTACGAGAACGTCTTCATGGCCATTGGCCTAGTCAATGAGGACATCGACCCTAGAGAGGGGGTAATGTCATAGTTCAACCCTTTTTCATCTTATCATCGACCATCTTATCTTATCTTGTTATCTCGGCACGAATTATCTTATCACGGATCAAGGCATCCAACAGTCCGGACTAGGGGTTCCAGGGATTATCTTCATCAATTTGAGGCTGCGCGACATATGCTCCAGAAGGTTCTACTACAACCCATGACCAGTGCTCCATGCAGTACATAGCCTTATGACTCATTAGTTGTAGATATGACTCAGACTGGATTTGGGTATAAATACTGTAGCTACTTGGTTGTATTCTCCAGTCTTTGAATTCACTCTCTTTTCGACTTTGTTTCTGGGTTGATCGTCACAGATTCTCATAGATCATAATCTCCTTGAGAGATCGATGCATCTGGATCAAGCGATGTAATCGCGATCCGGCATGGTTTCACCAGCACTATGCAGCAGCTGAAGTGAATACAGATAGGCTAAAGACGCTGCTCATTGTTGCAGCCAGTGACAGCGCATACAATGACTGTTGCGGCCATTGAGGCGCAGACATAGCTCTCGGGGCCCATAACCTGTTGAGCACTGGGGAGAGCGTCTAGCAGCTCACCTGTGTGAGTGAGAGCTTAGTGTGGGCACTATGTGGAAGTAGTCAAGAGACTTGGATTATAGAGTAATAGAGCCCTCCTTATATACAATACAGGGGGCTGTTTGTGTCTATTTAGGACGAGTCAACATGACTCTAGATGACACGTGATGGAGTCATAAGATGTGTATCACAACATCCAACTGGCAGACGATAAGATGATCGTTTGATCAACATCTCCTTCCGTGAGTTTCGACCACGGTTGACAAGACGGATGGTAATAGCTTTTGCGTCATCTGAGATGTGTCGGTTGGGCATTTGAATGGTGAGATCAAGTTAGCATGCAACCGGTCGAGAGCAAGTGGCTGTAGGCAGACCCTAACCTCAAGCACCTCTCACGCCCGCGAATTTTATTCTTGGCAGAAGCCATTATATTTGCCAATTGCAATAAATTTGGCAAAAGAAAAAAAAAGCAAATTTAGGGGGGGCTAGCGCGGTTCCGGACAAAATCCGTCATTTTCAGGCAAAATCATGCCGGACAAAACTAGCTGATTTCAGACTTTTTTGGCGCTAGCCTCATAATGTTGATCAAATATCATCTGTCAAGATGGATGTTGTGATACACATCTATGACTCCATCACGTGTCATCTAGAGTCATGTTGACTCGTCCTAAATAGACACAAATAGCCCCCTGTATTGTATATAAGGAGGGCTCTATTACTCTATAATCCAAGTCTCTTGACTACTTCCACATAGTGCCCACACTAAGCTCTCACTCACACAGGTGAGCTGCTAGACGCTCTCCCCAGTGCTCAACAGGTTATGGGCCCCGAGAGCTATGTCTGCGCCTCAATGGCCGCGACATTCATTGTATGCACCGTCACTGGCTGCAACGATGAGCAGCGTCTTTAGCCTATCTGTATTCACTTCAGCTGCTGCACAGCGCTGGTGAAACCATGCCGGATCGCGATTACATCGCTTGATCCAGATGCATCGATCTCTCAAGGAGATTATGATCTATGAGAATCTGATCATCTTGATCTTTGATTTTATCTATCAGATTAGATTGATGCTGATTAACTCACACAGATCAATATGTCGTCCAACTCCAACAACATCTTCAATGCTGTCTCCATCTTTGATGGAAAGCACTGGCTTGTATGGTCCAGAACTATGGAGTCCTACCTGGAGCATCAGGGGATCTTATATGTGCTGACCAAGGCCATGCCGACCAATGTCAAAGCTACAGATGGCTCTGTGACCAACACATTGGAGATCAAGAAATGGAAGCCTGATGATCTTAGAGCTAAAGGCAGCATTAAGTTGCACCTGACTGAGGGAGTCATTGCTAACATTCCTCCTGCTGATATAGTGTCAGCTGCCAAGATCTGGGAACATCTGAAGACCTAATACGGTGGTGCTCAGTGTGCCGACCTATACGTGTACTTCCAAACCGCGTTGAACGCCAAGTACAACGTGGGGTTGCTCCCGGATCTGCAGCTGCTGGTGATCACTACGGTGTTCGCTCGCCTGGAGAATGAGTCTTTGAGCATCCCTGAGTTCCTCAGAGCGATGATCATTCTCAACATAGCCCGGATTCCCTCTGTCACAGAGACTGTTCTCCAGACCTATGAAAAGGACGAGATCAAAGTCTCGGCGGTTCATGACGCTCTCTTGACACATTTCGCTCAGAAGCAGTCTCAAAGCCAGAATCATGTGGCCAAGTTCAATACCAAGCGCAAGCGCGATGACCCTTAGTTCACCAATCAGCAATAGGGCTCTGGCTCTGCACCCGATAAGGGTGATAAGGCTGATGGAAAGAAGAAGAACCGTCGAGGCAAGCGCAGTGGGAAGAACAAGGACAACAAGGGCAAGGGCAAGGCTGATCACAGTCATGTCCATGGAGTCTCCGAGATCACTGGCTCCCTCACTATTGGTTCGATCGCCTCGCTCACTCCGTCTATCCCTGCGCCGACGATCTTGCATGTCACGCACATCTCTCGCGATGGACCCAAAATCCGCGCGGTTCAAGAGAAGTCTCCCGTTAACAACAATGGGATTGTTGACACCGAGTTCCAGAAGCCTACTCGTAAGGTCTTCAAGCTGGCCAAGAAGATGGATGTGACGGTGACCGCAGAACGCTTCCGGACTCTCGACAAGATCGTCAATGAGAAAGGAATGCTCCGCGAGGACGCAATCATGCGTTCTCCATCTCCGGTTGCTTCCGGCTCGAATCACACCCTGGATGGTGGTCCTCCTGCCAAACGCAGTCGTATCGAGGAGATCCCCGACGTCGAGATGGCCACCGGCCAACAAAACGATCTTGATCTTCTGTTTGGAGATAGCGAGTTCGCCCAGGCTGAACCGGTCAATTGGGATGAAGTCGTCAACTTCAACACCCTTCTGGAGGAGATGGACGCTCCTTCTGCCGAAAGGCAAGTACCCTGCCTTCTTGGGCACATGCACAATTCTGATTGTTGCTCACAGCCAGAGCGCGTGATCACCGCCGCCCCGGGTTCTGTAGTTAATTCGTTGATGATACGTTCGCATGATTTTTGTACCAATCTATTCTGTGTGCACTCCGATTTTGCTGCCTGCTCGAAGTGTAAGGGGAAACATCATCATCATCATGAATTAGGGCCTCTATGGCTTCTTGATTCTGGTGCATCTCTCCATGTGACATCGGAGATCAGTGATCTGGTTGGATATGAGAAGCTCTCAGATCCTAGTGTTGCTCAGACCGCTGATAAGAACACACGTGTTGCCCTTATTGGTCGAGGAACAGCCTTCATCGATCATTACGTCACAAGGCATGGAGAAAAGACAATGGTGACTTCTCAGATATATCCAGTGTACCTAGTGCCAGGATTACATGGTCGTCTCATGTCTTTGGGCTCCTTACTCAAAGGAGGATCTCGCGTTCGTGGAGACGAATTGCGGATCAGCTTACATCGAGGGAAGTCCCCACTCTCGATCATGGAGTTTAGAACTCTAGGGAAGGACATTGCCTTGTACTTCCTGATGTCAAAGCCTAGCACGGCTGAGACAGTGCGATCCATGTCCACTGTTTACAAGGTGGATTATGAGATCATGCACCGGCAATTTGCACATCCGTCAAAAGACGTTTTACGTCAGGCAAAGAAGAATACCAAGGGCTTTCCAGAAGACCTAGTATTTCCCGAGGAAACCCGACCGTGTAAAGGATGCGCGCAAGGGAAAATGCACCAACGTGCCTTCCCGCCTTCTGAAAAACGAGCGGAGAATCCATTTGATTTGATCCACTCGGATCTCAAACAATTTCCCACGGTGTCTTATCACAAGTACCGCTACTTCATGAGCTTCTTCGACGAAGCACTCTCCTATGGCTGGACAGTATGCCTTGCACAGAAATCCGATGCCAAACAGGCTATGCGCAATTTCATTGCGATGGTCAAGAACCAGTTCAATGTCACCATCAAAAAGTGGCATATTGACAATGGGGGAGAATTCATGGGGATGGGAATGGAAGAATTTCTCGCGGAACAAGGAATTCTAGTGGAGAAGGGTGCTCCATATGCTCACCAGCAGAATGGGCATGCCGAGCGCTTCAATCGTACAATCATGGATAAGGCAGAAGCCATGCGCTTCACTGCCTGTCTTCCTAATTCTTATTGGGAATTCGCTATTAAACATGCGACACGGATCTACAACATGACACCTATCAGGCGTCTAAAATGGAAAACTCCATTTGAAGCTCTTCACAAGGAAAAACCGGATGTTTCCGAACTCCGAGTCTTTGGTTGCGCTGCATATGTCTTTATCCCTGATGAGAAGCGCGCCAACAAGTTATCGCCCAAATCGGAGCTGATGACCTACTTGGGCATTCCTGATGGTGTGAAAGGATTTTTGTTCATGCGCACAAACAATTCCACGTTCGTCGCCACGAAGGCATTGTTCGACAAGGAGTTGTTCCCCCGCTGTCCTGACAGCAATCGACCACCCCACGTTCCTGTTGGAGAGGAATTTCCAGAACGTGATGACCCAGTGAATCCACAAGATCCACCACAGGTAGACGGAGAAGATTGGCTATATGGAGATAATCCTTTTCCATTTCCCATGCCATCTGATCCGGCTCCACCACCTCCCGTACAGGGAAATGATGATGGTGACGACGGTCATAATCGTCAGGACCCACCGCCAGAGCGTTGGGATGAACCTCAGAGGACTCGTAGAAGTAGAATTCCACGACCAAGTCGGGAAGCTTCACCAGCTCCTGAGCCTCGAAGGTCTTCACGCCAGCGGAATGTGCCTACACGTCCAGGAAACGTCTATGGGGAAAAGCGTACCCCTACGGATATAGTCCGTGACATTCAGAACAGCAGAGGATGGAAGCGGTATGTTGGTGAAGATAAGGGTAGCTCCCAATCTCAACCATCAACCGGTGCTGATGCAGGGGTTTCCGGCCCTAGCTCGCAACCAGATTCCTCAAACGCGGGTGCTTCTGATGATCTAGACGAGGATGCACGCATGGAGAAGCTATGCCGGGAAGGGGGAGTAGAGCTCATCACGGCACTGCTGTCAAAAGCGGTTCCAAATGAGAACCTACCTGACACGTCCAAAATTCGCGATTGGACGTTCCGCGATATCAAGCGGTTGCCTTCTGAACAACAGAAAGGTTGGATTGATGCTTGCCGCGACGAGTTAGAGGCACTTCGTCAGCGCAAGGTCTATTCCCTTGTGGACCGCCCGAAAGGACAGAAGGTTATCAGATGTCGCTGGGTCTTTGACCAAAAATCTGATGGCTGAAAACGTGCCCGCCTAGTTGCCAAGGGTTTCAGTCGAGTTGAAGGTGTTGACTATGACAAGATATTCTCTCCTGTTGTCAGGTATGAGACCTTCCGGTTGGTCATGGCGCTTGCAGCGCTCAATGATTGGCATTGGTCTGGACTCGATGTCAGTAAGGCTTTTCTCTACGGAGAGCTTGACAAAGAGGTCTACATGGAACAACCCGAAGGCTTTGTGGCAAGAGGCCAAGAGCGCAAAGTCATGCGCTTGCACAAGGCAATCTATGGACTCAAACAAGCTGCTTTAGCATGGTGGAAAGTGCTGACCAAGTCCACGAAAGCCATGGGCTGGATCTGACTAACATCGGATGCCGGCGTGTTCTTCTACAAAGACTGTGATGGCAGCATAGCCGTCATAATAGTCTATGTGGATGATGCACTGTTCTTCTCCAAGAACAAGAAGCTCCTCGCCTTTCTCAAGGCTGAGTTCAACAAGCAATGGGAATGCCGCAATTCTGAAGATACTCCAGAGTTCTTGCGCGTGCGCCTCAGTAGAGTAGGATCTTCGATCAAGATTGATCAGATTCCTTATCTCGACAAGGTGCTAGAGCGCTTTGGGATGCAGAACGCCAAGTTCGCAGCAACCCCTCTACCGGCTGGATATGTTCCAATGCCAAATGAGGATGAAGTCGATCCAGAGCTCAGGAAGAAATTCCAATCAGTCATTGGATCTCTTCTCTTCATCATGCTAGGCACACGTCCTGATATTGCATTTGCTGTGACCAAATTGTCACAATTTGCCGCCAATCCGTCCCAAGACCACCTCCATAAAGTGCTGTATATCTGCCGCTATTTGGCTGGTACTAGGAGTTATTCGCTCATTTTCAATGGTGCGACGGATAGAGGGCTCATTGCATTTAGCGATTCAGACTGGGCTGCTGATCCGATCAAGAGGAGGTCTACCACTGGTTTCTTCACGAAATTGGCAGATGGGATTATTTGCTGGCAGTCTAGACTTCAGCGCACTGTTGCACAGTCTTTGACCGAAGCAGAATACATGGCGATTTCAGATTGTAGTCGCCAGGTGATGTGGCTGAAGAGCGTCCTTTCGGAACTCCAGTTCAAACTCACCATCCCAATACCCATTTGCGGTGACAATCAGGGTGCACTCTTCAGTGGCAGCAATGCCTACCGAGACCGCAGGATGAAACACATAGACATCCGCTATCACTACATTTGTGAGCGAGTCGAGGAAGAAGAGGTTGAACTGTTCTTTATTCTGGGCAGTGAGAATCCTGCAGATATGTTCACCAAGAACCTAGGACGTGTCAAGTTTGAGAAGTTCAGGTCTCAACTAGGACTTGAGTTCAACTTGTCCTGAAGGAATGGCCAATGAAGATTTCGCTTTCAAACACTATCCCGTGGTTTTCAGCGTGGGGGAGTGTTGATCAAATATCATCTGTCAAGATGGATGTCGTGATACACATCTATGACTCCATCACGTGTCATCTAGAGTCATATCGACTTGTCCCAAATAGACACAAACAGCCCCCTGTATTGTATATAAGGAGGGCTCTATTACCCTTTAATAACAAGTCTCTTGACTACTCCCGCATAGTGCCCACATTAAGCTCTCACTCACACAGGTGAGCTGCTAGACGCTCTCCCCAGTGCTCAACACACAAGGCATAATCAGAGACTCTCAAAAAAATGATATAGATTCTACAAAACAGCGCTTGAGAGCTCAAGATTACCGAGACCTGACAGTTTGGTCACACCTTGTCACACCTCGCTTGCTCCTACGGGCTTTCACCGTGTTGCGTCGCGTCCGTCGCCCTCCTGCTCCGTGCCCTCGTAGATGATGCATCAGGATCTACCTAATTTTTGTTCCCCTTCGTTTGGGCTCCACCGGATCCGAAAAGACTCCAAAGTGTGAAGGGAAGTCGGCGCGGTGAAGGCAAAGAGATAAGGATGAAATCTATGCGTCACAAGACATGTGATCGCGTTGTGGAGTGTGAACGATGATGGGCCATCATGACAGAATCCGTCCCAACTTGACCGAGTTTCCCCAGAAATTCGTTCGTAAATCTTTTTCTACAGAAGCTAATACACTCTATTATCTAATATATATGAGCCGTATCTACGTTTGCTTCAGCAAAGTGCGCCTGGTCGCGTCGCGGCTGGCTTTGAGGAGCGCAGCCAATTCGTTGCCCCCGGTTCCACGACTTTTTTGCACTTTGTCCATCATCGCCGCGACAGGGCATGCCGCAGACGGATTGGAGCGGGACATGGTGATGATATAGCGGCAGGCAATCCGCATGTGCAGGTCGCGCAGTTTCTTCAGGGCCATGACAGCACTGTCGTATGGCTCTCGGAGGGCTGGTGTCCGCTCGGCAAGCTCGCGGATCGATCGTGGGCTGTTGGCAAGGCAATGCAGATAATCACGGTGTTTGCCTGGCATGTATCGGCGCATGCGCTCCATGAAACCAGTGTCAGAACGGCGATTGTCGGCAGAAGGCGGAGGGAGGCGTCGCAGATGTAGCTTATGGTCGACATCGAGGAAAAGATCGAGGGCGTGGATGATGCTGCTTTGTGCGCCGGACGGGCCACTCAGATCCAGCTTGTCCGAGTCGGAAACGCCCTCGTAGACCCAGCCGGGACTCGAAGTGCCGTTTGCATCGCTGCCGTTGAACCACCGCCTGATCGTGTGATAGAATACATGAGGGTCCACGTTGTCTCGGACGCTCTGAATGATGTCACTGATATCTGTGACAACGCCCACGAGCCGGGTAAGATCACGTGAGAGTTTGGAGATTGCAGAGAGGTCGTGCAAGTCGGGGAGCGAAGCGAATTCGTCGATGATGTTCAGAATTTCCACCCCACGGAGCTCGACCATCGCAGACGTGCAATAGAAGTGGGCCTCATCCTCGGTTCCCGAAAATGTGTTGAGGTACTCGATGTTGATGGCCGATGCCGGCTGGGCCGCGTCGATCAGTTCGTAATTCCATAGCACGGTGTCAGCGTAGGTGAGAACCGGGGCAATGCCGAGATCGCGAGAAACAGTGACGAATGGTATGGCAAGAGCCTTGGGAACCACACACGGGAGATCCGACCCTGCTGGTGGCGCAGAGTGGACGAAGTAGTGTGTCAGAAAAGCGAGAACCGCATGTGCCCGGTGTAGACCCCGGAGATTTCCTCGCAGCACGTTTGTGTCAATCACGGGCAACTTTGACAGATGTTGAGCGCAGATCATAAGCGCGGGGAGCCGACTTACAGATAGAATCCTCGACCGCCATGCTTCCGAGGAGAGGCGCTTTCCCGACGAGTCCTCAGACTGATCGTCCCACAGGAAGACTCCCGTGCGGGCCTCAGTCAAGGCCTGTTCCCACAAGGCAAAAGGACCTGATAGACGCGGAGGAGGGGAAGGTGGAAGAAAGCCGGTGACTTCGTCGATATCGTAGTCGTCTCGCGAGGTTGAGATCTTCTCTCTACGGCGCGTGAGGATAAATAATGTGCTGTGCACTAGTGAGACCGCAGAGCAGAAATACCGGTGCGGGCAGTGGAAGAGGTCAATGATGTTCATGTCAGAAAGTCTGTCGAGATGAAAGGAGGTGGATGAGCAAAGGCCAGAGATTGCACGCCCAGATTATATACTGTAGGGAAGAGCTAGAGCCAGACACGAGGATTTGATCTAATCAGCCGTAGTCAAACCGGACTCAAGCGGTGGTGGAGCTTGGTTGGCACCCAGCAGCCTTAAGCGAGGCACTGGACCAGGTTTGGATAACCGCACGGATATACCGCATCCGGCCATGAACATCTGGAGATCCAAAACGCACTCGGGGAAAATTCTTTTTTTTCTTTCCGAAAGGGAATTTCTGTGGGTCTCCCGCTTCTCTGGTCATCGTGATCAAGGTCTGCTCAGATAAGGTCGGGCCTGAAATCCACTTCGCCTATTACTATTATTGCTATGGTTGATATTGAATTTGCTCGTGACACTATGCTTCAACGGTTTATAGAACGGTTTTTCGGCATCCTTCAGAAAGAATAGCAACAGCATTAACTAGGATAACTGTGGAAAAGACCTGAGGAAAGTAGCATAACCGAAAATCGGTTTTGCATCGCGCCCTTCTTTCTTCGTGGCAGGCCGCAAATACTGCCGAAGGTTTATTTTACCGCAGAATCTCCTGGGTTCTTACTCCTCGCAAACTAGGCATTCCAGGATTAGCGGATACAGTTTTTAGTAAAACATTCATTTGACGAGTGACTATCCGCTTGACTCTCAACAATACATTGCTATCAGCATGACTAGAACTAATCAAAATCACCCGGGAAATTGAAATGAGCACCGTCACTGGCCTCTGAATCGAAGAATGTCATTTCCTGCGAAACTACAATAACGGTAAATCGGATTCATTCAAGTGGACAGATCTCCCCAGTCGATGTCGAAAGGACTTTGTGAAAAATCTAGATGTGCACCGAGCTCACATCTGCAGCCCCCGATAATTTGCATCGAACTCGAAAATGTTTTTCTCGTGGATTTTTGAACCAGGATCTAATCGCGCCGGGCCATTCCCGCCAGATTCGTCATCAATTGCATCAAAGATTGATTGCGTCCACGCGCAGAACACTGAATCTCAACGTTTGCAGGAACTACTTTGAACCTCGTAGAAGACGCACTTCAGCACCGCAAACTAGACTCTAAAAATAAGGCTCCGCCTTGAGCATGCGTTCGGCAATGATGTAGATCTATTTTCTTGAACGACGCGGAAAATCTGGATAATTGACATGAAAGTCCGATCTCCGGACGTGTCCGTCGCCAACGGGCGCATCCCGTGAGTGGGAGTTCACCGTGAAGCATCGCCTTGCAAGTGTCATGTTATACCATGTGCTTCGAGATTCTTGCCTACCACGGTTAATTTCTGCGATCGCCAGTAATCTATGGGCAGCGCAGTCCACGTACTCATCACTATCTCCATCGAGAAACGACTTCCGATGCCCGGAACTCAGTCCCTGATCACAAAGAATCGTTAGGTCTGCGTCGCGTAACTCGTTCTGTTTCAGGTCAATTTCTCAGAATTTACCCAATATGTCAGGCTGTTTTTTTACTGATCACGTGATAAATCTCTCGTATTGGCAGTAGTGAATTTATTGATTATTTTGTTTTTCTTCCTGCCGGATCTGTAGCCAGATTTATCTATTCGTCACCAGCGGCTGCTTGGGGGCAATTTTCGGCACCAGACCACCGTCAGAACAAGAGGCAGGATAACGCAACCCAAGCGACCCGCCGTTTTGAAAGCCAAAGAGAGAAGAGCAGCGGCTAGATTATTTTGTCGTCCGCTCAAGGATCGAGTTATAGAACTGACTTTGACGGTTGAGAGGGCTTGGGGAAGCGTTACTGTACACTGCAAAAAAAGCCCCCAATTGGACTTCAAAGTCTTGGTTCAAATATATCAATTCATCTAAGCATGAGAAGTGAGCCTTCGATCTGTTCCCAATGCTTGTGCTCACCTCGGGAGAATTGCTTCCAACGCGTGTCGGTGCTCAGTCTCGATAAGCGGATGGCTGGATAGACAACGCAGGAACTCAGAAGCCCTATAGGACTCCTGTTGACGCCTTCACCGCAATCGCTGTCGCCACTTGTCGTGACCATGAGCATCATCCGTCCGTAGGACAGCCAAGCCGATCCGCCACATGTGTCCTGGGAGCACGTGTTGGTTGCATCCTGTTTGGTCCGCCACTTCACTCTCAGTTGATCCTCACAGTTCCACCACTCTTTTTCACAATCAACACTGCTTGACGGTCGATCAGAAACGATTTGCAATTGGGCTAGCAATAGGAAGTAAATGTACAATATGGCCTCGTCGATCACAAGTTTACTGGGACGAGCTGACTCAGTAACCGTTGTTGTATCCGGGATTGTAGCCTGGTGCGTTGTATCCGCCCCCGTAGCCTTCCTCGCGGCGGCCGTAGCCGTCATCACGGCGTTCATAGCCCTCCCCACGGCGTTCGTAGCCCTCGTCGCGGCGGCCGTACTCCCCCTCGCGGCGGCCGTACCCTTCCTCGCGGCGATACCCTTCTTCCCGGCCATATCCTTCCCCACGACCATAGCCCTCTTCCCGACGGTATCCCTCCCCGCGGCCGTATTCCGGGCCACCGCCACCGTATCCACCGCCGTATCCACCCTGTCCCTGCCTAAAACAAACATCCGCTTAGTCACGGGCAGGGCACATCAAACGTGCGTGGACGCGTGACTGACCAGCCGTAATTCGCGCAGCCCTGCGCGCCGAAAGGCGCGCCGCCGTAGAAGTTGTATTCCTGCCGCGGGCCGCCGTTGCGCTGGGCGTGCTCCCAGCCCGTGTTGCCCTGGCCGTAGCGCTGCTCGGCGAGCATGTGCGCCTGGTGCTCCGCGTACTTCTTCGCCTTTTGGCGGTCGAGGTAGTCCATGCCCTTGGTCTCGGCGAGCTTGTCGACCTCCGCGGCAGCGATGGCCGCGAGGATTTCCTGGGGTCGGTGTGAGTTTAGATTGAAGTCGTGAGAGGGAGTGCGGAGATAAAGAGTAAGTGGATGGTGCGTAGATGCGGATGCAGGAGCACAATTGCATGAATCGATGTGTAGATCGAGCGAGCGAGCGGGAGCGCAGATGGTTGATGGTAGCGACAGCGACGTACCTTCATCTTCCCGTGAGTCACAGGCTGACCCGTGGCGCGGAGATGCGCCTCATACGCGTGCATCGCAGCAAAGCCTGCTGCACCGGCGATCACTACCCCACGCGTATCAGAATCCTGTACAACGGACAGGGAGACACAGGACGTACCTTCGTGCGTGAGGCTCGACTTGTGCTGGTGCTCCGCGAGATAGACCTGCTCGTAGTGCGCCCGTGCACCCTGCTCGTCGAACGGCCGGAACTCCTCATACCCGCCCCATCCGCCCATCGGGCCTCCGCCATAGCCACCCCCACCCTCATATCGCCGCTCGTCCTCGCGGCGATCCTCATAGCGCCGCTCCTCCTCGAAGCGCCGCTCTTCGTTATGGCCGTGGTGTCCATGGTGGCCATGGTGCTCCTCGCGTCGCTGATGCTCCTGGCCGCCACCACCACCCATGAAGCTCTCAAGCATGCGTTCCATTAGTGTACGAGTAAGTTGGGAAGTGCGGAGAACGGGTAAGTCGTGAGATGAGTGCGTTACAGTGGTCACCAGATCGTCATGATTATATACCCTTTCATGAATCAAGCTGTGTCATGACTATTTTTAGCACAGCCGAGGCGGCCTGCCGCCGCATGTGACGGGCCGCGGACGGCGACGTTGTGAGGCACAGTCAAGCGGTGCATCAAAAGCGGGAATATGGCCGTGCGCTATGATTTGGTGGGGATTCAAGCGGGTTGCGACGTCCAGCGAACGCAGGTTTACAAAACTAGGACATCTGTGAGGCTCAGTCAAGTTTCGACTTGATAGTAGTAAAATTGGTGACACCGCTCCAAACCAACTCGATGGCAATCGCCTTGCGGCTGTCGTCTGCGGAGATTGCTGTTGAATATACCAGGTCTCCTGCTTTCGAGCAGGCTCAAGGATTCATTTTTCCGATCGTCCGCTAGTGAGAGGATCTAGATGAACACAAGGCGTAGGACATAGTCCTGGGCCTTATTTCGAGTACGACCCAGAAAGACGAGATTCGTTTTCACTGAACGGGGATAAGTGACGAATCCGGTAATAGCAGACAATGTCTTTCTTGTCCCATGACTACAAGCCTGCCACTGGCGTCGGAAATTCGCGCGAAATGAACTCTTTCTGGTCTTAGACTGCCCTTGTCCTTCGAACTCGCATATTTCGATTCTCTTCTCCACCTGTCACATCAGCAGTCCTCCTCGCCTTCTGCCTTAATGTCTCGCCGCTCGTTGAAACCGCGGCGATGAGGAACCGTTCTCGCACTGTAGATCTCCTGGTTCAGGGTGGGAATGCTGAGGCATGTTTGTCAGAGATTTCAGCCCGCGGAACATGCGTTGGAGCTTCTAAGAGTTGAGGCTTCGAGCAGATGATTTGCCTGTCCCGACCTATGGAAGCTTCGTCGTGAGAAGTCCGACTGAGTGCCCTGGCGGCCGGAAGAAGACGACGGGCAGGCAATAGAAAGGTTCCGGCGCGTTTTAGGACGCAGTCGACGAGACTTCGATATTTCAGTCGCAGATCCTCGCAAAAGTTTTCTAGCTCGGATCCGGGCCGCTTGTTACCGGATTTGCGCTTAGTCCAAGGCTCCTAAGGCTCCTATGGTGTTATTATTGTGGAACCCAGTATCCATTTGACTGACGAATGACGAAAAAAAAACAATGGAACCTGGATTTGGTGTTGCGAGTTGGAATTCAATGCTGGAATCTGGAGCTGAACAGATAGGCAGAAGAGTTTTCTCCCTTTTTGCTGATCTGTCAGTCCCATCAATTGCTGAAATTCTTGAAGTACCTGGGAACTCAGGGTTCGCAGGAGATATATGGCCTCTGGTCTCGCGAGATGGATCGCGCTGACTCTGCCCCAGGGCTCAAGGTGTGAATATCGAACCATTCCTCGGGTCGAGGACGAGATAATTTTTTGTTGTGTGCCTTTCCTTTTAGAGTGTTTCTTCTTCTTCTTCAGGTTTCCGAATGGTTCTTCGAGTCCTCTCACTTTGCCAATAGGAGCTGATATCTTGAAAAAAATGTCTATCCAAGTATACCTAAATGTTTCCAATTGTCACCCTCAAGCACAGGGAAGGAAAATAGACCAAGCACTATTGACCCCCACCACTCGCGCACTTTGACAGATCCGTGATGCGCGGTGATGTTGCGTGAGTAAATCCTATTCACCCAATGATGTTCCATGGCAGTGATGAAATAATCTAATTAATGCATGGGACTCTCAGCGTGGAATGTCTGACGCGTTAAGTCATGCCATGTGATTCTATTTATTCGATTTTTGCCTCTCTTCTCTTGTATTGCTTCATGGAAAAAATATTATAAATAATAAAACCAACAGTCACTGGATAATGCTCAATAACATGCATATGAAGGTGATAAGGGCGTGACGAAATCCATAACGTTTTCTCTACAGGGGAAGCTTCCTTGTTCTAGTGGTCAATGCTGTGACCGTCCGACATTAACACTGTGTGGAATGGATTGTGCTCTGTCGTTCGATCCTGTAGCTGGATTTCTTTTACTTGTCGTGCCATTTTGTACCGTTATGTGGTCCGGAGCTGAAAACGAAACAGTGCTGCTTCTCTATTTTTTAGTATCTATATTTCTCTGATGTATGGGTCTCTCACATTGTGATGTGTTCACTCACAATTAAAATACAAAATGGAGATCCTCCAGGACCCTGAATTCCACCAATGCACATAGCCTCAAATCAAGAGCAATCTGGAGATTCTCAACTTTTAAAGACACTAGAACAGCCAAAAAAAAATTATAAGCAGTTAAAACCTATGTAGGTATCTACAGCTTGGCACAAGCTTGGGTGAATAGGATTTACTCACGCAACATCACCGCGCATCACGGATCTGTCAAAGTGCGCGAGTGGTGGGGGTCAATAGTGCTTTCTGGAAAATAGCAAACCCGTTCGGGTACCATCTTGCCTGCAACAGTTTCAAGTCGAGACTAGATTGCGTCCGGGACGTAACGCCATCGGCCGAGATAGTGATCGGCCCGGATCAAACTTGATCACTGAGTGCTGTCGGGATTTGTCCGCAACATGCTCAGACTAAAAAGACCGTGCCTCGGATCGTCGCTTTTTCAGAAGCCCGCCACCTCGCATGGGCGCCCCGACCCCGATACCCGACCTTCCACCCGAGCTGCTATACCAGATCTTCTGCACGGCCGTGCTCGACTCGGACAGCCTGGACATCACATGGAGCCCCCACCGCCTCAAAGCGCACCGCGCCAGGAGCTCGCTGTCCCCGTGGACGCTCGCAGGCGTGAGCTCGACTTGGCGCGCCGCAGCGCTGTCGTGCCCGCACATCTGGGCGCGGGTCGTGCTCGTCGTCAGGCCGGCCGACGTGCACTGCCAGGCGAGGGTGGACGAGCAACTTCGCCGTGCGGGCCAGCAGGAGCTCGAGGTGTTCTGCTGGGGCGACAACCTCGATTCGGCAGGTGCGTATGCGCCGGAGCCGCCAGAGCTCGTGTTTCCCGCGTCGCTACTTGCTGCGTCTGGCCGTTGGCGCGCTCTGCACTTGCGTTTGGCGGATTTCCGGCATGCGGCGTGGACGGTGCGGGAAGCAATATCCCCGCACAGAGATCTACAGGCGCTCGAGCGACTGTCCATCGTCGGTGATGCGGAGGACGATTTGGGGGATGTGTTTGGGCTGGGGGAGGTTGTGCCAAGGTTGCGAGAGGTCGAACTGGTTGGGGTTGCGGGCAGGGGCTCGCCCTCTGCGCTCCTGTACGTCCTTTTCACCACCGGACCTATTCTTCCCGCTTTACGTTCAGGACAGACCGTGGTCCCAGCTGACGCACTTCCGTGGCGTGTACTCCCTGCCCAAGCTGCTCGACATCCTCCGCTTGACGTCGAATCTGCGGTCGTCTGAGATTGGTATCCGGCCGACGTTCGCGACATCGTACCAATTTTGCGATCCGGCCGACCCTCTAATAGTTCTGCCGCATCTCCGGCGGCTCATCTTTCAAGACGAGGAGGATCACGCGACTATCGTCAAATACCTGGATGCACCAAATCTCCAGGACTTGCTCTGTTTGGGAAGCTAAAGTGTTCATCCTCTCTGTCGACTCACATGCTGCGGTGCGAGCGAATTGATGCTACCTCATATACCTCGATAAATGAATACCATTGCTCTTCCGTTTCTCCGGGTTTCCTTAATTTCCTCCTTTCTGTCTCTAATGTGGAGAAAATCGCTGACGCCTAATCATGTGTTCAACCACGGCAAGGACCGGTTGAGTGATCGATCAATGTGAAAACCCTTGCGGAAAAGTAGAGCTTGATACATCCATTCCCATTACAGAGCACGAGCTTTTGAACCTGAATCACTGCATTTAATCAATATATCCCTGACTTCTCCACGCTTCAAACGCAATTGAACGTCTCTCGGGCCGCTTGGGATTCCCGTCCAGGCGATATGCCCCATCGAGTATTTCGGTCGTCCCATCCGGTTCCAGCGTATCCCGGAGTCCGCACCAATAGTCGCTCGACTTTCTGCCGCTCTCGGGTCCAAAGGCCATGTATGCCTGCTCCGGCGGCATCCGCAGCCCGACGTATTCCTCGGTGTGCGCCGAAAGCTCCATCAGCTCCTCGTCGGTCATCTCGAAATCGACTGAGGGGTCCGACTCCATGATCTCTCTGCTCGGGCCGAACCAGCGCTTGACGATGACGACCGTGCCGGTGTCGTAGGCGGTCTGGTCGATCACGGCCCAGTCCTCGAAGAACAGGTCCCGGTCGTCGAGCGCGTCCATGTGGATCCACGTCCAGTGGTTCAGCGCCTCCATCGACATCCCCGCGAAGTCGTTGCGCTGGCCCGCGGTCCACGGCTCTGTGGTCGCGGGCGGGGGCCCGTCGGGTCCGTCGTGTATGTCCCGCGAGGAGGTGATGATCACCCATTTGGAGTCCTCCAGGTGCTCGCTCTCGAAGAAACTCTGCATTGATAGGAATAGTCGATTGATGACCTGAGCGGGAGGGGAGGGTTGGGATGGGCTTATCGGGCGTGGCAATCGTGTGCTGACATACCTTAGGATCAGGATTGACCACGGTCACAAAGATTGGCCACTTGACTAGCTCATCGCTCGGGTCCTGTGCTTCCAATTTCTGCCAGAGGCGCGTCATAGTGAGGGAGGTAGTGGACACGGGCGTGGGGTCGAGGACACGACATCCCTCGAGGCCTCTAATAAACACCGTCCAGAACAAAGCAAGACCCTGCCAATCGGAGATTGGCGCTGCTGCTGCCTCGTGGTTTTCACCTTCATGAGAAAAGTCCCAAATGTTGCCTTCTCATAAGGCAAAATTCGAACAAAGACTGTCGGGCCGAGCATAAGCGCTGGAGTCCTCCGTTTGCCGGGCGGAACCTCAAGACCTTACTGCTCTTTGAAGTTTGAACGATCATTCCTGACGACAAGCGTTTTAGATTTGCGATATACAGAGTCACCAAATGCTTCAAACCACCACAGATGCATCTTGAAATATACTCCTCGAATCAATCCAGTATCGCATGACGGCCTTCACACTGATTCCCCATTTTGTGATCGGGGAGATAAACTGAGCCCGGGGCTGTAGCTTTGTTCCCGCGATCAAGATCCCAGTATGCCTAGACGCCCCCGGGCGCTCAGCTGAGTATCCCACACTTGTCAGACAGCCTTTTGTCAACGGGCGCTTCGACGACACAACAAAGCATGCAATCGGGTTATGTTGACGTCGAGCCCGCGTCGCACCCGGATGACGGTCAGAGACAGGGAGAAAACTCCCGAATCAATATACAAACAAATGTACAAACATTGATGGACCCTATCTTAACAGGGTTCGTACACTGGCAGGACTATACATAGCGCCTGTGCCCCAACCTTGTCCACTGGAAAAGCTGCCGGGGCGGCGTGCATGCTTCCTGCTCTAGATCTTGCACGGCGGGACTACATGCCCATATCGGTGCAGGAAATCTGACTCGTCGTCAATGTTCCGTCGGGCATGGGATGAACAACTTCTGCGAAAGAGATGAAGCGGTATTTTTCCCCTTGGGGGTGAGGAGGAAGCAGAACGGAGCTGTGACTCGTTCGTGGTCTGCGGCAATTGCGTGGTTTGCTTTTTTCCCAGACAGCTTCAAGAACGAATATAGAAAATCCTCGTTCTTCAATCGTCGTTTCGTCGCCTGCCTAGAAAATTGAGAGTGGGGATATTATTTCGTGTGAGTATGAATGATTGGATATCTTGCAACATATGTACATTATTTTTCAGTCATGGAGGGTAGAAATGAGATGAAATTGATTAGAATTCACGGCTTTGCAGGACGGACCGCTTGCTCAATCCCCATCAGCGCCTAGACTCATGAGCGATAACTGATACCGAAGCCCACCAGAAAACATGCATCAGCGTTACGCTCCTTGCGGCGATATTTGTAGAAGACGGTCTCTATTGTTCTGCGACATTGCACATGTAAACCCAGGCCATTCATTTCTCATCGCTGCCCCATATTTTCCGAGTTCTCAGGTGATGCCTGCTTTGTCCAGACGAGCCAGCTTCTTCACTCCCGTTACACTGCGTGTCTTTGTCTTTCAGAAGATTCTTAATAGAACTAGGCCGAGATATCCATCGGTTTAGCATTACGCTCTGCCAGAGCAGATGATACACGTCATTGGCACAGCACCCGTGTTTGGGCTTAACCAGCCTTTCGTCCTTGTCATCACGATTCCATAAGCATAAACTCCAGCGGCTCGTACTGCGCTCTCTGCCCAAGCTCGACTAACACCCGGGGCAGCCCCTGCGACGGCCTGATCACCGCATCAACCATATCTCCCGGCGCATCACAGCCGAGATCCGCGACGGCGCGGAACAGCTGGCGCGCATTCTCCAGCGACAGCGGCGAGAGAGTCATGGAAGGATAGCAGCTGACATGAGGAGAAGAGACGCCGGAGAGAAGCAGCAGCAGCACCGCTGGTAGCCCCATCAAGCGCCGGAGGAGGGTATCGCTGTCCCGCGCAGGATCTGTATCGCACATCATTCAGTGTCACGAGTCAGCTCAGGCTAGGGCACCACTCACCGTAATCATCGATGACCACAAGCGCTCGTCCCGGACCTAGTCCTTCCTCGATGACGTTATCCACGGCAGCGAACACAGTCGCGTGTCCCGCCGTGATCCAGTAACGCCGGTCTGAGAACAGCGCACACGTCCTCGGGTGGTGGACCAGGGCTTGCGCCAGGGTCGTCTTGCCGATCCCGGCTTCGCCGACGACACCCAAGCAGCACGATGGGGTGGATCCAGTCGTCGAAGTCGCGACCGCGTCGACGAGAGCGTTGAGCTCGCGGTCCCGGCCAAAGAACAACGCCGGCGGCGGGGGAAGGGCTGTGTGAGCCCAGCGACGGGGCATTAGAGCGTTGCAGCGCTGAACAGTTGCGGTCAGCGGAGCTTGTTCGAGTGCGTGCGGATCGCATTCACCTCGATGCGCAGCCGCGCCTGTTTCATCCGATCCACCTCCGATTGCGCTCGGGCGAGCATCTTCATGACACGGTCCTCGAAGAGCGCCCCGGCGGCTTCTCGTTTCGGGATGATCGGGTCGGCGGTCTGCCAAGGACTGTTGAGCAATCACGCGAGGAAGCAGATGTTGCGGCACACACCTTCTCGGTGTACTCGAATGCCGTCGCGTTGTCGCTGTGGGTTGCCAGTGGCTGGTGTGGAGACCTCAGCGACCGTTTCATGGCCAGGACGTGCGTGTGTAGAGTGTAGGTGACTGTGGGTATATGCGCCTGACTTCGAAGAACAGACTCCGCCGCGCTGCAATCATATCAGCCACCCTGATCAGCTTCGCGGTGGAGGACCACGAGGGAGGCTAACAGAAGGACGCACATTCGACCCAGAAGGGAGGGGAGCGGCAGTAACAAGATCCGGCACTAGTGCACAAGACCAGAGCATATGTATACGCGCCCGCAAAGGGAGTGGTAGTCCAACAGCTTCTTCACGCACTGCACGGGTTTCCCGGCTCATCCGTGCCACGCGCACGCCGCCTGTCTAGAAAAGCACCGGCACATCCGGGCAGTGTGGCTGGGTGAGACGAAGGCCCAGCGAGTCAAGCCCGGAGTCAAACGCCGTTCCATGTAGAACGTGTCATCAGCAATCACCATGCAATCCACTGCGGGACCCATTGGCGTGTGGGGCAGTGCTGGCGCATCGACATCGGCGCTACCGAAAGTCCGACGCGATGATTGATTGTCGGGTGTCGCGGGAGAGGCGGTGGACGACGTTTTCCGGGCAGCGTGGGTCCTCCTCATGAGAGTGTCCGAGCAGCATATGATCTTTCCCCGTTCCTTCCTCCCGACCGGGGCGTTGCTTTAATTGCCACGTGCAATGTGCGTGACAGGCGGAGGCCAGAGATTGGGATAGAACGAAGGCCGTCGGGGACGCGTGTGCATGGCTCCAGAGATGGACGGCAGGCAGTTGATATCGTGCAAGAACATCCAGGTGAGTCCTCGAGAAAAAGAAGCGGATTGCGAACCGATCAGTGGCGGGTACGAGCCATCAGAGGGAAATGATGCTGTGCAGTCACGTGATCTTCTTCTGGACGGCAACTTGCAAGTAATTGAGGAAATTAGCATAAGAAATCAGATCCATTGTCGATGTCTGTGTCATTGGCACCCGGCGTGGACGGGCATGAGAATTCAGATTGAATCTACTTGGTCAATATGCAATGCATCAATCTACCTCAACTGGTATGAGATGTTGAGGACTGACATCTGCAGTGCTGTCGAGCGGCTCGCCAACGAAGCGCCCACTCGCTGTGCTGAACCTCCCGAAGATTTGATTCGCATGAAGAGCTTTGGGTCGGGGGCTCTCGTCTCCCGGCTTACGCAGTGCAGCGCGCGGTGTACGCTATCTCAGGATCATTGATGGCTAGGACGGGCGGTGTATGTCGGATTCACTACGTCACCAACAGCTGCTTATTTATTGATGTTGCTATCATGCAGGCGCCAGCTGATGACTTGTAACTCAACCGATCCCACAGCGGGGAGCTACCATAAGTCTGGCGTGCAACTTCGGTTCCTGAGGACAGATCCGACGGGAACAGGTCATGATAGCTGGGATGCTTTCTATCACCGGTCCACGATCATTCAAATGCGACCAAACCGAGTCTACGGACACGATATCTCAGTGGTTTGCTAGAACGGTGCTGCCATTCGAACCTCAATCACCACCTCATCTTGCGATTGGGCTGCATCTGAAGCTGGTGTAAAACTCAGCCTCGACTATTGAATCCGACGTGCCCTCTAACTTGGAGCTGGGATCGTGTTGACGGCATTCGTGCGGAGGCTGACCGTGAGTGAGAAGCGTGTTCCTGATTTCACTACAGCAAAAGCAATTTAGATAATTATATCAGAGCGGCAAAGAGTTTGAATTTGTGGCGGATGACTGGTGGGCATGACTTCGGTAACACGCAGCTGACGATCTGAGCGGGAAGCATCCAAGATGAGTGTAAAAACGACAATTCATTGTCTTTCCTTGCGGTGCACTCACGAGTTAGAACTCCCTCAAAACACATATTACAATCGGAGCAGGCACGGACACGGACTTGCGTCGGGCCGAGGTTACGCCGCCTCGCGTCAGCCAAAATTGATCATCGTACCACCCCACGGTCCCCCACCGCCTTGCACTGACACCATCCATCCTTCCCTTCATTCACCCGGTCATCCTTCCCATCTGCCGCGCGGAGCACACGTATATCGTAATCTCCCCATCCATCGCCCAAGCGGCGCTTACTCTCGTACCTGCTTGACGCCCACAGTATTTCGCGATCGTCTTCCGCCAGCACGCGTCCTTACCCACTCTCAAACGCACCACAAGTAGACTGTCGGACCATGGACCTGGCTGCGACGGAACGCGTGCCGTCGCTCTGGTTCTTGGACGGGAACATCGTCATCAGCGTGCGCGGCGTGCTCTTCCGCGTATTCCGTGGCATACTCGCGGCTCATTCGAGCGTCCTTGCGGAGATGCTTGCTACCGATGCGGAAGAGGGCACGGAGAGCAAGCGGGAGATGGTGGATGGGTGCCCGGTTCTCGTGCTGGACGACTCGGCGGCGGACATGATGTATTTTCTAAAAGCGCTTTTCGACTACGAGTATGTGGTGTCTCTTTCTGCTCGTCTCTTGGGTCTTCCTGTCCCCTCCTCCTTTTCCTCTACGCCTCCTTCCTCTCACTTTCCTTTTTTTTCCGCCGCGCTTCCGCCCCTGTCCCGCCGCTAACCCCGCAGCCCAGATTCTTCGCGCCCTATCCGGCAAAAACAGACTTCGACGCCATCCACGGCGTTCTTCGGCTTGGCACTAAATATCGCGTAGAGCCCCTGCGTCGACGGGCACTACAACATCTTTCCTCAGTGCACCCGACTAGCCTGTTGGCATGGGATGCCCTCTGCGCGACTTCACCCTCCGCTTCCACGTCCTCCCTGGGCTCATCTACCTCTGCCTCTGCAGCCCCGGTTCCTGCACCAAGGTCGCCCACAACCCGCGCCCCGGCCCCGGCGCTGGCACTGACGGATCCCTACGCCGCCGGCCCCTCCTTCGACTTCTCGCACCTCGAGCTCCCCATCATCGCACTCGCACGCGCCGCCTCCGCCCCGTGGATCCTCCCCACCGCCTTCCTGCGTGCCTTGGCGGTCCTGTCCACCAGCGACATCCTCGGTGGGATCGACTACACCGGCGTGCACGTCGAGCTGGAGCGCGCCGACAAGCTGCTCCTGCTGGATGCGCGCGGGATGGGCGAGCAGGTCAGCGATGTGCTCGGCTTCCTGTGGAGCCCCATGGCAATCCCCGGGTGTACGGGGCGGAGCGGGTCCGACGGTGGCACCGGCATGTCGGCGTGCACAGCTGATCGCATGGCGGTGAGAGCTGCGGCCGAGCGGTGGAGGGCGGATGGGCTGTTCCCGATCGCTGTGAGTAGGCCTGTTTCTTTTGCGGCTGATTGGAGCTTATCGAGTGATTGTGTGTCTTTGTTTCTAGATTAGCACGGGTCCAGTGCCGGGCACTTTCGCAGAGGACGACGAGCAGGACGACAAAGACATGGATCAAGATGCAGATGATTCTGGCCGGGCGATCTGGTCCGAGGAGGTGCGTTCTTTCATCCGCCACTGCCATTCCCTCACCCTCGTCGTCCAGGACTTTACTCGACTCCGGGTTTGCTCGACGTGCATGGCCTACATGCGTGCGGATTGGACGTCTCGTAGGGAACGATTCTGGGAACGTCTTTCTGCTGTGTGGGGATTGCCCAAGTGGGAGGAGCTTGAGAGAATGAGGCGGGAGAGTGGGTGTTAGACGTAAGAAAATAGACTAAGCTTTGCTTCATTCACCTGCACTTTGTATATCGCACCGAATCTGACTGTATTTCTATTGATTGTTTGACCCAAGTCCCAGCAGTCACTATGGACCAGCTCACTCTTCGATAATGTGTGATCATGTATGAATGAGTCTCGTTTCTGTGCTTTACTATCCCTGAAAAAGCCTTTCTTAGGTCCGAGAAGCTGAGGGGCCTGATTCTCATCTACATCTGCATGGCCTGATCACGGTTGTGCCTTCGAGAATTTCCACGCACGATGAAGGTAACGTCATTCATTTTCGAGCTGCCGGCACACCGGGGGATCATTAAAAAAAGGTGCCCCAATCAAAGATTTATATTTTCAGTATTGTAGTACAAAAACTATGCTACAATAGGTTGCCCAATACTTTTAATATAATCTGCCATCATCGGTTACCTGTTGTATCAGCTATTGCATCCCAAAACGGGACCTACAATTGATTGCATATTAGGTCCAATCAAGACCACATTTTTTCTTGTCCTTTTTTGTAAGATATCAGGGCTCATTTATATTCAAGGTATGGTGGCATGATTTATTGGACTCAATCTCTCACAAAATGGGGTCTAGATCAATGGCTCAGATATCTGAGCTATTGCAGCCCGAGAACAGTCTGCCCAGATATCTCCGATATTGGGGTAATTTTTTTCTATCAGTCGGTGGCAATGTGCACCAATACCGGGCAGACTGTTCTCGGGCTGCAATAGCTCAGATATCTGAGCCATTGATCTAGACCCCATTTTGTGAGAGATTGAGTCCAATAAATCATGCCACCATACCTTGAATATAAATGAGCCCTGATATCTTACAAAAAAGGACAAGAAAAAATGTGGTCTTGATTGGACCTAATATGCAATCAATTGTAGGTCCCGTTTTGGGATGCAATAGCTGATACAACAGGTAACCGATGATGGCAGATTATATTAAAAGTATTGGGCAACCTATTGTAGCATAGTTTTTGTACTACAATACTGAAAATATAAATCTTTGATTGGGGCACCTTTTTTTAATGATCCCCCGGTGTGCGGGTTTTGGACCTCGTCCATTGGTGGAACATTCTCAATGAGGATGGTCAAACTGGGAGCATACACAGCAGCGAGCTTGCCACTACAATGCAAGGACCCTCCTCCCATGTTCGATCGCACGTCTTCAAATCGAATATATGTGCTTCTTAGCCAAATCCAATGTATTGGAAGACGACGGAGACGGCGAACCCTCCTGCTGATGTGTACCAGATGTCCATGATAACGAACCAATCAGATATCTTCGGCATCTTCCGTGCCCTGGCTGCCCATCAGCGCACGTTATGCTCTTCCGTCTCCCCGTTCTTCCTCTTCTCCTCTTCGGGGCAGCCTCCTTCGTCTCTACGGTCTGCGCAGCCGAAGACAAGCCGTGTACCGCACATCACGATGGGAAATATTACGACCTGAACCGTGTTCAGTCGACGTGAGTCGCCGTGACGTGGCCGGCAGACAAGCTCGAGGACTCACGCGCCGAGCAGAGACGATTACAAGCTGAGCAGCCCGGGCAATCTCGAGATCGTCCTGAGCGCCTGCAAGAGCGTGTCGCAAGAGACGTGGGGACTGAAGGGCATCGACGATCCTGCGAATGTCGCGGGATTCGTGAGGCGGGGACACGGAGATTTCTCTCTCGGGTGCGTCTGTGTTCCTTCGACGCCTCCCTCACATCCTTCCACGAAACCTCCCCTTCTCTGATCTGACCTGCCAATTCAGACGCACAAATACCACGCTGTCATTCCACTCGCGTTCCAAGCACCCGCACCTCGCGTTCACTGGCGGCTCCAAATGCGTTGATTCCGCGGGGAACGCGATCGACAACCTGCGCGGCTCGAGTGAGATCGAGTTCGTATGCGATCCGGGGGCGGGTCGTGGGCAGCCGCGTCTGGTTGCGCAGCTCCCCGCGGGCCCAGACGACAAGGCGTGTGCGTGGGTGTTCGAGTGGCGGACTGCGGTGCGTGCTCGGCTCCAGCATGGATGCGCTGTCGTGTGCTGATCGATGTTACGTCTATAGGCCGCCTGTCCGACAAGCGAGGGAATTACGTTCGGCGGATTTATTTGGGGGTTGTTCATCTCGTATGTCGCATTCCTTCCTTGCGTCAGTGCGCTGACCTGGATGCTAGCATCATCCTGCTCCTGATACTCTATGTCGTTGTCGGCACCATCTACAATCACTTCGTACTCAACTTGCAGGGCACCGATGCACTGCCGAGGTTTTCTGTCGCGGGTATGATACATCACGGTCGAGATGCGCTGGAGATGGCGAGTGATTGGGCAGCAACCTACGGACGTGGTGCGTCCAGAGCTCCATTTTGACATTCCCATTAATTCTCACATACTATTCCCATAGGACCGCAATATGGAGGCCGCTACGATGCCTTGCCCACCGACCGCGAAGGGGGCGCAGGTTTCACTTTACCCAGCTCCGCGGACTCGAATTCCGCCTTCGTCCGCACGCGCAAGGAGCCAGTGACGAATCCGGCGAGCCATCAAACCCAGGTCATGGCTCCCCCAGCCCAAGGCGGCGGTGGCGTGCAGATGCCCGCACCGGCGCCTGCGCCGGCAAGCGTCAGTGCTGTCAATGCGGCCGGGTCCGGATTGAATCCCGCAAGCCACCAGGCGCAGCTCATGGCCGGTATGCCTGTCCCACAGTTCTCTCGATCTGCAGGTTCAGCGCCGCCTCCGCCCGCGCCGATTCGCGTCCCAGCTCCGGAGCCAGTTGTTGCTGAATCCGAAGCTCCGTCGTTCGCGGTGGGGGACGACGATGTCGACGAGGAGGAGAGTGGTGGAATCAAACTTTAGTATGGGATGTAGCACGCATGTCTTTCGGATTGCTATGTTGTACAGCCAGTCAGCCAACCATTTTTCTCATGAAAGGAAACACTACGGGCGTTGCAACCATGTGGATCAAGATGTAGACGCCAAGCAGCATGTAGCACTCCCCCTCGCAAGATCGAAGTTGTCCGCAGGGAATCTGTAGGGCGCCATGCAAAGCAATAACAAACAGAAGATTCAACTGTATCATTCTCAACTCCGATTCTTTCTGGAACGACTGAGGAGCGAGCGCATCACGGCCTTTGATTTAACTTGGAATGGCAGTGTGATTAACAGAAAGACCACTCGTGCTTCAGCATTGAGTCCATTACGCGGACATGATTCAACTGAAACTATCAGAACTCCACCGACGATTTCATTCGTTGCATGAGCTATTTTGCAATGAGAGTACTAGTGAGGCCACGATCACGTGCCGGTTTGATTTTCCTGGATGCCTAACAGCAACCGCGTGAGAAAGAAATGGTTGACTGTCTGCAGGTTTCGATTTCTTCGCTCAAAGGATATTCGAGGCAGCAGGCTTTCGGTCATAGTCGACGTCTTCGAACCTGATGTGCAAGCGAGGATACATAAGCGCAGCCTTCCGTTGTCTAATCTACAAGAGATCCATAACACCGATCATCGTAGCCTATCCTCATCTTCTATGAACTGGGTTCTTCAAGCGGGATCAATCCATCCGAGTGGATGTCCCTCAACGTTATCGAGCACTCGAAAGGCAGCGGGTGGCTAGAATGTGGCAAAGCTCAGCTGAACTGGGCTCGATCCGGGTGGCTCCTGCGTACCTCACGCTCTGGCTACTCTGGCGTTTGACCGGTTTCGAGTCGCCGCCGGCCTTTATCTGGAACACGGACAGAAGGGCGCTGCATGCTAGGAATATGGTCGAGTCGGCGAGAAATCGGCCTATATTATTATGGGTGGTGCGAGATGCATCATTGGAGGAGCTTACCTGGACACATCCTGTATTCGAAACATCAGCCAGACGGAGACTTCAGGCGAAATCTCATGCTTACCGTCGTCCATATCCGAATGAGATGCTTCCTGCGGGGTCTTCCTCGACCTTGCGCCCGGCTTCACCCAGATACCGCGCGGGATCGAATTCCATTGGGTTTTCGTATAAACGTGAATCGTAATGCATTGCCCTGGCAAACAATGATCGAGAGTTGTTTGGACGAAATAAGCCATCGAAACCAACCAAACGTTCGGAATGATCGCTACGCCCTTGGGAATCAACATCGGCGGGCCATCGGGGAGAGAGAAAACGAATTCCTCCTTGACTGTGTGGGGCAGACCTGTCCGACCAGAATGAGAATCACGCGACTCATTTTGCATCGGGGACGTGCTGACCTGTCGGACCAGAAACGAACCACCTCAAAACCTCTTTACACAAGGCATTCGTATACGGGAGCTGCTCGCGGTCATCCATCGTAGGCAACCTGCCGCGACCCACGACCTCGTCGATCTCGGCCTGAGCTTTGGCTTGACATTCGGGATACAGACTCATCGCGAGGAAGAAGCCCTCGAGTTGCGCGGCTGTCTGTAGAGCATAAGTCAGCAGACACGCAGAGCTTTTGGCCTCGGGTGCTCACTGTGTCGCTCGCTCCGACATGGATGACAGCGGCGGCCCATTTGAGCGAATAGTCGGTGTGGCCGCCCTCTTCGAAGAATGTAGAGAGGAATGACGTCTGGGCGCTGCCGTTTGCCTGGATACATCATGAGAATCAAGGACTGCTGAAATCCACACAGAACGTACGATCTTCTCTTTCGCATGACTGAAAACCAGGTCCACCGTGTCGCTGACCTGCTGCCTGATCGCCGCAGCGGCACTATGAAACCCACCTCCGGGCAGCCAGGATGGCCAGTATCTCACTTTAGGATACGTTCCTCAGCCATCCCCATCGAAGATCACGCGCAAGACACTCACGGATCGGAAACACATCAACCATCCACGCGCCCGGCATGGTGGCATCCACGAAACTCGTCGCCGTGACATGCAGCGCATCAAACAGCGCGTCCCCGCCCCGCCGCAGCTCATGCCCATACGCGATCCGCATGCTGATCCCACCCGTCGTCGCGCCGACTTCGCTCACATACCGGCCCGGATCACGCACCAGCGCACGCAGCAGCCGCGCGATCTCCGCCTGCACGGCCGGGCGCCATTGCGCCACGGCGGCGGGTGTGCCGAACATGCGGTGCATCATCTTGCGCTCGCGGCGGACGCGCGCGCCGTACGGGACGAGCACGAGCGCGTCGTCGAACCCGCAGAGCGCGCCGGCGAACGGGAACGCGGGGCGGTCGGCGGTCAGCGGGGCGAATGCGGGCGCGGACAGGAGGGCGTCGGCTGCGGAGGCGGAGTGTACGAGGATGAGGGTGCGATTGAGGATCCGGAGCGACGTGATGTCGCCTGCGGTTTTGGAAGAGTGGGTGATGGGGGAGGACGGGGAGGGAGGAGGGACTCGCGCGTACCGTACTTGTCTCCCATCTCGGTGAATCGCAGCCATGGCTCGACCGGCGACACGTCGAGCAGATTGCCGAGAAGTGGTATCCCGCGCGGGCCCGGTGGAAGTGCAGGCAACCCTCGACGGCGGGAAACCCGGAGTGCACGAGCAAGGACAGAAAGCAGACCCGCAACGCCCACGGCACTGAGCGTAGCGAGGAGAAGATCAGGCCGACTGGGCAGCATCCGTACTGTGAGCGTTATGAGGTGAGATCGAGAGCAGAGGAGGAGGAGGCTATACGTAGGTTGTTGAAGTGGGCAGCTTTTCCTGACCCGTCTGACAGGATGCATGCAGTATGTCTGCAGCTTGGCCAATGGAATGGCGTATCAGGCCCAGCGCAGATCCGACATCAAGCGCGAGAGGGACGCGAAAAAAGCGTGTGATGCAACACATGTATATTCCAAAGACCGTAGTGTTGTTGGTAGTAGCTTGGGTTCTGCGTCTTACAACCTTACTGGTCGTCCAAGCAGACAGACTGACGCGTGACGGTGGGAACTTCCCAAGTGCCTTGACAGCGGCACTCCCACGCTCGGCAAGCACAGGGGTACAGGTCTTAAAGATTGCTCAGATAACATTTGTGTCAACTTAGATGGTAGGCTGTGCAGTCCATTTTCTTCTCTCAGTTTTCACTGGCTTCAATATTTTTTTCTTTCAGCCCTTCCTTTGTTTTCTCGAGGCGAACACTTCAGAAGACAGAGGGAGCTCTGGGATTCATGGAGGGCTTATAACCCGAAAAGGAAGATTGAAGTGTGCGAAAGAAACGATGTCATGGAGCCTCACAAACTATCACAAGATGGAGGACGATAGATGACGTCCTCTACGCCTTACAACTCCGGCATGCTCTACGGTCACCACTCTAGTGAATCGTAGTCTGGCGCGCTCATCCGAGGGCTCAGCATGTTGGTGAAACTTCGCCCGACCCACTAGCGATCGAGGAGAACAAATGCAACGCACCGGATCGTCCAGATCCGGTTGGTCAATTCCAGCTGCCTAAGTGACAGAAAGTCATCCGGACGCGACTAGCGCCTCTCCTTGCTTCTCGCACGTACATACATACGTACAATTATTTCCTTCTCTGTCTGTGCCCCGTGTCCCCGACCTCCATGTCCTTTCCCATCCAGCTCCTCGTCTTTGTCGTCCTTCCCTGCGCCCTCCTGCTCTTCTCGCGCAGGCAGCGGGGACGACGTGCACCCCTCCCACCAGGCCCGCCTCGCCTCCCACTCATCGGGAACCTGCTGGACATACCCGCGAAGGAGCCATGGCTCGCGTTTACCGAAATGCGCGCGAAATACGGTACGCCTCTCCCGCTTCACTTCCCCTTATTGTACCCAGCGCCCACCATGACCACAACCACACAGGCGACGTGACCTCGCTCACGATGCCGGGCCGCACCATCATCCTCGTGCACACCGCGTCCGCGGCCACGTCGATTCTAATCCACTCGTCCGCCCTGACCTCCGAGCGCCCGGTGCTGCCCTTGGCCGGCGCGCTGTGCGGGTACGACACCCAGCTGCCACTGTCGCAGTACACCGCGGATGGCCCGCGCGCACCGGGCGCTGTCAACAACCGCGTCAAAGCGGAGCGCAAGTGCTTCCACGGGTTCCTCGGCACGCCGGGGGCGGTGGCCGCGCTCGTGCCGCGGGTCGTCGATGAGGTCCGCGACTTCCTGCGCGCGGTGGAGGGGACCGAGGGGGATGTCATGCACCACATATCGCGGTGCGCTGTTTCTTTCTTCCGACGCACTCAAGCGACATGCTGTTGAAGTGAAGTCGCTTAGTGCCACGATGAGGTTCAGTCTTCGGATCGCTTATGGACATAAGGCGGACACTGGCACGGCGCCCGACGCGTTCGTGCGCGAAGTGGAGATCGGGTCAGACAACTTCTTCGAGATGACGAAGCCGGGCGCGTCTTTCGTCGATTTGTTTCCGATCTGTCAGTGCCTCCGTGACGCGGAGACTGATATCACGACGCTGATTGTGCTCTAGTGCGCCACTGGCCGTCGTGGCTCCCCGGCGGCGACTTCCACCGGGTCGGCGCGCAAATCCGCAAGCACCTAGAATACACCAGAGACATGGGGATAACTCTTGTGAAACAGCGCATGGTGGGCCCATCCTGCTTGCGACTACAATCTCAGCCGAAAGAATCTCTATAGGCGCATGAGAGCAACGAGCGGTCGTTGGCGTCGTCCATGATAGAGACGAAGGAAGACGAGTTTCTGACCACAGTAGCAGCATTCGCTCTCGGGACAGGAGCCAGTGACACCGTCCGTGTTCAGCCATCTCCAACTGCATCAAACTAACATGATCCCTGCTCGTAGACGGCATCGCAGCTCTCCGGATTCTTCCTCGCGATGGCACTGAACCCGGACATCCAGCGTGCGGCCCAAGCAGAGCTCGACGCCGTCGTGGGACGCAGCAGGCTGCCCACGCTCGAGGACCAGTCCAGTCTGCCATACGTCGATGCAGTGTGCAAGGAGGTCCTGCGGTGGTTCGTCTCAGCGCCGGCGGGTTGGTCCGTTCCCTCGTTATTCGCAACTGGTCTGAAACAGGCGCCAGGATTGCCCCACCGGGCGAAGCAGGATTTCGTGTACGAGTCGGCGACCGGCCCGATGCTGATCCCCAAGGACGCCATGCTCGTCCCGAACATCTGGCAACTTGCTCTTGTCTTCCTGTCCAGCTTGGGACGCTGAAACATACCCTTGTCAGGAACATGAACCGGGATCCGGACCGATATGTCAACCCGGACAAGTTCGACCCGACCCGGTTTATCGCCACGAAGGACAAACCAGCTGAGGAAAATCCGGCCAAAACGTCTTTCGGATTTGGACGACGGTGCGTGGACCGTCTAGATATCGGATCCCTGCTCACTCCATTTATTCGCTGGGAACAGCATCTGCCCTGGTACTTCTCACCGCCCGATCTTATTTGGTTGCCGGAGCTAACTGGTCGAAACAGGCCGCCTATTGGCCGAATCATCCCTGTTTCTGTTCTGCAGCGCGGTTTTGTCTGTCTTTGACATCGGAAAAGCGCACGACAGCGAAGGGAAGGAAATCGACATCGCGCTCGGATTCACCACTCAGACGGTCATGTGGGTCCAGTGTTTTGTGTCTGTCGTTCCAGCCCCGTAGTCTGACTTGATCCCTCGTATCGGCAGCCACCCCACGCCCTTTAAGTGCTCGGTACGCGCAAGAGATGGAAGTGCGAGAAGTCTCATCTACGGGGCCTGAGATTCTATTACGATATCGTTTGCACGGGAATGTGGGATGATCGTTATGTGTTTGTGATGGTGCTTTGGGTACCTCTAGGCTCTTTAACGTACCGTCCAAATTGAGATGTCTCCCGCTCGATATCAGTGCAGAAAACGATTGAAATGCGGTAACACATCAGGATCGAGCATCACTTTGTTGGTGTACTAATGCGAGATCCGTGGACAGTGTCCGAATCGTCCAAGTACACCGGAAATGGAAATGAGAAATGAAACCGAAGCACATGGGACACACAGCCTGTCATCACATTGTTATGAACCAGGCGCGGCAGTCAAGCAAAAGACATACATTACTCGAACACGAGGCCGCACAACGAGCACATACAGCGGTGTGATGGTGCGCTCCCAGCCGAAGAGGCTCAAGGAATAAAGCGTTTCTTCCTGACCCAGACTAGAGGAGTGAAACGACATCACGCATGGATCTTAGATCACTGATAGAGTTGCGTCCGATCAGCCAGCGGACTGCCCATGCGATACCCGTGCCTCATGCGTGGACGGAGGCAGAGCACTATCACGAAACTCCAAGGTCACACACCGAGTTCGGGACGACGACGATAGCAATGCGACGAGAAGAAAGCAAGGTGTACAGACTACATGCTGATGCGAAAGCTAAAGACATCGGAGATGGGGGTCGTGCAGGTCATATACATACAATGTAATGTAATGCAAGTGCGTGATGAACGTGTGTAGGTCAGGTCATTCATGTCATGCAACCGTCAAGGGTCCGAGGGGCTCGTCGAGATGCTCGTGATTGGAAACAGAAGGCAAGCCTCGGGTGAAGAAGAAAATGGCGATCAAGAAAGGCAAGGAGAGGATGCAGTGCAGATGAGAGAGGCAGTAAAGCCATCGACCTCGAATCTACACCGCATGCGCTACCTGCCTCAACGGGGACGGCGGCGCAAGCTGTCGCCCAGCCCGGCTAGAAGGCACACAAGCCCGCCGGATCTTCAACGCGTCCGGGTTCCCGTGTTTCAACAAGAGCCGAGCGACCAGCGCGTCCACCGGAAGCGTGTCAGGTGTGCTGCCTGAGGACCGGGATCTCGATCTCGGCCGCGCCGGCAATCCGACATCCGCCGCAGCCTCCACGAAGCGCAGCTTCGGCTTTGGCGCGGGCGTGTTCGCCCGCAGGTCACGCGCTCCGGATAGCACAGCCACTGAGGGCGGACTGGAGGGCAGGAGGATGCCTCGCGGGCGCGGGGGCGATGAGACCGAGCCTGAGCCCGCGTGCTGACCCCGTCGCCAGCCGTGCGCAACGAGCTTCGCGCGGAGACGGTCGGCCAGCCGGGCGTCCTGCGTTGCGAGCTCCACTGACGTCGCCGCGGGCGTCATCATGACGTCCTCATGCATGCGCGCGTTCTCCTTGTCTGCGATATCCAGTTCGGCGAGCGTCCACCCGTGCTCCACCCCCGCCCCGTACGCACGGAGGCTCCGCTCGACGAGCGCCAAGAAGCGCAGCTCCGCCTGTGTCGGCGGCGGCACAGGTTTCCCGGCGACGGGCGTCGGCGCGACGGGGAAGTCCCGCCGCGACTTGGTCCTGCGGTGGCGCGTCGGCGGTGGGGCTGCTGTGGCTGCGGCTGTGGCTGGGCGCGGCGGAGTCTGCACATGCACGGTCCGGGCCCGCGGTCGACACGGGACCTGGAGGACGTGCGGCGCGTCCAGGGCGAGGGGCGAGATCTGCTCGTCCGTAGGGAAGGGCACGGCCCTGGGCCCCTTTTCCGTCATCGGGCTGGGGATGGGGACTGGAGCGGATTTGCCGATGTCGTTTTCGGTTGCTGCGTGGGGTGCGAACGTGATGCACGCAACGGGAGGCGGGCGCGTGACGCCGGCACTGGCGAAGGACACGGTGCACGTCGGCGGGGACTTGCGGCCAGAAGAGGGTGGAGGGGAAGAGCGTCGGAAAGGTAAAAGAGAGTGTCGTTTTGCGGGCGTGGTCGTGTCGTTTGAAGCAAGGTTCGGGTTGGGTGTCTGAAGAGGGGCGGGTCTAGGCGCCTCAGGAGAGCAACACTGGCGCTTGGTCCTGCTGTTGCCCCTGCGACGTGCGGCCTCATCTTGGAACAAAGAGAGGGCTGCAGCGTCGGCGAGACGCGTGCGCGAGGAGTCGACAAACACTTTGATGCTCGTCTTTGTCTTCGTCGCCTTCGCTCCGGCAGCGGCCGCATTCTGGGTGGGGGAGAAGAAAGCGATGGCCATCGATGGGTGGTTTGAATGAGCAGAGCCACCCAGCGGAGCAGAAAAGAGGAAAGAGCAAGAGAGCACAAGACAAGTGAAGAGCGGAAAGGGACAAGCGAAGTGATGATGGACAGGGATTGGGATCCGAGTCACGATCAGGTGATATCCCAGGGTGCCTCGTGTTTGTCATGTGATCTGCTCTGCCGCATTCTGAACGCAGTTCTACGGACCCTGTTCACTCAACTTTCAGGGATGCGGGAGCGGGTGAATACCTCCAATCAACCCGAAGATTCATTGTTCCTCCTCCCAGTGCCGCACCTGACGTGTGTGCCTGCACGTCGCATCCTCCATCGTTTCTTTCAAGAATTCCTTTGTGGAATCGGAAAACATGTCTGTAGATTTCACCTCGCCGATCAACTTACCTGCTATCTACGTTCCGGTGTTCTCTCGCTGGTTTAAGCAATTGAAGACCCGTCCGATATCACACTTACCTCCGCGACAGCCAGCTTGATCCGGGACTCGGAACGGCGTTCAGTCTGTGCAGTGCACTGCCAGGCTGTGCCCCATGCTTCTGTGATCATCCCATCTTGCCTCTCCCGATGCGAATACCTGTTCTGCGAAATTTGATCTGGACATTTACTCTTTCGCGGGATTCATAGACACTAACATGTGGAATTTTACCTGGGAATTCGCTGCTCAGGTTCAGAACCGATTGTCCGGTGGCAGCATCCACCGAATACCACAGCCGCACTCATTCCCGAGCCTGAGCTTCGGTCCGCTTTCACGGGCGGTCCCCAAAATACTAGCGAAGATCACATCTCTCTAAGATGTTTAGCGACAGGGCAGTGCGCATTCTTGCTACCGACTGCCGAGTCCCTGTGACCCCACATTTCTCACGATGATCCATACGCCACAACCGCCACGTCACGCCACGTAACCCACTCCTATGCACTGCTGGCCGCCACGACCCACCGCAGCGGCGGTGGCTGCAGCGGCCCGCTCAGCCGAAATTGACGCGCAGATTCTGGACGACGCGCGCGCGCGCCGGGAGCAGATCCCCGTCCTCGTGCTCGGCGAGCCGGACTCGGGCCTGCCGACGCTTGTGCAGCAGATGAAAATCCTAGCCGGGGGTGGGTACAGCCCCGCGGACCGGCGCGCGTGGCGGGACGTGCTGCGTCGGAATGCGTGGGTGTGCATCGGCGCACTGGCGGGATTGGTGGGACGGATCATGGCCGAGACACCGGATGTCTTCGGGGAGGGGAGCGACGAGATGGCGTGGGCGCGCGCGCTTGTCGGCGCGTTTCCCAATGCGTCTGGATCCAGATCCGAAGACGAGAAGGAAGATAAGCTTCATTTAGGGGCACCGATTGCGCAAGACGAAAATGGTGCGAAGGTGTGGACTCGAGCGGTCCAGTACGCTGCTCTCGGCCTGATCAACCATCCGGCCGTAGCTGCTGCTCTGCACGCAGAGCCCAAGGAGCTCTCGATGCCCAGCTCTACAAGGGAGTACGTCTCGCGACTGACATGTCTTCCTGACCGCAACTCATCTCCTTCCAGGCTCTTGCCGGCCCTGAACCGAATCGTCGACCCAGATTACCTCCCCTACGATGCGGATATTCTCCTTGCGGATGGGCGAAGCTCCGCGATCGTGGAGACCGTGGTCCACATAGATTCTTCCAGGTCCGTCCTGCAGCCCATCCGCGCCGTGGGCCGACGGCACTGACCCCATTTGAGACAGACGCATCATCATGGTCGACGTGAGTGGGCTGTGCTCGAGTCCTCGAAAATGGTTGCATCATTTCGACAAGTGTGTGACGATCTCTTGCTTTGGTGCACGTATGGTCTGCAACCAACCCATCGCCCAGCGTCGATTCTCAGAGCGTGAAATCGGTCATTTTCTGCGCCTCGCTGGTCGGGTACGATGCACCACTCCACGATGCGGGCGGCGGCAGGACGCGTCTGCATCAGTCGCTGATGATGTTCTCTGAACACGTCAACTCCCTCTGGCTTCGCCGATCGAATATTATTCTTTTCCTGAACAATCTACATGAATTTGAGCGGAAGCTCGCCAAGGCGAGTTGACGTGCCTGTGCCACCTGCAGTGTCTGATGCTCGAACAGTCCCCAGTAAAGCAATACTTCCCAGACTACGCGGGCGGTCCCGGGGCGGCTGAAGCCGCCAGCTTCATCCAGAGTCTGTTCGAGAAGGAGAACCACGCAGGCCTGCCTCTTACTTCCCAGTGCGTTGCCGTAACCCTGACCCTGTAAAGAACCAAGTGGATGTTTGATATTTACTCACTTTGCAGTATGACGGAAGCGGCAGACCCAGACAATCTGCGGTCGACGTTCGCTCTGGTGCAGCGATCAGTCTGTACCGCGACCATGCATGTTATCACCGAAGTTGGGTAGAAGTACCCTTGTTACGATAATAATATAGAACCGCAGCTGAAGTATTCATTCTCCGGTCCGTGGCTCCCCATCCGACACAGCTGGATCTCCGACGCGGTCCATGCGCCCAAGTCGACGTCCGCTGACCGCGCTTCCGCATTGATATTCGCAGTGCGCCCTTCCGGGGATGCAAGCGCGAAGACTTCCTGGTAGGAGAACCACTTGGGGGAGCGTCGGGGCCGGCGGTGGCTTGCATTGATGAGAGTGCAATGAAGCTGCAAGTTGCAAGATGCATTCATATATATGAGTTATTGACGCAACGGAAGGACGGAACTCACGAGCACGGGCCGGGTCTCATGAATTAAGCCCTCCTCCTGGAACCGTCGTGCGACAAGGTCTGCGCGCTTTGTGATCACACAATAAAAAGCCACACAGATACCCAGACGAACCGACAATCCTCCTGATCTTCTTCGTTTCTTCCTCCTCCTCGTCTTTGGGAGCCACGTACAGCACCCCCGCCTCCTCGTGGTGCGTCTTCAACACGCCCATGTGGTCCAAGGGCAGCGCCAACAACCCTCCCGCGCTGATCTCGGCCACCTGCGTCTTTAATGACCGCAGCAGCGCGAGCGCCTCCGCAACCGTCTTCGTAGGCGCAGTCGGTTCATCAGCTCCCGAGGGCGCCGCCCGGTCCGCGTCGACGAGCGTCATGACGCCCAGCGTGAAGTGCAGTCGACGGGGGTCGACGAGGATCGAGGGATCGATGCCGACGATGGGCGGCGCGTGCGCCTTGATTCGCGCGTGCAGATGGGAGACGCGGGTGCGCAGATCCGCGTGGTGACCCTGCGTTGGATTGTTTCCTCACTCCGAGCACTAGGAGTTCGTGGATTTGGACGTACAATGGGGAGAGAAAGAACTGGATGGAGTGAATGCGTCAGTAAAATATGGATTGGACTTTCCTGTGATTCGCACAATGCGTGGGGCGGATAGATTGGGGTCTCTCCTGCGCACGTCGGCGATCGGGTTTTACTCTGTCGTCTGGCGCAGTCTTGATGGGTCGGACCACATTGCTTGCATGGTTGGATTGCTTGGGAGTTGATGCAGAACTCGGAGCCATGAGAGACGCTTTTGCGGAGAGGAAGGAGGAAGCGGCAGAGCGTGGCAGGAAAGTGGGAGTCATTTGACGTGTTGACATGCGGTCAGCTTGATTACGTCATTGTCGATGCGAAGGTTGTGCGGTTCCTGCACCCAGTGAGGAAATCGCCCTCCAACTGCTCCCTATTCACTCCCTTGATAGACTCCATCTGAAGGGGACTGTCTGTACATCCCCCGAATACTTGACAAGTCACGGGTTCGCCTTCTGACCACGGGGTTGGGCCTGCCCACTTGAGGGAGCTTTGAAATATTCGCGGTCGGTTTCAATCCATGCTCATCTTCGGCGAAACTTCAAAACGATATTTGATATGGTAATGAGCAGATGGCGAGATTGATTCCATAAAGGCAGGCGTGCAAGTGACCATCATGCGCCAGCATCCAGCACATTTCCGAGGAGTAAGAGCCGGGATTGGTCAGTGCTGCGATTCTGGAGGATTGGATCTCATAGACTGAGGCCTGGAACACAGGTGGGACGAGGAAAATTGGGAGGCAGATCCTCAAGCGGAAAAAGTAATAGCATGCATGGCCTGCCTACGGATTGTTTCCTGATTGGGGGTAGCCGGAGAAGGCTGATTGCATCACTATGGAGGCCCGGAACTATATGCTGATAGGCGGGCCTCCGTATCATTGATATTAGGGGAGGTCAAAGTGCCTTTTGAGAACTCGATTCGCGTGTGATTCGAACTCGATCTGAAAGTCGATTTCAACTACCTTAATCATGTAGAAATCAGGTTAGAAACGGGTTCAGATTTGACCACCCCGCTTTTCCGACGTGTTTGCTGCATATGGTTCATGGCCTTAGAATCGGAAATCCCAGTGCAGCATCACATGATCCTGCTCTCCCCTGACCTCACCGATATCCTCGACCATGCCCCGCTTCACCCCTCGACAACGACGCGCACGAGAAGTAATCAACACCTTCATCCAGTATCAAACTATGCGTTTCAAGCGCCTTTTTCGGAAAAACAAAAAGCAGTGCGCTGCCGCCGATGAATTCGCTGTTACCAGACTGACGGCCGCCAATCCTCTCACAGACCCCGATGAGCTTGGGATTGAGAATTCGACCTTCGATACAAGAACACGGCTCTTTCTGTCTGACGACGACACGGACGATGGGTTCTCTACCAGCAGCACAGACTGGTCAGATATCTTCGGGTCCGATTGGGAAGGTCGTCGCAGCAGGTCGAGCAGATCCAGCTGGAGTGAGTACTGGGAGGTGGATTTGGACAGCATGCCGGATCTTTATTCCGTGGTGCATTCCGATGACTCGGACTGGGACATGGACATCGACGGTGATGGGTTTTCCTCAGCAGGCGACGCAGATGATGAAGACTCGGAAGGAGAGGATTTCTTTGGTGAGAGGGATTGGGCGGACAACATTCATCCTTGTCGGCAGCGCAATCCAGTACTGCGATGGGCGCGTGAGAGCTTGGAAGAGATCTATTCTCGGCGCTACGAGAAATCACGACGTCGGGACAGCTCTGCGGACTCTGAACACCCGCGTGCCTTCATGCACTACGTCCTCCAGCGACACAAGATATCTCGGCCAGAGCTTTTTCGACAGGATCTACGCGTCTCTCCCTGGACATTCGATCGTCTCGTCAACCGTCTTGAAGCAGACCCGGTCTTCAGCAACAACACCGACAACGGGCAGATGGCAATGGAGCAACAGCTAGCGATTGCCCTGTATCGCTTTGGGCACTTTGGTAACGCTGCGAGCTTGCAGAAAGTTGCTAATTGGGCGGGCGTCGGCAAGGGCACCGTGACTCTAGTGACCCGACGTGTTCTCACAGCGATCTTGCGTCCGGACTTCATGTCAGAGACGGTCAGACTGCCGACCCCAGTGGAGAAGGAGAAAGCGAAGGCGTGGGTTGAGGCACATTCTTGCCGAGCCTGGAGAAATGGATGGTGCATGGTTGATGGCACACTTGTGCCACTAGCGGACCGGCCTTATTTCTACGGCGAGAGTTACTTCGACAGGAAGTCAAATTACTCTCTGAATATCCAGGTGAGCAATCACTATCTCCGTGGTTTCAATTCTGTGTTCATCTTGGACAGATCATCTCGCTTCCAAACCTCAAGATCATCGACTTTGGTTATGGATACACCGGTAGCACTCATGACTCGACAGCCTTCCAAGGTACTCGATTTGCTCAAGAACACGAATCTCTTCTAGACAACGGGGAATTCATCTGGGCAGACTCGGCATACATGGTCAGTCCAGTCTTAGGTCCTATGCCGTGTTACTGAAACAGCTATATCTAGCTCGAGAAATGGTGCATTTCCCCGTACAAACAGCCAGCAAGCCTCGAGCTTGGGAACGAAGAGTTTAACAACCATGTTTCCATGGTTCGAATCCGCTCTGAACACGCCATCGGCTTCTTGAAGGGACGCTTCCAGTCCCTGAAAGGACTCCGTGTCAGCATCAAGGACGAACGTACACACAAACTGGCAACATACTGGGTCGCAGCATGTGTCGCCGTTCATTCATTTGCAATGGATTGTGAGCAGGAAGAGCGAGGACTTGGGAACAAGACGGATGAGGATGTTGCTGTGATGGCAGATCCATTCATCGCGGAAGGGCTGTCCTCGGAGTCCGATTCAGCTGAAGGAGATGGGACATATGGTGCGGGTGCAAGTTACACCGGTGGGCATGAGGGCAAACAGCAGCGGGAGAAGCTTAAACGTCGCCTGTTCAGGGCTAAAGCTCGTCGCCAAGAGCGCCGGACTCAGAGGCAACGGCAAGAACTAGGTTTTTCAGATCCGGAGACTATGGACTAATACACACAACTGTCTACCTACATAAAAATTTAATACGTTGACGGATATATGTATGACATATCTGATGAAGATGAAACTTGACTCTGCGCGTCCGACATGAATTCCAGATCACTACCCAACTTGAACTCAGGCGGTGGAAGAGTCAGGCTACCCAGTTCGTCAAGAAGGGATGAGCCGCTGCCGCTGGCATGTGGCGAACTGCCAGATGCGCTATCCATCATCGATGGAGATGCATACTGATACTTGTTAGGCACTCCGTGACGTCCTCGTGCTTTTATCAGACGCAGTTCGTGCAACTGCTTCATCTCTAACTCCTTCATCCTCAGTTTGATGAGCTTTTCCTCCCTCTTCATGCGCTCCACTTCAATCTGCCCCTGCGTGCGGATTTTAGCAAGCTCGATCTCCTTTTGATGTGTCGTTTCCTCGGCAAGCACCATTTCCGTCACCTCAGCGAGCTTGGCCTTCTTCGCTGGTTTGGCAGGTGTAGGAGCGGCAGGAGCGGCTGGGTGAGATGTCCCACGCCTGGGTGGATTCGATTTTTTGTTCGTATTTGTTCCCTTCTTCTGCTCTTGCCTGCTGACTTCAGGATCCGGCTTCGGCAGCTCCTCAATATCGTCGTGAAACTGGACAGTCATGTCAACGACAGGCTTGGGTTTTGGTACACGTGGGGGCGGGGTAGGAGATGAGGAGTGCAAGAAGGAAAGGGTGGCATCGATGGTCAACGCGTCAGCATGCCGGGCTGTGTCATCCCCTTCCTCCTCCTCCTCCCGCTCTTCCCCAGCCTCGACCTTGATCTCTTCATCATCATCAACATCATCCATCAGCTGGCTCTCCGAGTCGGCATCTGTCGAAGGCTCTATACCAAGGACAGACTCGTCGATCACAGTGCTGCCATGTCCTATGCCAGTGGGAACAAGATTTGGTCTCTCGCCAATAAGCTCCCGCATATCCAGGTACCAGGGGGACTGGTCCAAGATCTCCTCTGCATTACGATGAGCCCAGAGAGCATGGTATACAACAAGGTACGCACGCAGCTTATTGGTGAAGTGGTTCTTCTGACTCATGTCAACCTCATTTGCGAGGTCCTTGATGCCTTCGCCGGTGCTCCCAAGCTCTTTGTTGTGCTTTGAAGTGTCTTTCTTGACCCTGGGATGAGTCGTTAGTGACAGGAATCATTTGTTGGTAAGTCTGGGCATACGTCGCAATTCTGTTCTTGATCTTGTTTCCCCAAAAGTTCCGTTCCCCTGCCAGCTTTGCTTTCTCTGCCTCCTCGATAGCCTTCTTGTACTCCGGCTCAACACCTAGCACCAACTTTGCCAATGAGAAGTAATGTGCTGCCTTCTTCTTGCCACCCCCCCTGGCTGTCGACACATTGGGCCCACGGGATGGGAAAAGGCCGTTCTTGATAACAGCAATCTCCTTGATGTTTGCGATAATGCGCTGGGTAAGCTCGGGGCGGCGTTTCCAGCTGCTGGGTTGTTAGCTCATTACATGACAGCATCTTTGTATACGCACTCGATGTCAAAATCTGTTCCTCCGTTGGACTCAGTAACTTGAAGCTCTTCCTCGGAGTCAGACTCTCTGATCTGGGTCTGCAGTGCGGTTGGCTTGGTTTTGGCCTTGGTAGTCGTCTTTGGCTTGGATTTCGTGGCGGAAGCGGCTGAACCAGTGGTCTTTCCTGGGCCTTTCTTTGCCATAGGTAGTAGCTGGAGATTAGACTATCCCTTGTTCCATATCCTGAAAAAAAAATTGATCGGTGTAACACGTGCTATGTGGTGTATCTACTTAGGGTTAGATGCAAAACATGGTTCTGATTCAGTTCTCGGTGAAGCAGCTCAGGACCTGATTCACCGATTCAGCTGATTCGTCATTTTGATGGGATCCGAATCGGATCTCGAAATCGGGTTCAAATCAGTCCTTGAATCAGATGTTGAATCGGCACTTTGACCTCCCCTATTGTTTCGGCCGTTGATGCTGATCTGATTGACTGCTTCTGAGACCCCATAAGCCTCGCTAGGCATACACGAAATCTGTGAAGTGCCATTTCTCTTCCACGGCGTACAAAAGGGCCTGACACCATTTGAAATAAGTAAATTTTGGATTAATTAACACGCTGTGAAGCAGCCGCTATCACTGCGGGGGGATTTAATTTTTTTCTGTGGAAAATGCGTGACAATCTAGAAGTCCGATTTTCACTGTTATGTGTTCAGACAAAAAATATATATTGAAAATAGACGTCGATTTACAGCTCGATTTTTACCATGAATAGACATCTATTCCTCCCGAAAACAGAACTGTAAATAGATCATCTTTTCTTTGATCGATTCTTACTGGGAATAGACGTCGATTTTCACTGAAAATAGAAACAAAGAAAAGATGATCTTTTTTCACTGAAAACAGATTAAAACCACTTGAAGAATCTGTTGATCCTGGCCCCAATTTGCATTCCTGGCCTTGCAAAAGGCTACTGGATGCTACTCACAACATGTTGGAATCATGCTGCAGGACTTGTGATGTGAATTGGGGCTGGAATCAACAGATTCTTCCAGTGGTTTTAATCTGTTTTCAGTGAAAAAAGATCATCTTTTCTTTGTCTCTATTTTCAGTGAAAATCGATGTCTATTCCCAGTGGGAATCGATCAAAGAAAAGATGATCTATTTACAGTTCTGTTTTCGGGAGGAATAGATGTCTATTCATGAAAAAAATCGAGCTGTAAATCGACGTCTATTTTCAATATATATATTTTTGTCTGAAAACATAACAGTGAAAATCGGACTTCTAGATTGTCATGCATTTTCCACGGAAAAAAAATAAGTCCCCCTGCAGTGTATCGGGATGGATCCCAATGACTCATCAATAGCGCATCATTTGTGATGCTAAAAATCTTGCACATTTCGTAGTACTGAAACGCATCGGAAATCCATTTCTCAATGAAACCAAAACAGTAGCTAGACAGTATAAAAGCAGAGTGCCTCCTGCTATAAGGGATATATTGCCTTTTACTTGAATCCACTATGGTGCGCGCAGCTTAGTCACCATCAAAAGTGCACTAGCGCGCAAATCGGGTCAGGCAAAACCAAAATTTTGACTATTACATCTGGGTCTCTGAGCACGACACTCTGAAGGAGAATATTTCAAAGGCACTTATTTCCGGCTTGGCAGATGATCAGACACCGGGAGCACCATATGATACAGTGGATGGACACATAGCAGTGTGGATTGGAGACACGGGGACTCGCAGTTTGAGGTGCGAAAATTCAACTCGACCAAATACAAATTGCACCAGTGGATCTCAGAATGCGCCGCAAGGGCTTTCAATATATGATACATTTGTTTTTGTAGGCTACGCCAAATTGGGGGATGTCAAAATCCCATTACTCACTCAGTTGGACAGCTATGGGCAATCCCTCTTGAGAGATCACTCCTCTCATTAAAAGGAAGTGTTTTTCAAGAGGAAAAAAATCGGGCTAGCAGTACAGGTGTCTATAGTGTCTTTGCGTTCCTAGAGATCCAAAGGTTCTGAATGTCACTCAGTAATTCAATTTTATCGGATATTGTTTGACCGATAATAGAGTTACTGGGGTATTTGGACTCGAAGTGCGTCAATTTCTATAATTCAAAGAATTACTTTTTCGAGACGATGTGAGACAATGTAAAGGGTTGAATACCCTAGCCGGAGCAAGATCGAGGCAGCAGTGAGCTCAGAGATGCCAAAATGAAAAAAGAATGCTGATTTTGAGTACAGAACATAGAGCTTTTACAAAATGAGTACAGAACATAGAGCTTTTACAAAATGAGTCTAGAGATGAGACCAGTATTGAATTAAATGTAAAACAGTCAGTACGTCAGCAGGGATGATGAGCGCAGCACAAAGCGACTGCCAGTTGGGGAAATAGGGCCAAGTGTTAAGATAGGGTCCATCAATGTTTGTACATTTGTTTGTATATTGATTTGGGAGTTTTCTCCCTGTCTCTGACCGTCATCCGGGTGCGACGTGGGCTCGATGTCAACACCAAGGGAAGTTGTTGAGGCGGAGAGAAATAGAGCAGCCAAAGTGGAAATTTGAGCTATAGCACGGCCCAAGCACATCCAGAACTAGAACGCTAATGTCTTGAAGTGTCAGAGGATGGCTAATCCCAAGCTCACAGTCTAGGGTCGAGTAGAACGACAGCAAAAGGGAAGAGAGCATGAGGGATTTGATTGTTGATCGCATCAGTATGGAGGCCGGGAACAGCATGCTGATTCACGGCGCGAAATGAGATCGCTGTCTGATTGATGGATCGCTGCACGTGCTCGGCATCATTCACGGCATATGACATTGTACTTTGTTGCTTGTGCTCTGTAAGGTTTATAAATGCTAGTTAATGTATATACTAGTTAGATATCATATTGTATGTATGCATTCTTGTTAACAAGCGTTGAGTTCCCCTGGTCCTGAAATTGATCGGTCACGTGCAGTTTCGATGAGTCAGCAAGGTTGCCGAAACACTTTCACGTGATCCAGTCTCATTATTGCGGACGCCCTGGGCAGGAATCAATGAGTGTCCTCCATAGGCATGTCATCGTTCAAGCTACTTAAGTAGTGCTGAGTTTGTTGTCCAATGGTACAACTCCGACCTGGTTGGATGCTCGCTTCCCTTGGAATAAGCTCAGGAGGCAGCGATCCCCGGGAACTAGACCGCCAGGGACTCTGCTAAGGCATCAAGAAATGCCTAAATCAATTAGATTAAAACAGTGCCACTCCAAACCGGCAGAAGAAATTAAATATTGTTTGAAAATTGCAACCTGTCTAGACCTTTGTAGAAATAAGCCTGAGCAGTCGAAGTAATGCTGTTGAGCACTCTGAACACGAGATTTTTGGAGTTGTACCAATGTACACAACACTTAAATGCAGATGACTGGTAGATTTACAGTTTACCTTGTACTCAGCAATGTACAGCAGTGACAAAGACTACATAATCAGGTTACTGTGAATTCTTCAAACTGTTGCGCTTTAAGTAGTAGATACTTGGCTAAATCCTCAGTGGCACTACTTAATTAGCTTGAACAATGACATGCCTATGGAGGACACTCATTGATTCCTGCCCAGGGCGTCCGCAATAATGAGACTGGATCACGTGAAAGTGTTTCGGCAACCTTGCTGACTCATCGAAACTGCACGTGACCGATCAATTTCAGGACCAGGGGAACTCAACGCTTGTTAACAAGAATACATACATACAATATGATATCTAACTAGTATGTACATTAACTAGCATTTATAAACCTTACAGAGCACAAGCAACAAAGTACAATGTCATATGCCGTGAATGATGCCGAGCACGTGCAGCGATCTCATTTTGCGCCGCGAATCAGCATGCTGTTCCCGGCCTCCATACATCAGCCCTGCGTCGAATTGTGTCTGTCCCCGATGGTCATATCGCGTTTTTTGTGGGTAGAAACATGTGCAAAGCGTTTCAGGGGAATGGTTACATGTTACAGCATGTATATACTTAACTACAGATGCCCTTGCTCCAAAGTTGCTTGAGCTTGTACTGTAGCATACATGATCCTTGAATGCATGAGCAGGCGGTGTTTGGGGTCTGAGAAATCTGAATATGATAAGATCAACTATCAATCACACGGAACACAAACCTTTGAGATCGGGATGCTCGCTTATCAGCATATAGTTCCGGGCCTCCATACATCGCCTGATTCATCAGACCGTATGGAGGCCTGGAAGGCCCTGCTCACAACCAAGACATTTGACATTGATAGGCGATGCACGTGGCCAGGACCCCATGAACTCACTACGTACTCTTCTTTACGCATGTTTTCAACATCCTAATACTATCTTATTGCATTCATAAAATGACTTGTTGAGGCACAAATTCAACGAGTATGAGATTACAACATAACTGTAGATGACGGGGTTCAGTAAGGACACAACAAAAACAGTATGTATGTAGAATCTTGTGATCCGGGATCAGCAATGGGATATCAGATCAATTGTGGCTGCTTTGTCAGACCAAGCAGCTTGCTACGTCATACTGATGGGACATCAGATCAATTGATTGCTGGGCTCGTCACTACAAATGAAACTACATGTAAATGGATGAAAATGCGCGATTGAGAGCCAGGATCCATCAACATTTAAACGAGTGGCTTCAATCCAAAGAAACGGCAATATCTGGAGCATTTGTGCTTGGTAGGAAACACTGTGAATAGTGAACCAACATTGCCACCACCGAACATGGTCTCCTTCGATATATCACTGATGTTCAACAAATGAGCAGATAGCATTACAAACTGCAAAAAGAAGGACTTACGGCGCTGTCATGATCTGCGGGTCGCTCAACAGCGACTCAGACCCTAAATATTCAGAGCAAATAAGTGATTTCTAAAAAAAAGACGGTGGGTTGAATTCACGCACCCTGGTAGTCAGAAATGAAGACCAATCCACCCGATTTCTCGTACTGCACATGTTGTGTGAAACACAAGAACTCAGCAACATAAAACAAGGGGTGAGTCGGAGCCAAATGCGGAATGGGAGCGCGGTTGTGAACAAATTTGACAAATGGGCTTTCAACAAGCTCCTCAATCACGAGAGTTCAGCGGTGCGAGGATGCAGTTTGAACATTCTTCCCAACAGTGGACTCGTGAACCAAGGCAATGCCCCCCTCCACAAAGTGAATGTTTGGAATAACAAGGCTTGGTGGCGGAGGCCCTGTCTTTGCTAGTTTATGATCAATGAATGAGAGGGAAAGATCGAAGAGAGAGATAGCCCAAAGGAGTAGATTGCATTCCCCGATGGTGTGCCAATACTTGGCTGAGACATCGAATCGCCTCGCGCTGCCCCATTCATCTCTGCCTTGAGTCATGCGCTTGACAGCAACACGTTGGTTGGTGCAACTACCAAGTCCATTCGGAGCAAGGGGGGTGAGGGTCAGGAAGCCCCGATGTGCATCTTTGAAAGATCCAGTGCCAAGGGAAGCGGATAATGCAACCATCAAGGTGCCATCCTCGCACATTGCTGGGTCAAATTCAAATCTGACTGGATGGGAGACGTCAAACAGCTCGCTCATTGGGCGTGGAACGACACGCAAAAATTGGATGCGATCAGAGGTAGGTAGATCTAGGGAAACGATTTTATTGGTAAGTGCGATTGAACAAGATTCAAATGTGCGCTCACCCAAAGGCCCTGCCCTTAACGCTTCTCCTCCGACGCTCAAGGCTTTCCGAAGCCTTGCTTGGTCAGCTTGATCAGGAGAGCGATACGGCCGTTTCATTCCCGCATGGTAAGTCTCTGGTGTGCGGGGACGTTCACTCAGACGGTGCAGAGAGGAATTACCCCAATCAACAGAGCCCAGAGCCCTGACTTTTGATGGAGATCTAGATGCATCACTTGTGGCCACAGATTGCGATCTTTGAGACTTGGAGACTGTGATCAAAAACGACTTTCCAGAGACAGCACGAGATCTCTCCGAAGCTGAAGTTTGGGACTAGGTTGAAACATTTTGTTGGGGAAAATGGGTCGAGGGGTCGATTAGATAATTGTAGTGTAGGTTTGCAATAGCAATGAGGAATAAACTTGGATTGCTTTAGGGCAAACTGATGCCCTTTAGACTACATACCGGCTTAGTTATATACTAGTAATGTAAGTAATCTAGAATATTCTACTATTGACCGGTATATGACTAAATACAATTATCTAATGATCTGGAGCATTCTGGGACAGCTGAGCTGCATCCCAGGAATTCTATTTAATTTCAACACATTTCAGTATAACGAGAGGCGACTGGACTAGATAACATACACGAGTCCGCATCTTTGAGCCGGTTGCAGCAGACTCAGTTGCAGTACTAGTAACCGTCTTGGTGGCTGTCTTGGTGGCCGTCTTAGCATGAGCACGAGATTGGACTCGGGGGAGAGAAGGAAGAGAGTTGTCCTCATCTCCGCCATCCTTCATCTAAGTATACATATAAAAAGGAATTTAATATTAAATGAATGGATTACACGCACCAGCACTTCAGAATCCACAGGCTCGTCTTCATCAGATTTGACTCGATCACCAATGACCTGGAATGGGTAGTGAGAAAAATGTGAGAGCGGCATGCATTTGAGTAGAGGACAGACCGAAGGCTCCAAGCTATGCATCTGCTCTCGGTATTGTTTCCAAGCCAGTCCTGAGACCACAAGAGCGACAGGAACTGGGGCTTTAGGGGAATTCCACAAAGGTTTTGACTGGTTCTTTGCCACTTTGTAGTATAACCCATAATAGATTGGAACTGCACAATCAGGAACAGCTCGGATATCCTGCCAACTACGAACGTCTCACACAGTGACGTTGTTTGGTGAGAAACTGTAGTCTGTGGCTCTGCACAACCAATCAAACATCAACTCAAAGACACGGTTGAAGATGGTTTCAGCAGATGCAGCTCCCGGGATAGTTGTTCCCTCGCTGATTGTCTATTAATCATATCAGCAAGAGAATTCATCTGAAATTCAATGAACATATCCCATACGGTTCTCCCTTTGGTTTTTTCTCAGCCTCGTAGCGAATACCAACAATGAGATTAAGTATCTTGTCTGTCCGAGAGACATATGCGGACTTGGACCAGAAGCCCTTTGCCTCCTGATATCTGGAATGATTTTGGGAATATCCCTTGTCTGACCAGTTGTTGCTTGCACCAGACAAACTTCCAGATGAAGGAGCGGCCAAGTCCCATGCACTAGGAACTGAGACACAAGGACGTGCTGAGACTCCGTGAATGCCAATACAACAATATACCCTTATAATAGTGCTTACCCATAATAGCAGCTGGCGGGGACATAGATCCCCGAGGCATAGCAGAAACATGCTTTTGCGCTTGGTTTGGATCTAAACAGTGGACGTTAGCAGTGTAATGGATTAGAATAGAAGTATATTCTTACCTCCAATACAACCAGCTGCATTCATCTGACGGATTTCATGGGAATTGATGCTTGCGCCGGATCTTGCCGCATATGCCGCTGTTTTAATGCGTCAATGAGCAAATATCAAAGAAAATCTGATAATTGAAGACAATGTATGCACTGGCCTCTATGCCCTTGTAGTGGGAATAACAAGAGGAGCAGACGATCCGAAAGTGACCAGGGTTGCTCTTGCTCTCAGCATTGTATCCCCGTTGGCCTCGACGAATGGTTCTGTTACCCTTACAAATTTCCCGATTCTTGTACCTTGTGTCTTGAAGAGCAACCCGATTGTTGGTGAAGTCAACTTTGAGAGGAGTGGATGCTTGAGACATTTGGAATAGGTGGGGCACGACCCAGAATGGACGCACAGGGAAGGTTTATAAGTACAGTTGAAAGATCTAAATTTAAAACATGCAAAGCTCATGGTCTATTAACAGCGAACCTTGGACGCCTTCAGATACCGACATGAGACGCATGGTCTCTCCTTCACAAATATTTTTATGAGCTGATAAGTTGGCAAGAAAAAATGTGGCATGAGGGTCCACGTTCCTGTAGACACGTGCCTCACTCTCAAAAAAATGCAAGTTACATGCTGCCCGTTTCATCACCACATTGTGATGTTGATATGCCTAGACCATGAAAATTCTTACAAATTGACCTCATTGACCTGGAATGAGGCGGTTTACTGTTGAATAAGGTTAATTGGTAGCGGTGAAGTTCATTTACCAATAGACACGAGTAGAACTGCTGACCGCGGAGGCAAACAGAGGAGATAAGTGAAGCCCATAAGCTCATTTACCATCAGACATGAGTAGAACTGCTGGCCGTGGAGGCAAAATGAGGCGATTGTTATTCATTGCGTCATTATTTTTTCGCTCTCATAAATAGAACATACAAACTTGCCTCTCAGTATCTCGAATCCTCGAGCGCTCTCCCTGTTCCCTCTTTTCCATTTACAGTCCTCACAGCCCTTGCTCGTCAAACCCGGCACATTCACAATGGGGAATCAGCATAAACCAACTCGTATGTGCCTTTCCTTGTCTATCAAAATGCCTCTAACATGGGCGTTGCAGCTTCCAAAACACCTGAGCTTCAGAGCGCAATCGAATATTACTGGAAGATGAAGCGGAATGACAAATTCATTCTCGAGCAGCTCAAGAAACATCACATTGATTTATCTCGCTACGGTCTTGAGTGAGTCCGCAGCATTCTTACTGCTCAGTTTCACTTGATTTCTTTACTTACAACACAAATAGAATAAAGGCTTTCCGCAAAATTCGAGAACACTTTGGTTTCTTTCGTGTCCGAAAACAGGGCCACACCGTGGAGACAATTGGTGACGCCGTAGCTCGGATTCGCGTCATCTATCCAAAAGCTGGTGGCCGAGACATGGTCAACCTGTTGTTCAATGAAGAGAATATGATGGTTTCAAGGTACGTCATGTGTTGGCAAATTATTTCACTGAGACTAACTATGTTTGACAGCGGGATAGTAATGGAATTCTTTCATCGTTTTGAACCTGATCTGGTACGAGAACGTTGCCATGGGCATTTCAAACGAAAGCAGTTTTGGGCTGCTGGAGTGAACAATTTGTGGGCCGTGGATCAGCACGATAAGTGGAAATATAAATTCGGTCTCGCATTGCACACTGGGATTGATCCTTTCATCGGGTATATCCATTGGATGAAGATTTGGTGGAATAATAGTAACCCGTGTCTCATTCTAAGCTACTATCTAGACGCAATTCAAGAACTACAATGTGTGTAGCCCATCTCCTGTCCTAATCACCTAGATTGCTAATATTTCGAGTTTAGTCATTCCATTGGTCAGTCAGAGCGACCCAGGATCCGAGACTGTCAGAATTGCAAACGGGCATACCACATTGCGACACCTGCACGACCCCAATCTTGCTGGTACCTCGCAGCACCGCTACATGCGCAAGAAGAAAAATGTTATGCCGGAAATCACTTGGAGCATGATGCGCCGTCGATTTACACCTGGTTTCGAGAATATTCTCGATGAAGGAGTGAATAATGGCTGGTACGATACTGGCAACCTTCTGCAGGCGTAAGTTTAATCTTATTGCTCGACTCTCTGATCTAACTATATTGTTAGGCTTGTATTTCGGTGGGTGTTTATCCGCTGGTTACAAGCAGAGTTAGAAGGGTACCAAAATCGTGTCAACATGACTGCGAAACGCCAGGATCGTAACAAGATCCTGCCACACGGCGTCCCACAGCACATGCTGGAGTATCCCGAGGAATATGCAGTGCTTGACTTCAAGGTATGTTTCTGACATTTGCACTACGAGTTTCGCGACTTATAAGATCTCAGATCAAAGTCCAGCAACAGCATATTGACGCAGTGCGGCAAGAATATGCGTCACCTGATCATGACATTTTCAACCTTGTTCCGCCCGACTTTGACGCGCTGATTAGTGGATTTTATCAAGAGATTGGGAAGCCAGCTGTCAATCGTGAGACGTGCTGGGAAATCTATCATCAGCTGCTTGATCGCTTTGAACACTTGGAAGAGATTCACAACATGGAAAGCAATGTTGATGAGTTGTGGGGTTTTGCGCTGATCCAAGCGGAGGACCAGTATCTCAACGAGATTCAGCCCATCCTGAACTTGCGTCCACTTTGGGGCGATGAGGATATTGTCGGATTCTATGTGGGAGGTGTTAACGGTGGCGAAGGGCTTGGTACGTCATCATCATTTGCAATTTAATATATCTGAACGTGATAACAGATGATGGGCATCAAGCTCATTTGCAGCAGCTTGTCAATGATGTAGAACCCAATGTTCCGGGGGCGGCTGGCAACAATGACAATGACAATGAGGTTGTCCAAGCTTGGTTCTCAGATGAAGAAGGACCTGAGGATCTGGCAGCAGCGGATGAGTGGTAAAATACTAGCTGTGATATTCTCTGGATATTGCCGTTTCTTTGGATTGAAGCCACTCGTTTAAATGTTGATGGATCCTGGCTCTCAATCGCGCATTTTCATCCATTTACATGTAGTTTCATTTGTAGTGACGAGCCCCGCAATCAATTGATCTGATGTCCCATCAGTATGACGTAGCAAGCTGCTTGGTCTGACAAAGCAGCCACAATTGATCTGATATCCCATCGCTGATCCCGGATCACAAGATTCTACATACATACTGTTTTTTGTTGTGTCCTTACTGAACCCCGTCATCTACAGTTATGTTGTAATCTCATACTCGTTGAATTTATGCCTCAACAAGTCATTTTATGGATGCAATAAGATAGTATTAGGATGTTGAAAACATGCGTAAAGAAGAGTACGTAGTGAGTTCATGGGGTCCTGGCCACGTGCATCGCCTATCAATGTCAAATGTCTCGGTTGTGAGCAGGGCCTTCCAGGCCTCCATACACCGCGAGTGTAACTTGGAATTAATTGAATGGTGCAATTATTAAACCTGCTGGAACCTCACGCAATCCATCTGCTTCCCCTTTCATTTTGAGTTGTCCAAGCCCCGAATTTCTTGAAAAAACTACATAGGTCAAGAATCTTGGGGGGAAAATATCAAGCTCACTGGAGTCCACTGTTATCGATCAAAAACTAAGGCTTCCCGATGGGCGCAGAATGAGCAACTGTTCCAGAGGCTCACGTTTGATTGAAAACATTCCGGTCAGACTGGTGAGTTGGATTTGGGCTCTGGTGTAGATATATACGGGGAGTATGTCGTCAACATGTATAAATGTTCTCGTAAAGTACAACAGTTTGAGTTTGGGATCATGAATGTCCAGTTCAAGTGTCATGCCACCAATGGCGATCGTTAGCCTGCTCTTCTATGGGTTTCAAATGTACAGCTCGTCCTTGACGCTTGCCCAGAATGCGCAACGATCCAGCAACCCCGAATCGACCGCTTCCATCGCCACACCACCGGGCTGGAGGAGGATTCGGGTGCCAGGAGGCGTCGCCGGAACATTAAAAGTCTAGCACGCTCGCATTAAGCGCTAGAATGAATTGACTGATCACCGGCAGCACTTACAGACCAAACGGGCGCTCCTGCAGCGGCTGGCGTCCCGGTGGTGGCGAACGACGTCCAGTACTGCCGCATGTTGGACACGAGGGCCGCATCGGCCGCATTGACCGTCGGCGGGGTCAGGAAGAACGAGTCAAGCTCGTCGCCGTGATTAGACCCTCTGAGGGGGTTATTGTAACTGCCGCGGAATCAAAACGAGGCCCAACTCCGGGAAGAATGAAGAATAAGTACCGGTATCCATAAGCAGGGAGCCCCTGCGCCACGGCGGACCGCGCGCCCAGCAGCGACGTGCAGATGTACCGCAGCTCGCCGTACATCTGCTGCCCCTGCAGACTGAAGCTCCCTGCAAAGGCCGAGAGGGGGTAGTACTGCGCAACGGCGGCGGAGAACGTGTCCTGCGTGAGCGTCGGGTACTGGCCCACGAGGAAGTTGTACACCGTGTCCTCGTCCGCGTCCGGGCTCGACGTGTTGGCGCTCGGATCGGTGATGGTGGCGGACCAGCGCGCGCCCTCGTTCGTGTTTGAGCTGTGGAAGTAGATCGGCGAGTCACGTCAGAGCCTAGATTAGATTGGTATGGGATCGCTGACGGACCCGAATATGGCGGGCACCCGCATGAAGCTCCCGCTCGACAACGCGTCGTAGGTCCGTTGGGTGAGATACACGCCATCGAGAATCGGCCCGAGCGGGAATAGCGCATCCGGCAGAGCGTCCAGAGTCGCCGCGCCTGCTGAAGCGATCGTCGCGGTCGATGCACTCCGCAGGCAATCCATAATCGAGGCACTGTCGTCCCCTTCATCGTCGCATCCTCTGCAGAACGGTGAGTGATAAAGCCTGCCTACAGACTCAGACCCACGCGAGTGAATTGAAGGTGTCGAATAAGGCCGTGACGTGGGGATCGTCGTAGGAGGGAAGATAGAGCGTGGGTGGACTGTCGCCGATCGCCTGACTGAACAGCCCTTGGTTACCATTTCCTCCCTGGGCTATCATCTGTGCGGGATCAGCCCTGGGGTTATTCGGGAGGACGGCACTGACATGATACACGAGCGATCCAGCTCCGGCGCTCTATTTTCGTGTCTCGATCAGCTGTTATAAAAGGAAGCGAGAAGGGGTTCTGATACCTGGCCCCAGAGCGTGACGCGCGTAGGATCTCCCCCGAATAGGCTGATATAGCGCTGCACCCATTTCAGCGCCGCTTGCTGCGCACATCATCAAATCACACGATTGGCACCGGTCCCAGGCACACAAACGGAACCACGCACCTGATCGAGCAGCCCAACATTGATCACGCCCTCGTCGTGGACGGGTGTCCCCGCTGAGTCGGTCAGGTGCCGCAAGGTCAGCCATATTTAGCGCAAGGGGAGACTGGAGCGCAGCCCACCGAGGAACCCGAATTGCCCCAGGCGGTAGTTGAACGTCACGAGGATCAGCGGCTGCGTAGACGCCGGCAGCAGGTCCTCCGGCGGGAACTTGCTCGACCTGCCCGACTCGAATCCACCGCCATAAATGAACACGAGCACGGGCAGCTTGCTCGTCGGGGTCGTACCGCTCGTGGGAATGTACACGTTCGCGAATAGGCAGTCCTCGCTCGTCGTCGCGCCTGCGTTGCGCTGCGACGCGCCGATGCACGCCGAGCCGTACTGGAAAGTATGAGTGTCCATTGACAGGCTATCCGGGAGTGTGGACTCACTGCTGTGGCGCTCACTCGCCCGAGCGACGTCGACGGGGGCGAGACGGGGGCGCGCCAGCGCAAGTCTCCCGTAGGTGCGTCCGCGAAGCGCATGCCAAGGAAGTACGTCAGTCCGGTCGTCTTGTTCGCGCGGCCGGTGAAGGTCGCATCTGCCGGAGTGGGTGAGTCCAGTGGAGCTGGGAGATGCGTTCCCGTGCGGTGCTCACAATCCAGGGCCACGCTCGTCAGTGGACTTTGGGCCGCGGGGACGGCGCACGCTCCACCGGCCAGGAGAGTGAGCAGGAAAAAGGAGGATATCAGCATTTGGCAGACAGTGAGTTCGTGCTAGAAATTACTGGTGGCGAGGAGTGTGTGTCTCATCGTTGAACTGCGCCGTAGACATTTTATACCATTTCCATCCGCCAAGAAGCCCACGGAGAGAGCGAGAGCGAGAGAGACTCTGACGGCAGACAATAGATTGTGTTACGTTCATTCCGGAGAGAGTGGGGCTCTTTTAGTTGTAACCGGAATAAAAGCCCTAATCGGATCCTCGAACCCGTTTTACAAGTCCCGAAACGGGCTGCAAGCGCACAAGCAGAGCCCAGCATCAGAACCCCGTGGGTACCCGAGCCCATTATCTCCCGCGAAACTCTACTTGGAGTGCCGGTCCTGTGGGATCCTTGGCGTGAAACCATCTCCCTGCAGAATATGACACAGCCACGGAGGGCCGGAGCAAGGCCATTGGGTGGGATGGGTACCCTATCTGCGAATAGATAACTGCGACGGGGCTTGCGTTTGGGCCAGAGAACCTGAATGTCGCGAGGCGTTTGATTAATAGAGGCTACAAGGTCCGGTGACCTGTTATGTAAAAGCCTACGAGACGGGTGGATCTAGGACAGATGGCCGGCCGAGTATCTCAGAAAGGTCTTAGGTGTGAATGAACCGGCAGTGGGCAGTAAACCAACATGCCGAATGGGAGCCGAGTGAAACACGTGCGTTTTGTGTTTCGATGACGCTCGATTTTCCATTATTGGGATGCATATGTAGAACTATCAAAGCGCTAGTCGGCCCGTGGACGTCAGCCTGTCTTCGACCTGTCTTTGATCTGTCTCGCTGAGAATGTCATTCATTAGCTCACTGAGATGACGAGTCCTAGCATGCATCCGAGTATATTCCGCTCTCAAAGCAATAAAAAGAACACCGATCACTCCTCGCCCAGTACGCCTGTGATTAACCAAGAAAAAATTCCGATTCAACTGGAGCCTTCAAGATAGCTCGGCTGGGTTATACACCCTGCAAAAGAAATCACGTCAACTCAACCGGGGCAAATCGGGCAGCAACAGAAGGAAACGCACAGAACGCTCATGAAAGGGTTATTCCTAAACTGGCCATCGATATTATCGACCCCAGAGCAATAGCCTGCCAGCGCCTTCACCGTGTGGCCCAGATCCGCGGCGCAAATCCCATACGCGCCCGCGACGTCGTTGAAGAACGCAAGCGCACACCCCTTGTAGCTCCACGCGAGGATCGAGCCCCGCGGGATGCTGTAGAATCCGTTCACGAGCGGCGGGGCGCCGGCGTCGAGGCCAGGGCTGGCTGGGGCGCCCGCGATGAGGCCCGCGAGCGCGGTGCAGTCGGCGGGGACGGGCACCGGCGTCGAGGCGTTCACGGGCGTCGACCCGCTGCAGCCGAGGATCAGCACTGGGTGTGAGATCAGAGTTGTGCGATGCATTTTACGAAGATGCTGGGGACGCACGCTCGTTTCCGGCCTGGCCTGGGGCGCTACAGTAGCACGGGAACGAGCCGTTCGAGCACGGGCAGGATGTGCAGGTCTGCCTCTTCTCCAGAGTCAACGGCTCTGCCTCCGGGACGCGGGCTGCGAGCGCCGCTGGGCAGGAGGTAATGCTGAAGTGAGCCTCCCCGCCGATCGTGGCATTGGCGATAATTTGCCGACCCGGTCCGCACGCTGCGAGCCGCTCGGACATGCCTGGGCTCGACTCAATTCCTGGCCGAAGAAGAGATTGCGGGGATGCATCAACAGCGTACTTTTACCGGCCAACACACTCTGAGCGCCGAGAGAGAGAACCATGACAACGAGCTTGAGAGATTTCCCGACCGTCATCGAGAACGAAACTGCGCGGAGGATTCTGAGCGAGGAAGAACTCAGCCAACGTAACAGACCTTATGTACTGCAGGCCCAACTGATCGCGGCCGAAAAGCCGGTGCGAGGAGTGCGTATCAACCCACATCTACGTACAGCAGATGGACGTTTTCCGAGTACAGCAGCGACGCCACTCTAGACCTCCTGATCCTGAAAGCCTTACGTCTCAGCTGGTGAATCTGCCTGCCGCACAAGAAGTGCAAAGCATCATATCATCTTCATCCGTCCAGTCGCTTTCTGCGGGGTTCATTGATATGTGCATCTGTGAACAGTCTGCTAGGACGTGGAGACGGCTGTGATACACCGGGCGTGATGGGGATGGCGCTACAAACGTGCGAATCAGATCGTATGGCATCAGTCGCAGTTACAAGTCCCGACAGACAAGCACGAACCGATGGAAGAACAAATGAGGCAGGCATGGTTTTCGAGATAGCATACAGCATAGAAGAACATACGGCATATCGAGTCATAGAATCAAAAGAACAGCTGGCACGATACACATACGCCAGTCACAACGCCGGGCAATACCCACGCGAGATTGCACACGCGAGACCTCAGGCTTCAGGCTCCGGATCGATCTCCGGCCTCTGCCCAGCCGAACTCGCACTCGAGAACCGCCGACTGAGCCGTCTGCGGAGCCACGAGAGGGCCCCGCGCTTCTGCCCGACCATACGCAGACTGCTCGTCGGCGGAGTCGGTGGGAAATCGATCCCCGGAACGGACGGGCGCGGCGGCGACATCGGCTCGAACGCGGAATAGTAGTGGTAGTGGTGGTGGGGGTGGAAGTAGGAGTCGGCCCTCGGGGCGTTGGGTGACTGCCGCACAGAGGGCGACGCGAACGGGATAGGCAGGGCCAGCTCGCTGGGAACCCTCGAGTAGGGACTCGTCTGTGTGAAATTGATCAGCAAGGCAGCGAGAACCCCGGTTCAGAGAGATGAGCACCTCCGCATTCTGGCTAGAGATAAGTGGAGAAACATCCCTCTCCCCAAGATTAGCGATATGCCAAGGTCGACTGGACGAGCTGTGAGTCTCTGCCGGGGAGCGAAGAAGGTCGAACTGGGATAGTCGTGTCGAGACATTCGACGGTGCGCGTTGGCGTGCATGTCGTGCGGATGCGCTCGACAGAGCTGATCTTTCGTCACGGAAAGATTCCGGATGGTGCATTGGCAGGGGAGAAAGCTCCTGAGATCCAGCTGTCACTGCGTAGCTGAGTGGTGGGGAGTCCCGGTATTCCGAGTGTGACAGAGACGAATCTGTCGGCGAAGAAGGGTAGATGTGGAGGGGTAGTGTCGGTGCGTAAGGGCTGGTGGTGGGACTCGTCTCGTGTGTGCTGGAACTTCGCGGCACTCTCGCTCTAGCGGACCTATTCTTGTCAGTCATGGCACAATTGGATGTCATGAGGAAACAGTGACCTTTCAGCGAGGTCTGGCAGCGTCGGCGCGTAGGGGCTGTTGTCGGCACTCGGTGGAACTGAAGGAGGGGAAGTTGCTCTGATGGATCTGCAAGATGAGGTGGTCAGCAAACGTGCCGACAGACTGAAGATGGATTCAGATAGACCTATGGCGCACAACGGAAGATTCATGGGCGTCACCGGCTATCCGAGTCGGGGCCCGGGACGACCTGGACGTTCTCGGCCGCGACCTACTCTCGGCCGTCCCAGCCTGGTCTCTCCCAGCAGCAGCAAGAACGGCCCTTTCCGCAACTACCCGCCGCACCTCCGTCTCCATCCTGCCCTCAGTCAGCCCCATCTCATACCCAAACCTCCTCCCCTGCTCCCGTGCATCGCTCACCGCCCTCTCCTCCTCCATCCGCCGTACGGCCCCCCTCGCGTTCGCCGCGCCCTCCTCCGCCGCCCTCCGCGCCGCCTCCGTGCGCCCCAGCTCCGCCTCCGTGCGCGCGAGCTCGGCCCGCGCCGCGCGTAGTTGCACCGCACTCATGCCGAGGTCCGTCTGTGTCTGCGCGAGTGCGCGGTGGAGTGCGTCGTGCGCGTCGAGCACCGTGCGCAGCGTCGCCAGCGCGGACTCGGCCGTCGACGGCGGGGACGGAGACGGGGTGCACCCCCTGCTGGAGGGGTGGACGAAGAGCAGGTGCGCGGCGATGCTGTCGATGAGCGAGTCACGGGAGTGCCGGCGCGGTGCGGGGTTGCGTTTGCGGGATCTCGTCGTCGGCTGCTGATCGGTGGATTTAGACTTCGATTTCGATTTCGGCCTGGATTTCGGGTTCGGGCGGAGTGCGCTTGGAGGTGGAGCGCTGGCTTCAGAGTATCCAGGCAGGGCGCGGAGCGGGTCTGGGAGCGACGATGCCAATTGTGGGTGCGGCGATTGTCTGTGAATGCGATGAGTGGAAAAAGAAAGCTACGGCAACGCATACGGACTCTTGCGTCGATGGAGCAGACATCGAGCTGCAGCTGAAACGGCGACGGTGCGAGGTGTAGAGTGAGAGGTGTGAAGGAGGTGGGTGCATGGCCTCAAGCACACATCATCTTCCAGCCCACACAGCGCATGGATCCAAGCCTGTTCCCTTGAATCCGCGCCTCAGTTCGGATCCAGTCCGTGTTGGGAAAGACGGAATCCGAGGTCGTCACAGAACGCGCACCCAGCGAGGCTCGCAGTGATACACGTGTGCTCGGCGTGGCGAGAACAAAGGTAGGGACCGATTGGGGCGAGATAAGAGTATGGGAGGCTGGGCTCAGAGTGAGCGAGTGGGAGAATCGATGGGATCCTGGGGGGCATTACATCTGTGGTGAGAGACGGAACTCGTCCTTCCTGCCTTCTGGCCTGAGATCGACCGTCAGTCACAGCCGTATTCTCGCCCATTCTTTCCACACGTGAAGTCAAAATGGCCCATAGAGTCGGCAGCGGAACATTCGGATCTAGCGGGTATAAATGGTATACTTTCAGTAGGAGGGCGGCATGCTTGAACGAAGAAAAACCGATTTCAAGACGTGCAGGGTGACGGCGGTGATAGCCGCCCATGCTTTTGATGGTAGGCACCATTAGCGAAATCAAAGCATAACAGCATGTATTAAGAGAAATTCTCCCTCAGCCCACAATGTGGGTATTTCACAGTCCGATACAGAAAGGACGTATATGAAGGATTCCATTTCTTGCTCACGGGGGCATCATTTGTGAGAGGCTAACAACGGGATGAAATTCACAGAAGCCAGTTTCTCGAGTCTCCATTCTGGCCATTCCAGAACAAGCATATGTTTCTCTCATTTGTCAGTTGTGAGAATTATGCGGGAATGGATCGTGATGAAATCCACATATCAGCCCATTTTTAAACTGAACCCTGTTGGCGATGCTTCACATCCTTACAGACAAAAGGCGCTTTGAGGCCACCCCCGTTCGCTGTCAGAATGAAAGGAATCAATTTCTGAAACACTTTCAGATGAGGCCTCATGCGTCTGTTGAACCCAATGAAAGTGAGGACGACGCAACTGGTCCCAGCACATCATTCTACCGCAAACGCAATCAGGATCAGTTGAAAGCATCCGAATCACTGGTTCGGGGATGCTGATCGCCATCAACATCACTCCCTTGATCCTGATCGGCTTGCGTGATCATCCACCTCCTTGCTGACATTTTCCCGTCTGCTGCGTAAAAGTCCGGCTCTCCTCCTCTCTGGTACCCTGCTGCTCATCTTACCGGGAATCCTCAATCATGTCCGACGCCATACCCTCCACCAGCCAAACACCGTCCAACCCTCACCTAGGCAATCTCACTCCCGAGCAGGCCTTGAAGTATACCGAATTCAAAAGTCTGTGTGAAAAGGAGGGCGTCTACGAGCCAGGCAAGACGAGGCCGAGTTTGACTGAAGGAACTCTCATGTGTGTCTCGTTCCGTCGTCACTGTGAGCTGCGTTGAAAGCTCATTGGAGCTGTTCTACAGTCGGTACCTGCGTGCGAGGAAGTACGATCCCGCAGAGGCGCTGCACCAGCTGAAAGACACTGAGGCGTGGAGGAAGGCCAACAAGCTCGATGAGCTGTACGACTCGTTCGACGTCAACGCGTACGAGGATGGTCGGAAAGTCGTGCGTCCCTTCTCACCCCGCGTGTGCATACCCAATCAAACGCTTATTCTCCCGGCACGCAGTACCACCAATGGACGGGCCGGCGAGACCTCACTGGGCGCCCGCTGTACGTGTACGAGATCTCCACGATCAAGGACAACATGGCGGCGTTCGAGCGGTCGTCCAAAATTGCTGCGGTGCCGGCGACGGACGGGTCGGCCCCGATCCCGGGCAAGCTGCGCGTGCTCTTCGCGCTGTACGAGAACATGTCCGAGTACGTCCTCCCGCTCGCCAACGCGGTCCCGACGCGCCCGAACCGGGACGAGCCGGTGTTCACGACGACGCACATCGTCGACCTGAGCAACATGAGCCTGATGCAGTACTGGAACCTGAAGAGCCACATGCAGGCCGCGAGCACGCTCGCGTCGGCGCACTACCCCGAGACGCTCGAGCGTATGTTCGTGAGTCTGCAGTCTCTCATACACCGTCGCTCGCGCACGCTCCCAATCTCATCTTTCCCTTGCAGATGGTGGGGACACCCTCGTTCTTCCCGACTGTCTGGGGATGGATCAAGAGGTGGTTCGACCCGGTCACGACGTCGAAAATCTTCATCCTCTCCGCTGACGAGGTGAAGCCCACGCTGCTCCAGCACATCCGTTCGGAAGATATCCCCAAGAAGTACGGCGGGACCCTAGACTGGGCGTTCGGCGACTCGCCGAAGGTGGACGAGGAGATCGTCAAAACGGCCAAGGGCCTGAGCGCCGAGAATCCGCTGCGTGGGCCCGTGCGCTGGGTCAAGCAGGCGGATGGGACGGCCAAGGTTGTTGCCCGCGGTGTAGCTGATGGAAAGGAGAGGAATGAAGTCGTCGCGGAGTGTTCTCACACGTAACCCAGATATCACTGCTTTAGAACTAGACCCGCTAGACGGAGCACAGAGTTATCTCATCTACTTACCACTTTACCTATTGAAGCAATTGCTCCAGGTCCCACCCAATACGTACTCGTCTGTCCAGCGTAACATTCCAGAGCACACAGTGAACAAGGGTATCATTGGATCGACAGTTCCACGGTCAACGGATCGCATGTCCGAGCACGCTGATAGATACGTATAGTATAGGGTGGCAGCAACTGTAATGACAGCGGATCTGATACACGCTGGGCACTGTACCTCACATCCCGAGGCGGAACAATTAGAGTCCAGGTGCCTGGACGACGAGACCCAGCAGACCCAGCATCGACTCCGAAAAGTCCTTCAAGTTCTGTGCTCCAGTCGGGGTAGCAGCCGGCGCAGAGGCCGACGACTTGATCGAGGCAGAGGCAGAGGAGTGGACGGCACTGGAGCTGCTGCTGGGTTTGGCGCTGCTGCTGCTTTTGCTGCTGCTGCTGCTGCTGCTGCTACTGCTGGTTGTGCTGGTTGTGCTGGGTGTGGGGGTGCTCGAGCTGCTCGAGCTCGACGTGGTCGTGGTGCTCGACGTGGTGCTGTGGGTCGTCGTGGTGGGCGGGGTCCAAGTCGAAGTTGGCGTGGTCGACGTTGTGGGCGGCGGCGTCCATTGCGGGGTCGACGTCGTCTTGTGCGTCGTCGTCGTCGGGGCCGGCGGCGCGGCTGGACCCGTGCCCGGGACCCAGTCCGCTGCATGTGTTTGAGTACAGATTGAAATGGGCAGCAGGCATGGATGGAGGTCGACGCACCGTAGAACACACCGACATTATCATCGTTTTGCTGGCCGCCCACAAAGTGTCCGAACAGTCCGAGCGTAAGATCAAGCGCCTCGGAAGGGCAGCCCATACACTGCAAGGCCGTCCTCGTCAGATCACGCAACACATCGGCCATCGGAAGCGGCGCACCTCGTCAACGATGGTGGCGACGGCGGACATGCCCTGGTAAGTAATATAGATCTGTTCGCCGCAGTGCGCGCCGTTGTCCCAGTTCTGGGCAGAGAGGGCAACGACATAGTCGGAGTTGGAGTGGAACCCTCCACATGCGACTCTGCATTCCTCGTCAGTCACGCGCTCCACTCCCACCAATCAGGAGAACAAAAAGCGCCAAAATCGACTTACTCGCCGGTGGAGACATCGTAGTTGGTGATACGCACACCGGAGCCGCCGTCTCGTTTCAGAGCCGGGGCATGGGTATCACCGGCGTGCTTGCGGGTCAGTTGGCGCGAATGGGCATTCGGGAGGTCAGGGTGCGCGGCGACGAGGGCCACCGACGCGGAAGCAAGAAGGGCGTAGAACAGCATGCGAACACGGGAGAAAGAGGGGGAGGGGAAAGAGAATGTGGTAGCGAGAGTCGTGCTGGTGCTTCTGCGGACAACGACAACGAGGTAGAGGCAAGACGGGAGAGAGGAAACGACAGCGTGGGAACGTTGCCATGTTGATCATCAATCGAGTCTGATGGTTTGGTTTTTGGTTGGCCCCAAGCCTCCGGTCGAAACGAGTAGAAGAGTGCGGGGGAATGTGAGAACCAGTTGGTTCAGACTGATATCAGACGCGAGCCCTGAAATCCCCTGTTTTCTGACCTCGGAAGGACAGCCCTCACGGTTAGAAGTAGCTTCGCTCGGCGTTGACATTGTGCATGTTCCGAAGCCTTCTTCCTTGCTTGGACGCGTCGAAAAGAACTCAAGAGACCGTCGCATTTGATTCCTTCAAATTTCAACGCAAGCACAGCGAAAGCCCTCGACTTGTGTCTCATTACTACCACGGCAATACGAGGGGGGGAGCCAGCAGACCTTGAGATCCCGACTAAACATAAGGACTCGGGCTACGAACACACTGCCTCCCACGACCAGCTCATATACGCTAATTATAAGGAGGATAAACGACATCTCCGAGAGAAGATCTCAAAGCAGAGCTTTCCCGCATCTCATCGAAATTCAATGCGGCTTCACTTAGCCAGGGCCGGAGGCCAACTGGTCACTGCACAGTGGTCGACTTCATAACGCATTATTGGTATCTTCGCAGGATTCCTTCTCTTGTGCAGCTTCATACTCCCAAATCGATATCCCCCCATGCGACCAAGCCCGCACTCCTGAGCGCTGTCAACCCGTGGCATGGATCCATGCAATGCAGCTGCGCAGGCCTTGTCTTGGCTCGGAGGGATAGGACCGGTGCGACGCCGTGTGCTTGGATATTTTCCATCTGAGGGGCCGCTGGGGTGGGCAGTACTCGAGAACGACCGAGATCTGCGCCGCCGTCATGTGGTCCGGTCCGGTAATTGCCTTTATCGGGAGCCTCCGACCGTGGGTGATTGGCGTCGGAGAGCCACAGAGTTGAGAATTTCGCTGATTTTACAGACCTGGCATCAATAAAGTAGACAGCGTTCGCTACTGGGACATACCCTTGAGGGCTTCGATCGCGTAGAATATCATTGTGCAAGGTAGATCGAGAGAAAGCACAGCACGAGCATTTATATACATTTGATCAGCGTCCACGGAGAACACGTCCAAGTATGGATGACTCTGAGACAGAACAACAGGACTGTGACTCGGGAGAACCTGGGAGGTCTAGCTCCTGCGATGAACTACGTACGGGAACTGAGCATTCCATAAGGTCCGACTCACCATATCCCTCTATGTTCTGGGGAGGAACAGTGTGTTTGAAAGCAGCCGAATCCGAACATTGCCGGAAGTGATTGATATTTTTGGCACGATACTTGCGAGTCAAAAGTGCGACGACAAACTGGTGATAATCCGGAGCGAGGGAAGAGGCAAGAGGGCAGAAAAAGCATATTGGATATTGTTCTTAGCCGGTCAAGTCGTTCAGGCCGGCGACCTTTACATGAAGCAGAAGTCGAACTTGGGAGCTTTCAAGGATGTGGAGTGACTGGCATTCTCTGACATAGACAAACTTTCGGGATTGGTTCCAAGAGATGACGATGAGTCGGCCCACCTGACTAACGACTCCAACTTTATATTTGTGCACTGACTTGTACAAATTCATAGAACGTTTAAAAATTAAGGACGTACAAGTGGGTGATTCCTGGGGGCTTTCAACGACGTGCCCACAACACATTGGGTATCATCTCATCCAGTATTACCACGCGAGGCATCGGCTGTAAACCAAGATGACTCGATTAAGCGAGGAGCATGGCAGGGGTCCATCCCTTTTACGCTCGATGGACTTGGCGCGCTGCTATCGTTCCATTGATTTGCTCGTTCGATTCGGACTGTTTGCTCATTTTTCTGCAACAGACATGTGCGTGAGCCCAGCACAATCATATTTAGCTCAATCAGTTGTAACGTGACGGAGAAGACACCCACATGTTGATAACTTGATGCCATGTATCCAGCCCTTCTTCGTAGCAACCTTGCTACCACGCAGCACCGCGCGTGTACTGCGTGATGGCCGGTGCCCGTCCGAGAGCTGGATGGTCGACTTGGCCGTGGAGATAAGTGGATGCGAATGGATCAACCCACTTCTGTGCTGTGAGTGTCGGCCTACATGCCGTCAAGGTCGTGCTTCAATCACCCGGCAGATAGCTACCTCCTCCGAAAGAGACACAAGGGAGTGTGAGAGGCGGAACGCAATGTGATCGCTGCACCTTGCTTGAATTCTGCGAGTCTCTCCTTGCAGCACAGTCATCGGAGCATCATCCTTGGAACGTTCTGAATCCGCAGACAGCAAGACTGTCGTTTCGCAGTACGGTGCAATACCCCTCACAGGGGACAAGCGCACATGCGATAGCAGGCGTCAGAGCTGGTCTTCGGTGAAGGTGCTTTCCCAATACAGGCATATCGTTCCAGTGACGAAGAATCGAGCCAGAGCGCCGATAGTCCACTTGCTCCCGAACATCGGAGCAGGAGCCGCAGAACGCCACACCCGTGTGTCCGAGTCGGCAGCTGGTACTCTAGAGCTGGATACGGGCGGTGCGGCTCCGCTGACGAGAACAAGGACAGGCTCCACGACCAAGGAGGGAGAGAGTTGCCAAAGCTGATTGATGCGAAAACCGTTCGGGGATAGCCGAATCGCGAGCACCGCCCTCGACCTTTCTCCTCATGCACTCTCCCCTGCTGTGGCGAACGAACGGAAGAGAAGCGGTCCGATGTCTGACGCCGCAGCCGTGGAATCCGAAGCCGCCCTTCTTCTTCCAGTGATGATGTTTTCTCCATCAATCGCTGTCCCAGCTCTCGCCGCGCGGTCGAAGCATCTGTCCTCGAGTATTCTATGGAGGCCGGGAATTATATGCTGATAAGCGGAGGACATATCACTGATACGCGAAAGTTTGCCGACATGGCATCAATGTCATGATGCGCTCTATGTCATGATGCGCTCTGTCTGGACCCCGAACGCTCGTTAACATGTATGAAAAAGGCCAAGTACATGCACTGTAGAGTAGCGATAGAGCGTAACTACTTACATGAGACTAGACAGTCCAAAAAACTTGCAGTAACCGGAGCATACATGCTGCTCAGGAAACTTCTCGAAGAACCTGCCTGAATTGCCACCACCAAACAGACCACGTTCGAGAGTCCTGATGATCCAGTCAGATATCAAGAGCACGCAGATTGACACAGCAGTGGACTGCGCACGGTGAAGTCATAACCTGCGGATCCGTCAAGAGATTTCCGGAGCCTTGGATAGAGTTAGTATGAAACAGTGAGCCAGATCGAATGAACCGGCCTTGAAGATCAGAAAGAAAGACCAAACGCCCGGTGTGTTCGTATTGGACATGTTGTGTAAAACAGAGGAACGATGCCAACAGCTTGAGATCTTCTGGAAGCGACGGAACGGGCACTGCACTATTGTTATTGATGTACTTCACAAACTTGCCTGAAATTCAGTGAGCAATATACTCGAGTCGTTGCAGAGAACAAACCCGTTCCAATTAATTCTTCAATGAGATATGATCGTCGGAGTGATGTCATCATTTTGCTCGACTTGCCATCTGCCGCCGCATTGTGAACCAGAGCAACGCCGGCCTCGACGAAGCGGACTTCAAAGATAGGGAGGTCGCCTGGTGGCGCGACATGCTTTGATATGTAGTTACGCACGAAAGAATAAACGAAACTGAGAAGGGTAGTGCCCCAGAATAGGAGATTTGCCTCCGATACATGGTGCGCATATTCATCGATGGGGTTGAAGCGGATCAAGACGGTATTCTTGTTGTTCTTGAACATGCGTTTCGCGGCAACGGCTTGATTTGGAAGCGCTCCGAGGGGTGTGGTCGGCAAAGTGGACAGCGTCAGAAACGCAGAATGAGCAGATTTGAACGAACCGATCCCCAGAGGCTTCTCCGAAGGCTGGAGCGACAGAGTACCGGCTTCCGCCTTCGCAATATCGCAGACAAATTTTTGTCCGCCATTTGCGAGGAGATTATTGAGATCGGAGGTCCCAGTGATACGGAAGAATTGGATTATCTCCGTTGTGTGCAAGGCTGCATAGAGATTAGATCTGAATACTTAAGTTTCATAGTAAGACGCACCTCTCGCAATGTTGGGAAAGGAGCCGCCTATACTGAGTGCCTTTCGAAGACGTTGCTGGTCAACCGGATGATAATCGTCGATTGGACTAGCAGCACGCTTTTTCGAAGTCGCTATCTTGCTACTGGATTCCTATTCCATGTATGTATCGAGTCAGCGACAAAACATGAGAAGGGTAAACGAACACACCTGAGACGAAATTTCTCTCGTGCCAGAGCTTGGAAGCGGCGACTCTGGCAGCGCTTGATCTGGCTGAGTAAAGTCCTGCAAGCTTGGCGCCGATCGAGAGGGTCGAACGGAGCTGAACGAACTGGCAGTGGCAGTCTGCTGGATAAATAATCAAACAGATACAAGAATCAAGATAGAAGCGCTCACCTTGCTCTTTGTTTTTGAGCGTGTCAAACACCCGTTACTCGGTTCCTTAGTAGTCTCCGCGGCCGACAGGACTGTCAATTTGAGGGCCGAAGGCTCAGGGGCACGCTGTACCATGTGCGAGCGTAGCGCAGATGAGACGGTATCGGCATTATCCTTTCAGAAAGTCAGTCGTGCCAAATACCGGAGAGTACTAGTATACGCACCTGAATAGAGAGTGTGTCCAGCTCCCGGGCATCACGGTAATTTTCATATCTGAGCCATTCTTTGGCGTCGATGACAAGTGCAAATTGAAAGGGCTTTCTCGGTCGCTGAAACACGAGTTGGCCCTTGTCGGCACGAGCCTTTGATGTCTTGAGGCAACGCTCATAGAGCACGCTGGATCCTGGGAGCTCCGCGTGGACATTGATCCACGTTTCAGTATCGCGTACTAAAAAATTAGACTCATCAAATACAAATTGAGAGTCAGTTTCCTGAGCGATGGCTTGACGAAGCTTGGGCGCCACGTTATCAAACACGGCTGTGATAATTTCGCTTGCGGTAATTGTTGCAGGGACATTCTTGCCCTCGTGAATCGTCTGGAAGCACAAATTCGTGACAAAAAATGATACACGTCACCGTAACATACCCCAAAGACTTGCCCAGTAGGTCGACCACGAGTCTCATAGCGGACACCAATGTTCAGGGTGATCCACTGCGGCGACATCCCAGTATACGCTGATTTGGTAAAAGCCCCGCGTGCCGCGGCATACTGAGAGTGAGCAGCAGAATAGCCTTGGCTTGAATATTGCCCCGGATTAATTGGTGCACTGGACGATCCGGAACTTGATATCGGTTGGTTTGGAAGCGAAACACGAGGACCTTAAGAATTCAGATATTAAATTTGAGCAGATCATGATGTACGTGCCTGTGGATCGCTGTGGGATCTCAAGGGGCGGTCCCATTAGACCCGATGGAATGGCCGCAATCCGGCCTCCACGAGATGCGTCTGCGAATGCTCAGTCAGAAGCAGGGTATAGAACAAAAATAACATACCTCCAACGCGTCCTTGGATGTTCCTCTGCCGGATAGATTCTTTCTCGCCTTCCAGATCGCCCCGGAACGTTGCTGCACAGATTGTGATTGATAAATTGCATCAGTTTTAGCATCTAAACGTACCTCGGACCGAGCTCGAGGCTTTCCTTGCGTAATGCGCATGGCAAGCTGCACACACAAGCCTGCCACCGGAGACAGCAGAAAGGTTCTCCACCCGGAAGCGAGGCTGACCGGGCAAGATCAGCAAGCCCTTTGTGAGATCAGAACGGTCGCGAGTGTAGCATCGGGCTCCAGTCTGGCACACAACGGGCTCCTGATCAGAACTATCATCGGTGAAGTTGGCAAAGAGGGTTGATCCAGACATGATCAGAGCACCAGTAGGCGACGATTAAGTCCCATTTTGTGAGACGCTTTTAAGGCCTTTGAGCGTCAGCAATTAGTAGTGGGTCGACAATCTCGGCTGTGTTGCCAGAGTGCTCCCCCAGGCTCGGTAAGACTGCCTCGGTCTCAGTAAATTTCACGGTGTGTCATGGATCCTCAGTTCTTAATCAACGTGTTTGGTGGAATGGATGTAGCGCCTTAAGCATGTGCCCGGCCGCACTAGGGCTCCGCCAATTACTGGGCTGTTAAACCCTTGAATTTTCCGCGGTGGTATGCAACGAGCACAGCAAGCGCTCAACATGTGCGATTTCAGTGTTGATGCTGATGTTGAATTTATTACTGCCGCCCTGCGTGTTCTCAAGCGAGGCCCTCGTTGAGAAACAACGACTCACCAAAGTACATGCCTGGGAAGTTGCACTACCGGACAAGGAGAATAATTATATCAATTGGGATCCGATCCGAAATGATATCTAGGTTTGTAAAAAGTCCTTCGGTTATCAACATTAACATTATCAACATGAGTTGAAAATAACTCCGATCAGCAACGTTTTTGTTTACCCTGACTTTCTAAGTACATGCATATGCCTTCCACTCCGTACTACCGCCGTACCCAGCTCGTTGATCGTGTTCTCAGATCGCCACTATAAAGTGAGTCCTGGCTTATTCGCACTCCAACAGAAGCTCCTCCTCGGTTCTTTTGTGCCACCAGCGGTCTCATAACTCTCTGAATGCCCAATCAGTACAAGCCCGTTCGTACGTGTTACACTTCCAACTGTTTCACCTTGCCCTTGCTCTGGAACGTTCACAGCTAATGCTGAAGACCTCCGTCCTTTCATCGAGAAGTACTGGAAGCAGAACAAGAAGGATGTCGAGATCGTCGAGCTGCTCAAGAAGTATCACATCGATCTCAACAAATACGGCCTCGAGTGCGTGTATATTTGTGTCTTCATTGTGCAGGCTACTAACCGCTCTCAATTAGAGTTCAAACATTTAGAAAAATTCGCGAGAAGCTTGGTTTCATACGCACGCGGCGTCAAGGCCACACCGTGGACACAATTGGGGTATTTATTGTCAAACTCCGTCCGATCTATCCCAAGGCTGGCGGACGGGAGATGGTTAGCTTGCTATTACACGAGGAGAATGTGCGCGTGTCCCGGTGTGTGATCCCTCCAATTGTGTTCTCATACGCTCACATAGGTATGTTTCTAGCGAGACTGTAATGCGCTATTTTCACACTCATGAGCCCGATCTTGTTCGTGAGCGCCGACGTGGACACTTCAAGCGCAAGCAGTTCTGGGCAGCGGGTGCCAACGATATATGGGCTGTAGATCAGCACGACAAATGGAAGTATAAATTCGGTTTAGCGCTACACACTGGGATTGACCCATTTCTCGGCATGATTCATTGGTTGAAGATTTGGTGGAACAACAGCAATCCCCGCCTTATATTCAGCTATTATCTGGAAACCGTGGAACGGCTTGGGGGTATGTGCAGTATTGATCTCTTCGGACTTATATTCACGACGTTTTTATCGCAGTCATCCCACTTGTGACCCAGAGCGATCCTGGGTCAGAGAACGTGGGGATTGCGAATGGACACACACAGCTGCGTCACTATCAGGACCCCTCACTTATCGGCACCTCTCAGCACCGTTGGATGCGAAAGAAGAAGAACATCATGCCGGAAATCACATGGAGTCAGATGCGGCGTCGATTCACTCCTGGCTTTGAAGACATCCTCGACGTTGGTGTAAACGAGGGCTGGTACAATCCGGGAGTTCTACTCGAAGCGTGTGTATCTTCCTTACTTTCAAAGCGATCTTCGACTTCTGAATCACAGCGCAGCTTAGTCTTCCGTTGGGTATTCATCCCGTGGCTTCAGGGCGAGCTCGAGCTGTATCGGCATCGCGTGAACAATACCGCAAAGCGCTGTGATCGTAACAAGATCCTTCCTCACGGTGTTCCGACTAGCATGTTTGAGTTCCCAGAGGATTACGCCATCCTCGATTTCAAGGTACGAGTCCAATTTCATCAAGTACAAGCCACTAACTACTAGTCCCTTACAGATCAAGGTCGATCCTATCGGTATTGAAAAAGTCCGACAGATGTACGCACCACCTGATCATGACGTCTTTCTCCTTGTTCCCCCTGACTTCGAGATCGCGATCTTGGATATCTATGCAAAGCTTAATAGCCCTATTGTGGACCGGGACTCATGTTGGGATGTATATCTCCAGCTCCTGAATTGCCTCAAGGAGTTGGATCAGCTCAACGATATCGATCAGAGTGCCGATGCAAGGTGGGGGCATGTGCTGACCCAGCCGGTCGATGAAAACATTCCCCTTCTCCCAAACTTGCAGGAACTGCGGGGCGGTGAGGGGGTCGTCGGAGAGGGTGCTTATTATATGGGTGGAGTCAACAATGGGGATGGTCTCGGTATGTTCCATTACTTGGGAACCTTACTGTTCACTGACTCGTCTCCTTTTGGAGGTCCTGAACATCACGCATGTCTGAACGCAATGATCAACGATATCGAGCCCGAAGTGGATCCCATGCCCAACTCCCAGTTACCGGATGACGCTCACGCATTGTACGCATGGTTCTCGGACGAAGAAGACTCTCAGGATTTCAATGATCATTGGTAGTACATACATGCTGACGAGCAGTGATGCGCCCTAGCCCTGAAATCAATCGATCACGTGCACGAAAAGATCCAATGGATTTGTCAGCGAGCTCGTCAAGGTTGTTGCACGTGATCATTTGATCAATCTATCACGTGCACTGAAAGATCTCAATGGATTTGTCAGCGAGCTCATCAAGGTTGTTGCACGTGATCATTCTGATCATCACTAACGAGCGTTCGGGGTCCAGACAGAGCGCATCATGACATAGAGCGCATCATGACATTGATGCCATGTCGGCAAACTTTCGCGTATCAGTGATATGTCCTCCGCTTATCAGCATATAATTCCCGGCCTCCATAGTATTCCATGGCTCTAGATCGCGAGCCTGTCTCTCGTTCCTGCACGCCGCCGCATCCCCATTACATACATGAACTTCGAAGCCTCTCGAACGAACAGAGAACTCGCGTACCCGAAAACGCGCCCCGGGCATGGCGCACGTCCTTCGGATCAAGGCTGAGGCCTGAGGCTCTGTTTGCGGCATATACCTCGCTCCGTTTGCACAGTTCGGCGGAGCCGCCTGTCGCTCGCGTCATCGGTGTCCGCACAGGACGCGAGCCTGGCGCTGCCGACGAGCTCCCCGTGCCCCGTTCGCACCAGCAGCAATGCCGCATACACACAGACAGACACACAGACAGACACGTGCCGCGAGGCCATTCATCCGCTAGCGAGCCCCGTTTGTCTTGACTCTTGAGAAGCCACCGAACGCCGCAGTGGGATATGTTTCACCCTTGACACACAGCCGTAAGACTGAAACTGCCGCTGTCGTTCGAGCGCACACGCTCCCCACCACCCACCAACCCCCTTCGAAGCTGGCGGTCTGCACTCAAGAACCCGACCGTATTCGAATTTCGCGGGGCCCATGTGCAGCCGCTGGAATCTATCTTCTGCGCTCTGATCCACGTTCAAGTTTCGTACGGCAAAGCGAATCGCATAGTGCCTCGCGCTGCGGGCGTTTCCAGCTGGACCATAACCACATCTTACCTGTGTGATCGAGACTGACTGACTGACAGATGGACTGAGACGGACAGGTCGTCGTTACCCAATGCGAGTCCTCAGCAGTGCATGTGCATAGCCCAAAGGAATGTGATTACTTCTACCCAGTATTTGATACATCCAAGATATACTTACAACAAATAAACAGTGATTAAGAATACGTATGTATGAAACAGCCCAATGAGAGTGAGTAGGTCAGTATGAGATACAATACACGATAAGCAGTTACAGCAGAAACCAAATGATATGCAGATGAAGAGAGAGATTTTCGCCGCTGCCGTCGCTTCAGCCCACGCTGCATCACGCAATGACACACTCGCTAAGCCGGCTCGGGGTGTACGCCTTGCCGCACTCGCCCTCGGAGCCCGCACTCAGCGCCGCATACACCGAGCGCGGCCGGCCAACGGCGTTGATCCTTGTCAGCAGCGTGCGCGCGAGGAGACGCACGCGGTCCTCCGACGTTGGATACGTGCGCGCCAGATAGGGGCTGGGCGCAGCGGGCCGCGACGGCGATGGCGCAGGGGGAGTGTGCGGCCGGCGGGGTACGGCGGCGGCGGCGCTCGATAGCGCGGATGGGCGGGGAGGGGAGGGGAGGGTGTATGATGGAGGGGGTGGACGAGCGAGGGACGGGGCGGGCGAGCCGGCGCCGGAGCCGGTCGAGGAGAAGGCCCACGTCAGGGAGGCCGGGGAGGAGAACGGAGAGCGGCAGGGCGGTGTGAAGGACGGTGAGCGGCGCCGCTGGGCCGCTGGGGCCGTGGAGAGGATGAGTGGGCAGGGGGAGCGGCCGCGCTCGCGTGGCCGTGCGTTCTGCGACCAGCCTGAGGCGGTGACCCCTGCCGCAGACGAGCTGCGGACGACTCTCGATGACGGTGTCGAAGCGCACGAGCGAGTCTTCAGCGGGGTCCGTGGGGACACGGATCCCACCAGGGACAGCTCGTCCCCGTCGTCCGCGAATGGGTCGAAGCGGATCGTTGGCGTTGCGTGCGGGGGTAGGTCGGGTCCGGACAGCCGGAGCTTGGGCTTTGGTGTGGGTGCGGGTGTGGGTGCGAACGAGATGGGCGAGGAGAACGATCCGCAGACAGGCTTGTACTGCGCAAGCGGCTCGAGCGCTGCGCGTGTGTTCCAGGTTGCGGTGGTGGGGTGCAGAGGCGCCCAATGGAAGGTGACGGACTGCGAAGCTGAGAGACAAGTCGCCATGGATTGTGTTGAAGAGCTTGAGGATGGATGAAACGACGAGGGAGAGGCAGCAGACGACGAGGTCGAGATATTGGGGGCTTATTAAATTGACGAGGGCCGGCTTGGGGAGAGGCCTTATAAGGAGAGTGGGGCGGGGTGATCATTCTTGCTTTGGCGTCTGGCAAAGCGCCGCGGCACTATGGAGGCCGGGAACTATATGCTGATAAACGGAGGACGTATCACTGATACGCGATAGTTTGCCGACATAGGATCAATTTCATGATGCGCTCCATGTCATGATGCGCTCTATCTGGACGGCTGAAAACGTTATACTAATGACCGATGTCTGAATCGTGGATGGCCGCTCGGCAGATATTGATCAGATGATTGACGCAATGATCAAGACCCCAGGTAGCCGACTATCGCAATATCGCAACATCGTAATATTCGAAAAGCGCAACATTCAAGATAGTGTAATATTCGAGATAGCGTAGTGAGCATGTAATTACTGTAATTCACTAATCATTTTCGCGGGAGTCTTCCTCATCCGAGAACCATGCGTACAGATCAGGACCAACAGCTTGCCGCAGCTGATTGATACGACACGCACCCGAGCGATCCGTTGGCCGAGAAGCCCTCTAGCAGCGGCGACTTGACACTCAAGTTGGTTTCCAGCATGTACCCCCACTCGCGCTCGATCAGATCAATTGCCCGCTCGCCCTTGCCGGCCACAAAATGCGCTTGGATCTGTCGCGCAGGTGACACGCAAACCACAAACCACCAGCGCAACACGCACCTCGAAGCCACGGCCTGATGGGCGTCCAGAACTTCATCAGCCCGGCGCTCACGGCCTTGTTCTGTGCGTCCGATGTCGTGAGGTTGTACAGGACCGCGAGCGCGTTGCCGTCCTGCGGGTGGATGCTCCTCGGCAGGTCGTTGCTGCGGAACCGGCCCGCCGCGGCGTCCCACAGCAGGCTGTTGAACGCAGTTTTGATCTTGGTCGCGTTGGCGAGGTATGTGGCGGGGAGGGAGACATTGCCGAGATGCGTCGCCAGGTCCGCCGTGGTGACGAGCGTCTACGAGCTTGATGAGCGCGGATACATGATGCGAGAGACAGAAATCAATCCTCACGCGATAAAGCAACGCGTTTGCCGCAGAGTTGTGTCCGGCGCCGCTGGCCCTGCCCCAGTCGTTCGAGAGCGCAGACGAGACGTTCATCAGGCCGGTCAAGTCCACCTGGCCCTCAAGGAAGCCAACCGCCTTGGTGTAGTTCGCCCAGACAGACTTGATGAAATCGAGGTCGCCCGTGTACAGGAAGTAGTTGTGCGTCCCAATGAGCGACCACGAGATGTACGTGTCGCTTCCCTGGTTGTTCAGCGGCGGCCCGGAGTACTGCAGCGCGCCAGTCGTCAGGTTTTGCGTGCGGAACATCACCATCAACGAGTTCTTGGTCGGCTCCATGTCGCTCAGCGCGACGAGCTCCGTGTGTGTGGAGATGCCGCAGTCGCCTGATCCGTCGCATGAGTCCGAGGGTTAGATCGCGTCCATGAGCATGAGGGGTTACCTGGCCAGATGTTCCTGACAGTACCAATGTCATCAGCAGGGATTGCACACACAGATCGCGACCGACCATTCCTCACCTGTCGCGTTTTGCACCATCGACGAGGATAGGCCCAGTGGCAGCTCCTCCCAAGGCATCGTTGGACCAGCCACCTACAAATGTGATCGCACAGTTTGAGTCCAAAATTCAGATCCACGCCGACACGAACCTCCTGCTGGGCACGGCTCCTGTCGCGCCGTGTGGGGAGGGATTGTGTTGGTCTGCACCCTATAGTGCCTGCTAGCGGTCAGCCCCCACCCACGCCACGCTCTGCCACATCAGCCAGCAAACAGGCGATGACGCACCGGCGTACCAGATCTTCGTGAGGAAGTCGATGTCGTGGAACCCGGGGTCAGGTGCAAAGAAGTAGCCCGGGTACGCCCTGAGATCATCCCAGTGGGGCATGAACGTGATCGCCAGCGAGATGTTCGAGATCGTCAGCGGGTCCGCGCTCGCACTCACAATCGTCAGGAAGCGGAACCCGCCGCGCTGCTGTCCCACGGTCTGCGTCAGCAGCCCCGTGGCTCGCGGCACGTGGAACGTCTGGATTCTGTCCCAGTTCTGCAGCCGTGCGGGCTGGCACGAGTCGTCCAACTTGAGCGGGCTGATGAACTCCGCGGACTCGGTGAACGACAGTGAGAACTGCGACTGGGCCGTCGCGTTGTTGATCGTCAGCGACAGGATCCCCCCAAGCTACAGTATGGGTGTGTGAATTGACCCTCGACGGCGCTGTATCAGGGAGGCCGCGCACCTCCTTCCCCAGTCGAACACGACGTACGAACCGCTGCCCTGGAATGTCGCCTGGGAGTCCGGACTTGCGACGAGCCTGCTCGCGCCGGCGACCCGGCCGCTGATCCTATCTCGAATGTTGCGCTTTTCGAATATTACGATGTTGCGATATTGCGATAGTCGGCTACCTGGGGTCTTGATCATTGCGTCAATCATCTGATCAATATCTGCCGAGCGGCCATCCACGATTCAGACATCGGTTATTAGTATAACGTTTTCAGCCGTCCAGATAGGCGCATCATGACATGGAGCGCATCATGAAATTGATCCTATGTCGGCAAACTATCGCGTATCAGTGATACGTCCTCCGTTTATCAGCATATAGTTCCCGGCCTCCATACGGCACGCGATGCCCCTTACGATACGCGGCTGTGCTGTCACAGTGTCACATTACACACGTCTGATCTTGATGTCGCCGGTATCCAAACAACACACAAATGGTCCATTGTGTCGTTGACGGGCATTGTGTCCGGCAAGGCTATAGCTATAGCAGCAGGCCATTTGCATCCCTTGTCAGTATGTACCACGCAGGGGCTGAAGCTGCGGGACGGCGACCAATCAGCCTTGCTTCCGCAACGGCCCCCCACACTTCGCTTACTCAGCGCGAGCTACGTGTCCACCAATCCACTCGCTCGGTCCAGGCTCCACCGTCATTCAGACTCCTCTCCACCCATCCAGGCCCGAAATGGAATCCGGTTCCACAGCATGAGCTCTGATGCTATTCTCTCAAGCGTCGCATCCGTCTCGAGGCTGCGTAGCCTCGCTTCTATGTCACGCATGTCCTACCTACATGTTCTGCTCACTCGGCTATCGCTGGACAATGGAAGGCAGCCAGTTTTCGGGAAGAAACGCCTATCTATCACTTCACTTCTATTATGTGCTCTTCACGAGTACAATTGCCGTCTTTGTCCGGATTAGGACGCCTGGGACCCACCCGCCGCGCTTTGATCAAGTGATTCGACAACAGGCAGTTATCCCTGCGGTCATTGTGTTAGTCTCAACAATGTTGCTGAGCCGAGCGTGTGTTGACACGACTGACATCTTGTTCTCGGAATCCCTGTCCGCCCAGCAGCGCTTTTCTTTCAGTCTCGTCACATTCGCAGTGTCTTGCTATGCTCGTCGGCCATTCAAGTTGGCCGAACCTGATTAGCATGGCCTCGATTCCGTGCTTTGTGATGATTAGGTTGTGTTTAGCTCGCTGCGTTAGCTCGCTGCGACTGTGGCTTTGGGCTCCCTTATCGCCACTAGGCGATGACAGTCACAGCCATGGAGTCGAGAGAAGAGGGTGGAACCTTGTCGCACAATTCATGCTTGCTCCAACAACCACCCCCACTCCCACAATCCGGGCCGCACTCCCATCCTAACTTGCACCACCACGCTCGGAGCTGCGACGAGGCACATGCAGCTGATGGCTTACAGCCAATATGCAGTCTATAAGGGCCGCGGACACTCCGTATCGGGTCGGTCCGCCAGCTTCAGGACTTTTACTCTAAAAAATTAGCGGTTTGGGGTCACTTTTACTCTATTTCCGGACCGGATAATCAAAAAATTTCTCCCACGCTATGAAAATTTCCAATATTTGATTTCTCATTACCCGATTTGTTGAGGCCATCAGTCCCGGTTGTGATCGAGCACCCATGCCGGTCGCTGTGGCTCACGGGAGAGCTTACTGTGCTCCAAAATTGCGTGATTTGGCCATATTAGAGTCATATTTTTGCCAAAATCGGTCGGGCTTCGCCCGACTTTTACTCTATGCCGGACCGCTTCCGCGCTCTGGAGCTCGATTTTACTCTATTTTCGGACCGGAAATCCAAAAATTTCCGGCCCACTTTTACTCTATTCCGGACAGACATAATACGGAGTAGAGCTGTTCAGCAGAACCAAAAAATCAATTTGTTTTTTACGAGTTTCCTGGTTGTGGAGTAGACTTTACTTCCCAATTACGTAGGTGTGGAGTGTCGTAGGAATCGCACCGAGGCCGAATTCTGACCGAAAAGGAAACATGCCACCGAAGACGGATCTGATCATTCTGCACGTGTAGGCAGATTGAATGCATCGTTGTCCTCCATATTGGCGAGAAGACCGAGAACAACCGCGAGGGTTCAATTTACAGTGTTAGTGAGGAAAGATGGCATCCTCCGCCATGGAGTTTGAGTTCAGATGAGGACAGAAAATGAAGTGGTGGTTTGGCGGCTCGGCTCATCACATGATCATGGTAACGGAGTTCCCGGCGTTCATCCGGTATTGTTTGCAACTCAGATTTTCCTAAGCTCCACTCATATTTTACAAACTACTAGCTAAAAATCGTGTTTGAAACGACTGCTGAACAGCTCTAGTGTCCGCGGGCCTAGTCTATATTGATATGCTCAGGGGACCTGTCTGTCGCACGTGGGACCGCCCCATCCCTGAGGAGCCGAAACTTCACACTCCCCGATGTCAAGCTCGGCTGCAGTGCGAGGTTCCTATAGGGTCCTGTCCTGAGCCAAGCTGCCAATGTGACTAGCCCGGACTCAGTCGTCTGTCGGATTGTAACTGACGGCGAGGCAGTGGGCAGTGGCCTGGGGCGAGTCCCCAGATCCCGTCGCCGACGCCAACCATCCGGCTCATACATACCCAGTCCGCGTTCTCGGCCGCTGTATCGGACATCGGATCGACTCGTGGGTTACTCCGACCATCTCCGACCTCAGACAGGGCCGGATCACGGAAGTAACCCTCTGTGCTCCGACACGTCGAGACCCGGGCCAGCCGGCCGTTGGCAGGCAGATAGGGGCTTGGATCAAAGGTGGCTGGGTGTAACAAGTTTCACACCCTTTCATTTATCGATCCCGGAGGAGAGAGAGTTGATGAGAACAGATGGTTTGACACTCTGCTCGTTGGGGCCCCGGAAATTATCAGCAGCAGGAAAGGCGCGGGTGCAGAGATCACGACAGCCATCAGGGTGGACCGGTGCTGGAACAGGGATTCCATCCGTGCTCATGTTTCGGACCCAGCGTTGCTTCGTCGACCGCCGCTCCACAGCCAGCTCTCGCTCGTTTTCCCCCTCCCCTCGAACAAATTATCAAACACGACGAGGGTACCGCCGCAGACCCAACACGTGCAGCTCCGATGCAAGCTGACAGCAGAGATGGCCGCACGGGAGGCAGAGCTCTGATGAACGCATCGTAGGATATGGACGGGGTTTGCTCGCACCAGCACCCCCGTTGCGAGCGGCAGTCGAACTGTGTGGATCGTCTCTGCAAGCGCCGCTTGTGCGGGGGGTGCAGTCGGCACTGCCGCGCTCTACGATCTCACGTATGGGTTAGTCGATAGGCTTTAGTGCCGAATGAATCAGTTGCTGATGCGGTTGTTGGCGCCAGAATCAACACAGTCGAGGGTTTCAATGTCCGGTTCATTTCGATATTTGATATCGGGCGTCGTTATCCTCGAGAAGGCAGTGTGTACGCCTAGGCTGCAAGAGCAGGGCAGATCGAGCACTGCGTCAACGCTAGGCGTATCGACCGCTCGCCTGACGATGGCATAATCCTTCGTAGACGCGTCTCGGTAGTGGCGCGACCGATCAAACGAGATCCGATCATAATTACCATTCACGTTCAACCGAGACGCCGTCTCAACTGTCAGACATCTTGACGAGAGCGACCCGTGCCTGTCGACATGTCCCACGGCCCTAGCCCACGTCGTCTCAATCCCGTGGAAGCGCATCATCGCAGGCTGGCAGCACCAAGTCGTCAATCACTCGAATAGTGCGGGTGCGGCGCGGCGGTTATCAAGTAAAGGCAACTTTTGCTTGCAGTGTCGCAATGTCACTGGCGTGGATCTACATATGCTGGTACTCCGATCCCCACGCCAGGAAAATGATGCATTACCCTTTGAGCATCTCTGAAGTGGGTGAAAAGCGGAAAGCGCTGCAACAATCGATTTCCTGCAAAATACATAGCGGGGACATAATCACAATGCTTCCTATGAGGAGCAATAATTGAGTTGTGGCTTTATCCTAAGTCATCGTCTGTCCAGTGGTCGTGGAAATGAGCATCCCAGGGGCGACGACGGAAAGCTGGACAACACGGCAAACACCCACCGGGCACAACACAGGCACATGGAACGGCCACAACGCATGAAACACCGGGAACTCAGCAAGCCCCCAGCCGGCTGCGCACGTACACGCACCCAGCGCTCGGTCCCAGCCCGCGCGGGCGCCCGACGGCGTGGATCCGATTCAGCAGCGTCCGCGCGAGGAGCCGCCGGCGCGCGTCGGACGTGGCGTAGTGGCGCGCCATGAACGGCGTCGGCGCCCCGGGGACAGCAGAGCGCGGCTCCGGGCTCGGTGCGGGGATCAGGCTGGAGGCTGAAGCGTGGCTCGTGAGGACCATCCCCGGTGCGAGGCCCGGCGAGGGCCGCGCGCGCAGACCGGCGGCGGAGCTGGGGATATGGAGGGCGAGCGGGCGGGGCCCCGAGCGGCCGCGCCGCGGGATGGGCGTCGTGAGGATGGGAACTGTGCTGGATGGTGCCATGGTGCGATGCTGCAGGAGACGTGTGTTTCTCGCGCAACGGGGAGAGAAGAATCGAATCGAGGAATGCGACGGAGGAGAAGAAAGGTGAATGAAGGAAAGAAAAAAGCTGGCGCGAGGCCTGGCGCGGTGAAAGAAGATGAAGGTTGTGTGAAAGAGGCCAGCTGAAACATCTCGCCATCAAATTGCCGATTTGAAAAACGGCCAGGCAGTGGCTGGCGAGATTAGATGGACCATCAGTCCATGATCGATTCAGTAAGCCAAGGCCAAAATTTCTTGGATGGCTGTCGGTATCCACGCGACTTGGGTCTTCGTAAAGTCGGTCCTGGATGCATTGAGTTCTCGTCGTAACTTTTGTCCGTCCCATCACTCATGCGTCACGTGATGCCACCTCCTCTCCCACGATCTTTGACCATCCACGCCTGAACCTTGTCTCCAAAGCGTATCACTTGGTATTCAATATTTCAAGATGTGGGCCCTCTCTGAAAAACCTTTGTCTCTGGCTATTGTGGCCAAGCGCCGCGCTTTGACCCCCTTCTCATTTATAACCACCACTGCCCTGGGTTGCTGTTGAGTGCGTCCCAATTTGCTCTCCCTCAACAATGTTCACCGCTCACCCCCAGATCGACGCATTCGACCCTGTTTGGGATGATTCCTGCTGCGAAAATGACGGCCTGTCGCAGTTGGAAGTCGGACTGCGCACCGTCACGTTCTCGTCAGGTCCATCGCTGTGAGTGGCGTCGACTGTTGTGGTATCTAGGCTGATCCGCACTCCCAGTTCGGTAGAAATAGATAGCTGCCAGAGTGGGGACGATTTCTTGTATGAGATGAGGGTGTATCGGGGCAGAATGTACTCGATTCGCGAGTTGAGTGTGTACGTGGAAGCCCTGCTCACGAATGAACTAGATATGATCTAAAACTGGTCCATAGGGATTTGTCAAACGCGCATCCGGCGCCCACAACTGCACAGCTGGACGCCTGGACAGCACATATGCTCAAACTGATAAATCTATCGACGCTCGTTATCCGACAAAGTTCAGCACTCGTCAGCCGGCTAGCATCGCACAGCTACTCCGGGCTGGCGTGCGTAACCTTGTCTCCCTCACCAGCCATCTGGTCCTTCCTCGCAAACCACACCCAACTCCGCGAGATCCACATCAAGGGCCGCGTCTCGCAGTCCCTCCTCGGCCCCCCACCCTACGCGTTCTCCACCCTCACCTTCCCCGAGCTCGAGATCTTCGAGGGCCCCCCGACCCTCGCGCGCGCCGTCATCCCGCGCTCGAAGGTGCACACCGTGACCCTGCACATGGAGTCCGACCGCGCGCCGGCCGCCCCACACGACCCGACGGAGATCGCCTTCCTCGCCGCATCGCACGCGACGGTCACCGCGCTCAAGGTGTACACGCCGACGTGGGCGTCCCCGCCGCTCGCGCATATCGCGTGGGCCGTGCCGAACCTGCGTGCGCTTGAGCTGCGCACGGCGGCCCCCGCGCGCGTCGCGGAGCTCGAGGCATTCGTCGATGCGATGCGCTGGGCGGGCGGGCTGTGGCTGCTCAAGCACGTGCGCTGTCTCACGCTCGGGACGATGGCGCCCGTGCCGAGCGATGCGAGATGTATGAGCGCGGCGCGGTGCGAGGTCGTGAAAGACCGGATGGTCAGCAGCTGGCCGACGTTGTTGAATGTTGAGCTGCCTCAGGCCTATCAAGCTTCTCGGGGAAAGTTTTGATATCGAGGTGGGTATGTTGAGAATTTGTAGTCTCTTGTATGTATCCTCCCTGAACGCTCTTGGGCGAGAGAAGGATCGAGTATCGGGAAGTGCTGAAAAGATATCCGAACCATGGTATTGCATGACCTGGCTATAATATCGCTCTGGGCTCTCAGACTCGAAAATATCATACTTATATCATATCTGGAAATGCTCCAGGGCTGTTAGCGCAGTTGGTAGCGCGTCCGCTTAGCATGCGGGAGGTCACCGGTTCGACTCCGGTATAGTCCATTTTGATACTCAATCCTATGAGTCTCGACACTTTGGGCCTTCCTTATCACTGTTCCCAATTTCAAGTCCTGGCTGCTTCGATCAGTACCGCCTTCTGCACAGCTTATTCGTCGGGAATGAAATTATGATGTTGCGAAAACTCATTTGCTCACTGACTTGAGCCCAATCACAGTCGCGGTTCAATGTCACAGAGAGTATCAAGCTGGGAGGACGATATGTCAGAACCCAAGGCAAACAACGCAACACCCTTCCAATCATGCCTCCTCTCCGCACTCTGCATTGTGCCCTAACCCGCTCCACTGCTCACCAAATGGATCGGAGCTCCAACTCCACACGCACATTCTCGACCGTACCCAAAGTGCCGTGCGGTTTAACGGGATTCGACGTATGAGGTCACTGGGTATCGCGCTTGGTAATCACTTTCATCGATCTCCACCAGCCTTCCGCAAGTTCCGTAGGATGCATCTGAATCGCAGAGCTTAGCCATACCAGAAGGCGGCCGGTGATCGGGTTAGGGTCCTCAACATATCCGCGGAACAGCGCACGTGATCTCGATGTTCAACTAACCCGCTTATTTGACATCAGTAACAGGTTCGGGGATGTGGGGTGACAGGCGCCTATTTACGACTTGAGTCTGCAGACATACTTTTAATAAGTACTCCCCGAGTGTTTTTTTTTTCGCGATGGGGATGTGAAAGTGGTCCTGGTGGCATAATTCAACACATCACGTGAGGGTTGAAATCCAAGGATCCTTTTACTGACACGTAGCCCGCGCAGTATACAATCGCGTCGAGTTCCTGATCGCCTGGATCTGGTATCGGCCCGGCGTGACGCGCGGCTTGCTAGGTATCCCATCGCGCTAGGAAACGATTCCTGTGTCGGTGATTAGCTCGACGGCTTCCGGGATCACGGTAATATTCATTTGGGCAGGCGCGCCATGTATCCGGGATCGAATACGATGCGTTTGCAGCCGGGTCCTACTTGCATAAGGTGCTATCGGGATCCCGATCAATGCGATGGGTTTGGCCTGGTGAGGTTGACCGCTGGCCGGCTCCGAGGCGCGTGTTTGTGTCCATGCCGGGGATCGATCGGCCGCGAGCGAGTAGAGGTGCACGTGACCGTCTGCAGCCCAGCCATACATCGCATGTTAGCCCGAGCACCGGGGGCTTACCCAGTGGGAATGTACATGGCTGCGGTACTTCGGTCGGTATTGTACCCCGTGAGGGTGGCGCGCCTGCAAAAGAGGGGCAGCACACACTCGACGGGTCCCACCGCATCCCATGCTTTTTGAAAAAGGTGTAGCACTTCATCGAGACTGAGAGCACTGGGTGGCACGTGGTGACTCTGCACGAGGGAGTTTGACTTTGTGCAGTTCTTGATTCGGATGGCCATGGCCAGACTTGAGAAGCCGCTGACTTGGACAGTGTGCGGATAACGAAGCGGAGGGCTCCCTCAGCGCGTATGATTAGCACATCCAGTTCGTCGGGCGCACTCGCAGAAATCTCGATCTCAATCCGGGGCCGCGGCCAGTGTGAGATAAGAGGGAGCAGAGCAAATGCAAAACAGACAGAGTTCGATCAGAGCGTCATCGACCGGATACTGGGCAAATCGGTGATATTATATACACAATCGACTTGCGTGTACAATTAAAGGGAGACCACGGAGCCTTAACGTTGAATTTTTAGGAAATATCTCATCGTCCTAGCTGCAGTTGGTCGAATCGCTAGTGTGCGCAACAAACTCGGTTGCCAAGTGCGGCCTTGAACGGTGTTGACCTCGTTTCTGATGTGGTTCTTTTCCAAGACAGACGCTATTCTCTGACACCAGAAATCGATGGGATAGAATCCGAAGATTGGAATAGAATCTGGCGTGTCATGTGGGGAACGCTCCCAAAAGGGTAGCCTCGGCGTGTGAGAGGGATTGGTTCATCGCCGATGTACACGCGTAAGAGTCCCACATCAGATAGCCGCCCATAGGCTCAAAAGCATTGATCTGTCGACCGCCGATAGTGGGAACGTTTCGGCAGGTACGTTTGTATACCAAATTTTATTCACCATGCATGCTGCTAGACTGACAAATCAGCAACGTGCTGCGGCCAGGCATGGTTCCAGACTCCCGATCACCCGCTGTCCGTCAATCGTCAGCTTCTGAATCTGCAGCGAATCATGCCATGGTCCCCGGAATTGCATCCTAATTCCTAAGCGGTGCTTGGCTAGGAACCAGTGGCTAACCTCGTCGACCAGAATCCATACAATCGGGCGACTCAATTGCTGCCTCTCTCTACCAAGTGCTTCCGATTCTGAACGCTCCAGACCTCAAAAAAACGAGTTTGAGTCCCCTCTTGACGACCTGACGGACTGTGCGTTCAGAGTACGGCTTCTGCCCCGCTGCCGGGACGGAACAGATCATCCGACCCATGGCTCTCGACGGCAAGATTCAAATGGTCCCGGTCCCCCGGCATCGCGTCCAAGGAATAAAGTGCGTCCGTGTGCCATCCAAATTCGATTCTTCGCGCGTGAAGATGAATTACAGATCTCTTGTCTCCCCTTTGCCGCGCTGAAACTGGAGCAAACACTGGTTGTAAAGTAAGCTCGATTTACGTCAGGACTCCGATTTTTCGGAGCACTTACACTCACTGGAGAATTTCAGTGTTTCCCCCCTCCCTGGGCAAATCTTGCTCGATGCCGCAGGTAGCAATCTTTAATATTGGCTATTACATTTGCCTCGTTGTACACCGTCCTGAAAGTCACCCTACTAGAGTACCGCGCACCGCTTGATGACTCCCGCTGGGCCACTGCAGTACAACCGCACACTCCCGCTATAGTCCCGCTGGACCGGCTCTGTGGGTGTCCCACGGCTAATTTTGAATGCCTCTCACACACGGCTTGTATTCCGCGGCGGCTGCATATTGATACCCAGATCACACAAAATGAGTTTACACTATACTTGAGAGAGATATTATCCTACATCCCGGACATTATGATGGTATATACAGGAGCGAGAACTCCCTTGCAAAGTAACAGCTGTTTGGTAAAGTAGAAACGGCGGCAAGTCCGGAGCTCAGTGCCATTCCTAATTCAGAGGCATCTTCACCAGGTGTCCCCCTTCGACTTATTTCATGAGAAACAAGCGCGTATACACTGTGCCAGATTCTCTGTGCACGACGTTGAGATTTACTGCATTGAGACGGAGAAAGCAAAGACTCACCCCCATGAGTGGGTTCATGTACGTGATTGGTTCTTTGTCCACTGCGGCGATAATTTTGTGCACGATCGCACAGGCGGAGTGCAAGAAGTCCTCCGGTGTCTTACGAGCCCATACCAATCTGCGCAGTTTCATGAACGCGTAGTGGGTGATGGTTCCCGCAAAAAGAAGCACGCGGCTGAGGGCTCCACCGTCCCGGTTTTCTGCCTCGTAGTCATCCAGCTCCAGTAACCATGACTGAATCAACTTCTCGAGATTCTCCGATCGCTCCAGGAGATCGCCGAATTGCAAGGGTGCTATCAGTCTGCATCAGTGTCTATGGCGGGCAGTGCCTTCCGCAACACGAACTGGTGATTAATTCCTCAACGCCCTGCCAGAGAGAAACGGACTTCGTGAGAAGAACGGCATGCCCCGGAAACCCGGATGTCGACCACACATCGTTCAATACTTTGCATTCGCAATCACGGAGAGCTGAAGAGAGCGGTTCGTGAGAGGCGTAGCCCAGCGCTGTAGACCATGCATTGTCTAGGGATAGTAGGAAGAGATAGGCTGTTCGAGATCGTATTGGATCGAGGCCAGGACACACTTGCTCCGGGAGCCCACAGCCAAACGCCAGACCCAAGGCGACGGACATATGAAAGCGGGCTTCTGTGTGACGGTCCCGAGCAAAGAAATACTGGGCCAGCAGCAGCTCCGCCTGCAAGACCTCAGCGACGTTGACAGTGGGCATTGCAAGCTCCTTCGGCAACAGATTACACGCAGTGGAAACGAGGAAGGACTCCAGGTTGTCCATGCTCGGATGTGCCAAGATATGCGCGGAGAGCAGGTAGATAGTGGCTGTAAGTGCCGGACTCATGCAGCTCGGGCGACCAGCGATAGGGCGGAACTTGTTCAGGGCTTCGTCGAGAAAGAAGCAGAAGTCGGTCGCGTGCGCGAAAAAAGTGTCCCAGCTGAGCCACGGTAAGCAAACAGACGATAAGAGACGAAGGAAGGTCATAACGAACAAGACGTGGGCTACATGCAGAGGAATGACTTCGGTGAAAGCCTCTGGGGGGAAAGGTTCAATAGGATCTCGTGCTTGAGGGGAGGAGGGAGAGGTCGAGGACAGCGAAGGGGGGCTTCGGGGCGAGAAGGAATCAGCTGGAGAGCTAGCACAAGGCAAAGACGACATCGATGAAGAGCTGCGCGAGGATGGGGAGATTGACGCGGAAAGAGATGCGTCTCTCGACTTCTCCTTTCTCTTGGGTGCAGATTGACGCTTGTCGTTTGCGCGACGTCGTATTTTTGCCTCGATATCCATAATCTGCTCCTGAAGGATCTGCACCCTCGCCTTCTGTCCAAGGGAAACGTATTCGCAATCGTCCACGCATTCTGAACGCACACACGGCCCGCACGACGGGAGCGCACCGTCACACCTCTGCGAGCTCGGTCATCATGAGACAACAGAGCGGAGAGGCTCCTACACACCGTTTTGCGAGTTCGACAGTGATAGCAGGCCTTCCCGCGCTTGAGGTGAGCCTTCTCGTGGACAGAGGGATCCATCGGTCGAGGGAGTAGTTGATTACGGATGAGAGTGACTAACATTCCTTTATGTACACCGACTGGAAGTTGACTGGATGCCGATTCCATTCCTTTTACGGATGGCGTTGAGAGCCAGGCTTTTTTGGCACTCAGTCTCCATCATAATCGGTCATATTTAATTTTCTATGCTCCCAGCCAGTGCATCGAAAGTGATACACGAATTCTCACCGGTGACTATGATATCGGCCAGCGAGAAGATTTGAATCATCTTTTAATCATCCTTTTCGTCCAAGCTCGTAGAGTTGTCCTCAAGTTCTCTCTACACCGGTCTCTTCCTGCTACCCAGGCTGCCGTCGGGACTGGCGTAGAAACCCGGAGGATGACGTGAATACAGCGAGTCACGCACAGATCTCTGCTGAGTTCCGAAATCTCTTCGGAACTCACCAGAGATCTGCCTTTCAAGATGTCCCGGTGCTTCTACCCAAAAGCTCTTTTGCACAGAAACATCTAGCTGGCAACCAAATTCTGACCTCCGACACTATAATTCCGATAGGATCTCATTCACACTTCCTCAAAGGAATTCCTCGTGTTCAGTTTGAGGCACGGATGCGTATCTGGATGAATAGCCGGTGTTTGTGCTTCGAGTCCTTCGGCCATTTCATACTTTTCTGCCCTCCTTCGACGTCATATTTCCGTCATAATTCTTCCACGGAAATTTCACCCACCCTTGAGCACTAGGCACTTCTCAGAGCGGATTCCGCGCTTTCATCGTCAGTCATACTAGTGTTGACTCGCCGTCACCTTTGGTTATCATATCTGTTTGGTTCCCGATCCGTTCTCTCAAAATTGTGTGCTCCGGATCTCAAGAACAGCTTCTGAAAGTCGTCGGGCATTTCGGTGAGACTGTAGCGCCAAAGATCGTGGATTGAGTCGGATCTCCGGTCACTCAGGCATACGTCCATTCGGAATCGAGTACGGTTGATCCAAAACGAATATTTTCTCCTCTGTAAAATACTGTGAAAGATGGTCCGGACCGCCTTTGAGTCGCTGAGGACAAGAGATACAAGTGTGTTCCAGGGCCTGAGTTGACTTGAGCGTGCCAATAACTGCCAATTCGGTACGTTCTGGCACTGATAGACCAAACGGCGCTGGTCTGAGATCTTCAACGCAAATACTGACTTGGTCACATCAAACTTGAAAACCGGCGCTCTGACCATTTCAGGAGTCAGAAAGGTCCAGTCGTGAAAGTGTCCAGGGCGCATTGAGGGCCTGAGTTTGATCCAGACTGGCTGATAGGAATGAGCTGGTCCGAGCACGCTTCGCCTCCCTCATATTCTCTCTTCGAAACACCATTTCCGCGGGCGCGATGACGTCGGGTTCGGTGATCGCGGCATGAAATGTCTGAGTCAGCGTTGAAAGACGCGTTTGAGCCCGTAGTGGCGTGTGGACAGAAGCAAGATAGCAGATCTGAAAGTTAGCCTGCAGGTTAATGATAAGCAGCACCCAATGCAGCAGTTTGGCGATTAGATCCCGAGAATATTCCCAGCTGAGTTCCGATGTTCTATCCAGCCACTCAAGGGGAAAAAATTGACAGCTTTTGACTTCCCTTTGCGTGTATTAACCGCATTCTAGGGCTCAGATTCACGCCGGATTCCATGCATCTATTCCTCAAAAAGATCTTGTGGAGTTGGAATACCGCAGTGCACGAAAGAAGGAGCTCGCAAATCCGATCCTATTTGCGGGCTCCGTGTCGCTGGGTCCGATTCCGATTAATTAAAACCATGTCTTGTCTTTCTTCCGACAGATAGAGCCCATCGATAGCGTCTGTGGAGCTCCGATTACAGTCACGAGGAGAACGCTGGACTTATTTTGGGACGTGGGCATGCTGGGCCAGATGTGAAACCAAGACCACAGTTTTTTCCCCCTGTCATGCCCGGGAAAACTTGAGAGAGCGATCAGGAATGTCGTGCTCACTGAGACGTCCCATATTTAGCATCCTCAGAAATAGAGTCACACCAGAAACTCATCAACAGAAACCATCGCAGTCATGGCTGATAGATCGCGTATAATGTGAAGACGAAAGCCGTGGCCGCCAGAGCAAGGTCCGGAGTGCGTCCCCGCGTAAACGTCACAGCTAAAAACATTAATCGATATCCTCCTGACCTGTTTACCGGGCCGTAGCCGGATGACACGACAGGTGGCAGTGTCACTATCAACTGCTCATCACCGCTGCTGAACGCGCTCGAAAGGCCAACAATTCTGACCTATACTGTCAATCTGCATCTTCGAGAGCGAAAAAAAGCATCTACGAGTTGTAGATGCTTTTTACGACCAAGGTTGCTTACCTAACACAGGGATGGTCTGGACTGCCCGAGGAGGACGAAATCAGTCAAATGGACTCCCAATTATTCTACTTTGATTAGTGATAGCGCGCAAAGGCAGTAGGCATTGAGCCTTGATCACGTTTACATTTTGTCCAACCCTAAACCTATCTCCAGCGCCATTACTCAACAATATTCATCCAATGCCATACTTTTTGGGGCCAAGCGCTCTACCTAACGTCCACCAAATTGTCCAACATAGTGAATAACATTTGACTGCATCAAGGTCTGCGGTGCTCAGATGTCAATCAAAGCCAGGGCGTGATTCATGATGTCATTGGCGTTTGTTGATTGAGGGCGGTGCACTCAGACGGCGATCTCATTCCCGACACCTAGCGCCATGTTCACCTTGATCAAGTCTCATCTCAAGTCCCACGCTTCTAGTTCACATCCGACATTTGAACCTCCGCCGGGTGCTCCACCGCCCCCGATTTACACTCTCGCCGCAGGACAAAAGGTGAGATTAATCGGCCAAAGGTAAGGTCCTTCCTTCAGAACCTGACTGGCGCCGAATGTGCAGCACGAGTACTCATCCTGCGATAACGCCGCGCCAGACGACTTCGAACGTGCTAACCAATTTTGCGCCGCCCATCCCGACATCCATCCTGCACTCATCTTCCCACGCGAGTACGTGGAATTCGGTGCGGATCGATGGGCGCTTCTGTCCATGGAATCGGCAGGTCCTGCTAGCGGCTTTACTGAAATCCGTGTCGGCGAAACTCGTCTGGGTAGATCACAACATGTGCTCGAGCTGCAGCGGAGTGAAGGACGATGCGGGACCTTCAGTCACGTTGGAGACAGCTGCTTTACGAGCAACCTACCCATTATCGCGGGGAACTATGCCACGCACGCCAAACGGGGTGTTTACTTCGAAATTACGGTTCGGGAGATGAGAGGGGAGGGCACAACAGTCGCGCTAGGTGCGTTCCTTCCGCCAGTCTCAGTGCTGATATGAATATTGACTCCGCGCCTGAAGGGATGCAGTGCCTACCGTACCCTCCACACCGACTGCCCGGCTGGCATCGACGCAGTGTCGCGCTGCACTTCGATGACCGGCGGCTATACTACGAGGACCCAGAAGGTGGGCGTGATTACGTGCAGGGACGGCCGCGACAGCACTGTCTCCCCGATGTGCAGCCCGGGGATACGATCGGCTGCGGCTACGCATTCCGCACCGGCTCCAATGTGGGGCATCTGTTCTACACGTACAACGGCATACTTATGCCTATCGCGTATCATGGCATATTCGATCAGCCCCCCGACCGGGAGGGCGCGGGCTCTTGCGGCTTCGATGTTTACGCAGCAGTCGGCGTGAGTCGAGGGCCCGTTCACTTTGATGTAAACTTTGGCGGGAGCCGGAAATGGCGATGGCGCGGACCGAGTCATGACCGGGTGTCGCAGCTTGCGGATGAATGGAGCGCAGGAGTTTGGAGTGTTGCAGAGATATTCAAGCAGGTCGGGGACGGGCCACCAGTGTATGCATCAGAGTAGGTACTGTCTGTCAGCTCGTCGTTAATCGTTTTATCATTCCTCGACTGGCTGTATATATTTTCAAAGCTCTTGGACTATTACTAGTTTCTCAAGTCCTCAATTCTACGTTCGAAGCCTCTTCCTCTCTTCCATGTCATGTGATGCACTCGGCAGATTAATGGGCATGATGGACTTAGAAATTCCAGATGAATCCCGTAGAAGCATCTGATGTATGCAATGCGATATGTAATCATTGTGCATTTGAAATTGAACTCATAAAAGAGCTCGGGCAAGTCGTTAAGATCATCTGTAGGTTCTGATGAGCGTACTCGTATAAATATTGAAGAAAAGAGTTTCGATAAATGCAACTCTCAGTCCACTTAACTGGCACCATTCATCTAATTTTCTCCTTTAGCTTTTTTGAAGGTAATTATGTATTTTCAGGCTTCACGAACCACGTGTTAGCACTCTCTGGAATCAACAGGCCGATCGTCGATATGATCAGATCAATCATGCATCGGTGTGCACAATTCAATTGAAATATGATATCATCAGCAGCGTCAATGAGCTCCGTCTTGCATCGCTGTCACACGTGGTCAGCCCTTTCAGCAGGTCACCGGGGTCGTTTGACAAAGCGTCCTCACTCGCTGAGATTCGACATGGGAAAATTTAACCCAACTCTCGCACTGCTCCGCGAGGGTATTTTCTGCCAGAATCTGATCCCATGAAGCGGGTTTACCCCGGGACCTTAAAAAGTCGCAGCGATTAGGCAGCCAGCGGCGTAATCACGGGATTGATAACGAGGATACCCGTGCGAACCCACCACATGGCGATCAGATGGAACTTTTTTTTTCACGAGCAGCTTTCCGACAACGAGACAACGAGGAACGGCATACTACACTCGGTGCGCAAGCGAGGACAGAAGCCCTCTACGAGCACGACCGCAAGAAATGACCGTGTAGGACCGACGGGCGATGGCCTGAGAAGTCGTGTCACCGGGCACCAGAACCCCAAGGATTTCTAAACGTTCTTCGAATGTTTCCGTGTTGCCGTATCGAAGGGTGGATGGCACGACCATGTGGGGCGCGCTGTTATGCATGTATATAAGCACCGCGCGCACACGATAGGCCCTGCGCTAGCTGAATCGCGTGCCCAGCAGTAGCATGCTCCCCCTCGCGCTCTCCTCTGCCTCTGCGGCGCTGCTCTTGGCTGCTGCCTCCACCGCCTCTGCCGCTGCACCAGCGTACGTCGCTTCTTCTGCGCCTACCTCTTCTTATCTCACACGCTTTTCAGCCCGGCAGACCCGTGCTCAGCCGCGACAGCGTCAAAATGGGTGTCGAGCAAGGTCGCGCATGCGTGCGAGCTGGCGGTGCCGTTCAACCAGACGCGCAGCGCGTTCGTGATCGACTCGGTGATCAAGTCGCTGCAGTACTACTCGCTCGAGACGTGGTTCCGCGCGTCGCCGAACCCGCTCATCCCGCACAGCGTGGACGTGCGCGCGCTGCTCCAGGGCGTGAACAAGACGACGAACACGAAGGGGTACAAGACGGACTGGGACTTTAACCTGGCGGTATGTCGTGCGGTTCAGCGCCAAGCGCATGAGGCTAAAAACACGGGCTGCGCAGATCACGGACGCTTACAACCGCGAGGCGGACGGCCACACGCTCTTCGCGGCGAGCTGCACCGAATCCTTCAGCTGGAACCTGCCCTTCTCGATCGCCACCTTGGCCGACACGCCCACGTCGCTCCTCGCGCACCCGACGTTCCTCGTGAACTACGACTTCCCGAACCAGGGCCGGTCGGGGCTCGAGGCGTACTTTGAGAGCATCGGCGTGCACGTGCGCCCGTATGACGGCGCGCAGGTGCTGTCTATCAACGGTATCGAGGCAGGCACGTTCCTCACGGCGCTCGCACAAGAGTCGAGCATCTACAACGGCCTCGTCGGCGCATACGAGACCCTGGGGCCCCGTTACATGCGTCTGATGGCCCGTTACTCGGCCGACACCGCTGCGGGGTTGTACACCCAAGAGGTCGGACGGTTCGGGATGCGCGCTTTCTACCCTGGCGCAGACTCGGTGACGGTCACGCTGCTGACGAAGAGCGCGGGCATTCAGACGATCACAGTGCCCTGGGCCGCGACGCTCGTTGGTGGAGGCAACTCGACCGCGTCCTTCATCGAGCAGAACTGCTTCAGCGTGCCGGGCCTCGTCGCAAAGCGGGAGGTGGAGCTGAAGAAGCGGCAGAAGCAGATCAAGGCTCCGCCCATGAACTTGCGCAAGGCTGTTGTCGCACCCGATGCGCAGGCTGCAATTCGTGAGAACGTCACGCCGCTGGCTGCTTCTGCGAACCTGGTTACGCCGAATCGTAGGTCCTGTGCTTTCGCTCGATGCACCTTCTGACGGCTAGTCACCAGTCACTTCGTTCGGTCACATCACTACGCTCGACATCTACCAGCTCAAGGACCACCCGAAAGTCGGCGTTGTATACTTCCAGCAGTTTGAGCCCTCCGATGGCACGGGCGCGCAAGCGTACTTCAACGGCATGTCCAATACCCTATTCTCGGGTCTCAATGCGCTCAAGGCTGCGGGCGTGGAGAAGATCATCGTCGACCAGTCCGGCAATCGCGGTGGATTCATCTTCGCTGGCGCGATCGCGATGTGGTCGCTGTGGCCTAAGGACCTGTATCCCGGATTCCCCGCCGTGTTCCGCGAGAGCGACTTGATCCGCCGCGAGGCCCAAGTCGCTGCTGAGTCGCAGCTTGGGGCTTCCGAGTATTCGTACTTCTTCTACCGTGATCTCAGTGCGTGACATGGTCTTTCCCTTCCCTTCATTGCCGTTCTGACCTGCGCACCCCACAGACAACGTGCTCCTGCAAAACAACTCGCAGTTCATGGAGACGCCCGTGCCGCAGACGATCAACGGCGTCAAGGACGCATACTCGAAGCCGTTCTTCGACGACTTTGGCGACAACTCGAGCAGCGTGACGAGCTTTGTCGACCCGCCGTTCAACGGGACCGACATCGTCTTCGTCGCCAACGGCATCTGCGCGTCGACGTGCTCCGTCTTCAGCAGCTACCTGTTCCAAAAGCACGGCGTCCGCTCCGCTGTCTTCGGGGGCACGCCGATCTCGCTCGTCTCCCAATTCGACGGCGGCGTGAAGGGGTCCGAGGTGACCGACTACGGCAGCGTTCTGTCTGAGCTCGAGACGGCCGGCCTGCAGGACGATCCGCAGGCGCCGCAGCCGCTGCCCATCTTCGAGTCGTTCAGCCTGAACTTCCGCAATGCGATTCCGTACATCGACAAGCAGGATGGTATCCTCGAGTATGTGTATGAGCCGGACACGAAAAAGTTCCAGTTCACACATGAGACGTGGAACAGGCCCCAGGCCGTTTGGGAGTTTGTGGCAGACCAGTTCTGGGGCAAGAACTGAGGATTAGGGAAGGCATCTTCCTGTCGTATACACGCGTATCAGTTAATTGAAACTTGTACACATCAGCATTGGTCGAGTCGGATGTTGCGAGTGATATCGCAGGAATCGGAACTGGCTTTGACACTACCTGTCAAACAAGCTCGCAGATCCAGCGCCGGTGTGTGGATGCGGCCTCTCGAGGAAAGGTTTTTCCTCAGTAAATTGAGGTAAACCCGACCGTCGCCTACTCGGTGAGGACACCGGACTGAAATCATTGATGTAGTAAATACTTACAGCATGTCTAGGTATCTTCTCACTCGATGATACTTTCAATCGATGGTTTCGATGGTCCAGATAGACATGGACATAATGCAGTCATTCCTGTTTCAGTGCAGTAGACTACCTGTTCTATATGTTGAGGAGGCATTTCCGACGACCGATGAGGGAATGCTGAGGCATATTAGAAACTTAGTGGACTTGCAGAAAGGAAGCGAATCCAGGGAATACAGCGTTGAAAAGTAGTGGAACATCGTGGTCACTCAAAACAACCACCTCGAAACTCTCCTCCAATTACCCCTTCCCGCCCATTTTCCGCCTCATTCGAGTCGACATCCGGCGGTGGCACATTCGAGTAAAAGTCCATCTTCTCCAGATCCACCATCCTTGTCTTGCGGATGAGCTTGTACGCGATGTAGAGCACTGCGCCGATGGGCAGGTTGACGTACGCGATGATGAAATCCGTCGTGGACCACTGGCCGTGCACGAAGACCCGGAAGCCATTGAACACGACGATCACGATGCTCCCTGAGATCGAGGAGAGTTCACCAGAGGGAGATGCAGACGGTGAAGGGGAAGATTGGACGTACAGAACAGCGACCAATACGCCGCCCACGGCTGCAACCTGCTCCAATACACGAAGCGCGTCCGGTCGATGCCCTGCGCTTTAAGTCCGGCGTGGAAGCGGATGTACACCCATGAGATGATGCCTATCGTACCATCAAATGAGATGCTGTGTGCCTGAATGGGAAGCCCCTCACCCCAGCTGGCGAAGGCCCGGATGGTGGTGAGATTGGTGAGCCAATTGAGCGCAGTCGAGGAGCCCTTGTTCACCGCCATGTACGCGAGCACGAGAAACACGCTCGAGAACGCAAGCGATACCATTGGGAGTCCGCCCTGGCGAGCCTTGGCGTTTATTCTCACAAGATTACGCGGAGACGCGTTACACGCACTGGGGTCGTCGTGGCGAAGATGCGCGGGGCCTGCCCCCGCAGCGCCATTCCATAAAGCTTCCTCGACGTTCCATACAGCCCGCTGCTCCCCGCGGAGAACGCGGAGGTCAGCACACCGGCGTTGATGATCGCTGTGAGATCAGCGAGTGAGGAGGTTGGTAACGGGGTCGAGAACTGTTGAGAGACTAACAGGGAAGGACTTTGACGCCGGCACGCGTCATGGCGAGAACGAATGGGGAGTCTGCGGCCGTCCCGGTCGATTGGAGCAAATGGAGGTCGTTGAATGGAACGAGCATGCCTGAACCGCATCAATGAATTCATGAATTCTTCCGAGTGTGAGTTCGTGACGCACCAACGACGAGGATGCCGCACACATAGAACAGCATGATGCGGTAGAAGACTCGGCGGACCGCCTGGGCCAGTGAGCGGCGCGGATTCTCCACCTCCGCCGCGGTCATCGCGAGATTCTCCATGCCGCTGTAGGAGTAGGCCTGAGAACGTCGGTCAGCCGGCTGATTGCGTGCGAGCGGGAAGGGAGACGGACAGCCTGGAGCAGTGTGGTAAACCACCCTGCGAATCGCCCCGCGTTCCCGGTGGAAATGTACGGCGCAAAGGCGCCGGGATGCTACCGTGGGATGGCTCGTTATGATGCGAGCACCTCTGCGGAAGGGAGAGCACACCTCCCAATACCGGAATCCGATTCTATCCCCGTGCGGTCCACCTCCCAGATCGATAACTGGTAGCTCAATGAATCGTTCTTTCAAACTAGGCAACGAGAGTGAGAACTCACCCAGCCCTCCGACGACACAACCGACGACGAGCATGATCTTGATCATGGCCTAAGGCACGGACGTCACCCATTGGTCGGTTGACGAGAATCGCGGCGAAGCCAACTCACGAAGATGAACTCGGACTCGCCAAACCAGCGGACACCGAGGAAGTTGATCGCCGCACAAAAGACGCTGAGGAGCTGCACCCACCAGTTTGAGCGAGCGCCCACGCGGGATAGAGAGGGCTTGGTGTGAGGGACGCACCGTGATCAGGGCGACCAGATGCGCGGTGGGCATCGGGGTGTCCCAGAACCCGATGACGAGCGTCGCGCTGATGATCTCCGTCGGGAGGGACACCACGCCGCCGTACCACTGCACCCAGCCCAGCGCGAATCCGACCGCGGGGTCCACGAAACGTTCCGCCAGATGGATATCTGCGGTGCGGGTCGTTGAGAAACGGTGATTCGTGCTCTGAGGACGTGAGACGGAGACTTACATCCGCCGGAGATGGGCATGTAGCATATCATCTCGCCGAGGGACATGAGCATGCAGTAGCTGATCGTGCCGACGTGAATATATGCGAGTCTGGCGCAGTCGGGATCTGTGAACTGACGTCGAGAGAGAGGGAAGGCGGGACTGCGCACAGAGCACCAGCAGGTCCCGCATGCGCGATAGCCTTTCCAGAGCCCAGGAACAACCCCGTACCGAGCGTCTGCGGACCTGAGAAACAAAGAGCAGGAGAGAGACCAGTCGAACCGCACCCCGGCAATAGCTATCATCTGGATATGCCTCTGCTTCATGTTGCGCTGCACGCCGTCGTACAGGCCCGTGTGGACATCGACCTTGATGTCCTGCTGCTCCTCGACGTCGCGCGATTCCTTATGCGCACTGGGGAGCACTTTTTCCTCATCCAAGTGGCCGGTTTTAGACATGGCAGGTCTGGAGGAAGAGCGTCCTGGGGCGGTCCGCGCCTGTGCTCAAGTGGAAGAAAATCGCGCAGCGCGGCGATGGGACGGTGGAGTGTGTGCCTGCGTCAGTGCTCTATCGCCGACGAACCAGGTAGTAGTAGGCCCGTATCCGTGTTCATCTCCATGGACAGAAGCGATAATAGGTTCAGGAAATGGGCAGACGCAGCCTAGACCTGCCCAATGCATATAATGATGTGATGGCTGATCCCATCACACATCAGGAGCTGTGTTGCCCAAGAACTCTCCTAGTCGGTTTTTTGTAGGCCTGGGCCCGGGAGCTATCCCAGTAGCGATCATCAGCTCGCGGCCCCAAACAGCACCCGAGCCAGAGCCTCGATATATACATTTCTCAGCGTGCCTGGGCAGCACGCGGAATAACGGCAGATGGATGCCACACACATCCAATGTAGACTAGCCGCTCGGGGGTAACTAACAAGAGAACCAAGCTAGTCCTTTCTGTCTGCCTGTCTACTGAAATCCTGTGTGTCGCTCGACGATCAGACGGAATTTGAAACAAACCCGGGACAGCTGACCGCCGAGACTCGCAGGGTATCAGGCTGCCCGGCGGCCGGAGAGCCGTTTATTACCCCACATTAACCCCACTGATGGGTGGATGGGCTTGGGGTAGTGCGGGGAAGGCCGGTGATGCGTGGGAAATCGCATTATGATCGATGAATTGGATAATACTACTGCGTAGACGACGAACGACAGGCACATGCCGTCCCTGGTAGGTACTAAAGGTTCTGCCGGAATTGAGTACCAAGGATATGCGGGGGCACCGGATAGGGCGGAAGCATGCGCGGGTGCAGATTTTGGGGGGGGCACCGCTGCCTCCTGCCTGGATCCGTCGGCTGCCGCGATGCACCACCAGACTTTCCCATCGATCTGCGAGGTGCGCACACAGACGAAGGCGCGGCACGAGGGGCGATTTACTCCGTGCGTATCATTCTGTCGCACGACGCAGGGTCACACGGCCTGCTCACGTTACTGCGCCAGATTATTGCGTCCCCACGCTTGACATATTTTCCCCTGGGCACACGGGGGTTCGCGTTAAACAAACATACATAAGTAAGCGTCCGAGATTTTTACACTCTCGCTCGCTCGTACGTTGTTGCCTCTCTGCCACGTCCGTACCCCCTCTCCGCCGCTACTGCACTGCCCGCACGACACGATGAACCGCCCCCGGACCGTCTCGCACGCGAATGCGGAGCGCATCCTGTACCTGAATGAGATCAACCACCGCTCCGGCGCGATGTCGCGCTGGGAGCGGCTGCGGCACGGGCCCATGCACCCGTTCGTCGAGTGCTTTGCTGAGGCCATGGGCGTTTTCATGTAGTGAGTCGTCGTGGCTCTTCCTCGCCGCCTTGGCACGGACACGGACACTGACGCCGGGCACAGCGTGTACGCCGGTGTGGGCTCGCAGGCCGTCTGGGTCGTCGGAAACCTGCTCAAAGAGGTCGGCGCGTCGTGTATGTCGTGCTGCTCCTGGCTGCCGGTGGGATGGAGAGGCTGACGCTGCGGTCAAGCGATTATGCAGATTGGGTTTGCGTACGCCGCTGGCATCTGCCTTGCGATTACGGTATGCTCCGCGACGTCGGGCGGGCACTTTAATCCGTGCATTACCATCATCATGGTGCTCTTCAAGGGCTTCCCGAAGCTCAAAGCCGTCCGGTGCGTTCCTCCCGTTTTTGCTTTTTGGGTTAGACTCCCTCGGCCCGGAGCTTGCCTTCTCTCCTTCACACACACACGTGGGCTGACCACACACACCCACGCAGATACATCGTCGCCCAGCTGCTCGGCGGGTACATCGCGTGTCTGCTGATCTACGCGCAGTACCGGCACACCATCCTCGCGATCGAGGCGGCGACCCCGCCGGCCGTGCTCGCGGCGATCCAGTACACGCCCTCGGGCCTGCCCGGGATCTTCGCGCTGTACGTCGCGCCCGGGAGCAGTCTCGGGCAGGTCTTCCTGAACGAATTCGTGTGCGACTTCTTCCTCGCGATCGTCATCTTCGGCGCCACCGATGCGAGCAACGTGCTCGTCCCCCCTTCGACCGCGCCGTTCATCATCGCCATGGCCTAGTGCGTGCCTAGTCTGCTTCTGCGTTGATTCTCCTCCTCTTTAACTGCGGGTCAGTGCCGCTGCCATCTGGGGCTTCGCTGCGGTGGGACTGTCCGCCAATGCAGCACGTGATCTGGGTGGGCGGTTCGCGGCCATGTCCATTTGGGGATCCGCCGGTGAGTTGTTGATTCCCCGTGGAAACTTTCGAGAAGGTGTCTTTTTCCTGACTCACACCGAAATAGCCGCCGGGAACAAAGGCTACGCAGCCATTGCCGCGCTGACGAATATCCCGGCCACGATCCTCGCATGCTTGGTCTACGAGCTGGTGTTCGTCGACTCGGACCGCGGTGTGTGCTTCGCGCTTCTCGCTTGGATTCCCTGCTCAAAATCACTGATCCGGATATTTTTAGTGGTGTCCCAGATGCATCGGGAGTACCACGACGTGCATGCACTGCACCGCAAACACGGACACGCGGCGGCGGCGCATGGTGCCGAAGATGACCATACGAGCAGTGAGCATGAGAAGGGGACCGTCGGGGTTAATGAGCGGGTCTGAGCTCAAGTCGTGTTTTGTTTCTGTGTTATTACCATACATGTATCATCATTATCGTCATCCTCCTCGTCATCATCGTCCTGGGTCATTCGTGGAAGGATGGGTATTAAACAAGAAGCATAACTCCCACGGGTTGTTAGCGCAGTTGGTAGCGCGTCCGCTCAGCATGCGGGAGGTCACCGGTTCGACTCCGGTATAGTCCAAGGCTATGCTTTTTGCGGTTTCCCGATGGCCTCAATCCCGTGCCGATATCACCTATTTACACCATCTGAACCTTTTGGTTTCTCTCCCACCTCCATATTTGCTACCTCGCACTATCCGCTACTCGCGATGCCTTCCATTGCTATGGCTTGCTGCAGAGTTGAATCATCGAATGCACCCCGGTAAATCATACGACCTGTACATTGGAGTTCCCCTTGGCATACAAGCCGCGCGATATTCTATTTTGGGGTGGCATATACTTATAGCCTTAACATTTATGAGCAGTCATTTGACAGACTACCTACTCTCCTCGCCCCTAATCTCGACCCCACGCTCCTCCGCGTGAACATTTTGAAACCGTGGGAAGAGCGGTCAGCCGCGACGCGCCATGGGCGCCTCCCGCACGAAGACAGCGGCGACCAACGCACAGGCCGCCGCGGCGCACGAGAACCAGAACGTGACCTGCAGCCCGCGCTCGTACGCCATGCGCACGACCGCGGCAGTCGCCGGCTCGAGCTCGTCGATGTACGCCAGCGATTCGCGCACACGGCGGATGATCTGGAGAGGAAGAAAATCTGTTATGACGGGTATGGCGGTGGAAGGGGGGAAGAGACGCGCCTCCTCAATGTCTATCCCGGCGGGCAGGGTTTTGTGCAGCGTACTGCGGAGGGAGTTTTGGAGGAGGGTGCTAGCTACGGAGAGACCGATGACGGAGCCCAGCGAGCGGAAGAGATACGAGCCTGGGAAGTGCATCTGTCAGCGTTGAAGCGATATTCTCCGAAGGGAACCCACCGGCAGTGGCCATAGCCTGATCGGCTGGTCCAGCGTTTGAGATGAGGGCAATGAGCGTCGTTGTTATTCCCAGACCTGGGTATCTTGAGCAAAAGTAAAAGAACCGATTCGAACAACGCCACACACCGTTCCCGATCGAAGCAAAGGTTCCCGCTGGACGATTCGACATCGGTCTGGGCACAAGCAATGAACAGCTCGTGACTCACCGATCACGACGCCCACACCGGACAGGATAACGACACCTGTCTGCAGCGTGAGAGCGAAGATCGCCACGAGGAACCCAACATATGCAGCCACCGTGGCCCAGTAGTACCTGCCCGTCACCTGGATAATCAGCCCGCCCGCCAGACTCCCGAACACACCCGCGAAGACGCCCGGGACGAGCCAGAAGCCGACCTCGCTGGGCGTCTTGCGGAGCACGGCCTGGTAGAAGAACGACATGTGGAAGATCATGTTGAACCCGGCCATGAGCGCGAAGAAGTTGACGAGGTACGCGCCCGCGAGCGCGGGGTGCGCGACGATGCGCTTCGGCGCGAATGGCTCCTTCGCCCACCGGAACTCGATCACCAGGAACAACACGAAGAGCACGGCGAACACCGAGAGCGACGCGATCGTCGTCGGGTCGTGCCACGCGACGTTGCCGCCGCGGTCGAGCCCGAAGAGCAGGAAGAAGACGGTCAGCACGAGCGCGAAGGCGCCGGGGAAGTCGACCCGCTTGAGCTTGGACTTGAGGTCGGACGTGTCGCTTTCCGGCAGATGCAGTGCAAACGAGACGCTGATGAACGCCAGAACCAGCGCGGGAACTTGCATAAAGAACCCCCTGAGTTGTGATCAGGCTCGAACGGACGTAAGCTTCACACGCGGACGCACCACCGCCAGCCGATCGAATCGACAAGGAACCCACCGAGCGGCGCGCCAATCGCGCTTCCTGAGGCGTATATAATATTCATGATGCCTTGCCACGTCCCGCGCTCCCGCAGAGGCACCATATCCGACATGATGATGCTCACCACGCTGCGTGGGCCGAGTCAGCGCGCGTATGCTTTGCAGAGTGACAAGGACAACGCACGTGCTCATCCCCCCACCACCGATGCCGGTGAGCCCACGCGCAAGGATGAGCTGCAGCATCGTCTGCGAGATGCTACAGCAGAAGCACCCGAGCGCGAAAATCGTATACGCGAAGAGCAGGCATGATTTTCGGCCGAAGATATCGCTTGAAGAACCGATAAGACCGAGACGAGATAGAGATAAACAAACTGCTAACCTGAGCTTCCCGTAAAGCGGCCTGCCGGGATTGCGTCAGGTCAGTCACTGCACGGGGGGCCAAGCCGAAAGGGAGAAGGGGCGTACTGGAAGCTCGTCAACGTCATCATATACGCCGTCGATATCCAACTCGTGTACTGCAGCTGCTGCAGCTCGCTCCCGATTGCCGCGTACGCTGGAAAACGAACGACGATAAGCAGGCCGCCGGCGCCCAGCCAATCCAAAGCCCGACCGACGCACAGGAAACGACAATCGTCTGGTCCATCGACGCGAAGAATATCCCAAGTCCCATCGGCACGAGCTGCACCCCAGGCGCGTCAGTCCAGCTCGCCGCGCGCTTCAGGGAGCGCAGGAAAAGTGGCTGTCACGCACCACCGCCAAGAGATTCCGCGGCACTTTCGCCGCCGTCGCATCGCCGCCTTCCGCGTCGGAGGTTGCCGCGGGGTCGGGCGCGGGCGTGCTCCCGTATTCGGGAGCGGCCCCGTTCGTCTCTGGTGAGAGCAGCGGCGCGCGTTCGTCGGGCTCTGCACCGGGTGCCATGGTGGTGGTGGTTTTGTCCGAAGGGGGAAGCTGATCCTCCCGAAATGTCAGCGTGGTGTGTCACCAATCTGATGGACGGACAGTCACGTGAACATGGCCGGGCCGGAGGCACCTTCGGTTGTTTGATTTCCGGACACCGGATTCAAAATTGCATCAACTGGTAAGAGTGAAAGCGCCCCGTGGCCATCCTAGCGACTAGATGATACTGCTGTTGAAAAAAAAAGTCCGAGTAAAATTCTCCTCTAGACACTTTCGAAATGAACTGCCACACTTCCAGGTTGCGGTTGTTCAGCGTCTCTTGACAGTGGGAACAGTCAGTGGGGCTCTGGTTACCACCCCAGATCCTTCGCAGTGAAATCTAGGATGAGAGATTCAGTCGGTGCGCTCTTCGGGCCCTGGGATCTCACGTTCTGCAAAGAAACTTCCCCGCGACTACTTGGCATTGCAGCAGCCGCGCTTGGCTTTCTTGAATTGAATGTCGAACACCAGCTGAGCCCAATCAGACGGATCTTCAGATTCAGACGAATTTCGAACGAAGGAGAGTCAGGAATGAGAGGGGATGTCTTTTGCGCTGGGCCGTTGAGACCTTGCTGCCGTTTGTGCATCAGTAATTTCATCAGCTTGTTTGTCATCCAGGACGGTGGGAAAGATCTGTTGCCATCAACTGATTCGGCCCCGCTATTTTGATTGGTTGCATTTGTTGCCATCTTTGTTCGTTTCTCCATGGACTGAAACGAGTTCTTGGACTGGACGACACGGCTGTGCGGGGATAGAAATGGGCATTTCTCGCTCGGGTGAGCGGACCTTCCGCCTGCGCGCTCGCTGTCCCGTTTGTGTTCATTCGCTGTCGGAACGTCGTGGGCCTCAAGCTTTGACAGCTCCCAGGTGCGTCGTTCGCAGCCCTTCCTTCCTCCCGATACGGCCAGATTGAAATAGGGACCAGCATATATAGCCTTTCGGCGTCGCGACGAAGGGACACATTGAAGCCCCCCCCACATTCGTTCATGAACTGCACATCCTCCCGTCCGTCTCCCCACGCTTACCAGAGCGAGATCCCTCCTCCCAGTCGCTTCAGCGAGCGACACGACGAGGGGATACACCACAGGCTCCGCGCGGCGCTCATCTCCGCCCGCATCCGTGCGATGCTGCGCGAGACGAAAGAAACCACCCTGCTCCTCCCCCCCCTTCCGACCCAGACCCAGACACCCACACCACCGCTTTCTCCTCCCGCTCGCACCCATACGCTCTGCCCGATCCTGCGCACGTCCGACCGAATCAGCCATTTGGATGCCCAGATGAGGAACGGGCTGCCCCCCGTGGGCCTTCCGGAGTCGCACTACTTTCTCCTGCCGACGAGGCCCCAGCATCGTCCAGACCATGGCGCACCTACCGCGCCGTCGAGTTACGCACCGAGTCCAACCCAAGGACGGCATACATCCGAGAAGACAGAATACGCTCTCAGCCCGACTGCGACGGCGTACCAGTATCCCGGGGGCGTGACGCGCGTGATGACTGGCGGGGTGATGCTGGGGGTGAAGACGCCCAAGGAGAGGTCTGTGCGTGCAGTAAGGCCATGGTGATGCCGAACTCGGCGTGCAGTTGAGATTGGCGGTATGTATATAGCTAGCTGATGTATTTATTGTGGTATAGACGAATTCGTTCCTTGCTAGAGCTGCCTCCTTCGAGGTTCCCGAAATATCCAGCATTACCCCGAGAATCCGGCTTAAAATTGTGATAAACGACCTTCTCGAGCGATATGCCGTCGAGCTATTGTAGTATGTAGTCTGAAAAGGGATGTTCCTCGCTGAACAATGCATTTGACGGTTCCTACCGCGGTACTGCGCAAGTGCTGTTCTGCCCGGCGCGTGCTTCACAATGTCACCAACACATTGGTCCCAAATGCCGACCTGTGGGTGCGCTTGGCAACAAATTAACATTCAGGCAGTCTTGTTCAGCCCACGTGATGGATGTCGTGCACTTATACACCTTGTCGCTCCTTCGTGACTAGCAAGCAGGAAGTGCCCACTCAATGAACCGACCTTCGAACTTGGCCCGCCCCAGCCGTCTACACGATTTACGGCGACTGAACAAAAAAAATCGCTTTGCAGTACCACTGTGGCATTTCGAGTTTCATTCATAGCTTTAGAGGATAATGAAATGTGTTCGTAGGACAGGACGGCTACCCAGGTATCACGGTATCTTGCGATTGGAATCATGATACAAAACCAACCAAATCAAGCAAGTAAAAACCGTTCCGCGTACGGATGCCCGCTGTCCTGCATCCAGCTCGAAGTCAGCGGCTTGGCCGTTTCTGCAAGGAGTGGAACAAAATTGCCGCATCAGTCGTCGGCCAGAGATCAAACCATCTGCTGTATCAAAACGCACCATTGACCTGGAGCGCTGCATCGCGATACCGATCGCCAACGCAGTCCGTCGTCCACAGGTAATCGGACACGGGGTTCCGGATCCACAACGCCCGAAGCCGAGGCAGGCGGTCCGCGAACGCGACCCTGGATGCCCGCGCCATGTCGAGGCGGATCGGATGGAACAGCACGTCGTCCTCGCCCTCGTCGTCCGCATCCGAGTCGTCGCCGTCGCGGTCCGAGGTCAGTGCGTAGCGGCCGACCGTGTTCCAGACGAAGCAGAACTTCTCCAGGGAGCGGTGACGGCAGAATTCCGACTGCGGATGCGCGAGTTCCGTGAGGAATGTCTGCACACCGAAATGAGTATTCGGTCAGTAGAAGTATATGAGACAGATGGAAGCGAACCTCGCAGGTATGCACGTTCACGATCGGGTGGATCATCGCCAGCCACGAGATGTCGTGCACCTTGAGATGCAGCTCAAGCAGCGACGGGAAGAACACAAGGCATTGCTGCAGGACGTCAGGCTGCATGATATGGGCCGAAAGGAGCAACGTCCTCGTCCCGACCAACCGCGCAGACGTCTCCTGGAGTTGTCGGGGACGCTGTGGCAGGGAAGTGCGGCAGACAGCAGTGAGGGCCCTCGTATGAATCGATCCCTCTCAGCAGGACCAGCTCTGATCCAGGCTCCGGCGGTGCAGCGGGCCACTCGTGCAGCTCCAGCGTGCGCAGATGCGGGATGAAGGCGGCAAACGCGTGCAACAAGCCCCAGTCCAACCGCAGCGACACACGGAGCGTGTGCAGACGGCGCATCAGCCACGCCACAGGATCCGACACACACTGCTCGAAGAACACCGTGGGATCGAAGAACGGGATGACGAGCGCCTCAAGAATAGTGCGGTCGAGCACCTGCACCCACCGGTGCCCGCCGGCCGCACGCACGTACTCCGGCGTCCCCCCGATCGCACACGCCATGCTCTCCACACGCACGCTCCCCGTGAGCCCCTCCGCCTCGCCATCGCTCAGGCGCAGCTCGCACCCCGTCACGCGCACACTCCCGAGCAGCTCGAACGCCCCGAGCGCGCGCAGCGCGTGCGCGTCGATGCGCACGTGGAACAGCTCGAGGTGGCGGATGCGTACGAGCTGCATGAAGGCCGTGAAGAACGCGCGGTGCACCGGCGCGGGGTCGACCGTCGATCGATGGAAGGACGAGAACGCGCAGCGGCGCACGTGCGGGGCGACGCCCGGGTCCGCGCACATCGCCTCGAAACGCCGCACGTTGTGCACCACCTCGTGCTGGCCGGCGAACGCGTTGTACACCATCGTCGTGCCCTTGGTCGAGGCCCGGAACGGGTGGAAGTCGACGGTGTGGAACAGGAGCGGGTGGACGAGGTCATGGAAGAGCCGCGATGCCAGGTGCGGGGCCCGCAGTGAGAGACGATCGACGTGCGAGAAGATGGCGATCCATAGTTCGTTGGGGAAGTGCGCCGTCAGTCTGGTCATTGGCTGCGTGCTGTGACATTTTCGGGCGCGTCACGCAAGCCACGGCACGTGCATTACTTCCACGCCGTATCATGGCTGAACATCGCATCAGATGAAATGATCCTGCTTGGTTAATTCAGTATTTCTGTGCGATTCGATTTGAATTGAGATGCAATTGCGCTCTGCACCGATCAACACGGTTCTACAGCACCATGATCGGAGTTCTAGCTCTGTGCGTGACTTGAGCTGACAAGATAAGATATGAAAAGTTGCGTGTCATCGCGGAACGGAGAGATGTGTTCCCTCCGCGGTGTGAACTGCTAAGCCACGTTCAGACGTCGAATCAGTCAACTGACCAAGAGCTTTGGCATTTATCGGCTAACGACCTTCCCGGGTTCTAGGCCCGTTGCAAGAGAACATCCGGGTTCTTGGAATTGTCCCCGGACACGGCCACCAATAACTTGAATAGGAACAAGGCCAACTGGGTAGTAATTTCGGTCATGTTTCGTACACGGCGGCGGTTTCGGTAATTTGACTGTCATCCAAGTAATTTATCAAAGGATGCAGGCACCCTTTCAGATTCGGTGAAGCCTCGGAGCTTATCGTGGCCGGCGTCCTTGCAATCGTGGTCAAGGGGATTGAAATGTGAAGTCCCAATGCCCTCGTAGGTAGTAGCGCTCACCAAAACAACGGGATCTGCTCCAACACAGGTTTCTCAACCCAAGTTGACTTGGAACCTGGCCCGACACTCCTCATTGTCTGAGGGGGACGTTGAGCCCACTGGAGCTCCTGCGGATAATTCTCTATGACTTGGTTATTTTGACCTCGTCGGCTTTGCGAAACCATCGCCCAAGTGCCCCCGGCCATCCGATTCCCCACTACTTATACATATTGCAGTAGGAAAGTAGCGAGAGAACGGGATGGAATCATGCCTGGCTAGAAGACGGTGAAACATGACCAAATTCCTCTCGCCCTTCCTTTTCACGAACAGACAAAACGACCTCGTCATCGGAAGCTACCAAAATCAGGTATACATTAGATGAGTTTGCATAGAGCAGGTATTGAATTATACGAGAGATATGAAACAATCTGACTTAATTACACGCCGCAGAAATACACATTGTACTGTACACCAAAACCTATTGCTGCCTTAGAAGTGCGGAACAGTCAACGATGGCGAGGGTAAATTGATGCGACCGCTCCCACGACTCATCGTGTCGACCTCGGAGGGCCTCCGGAATTGCAGCACTCCCACACTCATATCTGAATGGGCGATGGACGCAGCGTCATCCGTAGGATAAGCCGAGAGCAGGCTGTACACGAGCGACGCCGCGTCGGTGTCAGCGTCGGAGTGACGGCGGCTCATCGGGTCCTCGCTCAAGAATGCGAGTTTCTCAAGCTGCTTGCGCAGGTACGCGTCTCGCCGTGCGTGTTCCGACGCAGACGGGGTTGGAACTGGAGCACGCACACTTCCTCGCCCGTCCTTGGTGTCGGAAGTAGAAATCCCAGACGGCGAGCCAGGCACCTTCGACGGGAGGACGAAGGAGTGTTGGCGGGGCTGTGGGTCTTGACTGCGCCCCGGAGTCGGTGGGAGGAGGCGAAGTGGGGCGACGGAGCCCTGATGCGCGCCAAGTTGCGAGCGCGAGCGTCGTCTAGCCGTGGGATTCGGCATGTGCATCGGCGAGCGGGCCACGCCAGGCTTGATCGAGGGGCGCGGGAGGCTCACGGGCTCCAGGTGCGCTCGCGGGGGTATGAAGATGGGTGTGGGGCCGACCAGCGGCGTCTCCGCTGCGAGCCTGTTCGTCTTCGTCGGCTCCGCGTCTGTGTCCTCCAACCCCGACAACTTCCCCTGCCCATCCAGTCCCAGGCGGACACCGAACCTCGGCTTCTCAGGCTCGGCGGTCAGCCTTTGGCGGTGCACATATACGCCAGCGATCACCATAACGCCGAGCGCGGCCAGAAGTGCCGCGATGAGACCCAGAACCTCAACGGCAGGCACTGAAGCTGCGGCTTCTGAGGCCCGAGGTTTCAATGGCGGGATGCTGGAGAAAGGGCATGAGCATTAGATCTAAGGAGAATACGCCGTGTGCGAACCGTGCAAAACTGGTGTCCAAATGTGGCACATAAAGTGCGTGGCTGGCGGGCGTACCATGAGCCTCTCGGCCTTGACAACGTCTCAAAAACGAAACACGCACGTATTGGCAACGAGAGAGAAGGAGAAGACAAGAACTGAACTAGCAGCCATCAGGACTAAGCCCACGACTGAGCACGGAAAAAGCAACGGGGAAGAAAGAGACCGAGTGGAGGGGAAACAAGGATGGGAAAAAACAAGCCCGCTTCGCGACAACGACGACCAAGGCGACCTATGTCCACCAGATGCCCGAGAACCAGGCATCCTTATAGGCTCTCATTCATCCATCCGTCCATCCATCTGCGACTGCACCCGGATCATGACGATCGCACTGACGGACCGTAACCACAGCCATTTCCCAGCCGTCACGCAAAGACAGCCTCCGAAATGCAAACTTTGGAGAAATCCGGATGTCTGACTGGCCGAGTGACTCCTCCCGAACTGCTCGCGTGTTGCCAGGTCGGCGTGCACCCAACAGCGGCCTGGGAACGACGCCCAACGTCAGAGAGACCAGCCGACAATCTCCGCTCTACGTTCGCACGGCGTGACGGGTCAGGGGGGTCGAGACTCGAGACTGGGAAATGCAGCGCGGTGATAGCGTGCATGAAGGAGGGCGAGGAGCGACGGGGCAGGGGCAGGGTCGCCTGCTCAACGTCGTCGTCGTCGTCCAACCAGGGCAGAAAAGCTGTGCTCCCGCCTAACAACACGCGATCACGTGTTGGTATATTCTGTCGTGGGGGCTGTGTGGTACCAAGAAAGCACCGACAGGCATGAGAACCTTGGAACGAAGATCCCGGATCGTGCGAATCATCTAGGAACTGAGTTCCTCACGGAGATCTTCATCTGGAGTCGGCGCAGACACATCGCTGTGCATACTTCACTCGCCATTGAGTGATGGTGCTCAATTCACCCGGCTGATCAGCGAGGCGGACCGATTCGGCCTGTCTTCAATACGCCGTGCACAGGTTTTGTGCCTTACGTTCTTTTTTGGTTTCAGAAGTTTACCGGAAACTTCAAGTTACTTGACAGAGATTCATTTGACGGTCAACGGCGAGAGATGCCGACCAAATGAGCTGAGCTGTCGGCCCCGTCACTGGAGCCTCCGGATTCGTGCCGGGCGTTCTCCGCTTGCATACTCACTCATCTATCGAAGCTAAGATTACTCAAAATGACGTATTCATTTTGGCATGTCGATTGTTCAGCTCCAGGCAGCCAATTCAACCGGAGAATTTTCGGGAGGGGGTCCATCAACGCATCGATCTCATGAACCGAGACCCGAGTCCGACATGGCGCATTTGCCCGATCGAGTTCCCCGACTGTTTCCGTAGTCCCGAGCCGCCTCGGGGCATTCAGATGGCCTGTTCATTAGTTGCATTCCATAGCTATCCCCCAGGGGACCGCCTTGTTTAGTTTTTCGTTGATTACTGGTATGGTCAAGGAGATCCTTGCGGGCCGTGGAAATGAATGGCCCTGTGTGTTGCTTCGAAAGAACCATTCATTTTGTCGTTGTATTGTCTCAAGGAATATCAACCCGCAGACAGAACTTATGGCCGAGTCGGAATAAGGGTGTTTGCCTGCGCCCCGTGAGGCGTGAAATATTGCGGAGGTGCTGGACATGTGTCACGTAATCGATGATCTCTGTTGTTGCTTGGGAACACCTATGTAGCTCTCGAGGCCCAGTGGAAGCAATTAGACACATGTCAGTGTCACGTGTGGAGGTGCAGCACCTAGCTCTCACGTGCAATGACATTGTTCAAGCCGCACGTGCTCAGACGGAACCGTGGGTCACGTGGGTCGTGTCACGGTGTCATTACAACCACTGATAGTGAATCTGAGTTTGAACTCACTTTGACGGTCTGGTCGCGGGGAGTGATTTACAGTCAGTACGGCTCCGCAGGAATAAAGAGCGTATAAGAGCCGCGGCGTCTGCGCCTTCAAACTCCCCAACTCATAGATACGACTTTTCTCCACCTCAATCTTCAGCCAATTTGATTAATGGTGACGTTACGGCACATCCTGCAGTGCAATGTACCTGAAAAAACCTCACGTCAGTCATCCGACCTCGCAGCAACCTACGCAGCCCTTATCTTGGCTGACGCCGACGTCGATCACACAGTAAGTAACGTAGATAATACTGCGCTAAGCTGGATCCTACTCAGGAGAACTTGCCCAGGCTGAGAAGATTCTGACCCTCACCACCGCTGCAAATATCGAGCTCGAGCCCATCTGGGCGACGCTACTTGCGAAGACGCTCGAGGGCAAGAACGTGAAGGAGATGCTGTCCGCGGTGGGCACCGCTGCAGGACCTGTCCTCAAGCCGGATATCGACGCCCGTGCCGCAGACGAATCGAATGTCGAACAGGATCTGGATCCGGCTGACGGTGGGGAGGGGAATGACACGGATTCAGACTCTGATGGTGTGGTAAGTCCGGGTCGACGATATTCTGGTGTACATCTCCTGATGAAGGGCGTCAGTTCGGAAGCATCTCTCTGTTCGATTGAAATGCTGCATGGTATGGAAAGGTGTACGTCAGACGATCTCGAGTGAGCGTGTTAGTGGTGGAAGTGCCACGTCCCAGTGAAACAGCCCCGTGGGTTCTGGATCGCACCAACTCTAGACGGATCCCACAATCCGAGCTACATGGCATTCATCATGACTGGTTCCAACTTGCCACGTCTCATTTCCCACAGGGAATATTGACTGTCTCGTCATACGTGAATCACAATTATGACTCAGTTGAAACCGAGGACCGCTGCAGTTGATGACAGGCACAGCCACATAAAATTTCTTGTCACCGTAGCCCATACTCCCGTGTGATAGCACGGCCTGCGTTACAGGCAGCGTCGTGAGGGACTGCCATGGAGACTCTGCAGATGTGCTCCCCACGCCGCGGGGATGTGTAGTTCCAACTGTGCGGGTGCGAGTACTTGAGATTTCGTGGACAGTATTCGCACCCGGTCTAGCGACAAGAACCCAGACCCACCTTGGGCGGACGCGAGCTGGATCGTGGGATTGACGGAGATGCGTGGAGTGGCGGAGATCAGCTCCGGGTCCAGAGGGTCCAGATTATGGTCCCTGGTTTGGGCGAATGCAGGCAAGTGCCAGTTGTCGATGTTGTCGTCGGGAGGATAAACGAGAGCAGGGCTGTGCTAATGTTACAGGGGCACTCACACCGGCCGTCGTTTTTTCGTGTATGCCCCTGTCCTTGTGCTTGGATCTTCGCTCGTGTTCGTCAGCTCTTCGCTTGATCGCGTGCGTCGTTAGCGTTGTTGCGTGCGCTTCCTGGAGCATGCGTTCTGCGCGGCTCGAGTTGACAGTTCGGACCTCTCGGACAGTTCTAGTCGCAGATCGGCGGGGGGTCCGACTAGCACTTGATATCTTATCTGTCGGCTGCCCGCTCTATCGTGTGCGTGCGAAGTGCGCATTTTGAGGAGGGATGGCCAATCAAGCTTCGTTGACCTCGCTAATTTCGCTCCCCGTAGGGTATCGCTTTGTGTCGGGGACACGGCGGAAGAGCCTGTCAACTGAAAGATAGAGACGCGTCAACCCCTAACAAGTCTTCCTGCACCGCCAAGCAACTAGTCCGCTGCGAACAGCATCCGCCGTGACACAGTGAAGGTACAATCCACGAGGCGGCCAGCGTGGTGGACCCAACCCGTGCGCGCACGGCGCTGGCGGCGAAACACGGTGTTATCATCACACCGGATGATGGCAGTGTCTCGGCATCTTCCGCAAGCGCTCTTCTTCCCGTTCGGGCATTGTGTCAGTGCGATGTCGAATGGCACGATAATCGGTCGCTCGGACGACTGTGGCGCAATCTGCCGCCGTATTCACGATATCTTCTCAGGAGGAGCGAATTATGAGCGGCCGCTTCGCTCGCGTGTCGGGAGATTGCGTTATCTTCTCAAGAGTCTTGGAAGGCTTCGGAGCCCTGATATCAAATGCATGATCGTCGAGGAGGGGCGGACACCTCCAATTGTCACGACAGCGCCTCAGCATCTATCGATCTTTGCGTTGATACGAACCTCCGGTCCTTCGTTTCTCCGCCTGAGACAGTCGGGACAGGAACAGTGGGGAGGAACGGCATTGTCCATGTTCCCTGTCATATCGTCTCGCTAGTACACTCCCAGGTCGGATTTTTTCTCAGTGGCTCATCCGTTTTGGGCAACTCATGCCTCATCCTCTCAAAGTGCGCATCTATCCTATGCCGCTCAACCGTCCCACGGATGGGATGCCCTGGATTTACTGACAGATTGCGCCCGATTAGGCCAACTAAGGTTCGATTCCTCTCTCTTATCGTCCGAACGTTGATACGAACGGAGGCAGATTGACCCCCCATTGATTACACGCCGGTCATCGGCTCCGCACTTATAAAGGAACAAGCCAACATTCGCTAATCGCCGTTCCATCTGTCCTCCCCACTTGCTTCCTCCACTCACCGTCCTACTCCACTTGGGCAGGCATGTCGAGCACAAGCCACTCGAACGAGAAGGATGGCTTCGACGGCGACAGCAAGAAGTCTCATGACGTCGCGGTGGTCGACGAGCGGGACGTCAAGATCGACGTGAACACCGGATTGTACGACGGTGTGCAACGGAATATGAAGCAGCGGCACATTCAGATGATTGCCATTGCGGGGGTGCGTCGAAGCTCATTTCTCTCGGCTCTACTTCGGCCTGATTAGCTCGCAGACGCTGGGCACTGGACTTTTCTTGGGTTCCGGAAAGGCCATTGCACACTCTGGACCTGCGGGTGCTCTGTGAGCGCTCCCTCTCCTCATGCTGCTCGAATCCTAACCGCGCGTTGACAGATTGGCCTACGTACACGTTGGCACAATCACCTACTGCATGCTCATGTCCCTAGGCGAGATGATGTGCTACATGCCTATCTCAGGAGGATGTAAATCTCCGTCTTCCTCCACTTTTCATTTTCTCACGCGGGTGCAGATATCCACCTGGCTGAACGCTTCATTGATCCTGCAGTTGGTTTCTCACTCGGCTGGCTGCAGTGGTACGGTGGTGTGGTGTCCCTTCCCACCGAGATTATTAGCGCCACGCTTGTTATCGGCTTTTGGGACAACCCGATGCCCACGGCCCATCTGGCTGGCTTGATCACAGTGCGTACCTTTCGTGTCGTACTCTCGACCGGGCGCTCAAAAGGCTTCCACGTAGCTCCTCCTCTTTTTGTGCGCGGCGATCAACTTCCTCGGCGTGCGCTGGTTCGGTGAATCCGAGTTTATCTTCGTGCGTCGCTCCTCGCTTCCGAGTACTCTCTCTGTCTTCTGACAGACCGTCGCCTGCAGGCAATGATCAAAATCATGCTCGTGGTCGGATGTATAGTTGGGGGACTGGGTGAGTCGCACGTGCTCTATTTAAGCGGAGCGCCACATTCTCACCGGTGCCAGTCATCGATCTTGGGGGTGGACCCAACGGTGACAGAATCGGATTCCGATATTGGAAGGTGCGTGGTTGATTGGCCCGTCGGTTTGCGTAAAGGCAACTGACACACGCCGAAGGATCCCGGTGCCTTCGCACCCCTCATCGTTTCCGGGAACGTCGGCCGCTTCGCTGGCTGGTTTACCACGCTCCTCCAGGCCGTGAGTTCTGAACTTGGAATACGTCACGATTCGCCGTGTTGATTGGTTTCTCGCCAGGCTTACTCTTACAGTGGCATGGAGGCTCTCTCGATGACCGCTGCGGAGGTCGAAAACCCACGCCGGTCCCTTGCAAAGGCAGTGCGCCGGGTGTTCTACCGCATCATGTTATTTTATGTCTGCGGAATCCTCATCGTCGGTACGGCATATTTCCCACGTCTCGCTACTCGTTTCACTCACGCCTGATAGGCATGCTCGTCCCCTTCAATGACTCTCATCTGCTCCAGTCAACCGGTACAGCCGCCGACTCGCCATTTGTGCTTGCAATGACGCGTGCCGGCGTTAAGGTCCTTCCCTGTGCGTTTTCACAAGAATTCTCTACCCGGCCCGATGCCAGCGTCGCTAACCAAATCTCTCACAGCGATTATCAACGCCGGCGTGCTGACCTCCGCGTTCTCCGCGGGCAACAGCGGGCTGTACGGCACGTCCCGCATGCTTTATGGGATGGCTGTCCGCGGGCAGGCACCGCGGATCTTCGCAAAGACGACCAAGGGCGGACTGCCCATCGCCGCCCTCGCGTTCTCGAGCATGTTCATCGTCCTCGCGTACATGGCTGTGTCCAAGGGCGCATCGACGGCCCTCAATTGGCTCACGAATCTAACGACCATTATGGCTTTTGCGACCTGGGGTGGGTCTCTCTGTTCGTGTAGGGTTGAACCCAGCTGATCGTGTGGCAGGTATTATCTCCTGGGTCTATATTCGATTCTACAACGGCCTCAAGGCGCAGGGTATTGACCGCACCAAGTTCGTCTACTGGAACAGATTCCAGCCATGGCCTGCGTACTGGTCGCTCTTCTGTGCGTGACTTCTCCCTCTCCCACTACGGGTCGCAGTCTCACATGAATGAATGCCAGGGAGCGTTGTGATCCTCGTGTTCAACGGCTTCCATGTGTTCATCCACGGCCAGTGGTCCACGACAGACTTCATTATCGCTTACATCAACCTGCCCATCGCCGCGGTGCTCTACCTCGCGTACAAGTTCATCCGCAAGACTAAGATGGTAAGCCCGGAGAAGATGGACTTCTATTCGAACGTGCCGCCTCCCGAGATCGATGCGGAGGAGGAGTCGCCGGCAGGGATGAGTCCTCTTGGGAGATTGGCGAGATGGTTGTTCTGAGTTGTGTCTTGTATCCTGTATTTACTCCGTTTCCATTTGTGTATTTATAACTTCTACCCTTCGATCGGATTCAAGAAACTCGCGCCGTCATTGGCTAGGGCGAACAACACATGTTGCCAAGAAGGCCCCAGCAGCGGACTGGTAACCTACATTGGCTCGAGGAGCTCGAGGAGCTCATGGTACTGGGACCTTAACATCTTCTGAACATTGTTGGTCTTGAAGAACACCACCACCGGTCCTGAACTGCCGCCAGTGAAGATCTGCAGACTTCGTCGCGCCGGAAAAAGGGGGCACTATCGAATCCTGCCAGAACCCTACGCGACAGAAGCACGGCGGTGTAAATCGTGAACGGGCTGGGTTTGGGGCATGTCGCTGTTCAGATGAATCAACCGGTTCTGTTCAGCCGTATCGATAAAGTCTGTCCAGCTTAAGACACCTGCCGGGCCGATGCGTAGCTCGAGGCTTAGATGACTGCCCACCACCGGACGAGCATTTCAACTGCTGCGGGTGGAAGTGAGACATATTAAGATCTAGATGGCAATGAGATAGAACGACACGCACCTCAGTTCGTTCCAACTTCCTCAGCCTTTAGCAATGACGGAAACCGGCAGTGCAGATGATGAGCGGGGCAATCACTCTTATGACAATGACGCGACTGAGTTCGGGTTCTTTGAACCCATTGCTCACTCGAGTTACGTGGGGTTTGGACACCCGCAGTGACGCACGCACAAGGTCCTAGTTACCAGTGTTGACGAGACCCGGGGTCTAGACCCAAGGTCCAGGGTCTTGGGTCTTCCAACAGTGAGTAGACCCGACCAAGACCTTGGGTCTAGTAAGGTCTAGCTCGTGTGTACATGTTTGTTTATTTTCCCAATTGGGACAAATTTGACGACATTCATTACTAATCAGTCTCCACGACTACGGTCAAGGGATCCCCGGGCGCTTGCTCGTCTAACGCTTCCATCTCCGTCTCGAATTCCTGCGTACTGTCCAAACAGTACGACCGCAGTGAACCTCCCCAAGGAGATTCGGTGTTGAACATAGCTGGGTCGAAGATTTTCTCGAGGGGGATGAGCTCTGGGGTCGAGAAGTGGAGGGTCACGCGCGGGTTTCTGGCCGCCTCTGCAATCTCATCCTCCTGAACCTCGTCGTCCAGAGCATCGCCGTCATCTGGCAAGCACTGCAGTGTGCGCATGAGCCGCTCCACACTGTCTCGTGGGAGATCCCTGTCGTTCTCCCGATCTATCTCCATCTCTTCGTCATCACTATCGGGCTTGTCGAGAACCTTTGTGTCGTTTGTCTCGACCGCGAGACGGAGGACCTCATACCCGGAGTGCTGCTTCTTCCGTTGTAGGTGGAATGGGTGGGCCTCATTGATTCCGCGACGAACAATGAGGCTTTTGTGTGCGCGTTCTGGATCAAGTAGGTTCCGTGTTTTGTCGCTGTAAGTACGTCCCATGACACTGAATGCCCGTTCGTTAGCACCGGAGTTGGCGATCATTGCCAAGATTCGTAATGCCATGTGGGCCAGCAACGTTTTCTTCAGGCCATTCCACACGGAGTGCATGAATGCAACCGTGTCCTAGTGTGACCAAGTGAGCACGAGAACTCGTTGAGGTAAGTGCTTACCTCGTTTCCAAATGCATCTCGAAACTCAATCAGGGTCATTGAATCTGCCGAAAACCTCTGTTCGCCATCGTAGTAAGCAAGATACTCTGCGAAGAGTTCCCTTGGGACATCCTTCCGTTCTTCGATCTTGAACAGACGCATATACACCCGGCGAACAACACCGAAGAGGCCACCTCGGCTCAGTGAATGCACACTGGAGCTGAAGAAGTGCCCTCGAAGGAAGGGATTGAGGAAGACGGCAAGAATGTAGAGGTCTTGGTCCCGCTTGAGTGCCGTCCATCGTTTACGCAGGCTGCTCGATATCGCTTCGTTGTCACTGGTGTAAACAAAGGTGGGATCGACGCGGTACTGGTGATCAAGAAGTGCGAGGGTGACGAGAACATGGTCAAGTCGCGTATTCGCACTCTGGGTCACATTGGACGCAATGGCTAGTGGGTGCAGATAGCGGTCAACCCTAGTAGCACTTGAGTAACAATTGGAGCAACTGTTTTGGACGATCCTACCGTTGAACTCCGCTCCAGAACAATCCTGTTCGACCGCTATCTATGAGACTGATTACTTCATCCGCAGCAGCGAGCGACTTTTCATCAGATCCCCCTGCAAAACGGAGGTCTTCGAGACGATGGTTGATGAGATCGAAGAGGGCCGGTTGCAATTGAAGTAGTCGCCGCGTCAACATTGAATGTGTTCCCCATCGAGTGATTCCTGCTCGAACAAATCGTTTCAGACGTTCCCAGCATCAGTTCCCTGCGCTCGCGAGCCAAACGAAACTTCGAGTGCATGATTGACGACACATTTGTTATCTCCGTATTCTGCCACCTCCTCCTGATCCAATTGAAAGTCACGAAAATCGTGAGTCGTGCCGATCGGGATCTTGGCGGGTAGAGATTTCAGACAACGTGCCAGCTCCTTCAGCTGGTCCGTATAGTGTGCGGGTCCCCCGGTGGTCGACATGGGCGGCGATGTGCACAGAAGCGCGCTCACAAAAATTGATTGATGGATGATGTAATCGGTCTGTAAACGGGCCGATTTCACGTCGGAAATAAAAACCGTGTTTATAAACAGCAGTATGTATACCGGTATGCATACACCTTCCACATACAGAACCCTAAGTACCAGCCCTCAACTCCACGATGAGTCCCAGGTGTCCCTTGCGACATAAGTGGTTTTTTACTTGCGCGTTGCTGGACGTGCGCAAAAATGAGTGTTTTATGACTAAGCTGCCTAATTGGGACAAGACCCCAGTAGACCGTGCCAAAAATCGTCGGTGGGTAGACCCGACCTAGACCCGACCCAAGACCCCGGGGTCTAGGTCTAGTACTAGACCCGACCCCGTCAACACTGCTAGTTACAACGAGGGCATGCCCGCAGCGTCGGGGTGTCGGAGGAGATTCGGAGACAGTCCTCTCAGTGGCAGCACTTCGGCGGCTTTGGTCCTGAGACAGAAGTCTGTCCTTTCAGTCGGCGATCAGCATTATGGGGGGACATGGTAAGAAACTGAGAAAAAACGTGGGGAAAGGGTGTGTGGGGCCGTCACGACTTGATCAGATCATGTCACCACGATCTGCGAACAATTTCCGGCCTGTCAAGTCAGAGGTATTAGAAATCAGGGAAACTGATGAGCACTGGAATCTGAATTTGGACGCATCGGCTTTGACTTTCTCAACGGCGAGAGATCGCCGTGTGGAGTTTCAGATGATGCGTCCCACCGCACCAGTGAGTCGGGAATATACTGTAAGTATCGGACAAAAGGTTGGCAGGTGATTGTTGAGTCAAGAATTCAATGGAAATACTATCCGAGCACAAGTGTGATTCATAGAGTTAATATAATTTAAGCCTTCGTTACCATCGTTCCTTGTGGTATGAATAGAATGAGTGGCTGCCTCTCGCGTGAGTCGTTTGAGTTCCACCTGTCTCTACAGCAAGCTGCGCTTCGTTGCGTCCCGCCTGGCCTTGAGGAGCAGAGCCAGTTCGTTGCCACCGGTCCCACGAGTTTTTCCCACCCTTTCCATCATGGCTGCGACAGGACATGCAGCCGATGGATGGCGACTGGAGCGTGACATGGACACGATATAGAGACAGGCAATCCGCATGTGAATCTCTCGCAGTCTTTTGAGAGCCATGACAGCATTGTTGTATGGCTCTCGCAGGGCCGGAGTCCTCTCGGCAACTTCGCGGAGTGATCGGGGGCTGTTGGCTAGAGAGTGCAAATAGTCACGGTGTTTGCCCGGCATGTATCTTCGCATGCGCTCCATGAAACCAGTGTCGGCCCTGTGATAATCGGCGGCCGAGAGCGAAAAACGCCGTGACTTCAGCTTGTGGTCGATGTCAAAGAAGAGGTCCAGGGCATGCATGATACTGCTCTGCCCTCCAGAAGGTCCACTGAGATCCAACTTGTCTGAGTCAGGTACACCCTCGTAGACCCAACCGGGGTGCGACGGGCCCTCCGAGTCGCTGCCGTTGAACCAAGGTCTGATGGTGTGGTAAAACACGTGAGGATCCACATTATCACGGATAGTCTGGATCATGTCGCTCATCTCTTCCACAACGCCCACGAGCCGCATGAGGTTCCGAGACAGTTTAGAGACGCAGGAAAGTTCATCCAAGTCTGGAAGTGCGGAAAATTCGTCGATGACCTTCAGTAGTTCGACTCCACGAAGTTCAACAAGCGCAGCAGTGCGGTAAAATTGTGATTCGTCCTCGGTTCCAGAGAATAAGTTGGTGTAATGGATGTTGATTGCCGATGTCGGCTGAGTCGCGTCGATGAGTTCGTAATTCCACAACACGGTATCGGCAAAGGTCAGAACTGGAGCAATGCCGAGAGACCGAGAGACCGCCACGAATGGAACGGCGAGGGCCTTCGGAACCACAAAAGGATCATTAGAACATCCTGGGGGAGAAGAGTGGATGAAGTAGTGTGTTAAGTAAGCGAGAACCACATGGGCCCGCTGGAGACACCGGATGTTTCCCTGCAGTGCATTTGCCTCAACAACTGGCCACTGCCGGAGCTGTTAATCCCGGATGAGGCGAGAAAGTGAGAGTGACTCACGGCTGAGATTTTCGAGCGCCATGCTTCTGATGAAACGCGCTTTTCCATCGCGTCTTCTGAGTCATCATCCCACAAAAAGACTTCCGTCTCTGCTTCGGTCAAAGCGATTTCCCAAAAAGTATAATCACCGGTCAAATGCGGCAAAGGTAAAGGTGGGAGAAACCCCGTCTCTTCGTCGATGTCGTAGTCAACTGGTGATAGCGAGATCTGCCCCCTGCGGATGGTTGATAATGCGCTCCGTAGAAGGGAGACAGTGGAATGGAAGCAATGGTGAGGAGACGGGAGGAGGTCAATCACACTCATAGTAGAAAAGCGGCGGGGGATGAAGGAGGTAGATGAGCGAACGCCACGAGAGGGAGGTCCACATTATATAGCGAGAAGCTGAAGAAAAATTTCAGCATGCGCATTGGGGCTGGTCTCAAGCCGAACTGAACCGGGTGATGGTGTTTGTTCAGCCTTACCGAAAATGGTAAGCGGTGCGTTGGACCAAATTTGGACAGTTGCAACACATACTACATCGGGCTATCAACATCGGGATGTTGAAAGCGTACCGCCGAAATTACACTACTGTCTTTCTCTCTGAAAAGAGGCGCGTCCAAATCCTCCGAGGTCCCAATGGCAGTAATCAAATCTTCCCCGGATGAATGAGGCCGTGGAATAAATTTCGGCTATCATTCTCAATACGATGCTCATTGCTGGCTATCTAATTTCTTGAGAATTATGGCCCACTGGAGAGCTATCACTTTGTGAAATGTCTAGGGTACAGCCTCTCATCCCGGAGGGCAGTCAGAAGTGAATCTGCTTCTCAAAGAAAGAATCCAGATTAGAGGATAAGGTTTGTAGTCAGACATCCTCTTTGACGGGCCACGGCTAGAACTGGGCATTGTCCATCATCTCAGAGTTCCATCAATAAGCAAAGATCCATAAGGTCCACTCTTCTCTCGTGGATAATCTTGATTTGAACAATATCAGACCGTCAACGGATGGTCGGCAAAGCTTTTGTGGACATGTCCTGATCTTCTGAATTAATTCCAAGTAATAAGCTTTGCCGCCGAAGGTGCTTGACCTCGTTGTAAGGAAAAAACCATGTGGAGGATTTGCGATAATCTCCCTACAGACTATACCGAAAACCTAATTTCTTCGTTTATTTCTTACTAATCACAACACGGCTACAAATCCCAAGAGATTTCGTCATCACTTGAATCAAAGATTGATTGTGTGCACGCGCACAAAAGGGAACCCGGAAGGTTCAAGGCACGACTGTCAGTTTCAGAACGGAGGCATAATCCAATCTCATGGCTAAAATTAGACAAAAACGATCTGCGTCGAGATTGTGTAGGGGAAAAGATCAACATCTTGCTTCGAACGACGTGGAAAAATTGCATACATATATATGACATGAAAATCCGATCCCCGGACGCGCCCGTCGCAAGCGGGCACGTCTCACATGTCGTAGTCAATTGCGAAACACTGACTTTCGAACGTGCTCCTGTCCCATGTGTTTCTGTCTTCTTGGGTGCAAACCTCTCTTTTGACTGCCGTGATTTCAGGTCCACGGGCTTCTATATGCCAATCGCACTATCCACCCCGGAAAGAGTGTTTCACATGTTCGGAGACGTAACCCTAAAGGGAAAAATAGCGAGGTCGATTGAGTTATCCGGAGGCACGTCGAATTGGGTCACCAGTTGAATCTCACATATCATGAACAAAAGGCTCCTAGCAATGCTATTTTGCTCATAGATCGCTCCCTCTTATGTTGCAAGCTCTCGGTGTGTGCTATGGGAAATAGAGAAAGAGAAGTGTGATTTTGCTTGTCAAAGAACATCGCGTGCGTTCTAAACGACTTGAGTCACCCCAAACCCCCATGCACTGCTCATGACTCTGCTCGACTGTTCGAAACCGAGCGCGCTAGGGAGAAACAGGACGACGCGTGGCAACGGTAGTCACCACGCAAGCTCGCTTGAGTCCTTCACCTCTTAGCGTGCATGACAGCGGATCTGCCTTGAGGTGTCCACGGAGAATGTCACCGACAGTCCAATGATGAAGCTCGGATCAATCCCAGTGTTGCTTGGCTGCTTAGCGCACGGTTGTCCCTGAAAAAGCGGTAAGAGGTTCTCGCAAGGCTCCTGGAGTTGCCCATACCCCTTCTCCACGTCTGAGGCCCGATTTCTCGATATTCCATGTTACAGTACAGTCGCTCATAAGGAATAATGTCCGGAAGAGCTGAATGATATTCCTTATTGCTGTTATTCCGCAACATAACTCATTCTAAATGCCCTGAACACACTGTATATTCAATAGAAGGGTGTCTAATGTTGATTTCTTGAAGAATTGAGTCAGTTCCGTCTGCTTTTCGACCGCCTAAATCTCCTTTGACAATGCTGCCGGAAACTGACGTAGCTGGGGTCCCAAATTTAATTGTGCATCCAAATCAGCCTGCTGGTTGCGATTGATCTGCTCCAACATTTCCACACTGCGGGGGGACTTTTTTTTCTGTGGAAAATGCGTGACAATCTAAAAGTCCGATTTTCACTGTTCTGTTTTCAGACAAAAAATATATATTGAAAATAGACGTCGATTTACAGCTCGATTTTGTTCATGAATAGACATCTATTCCTACCGAAAACAGAACTGTAAATAAAGGATCTTTTTTTGATTGTTTCTCACTGGGAATAGATGTTGATTTTCACTGAAAATAGAAACAAAGAAAAAATGATCTTTTTTCACTGAAAACAGATTAAAACCACTAGAAGAATCTGTTCATTCCAGGCCCAATTCACATCACAAGTCCTGCGGCATGATTCCAACATGTTGTGAGTAGCATTCAGTAGCCTTTTGCGAGGCCAGGGTGTCAGGGGACGCTGCGCTCCTTGGGCACGTGACCATGCATGTGACCCACTGCGCCCTCTCAGCCGACCGGTGCCTGCTCACCTGTCAATCACCCAGCCTCCTCCTCCTCCTCCGATCCTCATCTCCATCCATGCCGACATCCGCCCTCTTCCTCATTCCCCTGGCCATCTCCCTCAAATCCCTGCAAGCAGTCTAGCCAAGCCCAATTCCTTGCACCAGGGAGTGCTACTGCTGTACACACTTCTCCCCCTTCACTTCGGCCTTCCCCCCATGGATGTGGTCTACTGCCGTACAGGCTCGTACCAGATGCCCTTGCGCTCATCTGCACCACCCCTCTTCCCAGTTGGGCATTGGTCCTTGCCTCCGATGTCTCCACTGGCCGGCCCGGCACTGGCCTGGCCACTGGGCTCCTCCAGTGTGGCCTTCCACTGTTGGTGTCTCAGGAGCTGGCCATCACTGGCCCCTCTGAGCCACTCATTATCTTATCTGGGTTTGTCATCATCTACTTGTCATCTGCCATTGTTCCATGGCAGGGATATCCCATCATCATCAGTCACTTGTCACAGCTGACTATATAGTGTGACACCTGGGCACATGGATTGTCATAGTTTGGCCCTTTTTCATCCAATCATCAATGATCTTATCTCATCTCAGCACGGATTATCTTATTGCGGATCACAGCATCTGACGGTCCAGGCTAGGGGTCTAGGGGATTATCTTTATCAATTCAAGGCTGCACAACATATGCTCCAGAAGGTTCTACTACAACCCATGACCAGTGCTCCATGCGCTACATAGCCTTATGACTCATTAGTTGTAGATATGACTCAGACTGGATTTGGGTATAAATACTGTAGCTACTTGGTTGTATTCTCCAGTCTTCAAATTGACTTCTCTTTTTGACACTATTTCTTGTTGATTGTCATATAATTCAAAGACTACCCTCATACCCTCCTACCTCATACCTCTTACCACTGCATCCCTCACCGCTACGCCCGCTATATCCTCTTAAAACCTTATCAACCAACTTACCCTTTTACCGAATCATCTAGTTGTTCCCTGCGATCACAGTGAAGGGTTTATCTCGAGCAAACAGCACCAGGCCACAGGTAACGTTGAGCCCGACCCAAGCCTTACGGTATCTACAAGGAGTGCGGCGGAGACCTTTGGGAAATCGCACCTCGGGATCATTGGGCACGTGAAGAGCTAGGCCCAGGATCTTTTTCCTAGCAAAAGAACCCTTCCTCGAGTGCTTGTACAGCACACGAATCCACCATTTCATTCCAATTCCCATCGTCGTCTGGGAGTCCATCTCCTCCTCCCATCCTACCATCGTCGCCCGATCTGGCGTATCAAAACCAACCCGGACCCTCCAATCCCTATCTCGCCCTCCCACCGCCTGAAGACAAGATTCCTGACCTTGACAAGTTGCCCTCTGAACAACCACCTTCACCCCAACCTACCGTGTCAGGACATCACCGCATCACCCTCGCCGCCAGCCCCCCCTGATTTGACGGGGACAAATCCAAATATATGGGCTTTGTGGACTCATGCACCACCTATATTGGTGCCTATCAGTCAGAATTCTTGCTGGATGAGACAAAAATCCTCTTCATCTTCTCCTACCTCCGCAACGAGGCTGGCACAAGCTGCGCTGCCTCGAGATGGGCAATGAACTGGAAGCAGTGCAACTTTGAAAGCCTTAATGGAGTAAAGGCTGGGGTCACCTCGGCGACCTTCTTGGAGGAGCTTCAAAGGGCCTTTGGGGACTCCAACGCAGAGCAAGTCGCTGCCGCTCGACTCATGGCCCTGCGCCAGAATAAACAATCCTTTGCAGATTATATCTCCGACTTCGAGATGCTAGCTGCGGACGCAGGGTACAATGTGGTCACCACCACCGACAACAAGGGCGAGTACAAGAAGGGGGATCAAGACAACATCCTCATCAAGTTCTTCGAGCACAGACTCAGTAGCAAGATCACCAGTTGCCTCTACAACACTGGTGTCCCTCTGCCCAAGGCATATGGTGCCTTCAAGGACTGGTGTGTCAACATTGAAGCAAACGCTCTGCGCAATCAGCTGCGCAAAGCATCGTATGGGCACTCCACACCACGACCACCTTCCCAGTTCCATCCCCAGGCGGCACCAGCAGCGCCCACACCCGCTCTGACCCGGCCGGCTGCCAACAAACCGGTCCCAATGGAAATCAATTGCACCCATGCCCGTGGCCGCAATATCATCTGCTACAGTTGTCAGCAGCCTGGGCACATTGCCCGGAACTGCCCGGAACCAAGGAAGAAGCGCACATTCTTCAATTGGGCCACAGTACTTGAAGAGATCGAGAACGGGGACAAGAACAACAAGTTCCTCAAGGAGATCACCGAGAAGCTATGTGAGAAGGGTTTTTGAAGTGCTCCAATCCTCTAGCTAAGGAGGTGGAGCGTCTGGACTATGGACGTTTTTCTGTACTTGTTTCGATTAAAGATATGAACAATATTCCTCACCATAAATACACGCTCCCTGACTCACTAAGTACTAATATTCACAATTTTCTTGTTGCCGAGATGCAGAAAGAACAAAAGGAAAAAATAGCTCTCAGTAGAAAATATTTACAAGATAAAAAGGATCAGAAGACAGCGGCTACAGATAAATTTTTCTTGGACTCCTACGTATTTATGGCTTGTGGAGAAGAAACCACGTCAACAAAGACCAAAAAGGGGAGCATTGCTCTGGAGGCTCGATCCTTGAAAAAGGAGGAAGTGCCTAAGGAATCTGCCGAAATCAAGGTTCCAGAAGCACCCAAACACACCAGGGTGCCAGATGCTGTCCAGAGGAAATTGGTGGCCGAGAAGCAGAAGGGCCCTCAGCCCAGCAGATTGGCGCAGGAATTGCGCAGCTACCAGGCCAAAAGGAAGAGGCATTCGATGGACGTATATGTCCAGATCACGGGCCTGGACTCAGGAAAAACACGTGGAGTCAAGGCTCTACTCAATAGTGGTTGCAGTACCTGTTGCATTGATACCGACTATGCATGGGCAGAAAAACTGGATATCCAAGAACTTCCCCAACCCATAGTGGCTTGTAACGCCAACAACACCGAGAACATCAGTGGCCGGATCACACATTACGTTGATTTAAGGATGAGAATCGGCCCTCATGTGGAGATATGCATGTTCCTTCTGACGTGTTTGGGAAAAGCTCGGATCTTCATTGGTCTTGATTGGCTGACGGAACACAGCCCCGAGGTAGATTGGCAGGAGCTGTAAGGGCAACTCCTGCCAGCCCGAAGGAAGAGAGCACACAGCACACAACAACCTCACATGAGTCTGAGCACAGAGGGGGATCCTTAGAGACTATCAAATACAAGGGAGGTATACTACTCACCTGAGCACAGAGGGGGATCCTTAGAGAACGGTTCAAGGATCCATGTGCCCAGGTGTCACACTATATAGTCAGCTGTGACAAGTGACTGATGATGATAGGATATCACTGCATGGAACAATGGCAGATGCAAGTAGATGATGAAAAACCCAGATAAGATAGTGAGTGGCTCAGAGAGGCCAGTGATGGCCAGCTCCTGAGACACCAACAGCAGAAGGCCACACTGGAGGAGCCCAGTGGCCAGGCCAGTGCCGGGCCAGCCAGTGGAGACATCGGAGACAAGGACCAATGCCCAACTGGGAAGAGGGGTGGTGCAGATGAGCGCAAGGGCATCTGGTACGAGCCTGTACGGCAGTAGACCACATCCGCGGGGAGAAGGCCAAAGTGAAGGGGGAGGAGTGCGTACGGCAGTAGCACTCCCTGGTGCAAGGAATCGGGCTTGGCTAGACCGCTTGCGGGGATTCGAGAGAGATGGCCGGGGGAAGAAGGGAGAGGGCGGATGTTGGCATGGATGGAGATGAGGATCGGAGGAGGAGGAGGAGGCTGGGTGATTGACAGGTGAGCAGGCGCGGGTCGGCAGAGAGGGTGCAGTGGGTCACGTGCATGGTCACGTGCCCAAGGAGTGTGGTGTCCCCTGACAACGACCTTACTTGGGCTGGCTTTCTCCCTGCTCGAAACGTGCGAGAAAAGCCTTGTGATGAGGCTTTCCAGGTTCCACTCAATGACACCAAATTGCATGTCTCCCAAGTTGGTCGTCTTGAGGAGCTTTCTCCATGTGTTCAGTATCTGCCCCCAAGTCAGCTGGGAGGGAAAGCATTGTCTCTCTTGCCTTACCTGAATGCTGGGCCACACAGATAGAGACGATTCGCTGAGGGGGATGGAAGTGAAGCTGCACAGCGGCCCAAAAACAAAGTACAGGAAGGCGGGCTGCCAGAGCCCCAGGGGTTGGGATGTGTCTGTGAACAGAAGTGTCCTACGGGTGCTTAGGGATAGAGCGTTGGAGAACAGAAAATAAGCTCACTTGCTGCTGTAGGACCCCTCTACTTCCAAGCCAAGGCAAGGTAATAGTCCGTTGTTGAGGATGAACGGGGACCTGCTCAGCTGGGATTTGGTCAATACGTTTCATCAAGAAACTACCACGCTGGTGTACCTCTAGAATGAAAATCATAGAATAGCTGATCTGCATGATGTTTGCGGTGTGTCTTGTCGTGTCCGCCATCCTCTCAAACTCCTTCAGCATGTCCAGTTGTTCTCCAGTTCTGTCTGCGATGTCTGCATCTGCGAGCCCTCCCGCATCCTTGTCTTCCTCCTCTTCTCCACCCGTTGCCTCCGTTGCCTTGCCCAGGATCGCTTCCACAGACTTCTTGACTTGGGCAATACATTTCCCAGTCAACTGTGTTCTGTCAGTTTGCCGCCTCCGGATCATGCACATGAAGTTACGCAGTTACCAGAACATTGCCTCCATTGCATTGAGTCTTCGATGCCCGAATAGGTTGCGGGCCTTGAGGCGGGGATGACCGCGACAATGCGTAGTCGAAGAAAAGGAACAGCAAGAGGTAGTACCAGACCCTTGACTCCCCAGTAGCCATCCCAGTGGGAGACGTCTGTCTCTCCTTCTCCCCTAGTGCCATCATCATGCTGTCAATCTCCTTGGGCCACTTGTGGAAGGCCTTGTGACCGTTCAGATTGAGCTCGTAAAGGCGGTGCTGATATTCTTGCAGGAAGGCGGGAACCGGGATGGTCACATATTCCCCAGAGAGTATGTGGCTAGAGTACCAGCGCACTGATTGGTACAGGTTCATATGAGTGAGGCGTTTGAATTGATTCATGAGGGCAGCCTTGATCAGGTTTGTAGAGCAAAAGATTGAGCGTCACGTGGAATGACGTTGCAAGCTGCATGGAATGAGTGAGGCTGTGCTTGATGATGATGGGGTGATGGGTCATGTGAAATGACGTTGCAAGCTGCTTGGACTTATGTAAGGCTGAGCTTGATGATCATGGGGTGATGGGTAACGCCCCACATTTATTCTTGAAGATGAGAACATCCATACTTAATAGATAAACCATGTCTGGTACAGAAGCATGAGGATTAACAAATTTACCGTTCAATTCACTGCAGTACACTATGGATCTTAAGGGTATTGGACTGTAAGCTAAGCATATTGTATCGTATCGTATCAGCAGACATTCAGACGTATTCTTCAAGTATTCTATGCGTATCATATGATCAGAACTACAGAAGAGTAATGTAAAGTAGTTCCAGTGGGCAGTGAGGACTCGATGTAGCAAGTCAAAAAAACAAGCAAAGAAAAAAAACAATCTACAAATCCCACTCCAGTGCACGCTGAGTCACGGCCCACTCAAATACCAGCAGGTGGTTCTTGAGGCTGAGGCAGTGGTTCCCGGGCACCAGCTTGCAACTCCAGTCAATGAAAGACTCAAAGCGGTGGGACGCTGGGACAGCGGATAGCGAGGCTGGTAGGAACGGGCAGCTCGCCATGTTAGGGATGCCCATGGAGGCTGATGCGACGGTGTATATGAGCGCCTTGATGTGACCGGGAACGGGGCATCCAGTGCACATGGTGTGGTGGCAATGCATCTGGTACCCACCCTGTACTGTGGTGGGCCGCAAGCAAAAGAAACACCAGCCTTGAGCCGGGAGTGGGAACCCAGCATACTTCCAATGCCGGTACTTGCGGTCGGAGAAGCTGCAGAGATCGCCCGGGCAATGGTCATAGTCGTGCTGGTCCCAAGCGTTGTTGCTGGTGATAAAACAGATTATGCAGCAGCCGGACTGCACCTGGAAGAAGTCCAGAATGCAGTTCACACGCTCCATCTTGTACGCGAGATGGAAGCAAAGAGGGGTGGTCTCAGCGGGGGGTGCAGGGAGGCCAGCAAAGACAGTGGCGGGGATTGCACAAGGGACAGAAGAGCGGCCGTGGATCACGGGCGCGCCAGGCAACGCGATGTAAGCGTTGCCGAAAGGGTGCGAGGGAGCATGCATGGATGTCATGGGTGAGGTGGCAGAAACAGGATTTGTTGGTGGCAAGGGAACGGGCATGGATGGCAGGGGCGGAGCGGAGGGAGTGGACAACGGGGGCGGAGCGGAGAGAGCAGGCGAGAACGACAAAGCAGAGGGAGCAGACGAGAACAACAAAGCGGAGATGTCTGCAGTGGGTTGGTCCACGTGACTGGACCCAGCCATGCCAAAAGAGTGGGTAGCCAGGGAGGGTGTGCACAAATGAGAGAAGGCGTGAGGAATTCTGCCCATAAACAACAAGGGGACAAGCCCGTGAGACGTCAGGACATACATGGGAAGCACCCCCCACCGAGCAGCCAATGCAGTTGTGGCATCGCCAGAGCCACGTGGGTGATTGCACGCCATGGAAAAGACATTGTCAGGGGCGGGTAGCAGCTCGATGGGAACCAGCGTGTATGCGGCGGTTCTGGGGGCGGAAGGCACCATTGAGTAGGTGGGGAGACTAGACGCATCAGCAGAAACAGATGTGTCTGTAGAAGTGTCTGGGTTAGCAATTGTAGTAGCTGGCCATTCAAAAACAAGGACCGTGAGCACCACTAGGGTTAGCCTGCCCAGCTGCTGCTGGGCCTGTGGCATTGCCGTTGTCATGGGTCGATTGCATTGATGGTGGGAGGGGCAGAAAGAAGAGTGGCGCAAGCAAGCAATGAGATGTGGCTTAAATGGTGAAGAGACGAGAAGATTGGGTCACACAATAGTCACAATAAGAGAAATCACAGACAAATGTCATTGCAGACTGGTCCAGTCACAGAAGATAATTTGAGTGGTTGGAGCCTTTGGAAGCGAACTACAAATGAGAACACGTCGATTCTGTGAAGGGTTACAAGAAGTAGGTACAACTAGTCCTGCTGCAAGAATGTCGCCATTGTTGTGCAGTAATTGATTAATGACACGCCTACGGAGCGTATGAGCGCGCAGCCGTACGGGAAGAGACACGGGACTAGTCGGAGGTCGAGGGAAGTGAGCTGCGGCTCTGGCTCGCGCAGTATTTGTGTGTGGGATTCTGATCCTAAACAAGGTCAGGCTCGAGGAAATGAGCTCGACTGAAACGAGCAGGGGCTGTGGTGAGCAAAAAGGGGGGGACGGAGGACAAGTCTAGGACGGTAGGACAACGATGGGGGCGAGCGATGGGACGACGAGACGATAGAACGACGAGGGGAACCAATATGTAAGACTGTAGCACAAAATGGGACTTTTGGGGGCGATGTTAGGGAAATAATGCAGAAGCAGGTGCCGAGAAAGCAAGATAGAAAGCACTGGGAAGTCGCTTTAGACTCTAGAGAGTGGGTGAAGAAGATTTCTTGGTCTTGCTTGTACTGTACTACAGGTTTTTTATACTAAGTGTGAATTAAATCCGAGGAGATAAATAAATTGAACCTCCTGTTGATATGATGACCATTGAGCTCTGTGTTAATTTATTACTTAGTCAGCGCTGAATTTCGCCGAAATGAAGGTGTTAGAGCCACAAAGAGGGAATGAACTCCGAAATTTGATTTCGGCCCAACACTTGTCATCATGTGCCAGATCAATTGTGGCTGCTTTGTCAGCTCAAGCAGCTTGCTATGTCATACCATGTGACATGTGATCAATTGATTGCGGGGCCAGGGTGTATCCACGCTCGTCATTAACCACTGGAATACCACAAGATAGTGCTTGAACTTGATTCCGGTAGCGTCTGGTATGTCTTCGAGGGCCCAGGTGGAGATGGCACCCAAATCACAAGACGTGTGCACATGAAGAGGAATGAGTGGGCAATTGGATAACGATGGCGTGCCGGACGCGCCCGATAACCATTTCCAACCCATCTTGCTTTGATACATAACCAGTGGTTTCTACACCCCCAATTCACATCAGTCATGCTTTCATTATTACAAAGAAGAGTCAGTGAGATTGATATGGACATAGAAACAAGAATACAGTGGAAGCAATGGTAACAGGTGGAAAATCAAAGTGCCCTTTGTAATGCAGGTATTCTTGCTCCCATGACTCAAAGCAAGGTTTCACTTTATTGTACCAACCATTTCGGAAAATTTCTGCACTTCATTGATCTAAAAATCAGGCTGTATCTGTTTCATTTAGGTGCATGTACTTTTACATTGTAAGTGGAATAGGGACTCTCTGGGTGAATTCCACGCCCCCCTGTTACTATGCATTTATATATACAATGGCTGGCTCTACTGTGAGATCTAAGACAGAAGTACATTATCTGAGAGGTATAGAATGTTAGAGAGAGATAGGGATGTGCCTAGAGAAGCAAGGGTTGTTATGGAAAGCTAGGTAGGGTATCACTGAAAGAATTGGGATATGGAGGCATTGTATAACAATGCAGTGGCTTTGAAGAGCTCAAATGGAAGTGATTACATGGTAGAATATACCCTGAAAACCCAAGGCAGAACCCACACCATGAGCATGAGCTATTCCAAAATTGAGATGAATTTCCTTTTTGGGTTGCTATAAGTTGCATCAAAATGTCCTAAAAAGGAAGTCACATGTTCAACATGTTCAATTCTGATTATGTAACTTGAACATGCAACCCAAAATGGAAGCCGTGCTGCAATAATGATCCAATCACACACAGCCGCATCAAGATTAGATAAGTCTTCAATTCGATTATCAGCAACTACAATTGAGTAAGCAGATACCATCAATATGGGTCTGACAGATAAGATGAGATTGAGATTTGCATCATCAGTATCATCAAAAATTGATGGAAGATCAAAAGCAGTGCCATTCCACATGGCAATGAAGCATGTGACTGATGCTGACAAAGAAAATGATGGGAAATCAAAGTTGTAGCCCTCACAAAACTGAACAAGTTTCACCTATACACATGGGTGATCAGATCACTCGTTAGAGCGCAGCATCCAAAACAGTCCACATGATGACATCACTTGGAAAATGATGTAGAACAAAGTTTTGTGCAAAAATGGGTAAACCTAGCCTGAAAAGAAAGTGCTATATTTAAAACTACTACACTGGCTCGTTATAGCTTATAGCTGGATGCATTGCGCTACATTCTATTTTTAAGCAATACCCGATCCTGATTTCCAGTTCTGGCCAAGCGTCTCAGAATCTTCTAAAATAGGCAATTTTGAGGTCAAAAAATGCATTTTTTTTTTGGGCACTAACGTGCCAGGTAGGGTCTGGGGTGGGCCCCCCCAGAGCTGCCCAGAGCTGCCCATGGGCCCCCCCACATCTGCCCAGCCCACAGCCCCCCACTACCACTGAGGTACCTTGTTTGGGCCTCAAAAAGGTACCTCTCGAGGTAGGATTTTGGGGTGTCCAAGGTGGTCAGCTTCGGGTGCCTGTCGTTCCAAAGACACAAAAACGATTACACGTGCTGGTTTGTTGTCTTGCCCCGCTCGATTGGCCTGCTGATTGGCATCAATGATAGTGTGGGGAATGTCCAGCTGAATGACCTCCTGCACCAAGGTGTCAATACCAGCGCCCAATATTGAGGTCAAAACGATGACCTGGGTTCGACCTTCTTACCAGGCCTTGAGCGTGGCGTGGTGTAGCTCAGTGTCGATGGCAGCGTAGTAAGGCTGCACGCCTAGCTTTTCTGCGCACTTGCAAGCAACCTGCGTGCCTCGGCAGTACACGATGATTCTGTAGGAATACCCACTCATCAGGCATAAGCGCCATTGAATGTATTTGACCGCTGCCTGGACAAAGGATTTGACGTGATGGCCAGCTGAGTTGATGCGTGGTGGGTGGATGGAGACAAGGTACTCTAGATTCGAGCGCCAGGACAGCATGCAAAGGATATGCACATTGGTGAGGTCAAATGTGTCGAGAAGGGGGGATACGTGTTGAGGTCCAATAGAGCCGCTGAGCAAGGTGATCTGCACCTTGAGCTCCCGAGCAAACCGTATGATGTGCCTGATTGGCTCCCGGAAACTAGCGTCTGTGAGCACCATGTGTGCTTTGTCAACAACTTGATGCGCAAGTCTGCGCATTGTGACAAGACCCTGGAGGAAGCTACCATATGAATTAGCAGGATAGTAGCGTCAATGGAATCTGACGCAAGTCATAAGATTGTCTGTGATCTGTTCAACTGCGACATAGAGCACGGCAAAGTCGCCGTTGAAGCTGGCATGTGAGGAGTTCCACATACCAATGTTGAGCCCCAGTTTCTCAGCCCATCGATGCAGATCTTGCCGAAGGCCACTGCCCAGAAGTATGAACACTGTGCAGCACCCAACATCGAAGATTTTGGGCTGCAATAGGATCATCATTGTCTTGCCCGAGTTGCACAACAAGATGGCAAGGATGTGACGCTGCTTGGCATGCATGCACTCGAGCAGCTCGGCCTGGGCTGTGCAAGTCCACGTCACATTCTTGTCATGTCAAAAATTCACGAGGCAGCCAACAGGGTGACGCGCCTACGGCGCTCCTAGGCTCAGAACAAGGTGGGAGGGACGGCGTAGATACCGTCGATGAGCTTCTGATTGCCTGGGACTGTGGCCGTAGAGATAGCGGTGAATTCGAGGGGTTTTGGTCGGGCTGAGTCAGACTCGATGTGTAAAATTGCAGAGGGATAGCGGCGGCTTGGGATGAAAATAAGTGACGACGGGAGTGAAACGACGACGTAGGGGTGAATAAAAGACAAATCTTGGAGGTGAAAGCTCCTGAAGACTCTGTGAGAAGTGGGGTAGAATCAACCTGCATTTTATGGACTGTTACATGTGTATTTATACTGTAGGTAGATGAATAGAGTCCAATTTTGGTTAGCTAGAAGAAATAAAAGGAACATGAGACCTATAATATAACGGAATGTGAAACTGGGGAATCTGTATTCTGAGAGAAATCCTGGACCGGTCTCGTCCCTCTGGAACTGCCTGGGCCCTTCCAGGAATTCAGTCCTAGTCTGGGGACCATTTCTGTGGCGGTCTTGCATCGTAGCGCCGCGTTTGACGAGTGTTTGAAACCGGGATTGTGGATCGTTATGAGAGACCGAATATTGAGTGTGATGGGTGATGGGAGCATCGGCACGTGGAATGACGTGGTAAGCTGCATGAAGCACAGCTTATGATGGATGATGGGAGCATCGCCACTGATGCTGAATGGCACGTGGAATGACGTGGTAAGCTGCATGAAGCACAGCTTGTGATGTGACCGCTGTTATATCAATCAGCGCCAGTCTGGTTACACAGTCAAAGCGACCCCGAGCTCGTCAAGGGACAGATGAGGCATTACCAAAGAGATGGGACTGAGTACGTTGGTGATTGAAACAGTTGGCGGTTTGGGAAACCAGAGAGCAACAAGGGATGATATGATATCCATGAGCGGCTCCTCGAGGTCTGCCTTTGATATGAGCGGCGTCAACTGTAGGCTTTTGACAACGGCCTGTTTGATGGTGGCTACACTCAGATTAGAGTGTCAGGGGACGCCGCGCTCCTTGGGCACGCGACCATGCATGTGACCCACTGCACCCTCTCTGCCGACCCGTGCCTGCTCACCTGTCAATCACCCAGCCTCCTCCTCCTCCTCCGATCCTCATCTCCATCCATGCCAACATCCGCCCTCTCCCTTCTTCCCCCGGCCATCTCTCTCGAATCCCCGCAAGCGGTCTAGCCAAGCCCGATTCCTTGCACCAGGGAGTGCTACTGCCGTACGCACTCCTCCCCCTTCACTTTGGCCTTCTCCCCGCGGATGTGGTCTACTGCCGTACAGGCTCGTACCAGATGCCCTTGCGCTCATCTGCACCACCCCTCTTCCCAGTTGGGCATTGGTCCTTGCCTCCGATGTCTCCACTGGCCGGCCCGGCACTGGCCTGGCCGCTGGGCTCCTCCAGTGTGGCCTTCTGCTGTTGGTGTCTCAGGAGCTGGCCATCACTGGCCCCTCTGAGCCCACCTTGGTCACCCCCCAAATCCTACCAGTTAGGTAGGTTTTTCCGGCGCCCAAAACCTACCTGAGTGGTAGCGGGCGGATGGGCGGCGGGCGTTCATTTCGCAAATTGCGATCCTTGGGCGGCCCATTGTTCACGGTTCCAGGCGCCCGTGGGCGGCAGCCCGGGCAGACCCAACCCCGCCCGGGGTCCTAGCGCGCGCAGCGCTAGAAATTTTTGGCCATTTTACGTCCCGTTTAGGAAGTTAAAGTCGATTTCTATTGCCTTCGTTGCACACAAAATACATTTGTTGTTTCCTACTTATCACCCGTGTGTACACGATGCCAATTAAATATCCGTGTAGCTTTTTTGCATTCAATCAATCATCGATGCTGAAAATCTCTGCATCAGGGGGCGGCGGCCTGCGTCGCGATTCTCGCTGCGTCCGCGCCCACTCGTCCACATCTATGACTTCGCCCAGACATTCTGCTTTTTCAAGCTTTTCCCTCTCAATTCTTCTGTGCTCTTGATCCAATAATTTTGTCATTGAGACTATGCACGCGTTTATACCGCAAGCCTTACCTTTTTCGAACGCCCTCTTCCGTTCGAACGAACGCGCTTGTTCCAGGTGTTTAAGTAATCCCATTTGTTTATTTTGAACCTGGCAAGCTTACCTCGCGCACGACGTTCTGCGAGATGGTGCTCAAATTCGTCCTCCGGCTCTCGCTCGCTCTCGCTCTCACTTTCCTCGCTGTCCTCCGTCTCCGGTTCCTCGTTGTCGTCAGATCGGATGATTGCTCCGCCCCACCCATGGCGGATTCTCCGCACTCGGCGCCGAGCCCTATGAGCGGCCAAACGGACCGTATTTCGGTATCTCTCCTCAGGCGAAACGTGCTGTCGACTCGCGGCCCTGAATGGCATTGCATCAGAGCACTCAAATTCTGGACTGGGGGGACGGACTCACTGCATGCGAGGAGGGGGAGAGGGAGTGCGTAACACCCAGCGGGCACGTTTCTTTTCAAGCTGCCTGGGTGTCAGGGGTTTGAATCTGCAAATGTGAGCAATGGCAGTGGAGCGCGTTCGGTACAAGACGGACCTGTAAGTATTGCGCCGCATCGTCCGTGGTTGAAGGCAAAGTTGAACAGTCACGGTCACCGTGACAAGGGTCATATAGAGGGTCGCTGCCAGTTATGGGCACGGCATCAGGAGGTGCCGATTGATCCTTCATTGGTCGGCCGGTGCGTGGGCGCCCGTGAAGAGATGTGGGCGCCCGTGTCGTAAGTCTGGGCGCCCGTAGTTTGCTGTGGGCGCCCGTGATCAAGTGTGGGCGCCCTTGAATTGTTGTGGGCGCCCGTAGTTTGCTGTGGGCGCCCGTGATGGGATCTGGGCGCCCGTGTCATAAGTGTGGGCGCCCGTCACTGGTGTCAGGGCAATCAACACAATACAGTGATACAGTACGGGGAGCATTCAGTTACATAGTACGTAGCGTTAGAACATGGAATAAGCATTATCTAGCTCGGCACTGGATGCATTTGGAACGAGAAATCCGGTGGCAGCGCTACACAACAAGTCCCAGCCCAAATCACACTGGACCAATTGTACTCAATCACAGACATGTCCTGCTCTGCTCCGCCTACCAACGACACCAGTGCCGCTGTGGATGGCATTGCCACTGGGGCGGACTTGATTAACGCGCAACACATCGGACAAGAGAACACGTCGGCCTCTTGGATCCACATACGTATGCATCCGTAACAGAATTCGTGCCCACAAGTGACCCTGGGTGAAGGCCAATCAGCGACCTATCCGGAACATCCTATATGCCAAGAGCCAACGCAAACACTTACTTCACTGGATGAGACAGTATGCCATAGCAGACTGAGCACTGCAGATCTGCAGGCGGATTTGCGAATGCAGGCGGTTGAGCGTCGGTCAGATACATCTCTTCACGAGTACGGTACCTCTGCGCAGTCCCCATGTTGCCATGTGGAGAAAGCATCAGGGACAAGCCCACGTCGTCCTCACCCAATGCCTTGACCGCCGCACTGACACCTTCGGGGCCGATGCCTCGCAAGTGGAACACAGCCAATTGCTCTGGGTCGGCCCTTTCTTCCAGAACGGCGTCATCGAATGAGCGGTCAAAATAGCCTGACCGTGTAATATCAGAACACATTGCGAGGTGATATCAACTATTGACCGTACCAATGTCCTCTGATGGAACGGGCAGACCCTGAGGCCGTAGTGGCACTGACATCTTCGATTAACCAGCTGCTGGACTACTGGCCCGGTATGCGGCACTCACATACTCGTCGTTCCCAGCGATCTTTGGCAAACCCCAAGCCTTCTCTCCAGTATGCGGGAGGATCCCCACGGACTCGGACCGCTTCATCCTGCATATCGAGCATTCTGCTGAGTGCGTGGTGATAACGCAGGCCAACCAAGCAGTGTTCAAAGGCAGTGACACCTTCTGGGTCGCACGTCTTTTCCCGTTGGATCCAATTGATTGCTCCGTTGTCCAATATGTGCTTTACTTGAAGACAATCTTCCGATTCCAGGAGCATGTCGGTGACAGAAGTCATGAATAAAAAAACCAAGAAGTGAAGGAAATGTGACTCAGCTGTGACATGCGCTCTATCGTCTTCTTACACCCTGGAACACAAGGCCAAGACGTTGCGCTGTTATCTTCTTACCCCTGAAGCACAAGGCCAAGACGTTATATTTGTTGCATTCGTGCTGGTGATAATAATTACTCCGTCGCTTCTATGAATGTATGGAAAAACGGCATGTCAGCGTCAGCCAAGCCATCGGTACCAATTGTTCACCAAATCTAAGCGACGTACTAAGCGACTGACTCGGTGTCGCTGACTTCAGCTGTCCCATAACAGAGGGTCTCGATCAGGTGCTCATAGATGTTGGCATGGTGTATGCGATGACGATCAGCAATGACGGGGATGTGTGAAGGAGACAGAGAGTGCCACCTTCCCTCCCTTTTGTACTCCACACCGGTGCTGATGTAGTCATTCTCCTCAGGTTCATCATTGAGGTCTCGTGGACGATACCCGGAAGCCACAAAGACTGAAGATTTGGTGTCTCCAAAATGGTAGCGCAGGATGTGTTCTCCGGGTCTGGGCTGGCGGTCCAGCTGCGCCCGCAACTTCTCTGCGTTGATTCGTGCGCGTGTTTCCGTCGCAAGACTGACTCGCTCATCGCCGACGTCGTCCAATGCTGCTGACGGAGTTGGGTTTAGTCGAGAACGTTTCGCTGGTGGGGATGCGGGGCCCTCTTCGTCACTGGATTCCACTGGGGTCGGGGCTGCGCTCGTGTCAGTTCGTATACGTGTGCCAAGAAGTTGTTGCCACCTAGCTCCGTGGCGGTTGACATCTCTCTGGATACACCGAGGGTTGCAGAACGAGGTGGAGGTGAACGAGCAGAAGCCGGTCTTTTCCCGGCCACCTTGCTATCCACCTGCGCAATCTCCTTCTTGTAAGAGGCGCAGTCCCGCACCCACGCCAGCTCAACACCATCGTTGACGCGGGTTGCTAACACGATATTCCCCTCATGCCTAACGTCGTCCGCGGCGTCGACTTCTTCTGTCATGTTTATGAGAACGCAGGTGCTCCCCTGAGTAGCGAAAATTGACCTTGCGACCACTTCACAAAATGTGGAGCCTTAGATGCGAGGGCTTCCTTGTCCTCTTTCAGCGCGACGGTTTCCTGATCGTCATTTGGGTCCACGGCGTATTGTTCAGGATGCGCTCGCAACTCGAGACCGGGCAGAATGACTTGCACAAGCTCTGCGGATGATTTCCAATTCGAATGCGGCAGAGAAAAGCCCTGCGGCCAATTCACCAGCCGGACCTGGTGCTTCCGACACAGGGCAGTCAAGTCCCAAGTCATCCTCTTCAGAACTACGCACCCCGTGGACTCTAATGCAAAGAGAAACCTTTGGTGAGCGCGTCTTGTTGTCAGAAAGACCAGGAATCGTACCCAGGCTTCTCCGCAGCAGTTCACCGACTCGCGCCCGTTCAAAGCTCCTCTTGTCGGCATAGCTTCTCCCTCCATCTGTCACGAGCCGTTGCTCGCTACTTTGTCCTTGCGGTCTTGGACCACTGGCTTGTGCACCTTGCATCGGCGCGGTCGCAGGTTGTGCCACCAGCGATGGGTCTACGCGAGAGGAGCGCTCTTGTAGCTCAATGTTTCTGTGATGGCGCTGAGCAGCGAAGGTACTTTATCGAGGACGAGACACGTACCGGTACATGGTCTCGTAGTCTCGCAGTTGTTTGTGCACAGCATACGGGTAGGCTTGCACCATCTCTGCAAACTGAGGTGACCCGGCCCAAGTGCAGCTCTGTTGCCCTTCCTCATCAACGATAACACCAAAGACATGTACCCCGGATTCGTGGTATATCTTTGTGCCCTACGCACTTATTAGCAGTATCCAGTCCGCCTGAAAGCCAGGGACTTACCAATCGTGACAACGATTTGGCTGCATTCCTCACCATTGTCGCAAGTCGTCCGGATTTCCTGTCTTCGTCCAACTGGTCCTGGTGATGCTGTGCGTGCCATTGTACCACCTCTGCAAAATGTCGTTCCAGCGCCCTAGCGTCCTCATGCAGTGTGTCATCCAGCTCAGCTAGGCGATCTTGGAATGCCTGGCTGACCAATTTGTTCCACTGACTGACATGCACTGCCCCAACGGTAAGCCGGACTCCTGTTACGCATTTAAAGATCGACTTACTTTCCCGTGGCTTCTCTCCTCTGTGCTCGTGTGAGTACCACGTCTGGAACTTGTTCCAGATACTCTCCTTTGCACTTCTGCCGTGCTGCTCGTTATCCAGATCTGCGAGCACCCGGCCCATTGTCACTCGATGCTCCACTGAGACGTCCAGCATCTCTCTTTGGATGGCGGCTATCCTCTGGCGGTACGCCGTAGTCGGGCGTCCTCCTTGACTGGTGAGGCTGACTTCCCTGTTGTCGCCGGTGGAAGCTGGCGCTTTGGTGGGAGCCGGTGCTTGCCTGGTACTTGTAGCCGCAGCACGACGAGTGCTTGTAGCCGCAGCACGACGAGTGCTTGTAGCCACAGCACGACGACTGCTTGTTTTGTCGCTCTTGTCGCTCTCGTCGCTCTCGTCACTCTCGTCTTTCTCCACGTCCCCACGCCGGGGAGTGATCCCCATCGCTGTCATCTTCTCGTTGTCTCTGGCCCTGAGCAAAGCGGCTGCTCGCCGCTTCTCCCTCTGAGTCCGAAAGGTTCCATCACGGTCGCTGTCGTCTACAGAGCTTTTGTCATGGTCGCTGTCACGTGTATCCATGTCTGGCTCGACGCTCGTAGCTCTTGGTGGCACTGCTGAGCTGGCATCACGGTCCTCCTCAATCTCCTCCACGGGGCCCCGAACCTCTTCCGGTGAATCGGCATCAGGGTCTTGCTCAATCTCATCCAGGTCTTCAGCCGTCAGGTGTTGATTGCTGAACGGGCCCCGAATGTCTGCCACCTTTGTGCGTAGATGTGCACGAGGGGTGGAGTCGCCCTCAAGTCCTCCTTGTGAGGGTGGTGCCAATGTCGAGTGCTGAGACGTGCTCCGTACAGTTTCGATTTCGAACGGACGCATTGACAGCACATTCATCGCGCGCCGCGATTCTGTCGGGCCTGCAGCGAGAATGTCCAGTGCTGATTTGGCGGCAAAAGTGGGGAACGATTGGCTCTTGCGATTGGCCGCTGACACCTTGGCACTCAGAGCACCCAGACGCGCCAGATAGCCTGACTGTCCACTGTCTCTATGCACAGCGCTACTGCTCAGGCTGGCGCTCGCTGATGCTTCCGTGGACAAATGCGGGGCTTTTGGTGACGGAGAGACAAGAGGCGGCCCGTCCTCGACTCGATTAGCGTTGCGCTGCGGAGCTTCAGAAGGCGATGAGACAAGTCGCCCTTCATCGCGCTGCGGAGCTTCGGAAGGTGGTGAGACAAGTCGCCCTTCATCGCGCTGCGGAGCTTCGGAAGGCGGCGAGACTACTAGTGTTGCCTGTTCAGCAATCAGCATCTGACACACAGGCAGGCGAAGCTCTGACCATCCGCTTCCTTTCATTGCGCCTCTGGCGCCGAATGTCCGCTGCGGGCGTCTCTGGGGCGCGAGGCGGCAGCTTGGTGTTGGAGCGCAGTGAACGGCCCATCTTTCTATGTAGGGGCTGGAAAGTCTTCAACCGAGTAGTGAGGACTAGCTGCAGGCACTCCGTCGAAGGTGAGCAGTGGACTCACGTAGCAAGGACCTGTGACGGTTCGGGGAGTGTGTGGCTCGGTGCGATCTGTCGAGGAAAAAAAAGGTTGGCGGCTTTTCATTCAACAACGTGAATTGACTGACTTGTTCCTTGCCATGTGCGCAATTGACACCCGATCTCGTCCAACCGCTTTAGACCGTACACCCTGCAGCGATGTCCAAGTGTTGTTAGCCGGTGCCTCCTAATGCGTGACCCCGATGCGTTAGACGGATTTCATGTGCACTAGGCTTCTGTATATTTACACTACATCTACAGACAATATGCGTCCCTCGCAAGATCGCCCGCTGGGTGTGTCGTGCCTGGCGGGCGACATGAGCGCTGACGATAAGAGACCTCTGTCACGCGGAGCGTCGTCACTGATTGGGTTACATTGCCCTGATGGTCTTTGCCAAGGCCATCAAACCGGCATGTGGCGCAGCCATCTGATTACTCATTGAGAAGCCCATGATAAGTATTATAGCAGATGTGTGTGTAAGTAACTGATCAGAACTGATTGCTCCCAAGCATACAATACATTTGATTAGTGAGATCTAAATTCTTTATCACATGGCCATGGCCACTGTTGATGCGCCGTCTATGTCAGAAACCCCGATCGTGAAGTCGGTTGCCCAGAATCCCAATGCGGGTGCGGACTCGTTGGTAGAGCGGCAGAGCGAGTCGATGGGGAATGTATTCGTCCTGTTCCTGCCTTCTATTGGCTCCGCAAACTGGACTAGCACCCTTGATGGCTCAGAAGACTCGGGTATGACTTCGGCGTATTTGCCAATATCCCCGTCCTTCTTATCGCAGTCGAATCCAATTACAATCACCCGACCGCGCACCGTGCTAATGCAGCGACCATCGGGCAATACCTTTATCGGCTCCAGGCACTCCGCCGGCACATAGGCATTTTGGAAGCTGCCCACGCGAATTCGGACGAATTTTTGCATGAAGTCGTGCCGCGTCCAGGACATGCTTTGAGAGGGCATTACAATCCCTGTCTTCCCAGCCTGCTGCAATGTCTTGTCATTGAAAGACTGAAGATAGCGGCTTTTTTTGCCCTTCATGCGGTACTTCTCCCTGTCTTTGGCTGCCATGATTGCGTCCGCCGATTTGACCTGGACGTCGACGCGCTTCTCCCACAAGCCTAGGTGCGCCAGCCACAGGGCATCGCGCAAAAAAACGTCTGACAACTGCATCAGATATCAGCGATTGGCGATATAGAAAGACTCGCCTGGGGGCTCTTGAACCGACTCCGCGCTAGGATCCGGTGGCGGAGTGGTCTCTCGCTGTATTTCCTTGATGAGACGGGCTAGATCGTCGAAGAACATTGCCTGTCGCAAGGGCAAGAAAGCTCTGTGACGAGGGTCAGCAAAGTGCGCAGCTAACACATAAATGGTACACGCACTCAGGGTGGACAACTTGGTCCAATTGCAATGTGGTCCTGCCGCCGCCTTCCATATCTACTGTCAACTCAACATCGCGCTCCAGCTTGGATTGCCCCTTTGTGGTAGGCTTCTCGGATCGCTTAAGGTGCTTGTACCCAACAACGGTGCCGATGAGCCCCTTCTGTGGGTGTTTCCTGACGATCATGACGCGCTGGCCCAAATAACCTATCCCAGTATGGAACAGGTCTTGTTCGAGCTTTGCTCTGCGCAAGTCTTGCTCGAGAGCAAATTTGACATGCTCTGGATCGACCTGCTTAGCCATCCAGCTATGCCCACGCGCTCGCTGGTATCCGGTCGTGTCGACCGGAACCAGCACAATAGTCCGATCGGGGACACGTATCTGCAACGTGGTTAGATACGATGATATGTATGGGCCAGCACTCTGGTGATTGTACGTACAGTGAGATCCTCTCGTGACAGATATGCCGCATTATTCACCTGCAAGTAGCTACTTCAGTGCCAAATACAGAGTCAAATTGTGCTTTGCTTACCCGGTGCTCATCTCTGATGAAAATGCCTTTGACATGCTGCTGAATCTCATCGATTTGACACTAACAAGAGATTAGAGTTGAGCTATTCCGGTTGGAGGGGAGACTGACTGGGTAGATGTCCACAGCCCCACCGATGTGAGTCGCAAGGACGAAGCCAACAACGCCCTGCTTGTCGCCACTCATGATCTCGACAACATCTCCCGCTCGGAACTCGAGGGTGCAGTGCTGTCGTTTGACTTGTCCGCGGCAATATTCTCCATTTGGCCGCACACCCTGGAATTCGAGCTGGTCGGCGCCGTTATGCAAGCCTGAAACACAGCCCGATGCCAGGTGCAACGACGGATGGCCAAACACCTTGATACGAGAGTGTTCACTGATCGGGCGAGGCGGACACAAAGCATGTCGACACAGAGATGCTATCGGCACTACAAAGCATTGCTCCTGATTGGCGCTCTTTGCTGTGACAACGTCTGTCCCATTGTAGTCGACAAAGACAGCCCCAACAGCAGAGCCGAATTTAGAGCTCGGTGGTACGCAAACCAAGGTGCCAGCGTAGCGATGAAAGGCAGATAAAGGGTCGTGAACTAGCACCATGTCGCCGACTTGGACACCAGTCTGCAGAGGATCGTAGCTGGGGGCATGCAGAAGATTGTTGTGGGTGTCCCGAAACATCGCCAATTCAGTGACAGTGGGGGGCGTTGGACGCTGTCGAAGTCCATATTGCCCGCATCTGATGTATTCCAGTCCCTCCTCTGTAAAATATCGATGCTTCCAGACAATCCAATGGCCGTCACGGCCACACTCATTGCCGGGGTACATGTCTCGATCTTGAACGCGATGAACCGAAAACAAGGCGGGCACAGGTCTTGTCCGCTGCCCTGGTGCTCGGATTCGAGGTACCACCAAGGCATATTGCTCCATGGCGCCATCATCGTCTTTGTGCAAGTACCCGACATCGCCTGCATACAAACCGGTATTGAGCCGCACAAACGTGCCGACAAGTGCACTGGGGGGTGATGCGAGAAGACGTTTCTTGTTGGAGCCGCGCACTGGAGCCTTGACCATGCCAGGCTTAAAGTATTGCCATTGCTCCAGAATTTTAGACAGCCAGGCGCGATGACGAGTCTCCACATAAACGAAGCCCCCAAAATGCCTAGGGAAGAAGACCGAGTCGAGGAAGTCGTAATGGGACAGGAATCGAGTGGCGTCCGGCTCGAGACCTTGAGGGACCACCAATGGATACAGGGGGGGATCAAGCGAATCGTCCGGCATGCGGTACATGTAATCCGCAGCCGCCATTGTCTCGTCGCTCGGTCCAGAACGGAGGGAGCTGCCTGTGATCAGGTTCTGAGATTCCGCGACTTGCTCCGGAACTGATGATTCGTCCGTAGGCATAACAGCAGCGGAGGATCTTGACGCAATCTCGGCCCGCAAGGTCTGCGAGTACTGAGCAGCTATCATCTCGAGGGAGTGGTGGATCGATGCAGCCTCCTTTTGGGAGACGACTGGAGGCTGAGGCAAGCCGCGCTGTTGGTCGTCTTCGATATCTGACTCCTGAGTGTCTGCTTCCTCCTCCGAGACAATCCAATCGCCCATATCATAATCGTCGTCGAGATCCTCTTCATCTTCCACCTCCTGGGCTTCCAGGCTGAGGTATTGCAGCACCCTGCCCTTGTTTGCTTGAGGAGGCGCCTCGATACGCCGCTTCTTGCCATGGTTTCCTTCCACACGGATACTTGACGAAGTCTGCAAAGCTTTCGGATACGTCCACAACTAGGTGCAGATGACCTTACTGATTCCACTGCACCCCATCCGAGCACCATAGGATCGGCTGGGCCAAATACCAACGCTCGAGGAACGTTCAGAAGCAGCGATTCCAGTTCACTAGACTATGAGGTATTGATCTGACAATTAGGACCGTTCATCAGAGCGGACGCACCTGCGGTTTGTCCTGGCCGCAGATCACAGTCGAGTCTTGTGTCGCACTGCCTGACAACGTCTTGGTGTGCTGCTCAACCTCAGGAGCTGCTGCGATCAAACGTGATTCGTTCGGGAGAGCTGAGGGTGGCAATGTCTGCTCTTCAAGCATGTCGGCACCTAAGTGCAGCTGACTCACGCCGCTGACTGGAGACATCGGAATCAGAGTGGGGGAGCATGAAGGAGGAGATGGCTGTATTCGGTCAGTCAATATCGTGTCAGAGAAGCGGAAGGAGCGTCACCCACAGTCCCGGACAAAAACAGCGGCTCAGGACTGAAAAGGCCCGGAGGTGACATCGGAGTTGTAAGGCGGGGCGGAGTAGTTAGAGACGACTGACCGGTGCTGAATGTTAGTACCAACGACCACCACTGAGAGATCTCAATGGTTACGCACCATGTCGGCTGGGGAGCAGGGGCCCTCGGCGTCAGCAGTGCCAGAGGACGCGTGATGGGCTAGATCTGAACTTCCTGCAGTACCAGCTATTCAATGACAACGACTTCAGTTCGCAGTTCGGGGCTTAGCGAGGCGGGGCTCAGGAGGGAGCGGGGCTAAGCGATGTCAGTCTCGTGTGCCTCTGGCCGTGGACTGATGCTTCCGTTTACAAGGATTTCTTTCGTGAACTTATACAGGGTGTGATTTATCGTCATTGGGACCGTAGCCTTCAGCCGCAGTCTAACTACTGTGCGACAGGTCCATACGCAACGTCAGAGACTCACCGGGCATTGTGCGGTCAAGAGCAAGGGCAGATGTTGCACAGCCACCTGATGATCCCAAGATGAGCATGACCAATGCTCATCTTGGGATCATCAGGTGGCTGTGCAACATCTGCCCTTGCTCCCGACCATGAACATACATTATTTCTGATCTTGTTGCCTATACTATGCCTCTATATCGCTTGCCATAGTTCATGTAGACTTAGAATAGAAATCCTAAGTACGCCATCTTGACAGTGGAATACAAAAGACTCACATACGTAGTTAAGGGAACAGGGACTTGCACTGAGGCTGCAGTGAAGAAAGCCACGACACTGTAAGCTTCAGACCAGTCCGAAAGCACGGAAATGTATCACTGACCATAATCCGCCCTAGCATCCCAAACGTACTCGACATGCCGACCGCGCGTCGCAAGTCCGCCAGTCCCACCAAGCACACAGCTTTTGCCCTGAGCGCCGCCCAACCCTCACGACGCCGCGGCGCTTGGCGTCCACCGCCCGTGTATCTTGCCGATGGAAAGACAGTCTATCAAGACTATGTGCGCCCTCCCCCTGGTCAGGCTGGGTTCGCCCTTAACACTCGACGGGCAGAAGAGCTTGATGATCGGCCCCCGCCCCTAGACGCAGATGGAGAGGCACCTGAGGATGCTCCCGAGATGTACATGGCGTATATTGGCAGCGATGTTGCACCGTTAGGCCCGCAGACAACGCATTCTCGTCTGCGAGGAAAGCAGACCAGGCGTTGGATGGAGGAAGTCTTTCCGGTCATATTACCAGTGTATGCAGACCTGGTGCGCCGCACCGAGCGGCTGCGACACTTGGAACGGGTCATGCCATACACAAGGGAATGTATCTGCGGCAGACAGCGAGACGTGCAAGTGTACTTGCTCAGCTGGCACGGTAGGTCTTCGTGCCTGTCCCGCGCTGTCATGACACGTACTGAAGCGTTGCAGATGTGCAACGAACGTTGTTGACCTACTGCGCGTGCTGTCCAGCAGCTCCTCAACTTGTCGCTCGTGGCCTATTCCCCAGCTCACCAATCGAACCCCATCTGGCCATCGACATGAGAGTCTTGGACTTCGCGCAAGATCTCTTCCTCAATCAAGCACCCAACAACCGTGCGCTGACGAAGACGATCGAGCAGTGCCTCGATCATCTGGGGTACAAACTGCCTAACCGAGTATGTATGGCATCTACCTGTGAGCTGCGGGTGCTGACGTGCTTGCGGTCAGGAATCCCTGCGTCGTCAATTTGGTAACACCCTCGAGTACTACACAATCTTGCGTCACCGGACAGACCAGGCGATGGACGACATACTTCAAAGCGTGCGGGAGGAGATGCGCGAAGAAGAGGAACATTGCGAACGGCCATCAACACCTACTCCCTCACCCCACCGCGGTGCTGAAGAATCTCCGCGCAAAAGAAGGCGCAGAGAACTCGAGTCGTCCCCACCATCCTCTCCGACTAAGCGCACCCGAGCACTGTCTTCCTCTCCGACCCGGGCGTTCATGCCCCCGTCTTCATCACCTGGCCCCAGCCCCGAGCAGTCGTCTTCTCCAGGTCCATCCTCCCCCATCGCTGAGTCATCCGGCACCGCCGGGCCGATCTACCCGTTCCTGACGCCTCAAGACCGTGTCCGACCCAGCGAATATCTGCGTGGCCGATGTCCCGCATGCTTTGGTGGCAAATGGGAAGATGCACGAATGGCGCTGCATTGCATCGTTTGCGGAGATGCATGCTTTACGCAAAAAAGGAACAAGGATCGGGGGCAGCAAGACCCGGTACGCGCGCATCCGAAGTCTTCTTTTCTACCCGATGAAGCGACGGAAAAGATGGCTCAGTGGGTCGAAGGGATCCGTCCCACGCGTCCTGCTCCGGGCTCAGCGGCTGCACCAACACAAGAGGCCAATGATGATGACGAGATCGAAGCACCGTCCATTCCTCTGCCGCGATCTGTGCTCAATGAGTGCGAGCGGTCTTTCGCTGCAGCAGACGAGACCAGAGCAAAGAGCAGTTCTCAGTTCTTTGACGATAAGGGGCTCATGGGCTTGTCGTGTCGTCACGACAACCTTCTCTTCCTGGCAAACATCAAGACGCCTGGCGAACGCCAGTTCTACATGTTCGCCCTCATTGAAGCTTTGCTCCAGCACTTGCCGACCGACTTTGTCGTCGGTTTCCTGTACAACATCGCCTGCCAGTTGCAACGGTCAGCAGTAAAGTTCGACTTTCTTCCCCCCGCGTACATGGAGAGATTAGAGTGGGCAGTGTCTGTCCTGCACTTGTACGGGCATGGCGCTGCTTGCCAAGCAGTTTATCATCCGAGACGGCGCACTCATTTCGGGTTTTCTGATGGAGAGTCGCTGGAACGCTTCTGGCACTCTCTTAGCCATTTGGTATCGTTTCTTCGTGTTTGCGGGGTATGCGCTCTAGATAATGTCATTATCAGACCCATGCTAACACCCCTACCTCTAGTATCACAAGCGCCGCTATACGCTCGATGCACAAGTGATCCATCTTCACAAAGGAAACCTCTCACGATTAGGAACCTGGTTAGCACGGCGCTACGAAGATTGTCGCTCACATTGACGACACGCTGATACTGCCCTGAGTCAATGTCCACATGAAGAACTGGTCCTTCGGGCAGAGCACGCCAAGCAGGTTGCGGCAATGTCCAAGCCACAACCGCGTCAGCCACAAGTTCCCTCCATTCAGCGCTAGCTAATTCGTTTCCGACATTACAGGTCAATCAAAGAATGCAGGCAAACTCGCCGTCCAAGACGTGCTGCGGAAGACGCTTCTCATGGACAAACTGAAGGCGCAGATGTCTCAGTGGAATGACACCATCTTCAAAGAAGACGCGGATCCTATTTACGTCCACTTTGCAGAGCAAGAGTACGCTAAAGCACATGAGAAGCTGAGCAAGTTGGCGGAATCAGTGCGCAAGCAGAAGGCGACGATGGGAGTGGAAGACAAGGCCGATCTGTCTAAGATGGTGCAGAGCAAGTACATCCAGGTGCGGATGAATGCTGCCGCCGCCAAGACAAAGTTACGCAGCCGTTTGAGGCAGAGAAAGTTTGAGCTCGATCGGGTCGAGCGTCACTTCCACCGGAACAAAGCAGGCATGGTGTTTCTTTTCTTTCTGCCGATAGCAAGTGCTGACTAACCTGAAACTTCTCAAGACGCGAAACTGACAACTCACATCGAGGACGCAGTCAAACGCGACCGAAGTATCAAAGATCTGTGCAAACTCTACAACAACTTGTGCGAACAACTGCAGGAGCTCATCGATCTCCACCGTGCCCCACGGAACGCGGTGGCACCTGGACCAATCAATGAGAAGGACATCTGGGGGCTGGATGTCGATGCTGATGTCTGGCTGGACATTGGTTTGACAGACATCGACGAGGAGGTTGACCCGCCGTTGTGGATGAGCAGCGATTCTGTCCGCAAGGGCATTCAGGCTCTACTCGAACGGGACCGATGTGACGAGGAAGAGCCACGTCTACATCACGAGTGCCGGGCGCTGCGCTGGTGGATGGCAGAGGAGTGGGACGTTGTTGGGCGGGCCCTGCAACTGGCAGGCAAGGCTAGTACGTGCGTTCGGCCAACGGATGAACAATCATAGCTGACGTCCGGTGTAGATGAAGAGGCAGTCGTCTTCCAGCTCAAGCTTCGCCAGTCAGAATTGACGAAACTGACCGCAGCATGGGAGAAGCCGCTGCGACAAATCCCGTACCCAACCGAGGGCCTCCCCCCTTGGGGTCCTTCAGATAGGGATGTACTACAGATTCGCGTCGAAGATGTATCTGCCCGTACGAGAGATGGTGCCCCAAGCTGGGGGAACGACGAGTGGAAGGATACCAATGGGGACAAGGACTCCGGTAGTGAGACTGAGTCCAACGGCGAGTCTCTGCCTTACGATGAGCTGGAGGCCTTCGAGCGTGGCGGCATCGTCTGGGATGAGGAACTACTATCATAGCGTAGCGTCGACACCTTCACATCCACTTCGGCCTCGGTCAATTTCATTTTGTACCTGAGCACATGGCATCCCCCGATACACACAGCTGGTCGTCTGGTACTAAACGTGTGGTCATGATCGATCACGCCTCTGCTGGGTAATCCAACTAGGCGCTCGGAAATAGATCTGCGGGTGCGTTGTCACATGTTTTGATTATCGCCGATAGTACTTCAGTCCTCACTCTTATTACAGGGGCCAAAACCGTATCGCGCTTTTATCCCCATCCTCTTCCTCATACGTGGCAAAAACACTGCGTCTACTATGCCGCCGTTCCGGACAACCGCTGTCTCGTTGTCTGCCCGTGCCAGTCCCATGCGCACTGACCGACACCAACCTCCTCCCATCGCCAAGCCTACAGAAGGTGTACGTGTCCACGTTCACCTTCTGACCGGTAGTCGGGACCGCAAGGAGATCCTGGGCTGCGAAGTGCAACAGTTCTCACTCATCACACTTGACGAATATGAGCGCTCGGTACCGGACCAAACCTTTGCAGAATGCGAACAGTGCAAGCTGCTCATGCCTAAATGGTACTGTGCTTATTACACTAAACGTGGGGACAAATTTGTGTCACCGTCCCCCTGTTGCAAAGGGTGCGATGCAATGGAGCGCAATGGACAATACGACAATGATGCAGTCCGTGTGCGTGGGTTTTCGCTCGTTTTCCCATTCCAGAGTTGAATACATTTCAGTGTCAGTGCGCGGCCGATGGAGGTATCAATTTGACCAACGCAGATTGCTTGCGGCACAGCGGTACTTGCTTTCAGCTGAAGAAGAACCAGATAACTAACCAGTGCACAACTTATAGCGCGGCCTATGGTTGTGGTGGAAGATGACTTTCCCAATCCTTTCTATTTGCCAACATCGTGCTCAGAATTGCGCTGCGCCATCAGTGAGTATAGCCTCCTATGGCAAATTGACCTTGATACAGCGGCTCCGCGGGCGTACACTCAGCTGTACATGAGGACCACGCCTACAGAGGACATCACTCGGCGCATCGCTCAGGATCGTGAACTTGACAAGGCTCGCAAGGCCTTCCTGGATCTGGTGAAGTCTGTTGACGACGTCGAGTTGCACCAACTACACCAGGTGCTACAGAAGTTCCAGCGCCTCGTGGAGAAGCTTCCAAGTGAGCATGCCGACTAAGCGCAGCGCGCTGCATTCTGACGTCTGCTATAGAGCCCGACCACTCCATCGGGTTGTTGCCGTTTGGTGATGGGATTGAGAACGTTACTGGCGCAGCGGAGCTAGCGCCTCCTTGCACTACTGTTGCCGAGTCGTCTCCCAATGCTGGCTTCCCAGAACTTGTTTAGTAATAATCACAGTCACAACACGTCTGCTTGAATCCATGTTGTTCACTTGATCAGTTCACTGAGCACATTATTAACTTCCTACGTGCCATGATGTAACTGAATGCTCCCCGTACTGTATCACTGTATTGTGTTGATTGCCCTGACACCAGTGACGGGCGCCCACACTTATGACACGGGCGCCCAGATCCCATCGCGGGCGCCCACACTTATGACACGGGCGCCCAGATCCCATCACGGGCGCCCACAACAATTCAAGGGCGCCCACACTTGATCACGGGCGCCCACAGCAAACTACGGGCGCCCAGACTTACGACACGGGCGCCCACATCTCTTCACGGGCGCCCACGCACCGGCCGACCAACGAAGGATCAATCGGCACCTCCTGATGCCGTGCCCATAACCGGCAGCGACCCTCTATATGACCCTTGTCACGGTGACCGTGACTGTTCAACTTTGCCTTCAACCACGGACGATGCGGCGCAATACTTACAGGTCCGTCTTGTACCGAACGCGCTCCACTGCCATTGCTCACATTTGCAGATTCAAACCCCTGACACCCAGGCAGCTTGAAAAGAAACGTGCCCGCTGGGTGTTACGCACTCCCTCTCCCCCTCCTCGCATGCAGTGAGTCCGTCCCCCCAGTCCAGAATTTGAGTGCTCTGATGCAATGCCATTCAGGGCCGCGAGTCGACAGCACGTTTCGCCTGAGGAGAGATACCGAAATACGGTCCGTTTGGCCGCTCGTAGGGCTCGGCGCCGAGTGCGGAGAATCCGCCATGGGTGGGGCGGAGCAATCATCCGATCTGACGACAACGAGGAACCGGAGACGGAGGACAGCGAGGAAAGTGAGAGCGAGAGCGAGCGAGAGCCGGAGGACGAATTTGAGCACCATCTCGCAGAACGTCGTGCGCGAGGTAAGCTTGCCAGGTTCAAAATAAACAAATGGGATTACTTAAACACCTGGAACAAGCGCGTTCGTTCGAACGGAAGAGGGCGTTCGAAAAAGGTAAGGCTTGCGGTATAAACGCGTGCATAGTCTCAATGACAAAATTATTGGATCAAGAGCACAGAAGAATTGAGAGGGAAAAGCTTGAAAAAGCAGAATGTCTGGGCGAAGTCATAGATGTGGACGAGTGGGCGCGGACGCAGCGAGAATCGCGACGCAGGCCGCCGCCCCCTGATGCAGAGATTTTCAGCATCGATGATTGATTGAATGCAAAAAAGCTACACGGATATTTAATTGGCATCGTGTACACACGGGTGATAAGTAGGAAACAACAAATGTATTTTGTGTGCAACGAAGGCAATAGAAATCGACTTTAACTTCCTAAACGGGACGTAAAATGGCCAAAAATTTCTAGCGCTGCGTGCGCTAGGACCCCGGGCGGGGTTGGGTCTGCCCGGGCTGCCGCCCACGGGCGCCTGGAACCGTGAACAATGGGCCGCCCAAGGATCGCAATTTGCGAAATGAACGCCCGCCGCCCATCCGCCCGCTACCACTCAGGTAGGTTTTGGGCGCTGGAAAAACCTACCTAACTGGTAGGATTTGGGGGGTGACCAAGGTGAACTGTCAATAGCCTGTGCTTGAACATCAGTGCAGATTCGAGTCCCAGATTGGAAAATCACGCTCCTTCCACCAGACACCACCGGATACCAACGAGTACGTGGCCATGGCTGGCAAGCCATGGAGGTCGATCCAGAGTACATTAGCTTCGCTCTCGAGAAGGACCAGAGGCAAGCCAAGATCGAGCGAGACTTGTTCCACACGGGGCGGGGCTACACCCGTCAACGCGTCATGATTGTTGGTCAACACATCCAGAAGGGGCTAGTCGGTGTGATTGCTGGCTACAAACATATCCAGCGCTCGAAACGACCAACCCTTAAGCCAGAATCTAAGCTTGAGCGGAATGTGGAGTTGATCATTTACCTCGACGGGGGAGCAACGGCTATCGCGCGCTTGGATCAGGTTGTCCACCCTGAGTGAGTGCTTTGCTGTTGCTGAGACTGGAATGCTATTAACACATGCGCATTGTCTTAGAGTCTTACTACCTTTGCGACAGGGCATGTTCTTCGGTGACCTATCCGAACTCATCAAGGCAATGCACCGCCCGTCCACTCCACCACCAGGTCTCGACGCGGCGACGCAGGAGCCTATCTCTGAACTAGGTCAGTCCGTGATCCCTGACCAGCACCAGAGCACTCACCGCCAGCGTTAGATGTCTTTGCTGCCGATAACTTGTGGTTGGCGAACCCTGCCTTCCAAGGGAAGCGAATCGATGTGAAGGTCAAGTCCGTTGCAGCACTTGAGAGTGCAAAAAACGCTGCTAAGATAAATGGGCGCGGGAAGGGTCGCTACTTCCTGTCTTTTAATCGCAAGACGTTTGAGCATGCGGAGAAGACCGGCATTGTCATGCCCTCACAGAAGATGAACTGGTCCCGGCATGCGTTCATGCTGAAATTTGTGCAGATTCGGCTGGGTGGATTTACCGACGCGCTTGTCCCGGCAGAATGTCTCGAGCCAGTCAGAACGCTTACCGATGGACGTTGTATCAGTGCTGCACGTGGACGGGTCATTATCATCGGTCACGATTGCGCCAAATCTGACGCAGACATCGGGAAATACGCCGAAGTCCAGCCCCAATCGTTCGATCCGTCGAGGGTGGTGGTGCAGTTTGCGGAGCCCCGTCCAGATGCGCAATGGGTATGGGCAAACAGGACAAACACTTTCCCGCTTGGATCACTCTGTCGGGCTATCAACGAGACAGTGGGAACTCTTGGGCTGCTTTGCACCAATTTTGAGATCGGAGTTGTGAGCGAATCCCCGACGGCCGCAGTGTCCACGTGAAGCCCAGTGTATCAAATTAGATTATTCACATGTATTCTCGGTGGCTATTTAGCCCGCACATCTTATCGTGTCCGAAGGAATGAAGAAGAAACGGATCCAATGTAGCAATTGTAAGCCATGCGGGTCGGATCATTACTCCACTGATTGCCTTGATATCGACCATCAAGGAGGCATGACATAGCGACAGCGTCACATCTTGTGACTAAACTGCCTTTCCGTCCACGCCCATGTCGCTCGTTTGGTGCATCCAACCAGACGAGGGTCATGGGCAAAGGACAATATTAGCGAGTAGTGTACATCGTATTTCTGAGTTCCCTGTGTGAATCTCCCTCACAAATCACTCCAACACTCAAGGCCGGGTTGACATGGGCACTGGCCGCAAGAGCGGGCGTGCGCGCCCGGAGAAGCCAAAAATGGAGTCATGCGTGAGCCATGCGACCATCGGAAGTCCGCTCGATAGCTTCTGACCCTCTGAGATGTTGTCCGAGCGGCTCCACAGGCCAAGAAAGATCCAGGCAGATCCTACACACGTCGGCAGTGAGTACTGAGCAGTTGACAAGGTCAAGACTTTGAAGCTGATCCCTTGCATCCCCTTATGCTCCCAGAACTCGACCGAATTTGGGGCATCCTTCCAAGCTTACACGCTTCCAAATTCGATCCACTACCAGCAACATGCCTCCCCGCTCCAAGTCTGCAGCGAAACCGCCTACATCTTCAGCCGCACCAACCCGACCACTGCGATCCAATTCTGTTGCTCCAGCCCTTGAGCCAGAGACACCGGCTGTGGATGTGCGCCGCCGAAAAAGAGAGGAAAGGGCTCGGATGGTTGTACCTTGTTCTCCACCGTGCGCCCGACATCTTATCAATCGACAGAGAGCGGCACAATCGACGAATCCAGGCATCCCAATCACGCTCAGTACGTTTGTGCCCGAATCAGTACACATTCTGCACAGTCTGACTGCCTGCCAAGGGGAGTCTGTGGCGCGGATACCATCTCCCTCACCAAGTCCGCGTATCGATGACGCGGAGAACTTACCGCCATCGTCTCCTGCGCCCTTTTCGTCTCCCTCGTCCAGTACACGTATCGATGACGCGGAGCACTTACCGCCATCGTCTCCTGCGCCCTTTTCGTCTCCCTCGTCCAGTACACGTATCGATGACGCGGAGCACTTACCGCCATCGTCTCCTGCGCCCTTTTCGTCTCCCTCGCCCAGTACACGTATCGATGACGCGGAGCACTTACCGCCATCGTCTCCCATTCCGGATAGCTTGCTGGAGATGACGCCCGCCTTCCTCGGACTTCAAGGAAGAGCAGACCTGTGGGCAAACACTCCTAACACGCTTGGTAGCGCTGCATCGCGTTTAGCCATGAACGTCTTGTCCCTGAGCCCTGTTCGACCCACACCTCAATCAGCTCGCGCCTCCAGCGTATCCACGCCACCGCAAACACCATCGAGGGATCTCGAAGACCAGAGAACACCTCGTGCTCGTCCACAAGTTGGCACTTTGTCAACGCAGAGTGAGGGGGAGATTACTCCACGTTCCCGACATCTGCCATCACTTGACGAGCTGCCAGTCTCACGAGAGGCAGAGTGGGCACTGGACGAGCTCCAAGAACTATACCTTGACCCTCACGCCGACGAGGAAGACAACCTGCTTGGAAGCAATGACGAGGCTTGTGATGAAAACACGGCGATGGTTCAACGCTCCAATCCAGACCGCAATGGGCGTTATCGTGGACGGATCCCTGGAACGGAAGCTCCGTATGAGAGTGAAGGCGACGACGACGACTTCGAAACCGAGAAGCAAAAACGACTCCGCGCTGCATTGATCAGGGAGCGTGAAGAGGAGAAGATGAGGGACATAAGACTGAGGCGAGCTTCCAGCAATGTTGAGAGCGACGGAAGTCAGAGTGACGAGCTGCGAAACCGTGTGGCTCAGGACGTTGCACTGCTGGGCGCCACAAGCACATCAAACGTGTCGACCACAGAGAAGACCGGATCTGTCAGCGTCAGCAATCCTAAATCTATGAGCCAAAAGGGTCGTCGTGCACTGTCTGGTATGAACACCGAGGCTGACAAGGGTGGCCGTCCACCGAAAGCCTATTACGTGGAAATTTTGGAAGTGCAAAAGCAGCTAGAAAAGATATCGGAAAAGTACAACGTACCGGTGGAAAGAGTGATGGAGAACGTGAGCGGCGACAAGGACTCTCGAAGTCCCAAGGAACACATGTGGAACAAGTTCCAGACCTGGTACTCGGCTCAACACAAAGGTAAAAAGCCCGCCGATAGTGAGTGATTACTTACCACCAGTGAGCGCTTGTGACTCACCAATCTGACAGTGCACGTCAGCGTCTGGAACAGGCAGGTCAGCAAAGCGTACGAGGATCGTTTGGCCCAGTTGGGCCAGGAACAGCAAAGCAATGTCGACGTGCTCAACGAGCATTTCAGTGATGTCCTTGATTGGTATGCAATCCACACGGAGGAAAAGATAATCGATGCGAGAAGAAGTGGAAAGTTTCCCGCTTTAGTGGCGGATGTGCCTTACTCGTGTGGTCTGTAATGCAGATTCTTTCCTAGATAAGTGTATTCAACTGTTCACAGTCAGCAAAAGCATATCGACAACTCAATGTGCATGCCTTCGGAGTGATCATTGATGAAGACGGGCAGCACAGTTGCGCATGGGGGGGATCACCCGAGTACCTGCAACTGATGAAGACGTTTCCAGTGGCTGTGGATCGTCAATTGCGAGACTACGAGACTATGCTGCGGTAAGCATTGGTCAGACACTTTCGCTGTGATACTAACTGGTTTGCAGAAAGCTGGACATGGATGAACGTGCACTAGACGTGCCAATGGCCGAGCAGACGACCATAGCTTCAACTGCCCAGGCGTCAACGGCTAAGAACTCAGGAGCTCCTATCATGCGCAATCAATCGGAGCGAGGGATGGTGGGCGCAACTGGCAAGCAGTATGCAGATAAGCGAAGCATGGAACGAGCTCGCGTGCAGGACCTTTTGCGTATGGCTATGGGCAAGTACAGTTTCTTGATGTATTTGAGCCTTCTGATGGATGTTAACTAGAACGTTTGGGAGGGTTCCAGCTGAAGAAGATGAGCTGGGATATCCTGAACCTCTGCCGGCGCCATCAACTGAGGCTTATCAATTGGCCGGATGGCTTCAAGCTGCCGCAGCCAAATTGGAAACCCTCTGCGGACTTGGTACAACGGGTGCTTCCCGGCATGGAGTTGCGTGCAAAACCGGATGACTACAAAATCTTACAAGAGGATGATGCGCAGTCAATCGCAGAAAAGACTGCCAAAGAGAGACTTGCGTGCACAGCGCCCCACTTCGTGAAGTGGACGGACGGTCAGTTCTACAGAACAGCTCGTCAACAGCCCACTCATACCTGATGTAGAAGAGAAAGAGGCTGCAGACAATCCAGACGAGGTGGCCAACATTGTGTTGGCCACGCGTTTGGGGGATAACAACGAGATTGCCTGGGTTCGGGACTGCACGTCTTACAAAAAGGAGATCAATGACGCCAACGAGAAGAGAGAGGGCAAGCGACCAATGGCAGCTCGCTCACCCACTCCAGACCAGTTCTCACATTTGCGGGCGTCGAGCTTAGCTGATAATCTCAACAACAGTGACGTGGATGGCAGTGAGCCCCCGCGCAAACGTCAGCGGATCAACAGAGAGTTGCTGATGCAGCAGCTGGAGAAGGATCCCAGAGAGGGCGAGCGCATTTGTCGTTACGTCTTTGGACACCAGTCATCCAAAACGTTCTTTGTTACACGATTCCGCAGACGGAGTGTAGGGGACGCAATGATCGTAGACGACTACATCAGTCGGGGATTGCAAATAGATCAGGACGGTCAGTGGAAAAGCGTAGACCTCCGCCTCCTTCCGGTTGTTGCCGACCGGCACAGAGGCTTACACGAGACACTATACAAGGAGTTGCTTGACACCGGATGCTACGGCACAGTACTGTGATTGACATTCCTCTTACGCGTTTTCTGGACAATTATCTTTGTTTTACATTTACTACACTGTAGTTCTTGACCTAATGACTCTGTTACGCATAGCTTTACCTTGTGCAATGTTTTTGTTTCCTGCATGGCAGAGCAGAGGTTAATTGTGTAAACTTTTTTCAAAAAGAATTGTCTCAAATCCTGTACGTGGTGAGTCCTTGATGGTGAATATCTGGATCTGTGTCATTTTTTGGCAGATGTTTAAGCGTCTATGGGCGGGCCCATTTTTCTCTTGGCAATTGGCGGGCGGTCCCACAATTCTGCGGGCGGGCCCATATTTCTCTTGGCAATTGGCGGGCGGTCCCACAATTCTGCGGGCGGGCCCATATTTCTCTTGGCAATTGGCGGGCGGCCCCATACATCAGTGGGCGGCCCCATACATAGTTTCCTAGGCGTCATAAAGTCACATGGAGTGGTCCCGCGCCGGCAATCGCCGCGGTCACTGAGAATAAATCAATCTAGGTTCAAAAGAGGTATGAGAAAAATGTTGCACGTGATCCAAGTCATAAGCCTACAAGATAGTGATTTTAAGTCATAAGCCTACGAAATGGTGATTTTATATATCCATGACAAAAGCAATAAGGATTTTTGCGTGCGTCAAATCAATATTATTGCATACACTCACCCGTATTATTGATTAGACTGCAAAGGATAAATCTAGCTCCTATGTACATTGTACGCCTGTATTATCGAATAGATTGCAAATATATACTTGACTTTAACTTCCCAAATAGGTCAAAAAACGGAAATTTTTCTGGCGCTGCGCGCGCTACAAGGACCCCAGGAGCCATGGGCCCGCCCACATGCCCGCCCAAGGACGCCCGCTGGACGCCCACAAAAATGTAGCTGGGGCCCCCCAGAGCATTGGGGGGCGCCCGGCTGCCGCCCAGCCCACGGCCGCCCACTACCACTGAGGTACCTTTTTTGGGCCTCAAAAAGGTACCTCTCGAGGTAGAATTATGGGGTGTCCAAGGTGGTCAATGATAAGATAAAAAAGGGCTGAATTATGACAAAGTCGTTGGCATTGTGTGGCTTGGAGATGGGCAGTTGGGCGTAGTCAGGTCGCGGAAGCGCTGTAAAGATCTGCAAGGGTTCAGGCATGACACGTGGAACAAGCAGCGATGAGTCAACAGGGAAGAAACCATGGGCGTTAAAGCCAACAGACTGCCCCAGCACCCAGAATGAAGTTTTCGCAGTGCCTGGGGCTAGACCACACTGGGGGCGGTACTGGTGATTGACCCTGAGCGCTTCTGTCGCAAAGCCGTGATAGCAGTGTCCACAAAAGTGCAGTTCCTGCGGCGAAACAGAGAGCCCATAGATAGGACTTGTGAGTGAGGTGGGATGGATCCAATTGGCTGGCTCGATGAGGTCGTATTTGAGCTGTGCTCCATGCCCAGGTTTTTAGGGACATTTATTCCCGTCCAGTGCTCCACGAGGTGTCTGCCCAAGCAATGTGGAGACACGGCTTTGCCACATGACAGGCATATGACTAGCCTGAACACAGTGTTGATTATGAGATTGAAGCAAGCAAGATCGTGCTCAGCATCTTTGGTGATCGTGTCCGCGCTGAGCACCACGCAAAGCAATGTTTTCAAGGGTGGCTGACTGTGCGGAATGGGTGGCTCGCCTGGCAGCCAAACCCTCTGGCGGATCGGTTGACACAGCTTTGCTTGTAGAGGTTGATGTTGTTGAGGGAGAGCGCGTGTCCCTGACTGTTTGACCAGGTGTGAATGGAGACGGAGGGGCGGCAGACACTTCCACCGCATGCTCAGTCATGCTGAAGTGCGCAGAACGCAGGGCATCTGTGTCAGCAATTGCCCCATTGTTGCGGAGATGGGCTGGGCATCTTCCAGGACAACACACGTGGTCCTGTAAAGTGTGAGGTGTAGGACAGTGTGGTATCTGCTAGACTAACCCCGAAGGTTTGGGCGTTGAGATGGGTGAATGCACAGCGAGTGCACGAGAAAACGCCCGCTTTGTTGCAATTGAAAAGCAAGGCCTGCATGTTGTCTGGGAACTTGGCTGAGACCTGAGCTTGTGTCATGGATTGTGGACACGACAAAAAGGCTCTACACAATCTTAAATAAGTACATTTTGTATATTTAAATACGCTGTGAAGCAGCTGCTATCAGAATGGAACATCATGACTCATCATCAGTGAGTCATCTGTGATGCTGAAGGCCTTGCGTGTTTCGTGGTTCTGAAACACGTGAGGGATTCATGTTTTGATGAATCCGAAACACTAGCTAGATAGTATAAAACCTGCTGTGAGGGACATCTTACTTTTGATTCAAATCCACCACCTGCTCACAGTACTTAGTGCACCCTGTGCCTAATTATTATCCAACCTAGTCTTAGTTATACTTGAATTGCCAGATTCTAGTACCTCAAGACTTATCTTCTTATTCTTCTATAAGAATATACCCCAACTTCGCAGCTATCTTGCTAGAGCTAGCCGCTTCGTTGGTTAAGTGCTCGTTTTGCCAAACTCAAGCACACCCTTTGTGTTGCTAGACTCAAAGGTTCTGAATATCATTCAGTAATTCGCTTTACTGAGTCTCGTTAAAACAGTAGTAGAGCTACTGAGGGTAGAGAACAGTGAGATCCAGTATTTAGACTCAAAGTGCATCAATTTATCGAATTTAAATTACTAATCGATTTGCAGATCCTGCCAAATAGCTATATCCTTAACAGCTTGATGGAATATGCGGCGATGTTTCTTTTTGGTGGTCCTGTCCAGAGGTACGTTGGCCTTGCACAGCTCACAATAAAAGACTTCATAAACAGGCATTGCGAGAACAATAGGTTTCGAGGCAGAAAGGATGGGATGGCGTACGGCCCGGTTGCCAACTGAGAAGGCTAGGGTGGACAGGACAGCGCTGAGCATGACAGAAGACACATATTGAAGGTGTCAATTCAAGACCTATTACGTGGACAGGTACCTATGAGCACCTTGGTGCACATGAATGCCCTAGTCAAGTGAGTGGGGAGGGGGTGAGGGGTATGAGCGTCTCCTCAAGGCCTTCCTTGTGTTGACTCGGGATCTGAGGGCTAGGTGGGCTGGCATGGTCAGCGCTCACCCCAAGTCCCTACTCTGACCCCCTTTGCCATGTACTCCAGCGCCTTCCGGAAGATGTCGTTGTCCTCAGATTGGTCAGCCAGTTTGGGTAACACTCTGGCCAACCATCTATACGCCTCCCCTGCTCCTGGTTGCCCTGGATCAAATACGCAGTTTTCTAGACGTTCTGACTATGCAGCCCAGTATGTAGAGTAAGCGGACATTGAGAGGCAGGTTTAAAGAAACACACCTGCGGACTTGGCGCGCAGATCCTTGGTCATGTCACCCCAGGGAGCTCCAATTCATTACGTAAAAGTGCTTCCAGGCCCCCTCCGGAGGCCATCAAACGACCCCCTGGAAGCACTGATCGGAGGCCATCACTGGAGGTGCCTGCCTCATTGGTACCCAGCAGTATGGAAACCCGGAGCGGTCTGCTCATGTCAAATGGTTATGCAACGATGATCTTTGATAAGCGATGTCAAGACCCCAGAACCATTACACTAAGCAACATTACGAGCACACAAAACCGATAGATTCAATGTATTGAGTACTAATACTGAACGCTGAATCGGTGGAAATATCACGGCCCGCAAACATAAATTAAACAGGGACTTGAGCAAGGGGTTTGAGACCGAAGAACCGGCAATAATCGGAGCACACGTGTTGGTTACAAAACACGTTGAAGAGCTCACTGACGTTGCCACCGCCAAACATTGGAGTTCCACGCTGTTTGGCAATCTCGCTGTAAGTGATGAGTGAAAGTGTGATGTGGTACAAAATGAATGCCGCACGGAGTGGTCATGATCTGAGGGTCCGTGAGAAGGGATTCAGAGCCTGGTTGATCAAATTAATCAGTGGGAGTCGCACAACGAGTGAATGCTCACCTTGATAGTCCGACAAGAACATGCTCCGTCCAGTGTACACGTACTGAACGTGCTGCGTGAAACAGAGATAGAGCGCAATGTGATACGACGGGTGATCAGGATCTAAATGAGGAACAGCAGCGCGATTATGGACAAATTTGACAAAGCGAGAGGGAATCAGTTCTTCAATGATGAAAGAACGGCGCAGGGATGATGCCCGGACAACATTGGTACCAGTGACAGTGTCGTGGACTTGTGCAACGCCGCCCTCGACAAATCAAATGTCCGGGATGACAAGATTGGAGGGCGGCTCCCCGAGCTTACTGAGCTGATGATGGACGAAAGTATCTGTGAGGTCGAACAGTGAGGTTGCCCAAAGCAGCAGATTCCCTTCGCAAATGCTCTGCTCAAGTTCGACTGCCGGACTGAACCGTCTGATTCCGACTGTATCACGTCGACTGGCCTTTGTATCGATCATCCGTTTGGCCGCAACGCGTTGATTCACAGTTGATCCGAGCCCAGTGGGAGACGTTGATGGTCGAACAAGGGTGAGGAAACCTTCGTATGCGTCCTTGAAACTACCAGACCCTAAAGCAGCAGACAGGACAACACTGAGTGTGCCTGGCTCAGCCACAGCCGGATCGCACACAAACTGCATCGCCGCCTCATCCTGAGTGAACAGTGCGTCCATGGCTTTGGGATAAATGCGGAAAAATAGAATCTGCTCGCAAGTTGGGACATCTAGGCAGACAAATTCAGCCAAGGTGAGTTGATTGGAACATGAGATTCCGTACCGCGAGTGCCTGATCGAGATACCTGACCTCCAACACTAGCCACCTTTCGAAGCCGGGCAAAGTCCGCCTCATCCGGTGAGCGCCAGCCAGGATGTGAACGCTTTGATCGAAGCTGTGGCGACGAGGGAGGTGTCGAAGGAGCACCAAGGCTCAGTGTACGTTCATGGCGTTTATTGGGGGACCATGTTGCCGCTCCGAGAACTACGGCACTCGATGATGAGGAACCAGAGCGTTGCGAAAGCGCCCTAGTTGCCTCACGATCAGTGGATCGAGCCAGACTCCTGATGGTGCTGGCCTCTGTTTGATCAGATGCATTCGAGACGGATGCTGTCTGTGAAAGTTATCCACTACGGACACAACACGACTCATATGGATCACGTACAAACCGAGTGACCCGAGTCTGGACGGCGCTCGCTGTGGCACTGACAGAATTTTCATTTGAGTCGGCCTTCACGTTGTTAGCATTATTAATGTAGATAGAACAAGAGTGGAAATACGCACATCAGGTTCAGACGCTGCTAACATTTCCGTGCGTCGTTGCCACTCCCTGCCCGAAATCACTAGAGCAATCTGAACAGATGCCCTGGGAGCCTTCCATTCTGGTTTTGTCGCCTTGCCCGAGATCTTGTAGTACTTGTCCCAGTAGAACACGTGGTCAGACTGGAGAGCCTTGAAATCTTGCCAAGTTGTCACGTCCCGGACAGTGAGCTCGTTCTCACGGAACTGGAAATTGGCATCTGCGACGAGACGGTCATACAGGACCTCAAACACGTGGTTGAAGATGAACTCGGCGCTTGCGTCGCCGGGAATTTCGCTGCCTTCGCTGATGGTCTGCGGTAAAGTGAGATTGTAATATCGGACTGTAGACCTGTCGGAACTCACTCCATAGCTTTCGCCTCTTGGTTTCTTGAGAATCTCGTATCGAATACCAACCAGGATGGGCAACATCTTTGGAGAACGCCCCACATAACTTGAGCGTGCCCATGAGCCACGAGACGCTTGGTACTGTGCGTGATTCTTCGAGTATCCCTTGTCAGACCACTGATTCTGACTCCTCGAGCCTTTTTGAGACACAATATCAGAGTTGCGAGAACGATCCCAGGCACTCGGAGCTGCAACAATCGGGCGTGCTAAAAATTAATTTGGCATTTAGTCCTGAATGGACACCAGAATCGATGGGAGACATACCGGGAACAGATGACGGTGGGCCCATTGTGCCACCCGAGCGAGGAAAAATCGAAACGTGCTGCTGAGCACGCGAGACATCTACATGGGTGCAACATGAGGCCGGACTTGTGAGGATATTGGATATTGTGACACGTACCTCCCAAACGGCCCTGATTATTCATGCGTTGAATCTCTTTGGCATCTGGAGCTGGGGCCGAGGATCGCGGAGGTCCAGCAGCATGCGAACTTTGAGAGTCTGTGCCGATGTTAACACCACGAGTTCCAAAACGTGAATTAAATAAAGTTCTGACGTACCTCGTTGGCGATCACGGTAGTACGAGTAGCAATTATAACACACAATGCAGTGGGCATTGCGCTTGCCGCTCTCCGAAACACGATAGCCTTTCTGCCCAATACGAATGTATTGATCGCCTCGACAGAACTGTCCGGTGCCACAGGAGACATCCTGGAGTGCAACATGCTTCTCCGTGAAACTGGCCGCCACAGAAGAATTCCAACACTGAGAATCCTGTCCTCGAGACATGAGGCCAGGCAGGTAGATCCCAGTGGGAGGAGACGACGAGGACTTCAAGAGAGTTGTCGCGCTTATAACTGGCGATTTAGTACACCACGGGTCCCAAAATGCAAAATAAACTAGGTTTTGATGTATCTCGTTGGCGATCACAGTAGGACAAGTAGTAATTATAGCACACAACACAGTAGGCATTGCGCTTGCCACTCTTAGAAACAAAATAGCCTTTCTGTCCAACGCAAATAGATTGACCGCCTCAACAGAACTCTCCGGTGCCACGAGGGCAAAACCCTATTGGCACCGGGGACATTGTGAAGTGCAACACGCTGCTCTGTGAAGTTGGCCACCACAGAGAATAAGACAACTTCTGACGCTGGAATTGTGCTGGTCAGGCAGGTAGATCACAGTAGCAGGAGACGACTAGGACTTACAGCAAGTTTGTGTGCTTATAACTGGTGATTTAGCACAATCGTATCGGACTCAGAGCGGTGCATCTAATAATTACACGTGAGATCCACGCACTACCTCATTTCGCTTGCAGGAACGTGCAAGATACACGGATATTGAAATTAAATTGGTAGTACAGCAGACCGTGTTCACGGAGTCATTTTGGTGCCTCAAGGAATGAAGTGCCGCACCTCGAGGACCATAAGTGCCACACCTGGTGATCACAGCGTGTTGGCCATGAGCTTGCTAAGTTCGGAGGTTCATTACAACCGACGACTAGCCATGAGAGGGTGCAAGCTCCGCTGGATTGAACTTTCACGGGTTTCACAATTACGTCCAATGGATATGTATCAGCACATAATCTGTGCGCATTTAAGGCAAGGGCCTCTCGATAGTTCTTTACTATCAATTCTGTACTTGATTCTCATACTCGTCTCTTTCATCTAAACCTCCTGCCGTCTCGTTGAGAATGCCCAATCAACATAAACCACTCCGTCAGCTTTTCAAGATTCACATCCAATTCTAATAGCTGATCCCCTCACTTAGCACCTGAGACCCCCGAGTTGCGGACGTTGATCGAGTATTATTGGAGAATGAAGCACAACGACAGGTATATTCTGGAGCAACTAAAGAAACATCATATTGATCTCTCCCGGTACGGACTTGAGTACGTCGCTCATCTTGCTTCAGATCAGCTGTTTTGAGAATTCTGCAGAATCAAAGCCTTTCGGAAACTCCGAGAGCGAATGGGTTTCTTTCGGGTTCGCAAGCAGGGTCACACTGTCGATTCAATTATGGGCCCTATTGCGAGAATCCGTATTGTGTATCCTCGTGCCGGTGCCCGTGACATGGTGAACTTGCTCTTTCATGAAGAGGACATTCTGGTTCCACGGTACATGTTTCTTTTCTCACAGATCAGTCGTCGTTTTCATCCAGTTGCAGGAGTGTTGTGATCGAATACTTTCGTGCGTACGAGCCGCATCTAGTCCGTGAACGTCGCCATGGACACTTCAAGCGAAAACGTTTCTGGGCTGCCGGAGTGAACGATATCTGGGCTGTGGACCAGCACGACAAATGGAAGTATAAATTTGGTCTTGCACTTCACACTGGGATCGATCCATTCATTGGATACATCCATTGGATGAAAATCTGGTGGAATAATAGCAACCCTCGTCTAATTCTGAGTTATTATCTTGACGCGGTTCAAAATCTTCAATGCAAGTACAGATTTTACTCATTCTTAATGCTACTGACACCTTGTTCCAGTCATTCCCTTAGTAAGCCAGAGCGATCCTGGCTCTGAGAACGTCGGAATCGCAAATGGACACACAACGCTTCGCCATCTCCATGATCCTGACCTTGCTGGAACGTCCCAGCACCGTTACATGCGTGAGAAGAAAAATGTCATGCCCGAGATCACTTGGAGCATGATGCGTCGCCGATTTACGCCCGGGTTCGAAGATATCCTCGATACAGGTGTGGACAACGGATGGTATGACCCAGGGATCGTTCTCGAATCGTGCGCTTTTGTAATCACTGTATCTTTCTCTCTTATAGCTGATCAACTTCACAGTCTTATATTTCGTTGGGTTTTCATCCCCTGGCTTCAAGCCGAGCTTGAAGCGTACCAAAAACGCGTGAATATGACTGCCAAGCATCGTGATCGCAACAAAATCCTGCCTCATGGTGTTCCGCAGCACATGTTGGAATTCCCAGAGGAGTACGCGATTTTGGACTTCAAGGTACGTTGGTCCCCCCTCATGTTTCCCATAATGAGCGAGACAATGTTCTTTTATGCAGGTGAAAGTCAATCAAGCTCACATTGACACCGTACAAGAGCAGTACGCCCCACCAGCTCACGACATCTTCCACCTTGTGCCGCCGGATTTTGCTGAGTACATCAGCAGGTTCTATGCCGACCTTGGAAGCCCCCCAGTGACCCGACAAACATGCTGGGACGTCTATAGGCAACTCCTGCGATGCTTTGAGGAGCTAGATCAGCTCCCGGGCACCGCGGGTCCCAGTGTGGACCAGATCTGGGGTTTTGCTCTTACGCAAGCTGCGGATCAATATTGTGACAAGATTCAACCCATTGCCGGCCTGCGTCCACTTCGAGGAGGTGAAGACGTGATCGGACAGGATGGTGCATACTACATGGGTTGTCATAGTTCGGCCACTTTTTCATCTTATCATCGACGATCCTATCTTATCTTGGCACGACTTATCTTATCACGGATCACGGCATCAGACGGTCCGGGCTAGGGGTTCCAGGGGTTATCTCTATCGATTCGAGGCTGCGCGACATATGCTCCGGAAGGTTCTACTACAACCCATGACCAGTGCTCCATGCGGTACATAGCCCTATGACTCATTAAGTTGTAGATATGACTCAGACTGGATTTGGGTATAAATACTGTAGCTACTTGGTTGTATTCTCCAGTCTTGGAATTCACTTCTCTTTTCGACTTTGTTTTTGGGTTGATTGTCACATAATTCCAAGACTCCCCTCATACCTTCCTACCTCATACCTCTTACCCTGTATCCTGCACCGCTACGCCCGCTATATCCTCTTAACCCTTATCACCCCACTCACCCTTTTACCAAATCATCTAGTCGTCCTCCACTATCGCAGTGAAGGGTTCATATCAAGCAAACAGCACCAGGCCACGGGTAACGTTGAGCCCAACCCAAGCCTTACGGTAGCTACAAGGAGTGCTGCGGAGACCTTCGGGAAAACGCACCTCGGGATCATCGGGCACGTGAAGAGCTAGGCCCGGGATCTTTTTGCTAGCAAAAGAACCCTCCCTCGAGTGCTTGTACAGCACACGATTCCACCATTTCGTACCGATTCCCATCGTCGTCTGGGAGTCCGTCCCCTCCCCCCATCGTACCATCGTCGCCCGATCTGGCGCATCAAAACCAACCCGGGCCCTCCAACCCCTACCTTGCCCTGCCACCGTCTGAAGACGAGATCCCCGACCTCGACGAACTGCCCTCCAAACAACCACCCTCGCCCCCACCTCACACGCCTGCTCCTACCATGTCAGGGCATCACCGCATCACCCTCGCCGCCAACCCCCCCTACTTCGATGGCGACAAGTCCAAATACCTGGGCTTTGTGGACGCGTGCACCACTTACATCGGTGCCTATCGATCGGAGTTCTCGCAGGATGAGACCAAAATCCTCTTCGTCCTCTCCTACCTCCGTAACGAGAATGGCACGAGCTGCGCTGCCTCAAGATGGGCGATGAACTGGAAGCAGCACAACTTCGATGGCTTCCAGGGACTGAAGGCAGGAGTCACATCAAAGAACTTCCTGGAGGAGCTTCAGAGGGCGTTCGGGGACTCCAACGCAGAACAAGTCGCCGCTGCTCGGCTTATGGCCCTGCGCCAAAACAAACGGTCCTTTGCGGACTACATCTCCGACTTTGAGATGTTGGCCGCGGATGCAGGCTACAATGTGGTCGACACCACCGACGACAAAGGCGAATACAAGAAGGGGGACCAGGATAATATCCTCATCGAGTTCCTGGAGCGCGGACTCAGCAGCGAGATCGCCAGTCGTCTCTACAACACCGCTGTCCCTCTGCCCAAGGCCTATGGAGCGTTCAAAGCCTGGTGCATCAACATCGAAGCCAACGCTCTGCGTGACCAGCTGTGCAAAGCGTCGTATGGGCACCCCACACAACGACCACCTCCCCAGTTCCGTCCCCAAGCGGCACCAGTGGCGCCCACACCCGCTCCGGCCCGACCCGCTGCCAACGAACCGGTTCCGATGGAAATCGATCGTACCCACGCCCGCGGCCGCAATATCATCTGCTACAACTGCCAGCAGCCTGGGCACATTGCGCGGAACTGTCCGGAACCAAGGAAGAAGCGCACCTTCTTCAATCGGGCCACGATGCTTGAAGAGATCGAGAACGGGGACAAGGACAACGAGTTCCTCAAGGAGATCGCCGAGAAGCTGCGCGAGAAGGGTTTTTGAAACGCTCCACTCCTCTAGCCAAGGAGGTGGAGCGTCCGGACTATGGACGATTTTCTGTACGTGTTTCGATTAAAGATACAAACAATATTTCATCTACATACACGATCTCAGACTCACTACGTACAAATATTCACGATTTTCTTATTGCCGAGATGGAAAAAGAACGCCAGGAAAAAATAGCTCTAAATAGAAAATACTTACAAGATAAAAAGGATCAGAAGACCGCGGCTGCAGATAAATTATTTTTGGACTCCTACGTATTTATGGCTCGTGGAGAAGGAACCACGTCAACAAAGACCAAAAAGGGGAGCATCGCTCCGAAGGCTCAATCCTTGGAAAAGGAGGAAGCGCCCAAGGAATCCGTCAAAATCGAAGTTCCAGAAGCACCCAAACGCACCAGGGTGCCGGATGCCGTCCAGAGGAAATTGGCGGCCGAGAAACAGAAGGGCCCCCAGCCCAGCAGATTGGCGCAGGAATTGCGCAGTTACCAAGCCGAAAGAAAGAGGCATTCGATGGACGTATATGTCCAGATCACAGGCCTGGACTCAGGGAAAACGCGCGGGGTCAAGGCGCTGCTCGATAGTGGCTGCAGTACCTGCTGCATTGATACCAACTACGCACGGGCAGAAAAGCTGGATATCCAAGAGCTTCCGCAACCCATTGTGGCTCGTAACGCCGACAACACCGAGGACATCAGCGGTCGGATCACGCACTACGTCGACTTGAGAATGAGAATCGGTCCTCATGTAGAGACACGCACGTTCCTTCTGACGTGTTTGGGAAAAGCTCGGATCTTCATCGGCCTGGACTGGCTAACGGAACACAACCCCGAGGTGGATTGGCAGGAGCAGACAATGAGATTCAGCCGATGCCCAGAGCAATGTCAAATGAGGGGTCACGAGGAGCACCAAGCGATGGTCGACATGGATGCAATGGACCTGGACGCAGATGCACCGGATCTGGAAGAGGGAGAATCGATCTTGTTGATCGACTTTGGAAAGGAGGTAGACCTACGGCTGAAGGAAACGCCGGCGCAGAAATTTGCAGAAGAAGCGGAAAAGGAGAAGGAGAGAATGACCGAGGGAAAGATTCCAGATCAATACCGAGAATTCGTCAAAGTATTCGCCAAGGAATCATTCGACTCGCTACCAGACCGACGGGCATGGGATCATGCGATCGAGCTCAAACCAGGCTCCAAAGCAGTGGACTGCAAGGTGTACCCCTTATCGAGAAACGAGCAGGTCAAACTCGACGAGTTCTTACAAGAGAACCTGGCCAGCGGACGGATCAGGCCATCAAAATCACCGATGGCATCAGCATTCTTCTTCGTCAAGAAAAAGGATGGCTCGCTACGGCCTGTTCAAGATTACCGGAAGCTGAATGAGATGACGATCCGAAATCGGTACCCGCTACCACTGATCTCTGAGCTGGTCCACAACCTATGCGGCGCCAAGTTCTTCACGAAGCTTGACATCCGGTGGGGATACAACAATGTACGGATCAAAGAGGGCGATGAGTGGAAGGCTGCGTTTCGCACAAACCGCGGACTTTACGAGCCCTTGGTTATGTTCTTTGGTCTCACGAATTCCCCGGCAACTTTCCAAAACATGATGAACGACATACTCCGGGAACTGATCAACGAGGGACATGTAGTAGTCTATCTGGACGATATACTGATCTTCACAGAAAATCTGGATGAACATCGACGAATCACCAAACGAGTACTCGAGTTGCTCCAAAAGCACAAATTATACCTGAAGCCGGAAAAGTGCGAGTTCGAACGCACGGAAATCGAATACCTGGGTGTAATCATTGGACACAACTCGATGCGGATGGACCCTGTCAAGATCAAGGGCGTGATGGAATGGCCGGAACCGAAGAGCGTCAAACAAGTCCAAGCCTTCCTCGGATTCACAAACTTCTATCGACGTTTTGTTTGGGGATATGCGGAGGTCGCCAAGCCGTTGACGCGGCTGACAGGGAAGGCAGGATGGTCATGGGGTCCGGATGAACATGCGGCGTTTGATGGGTTGAAGAGGAGAATCGCGGAGGATGCGGTCTTAGCACTGCCAAACGACACCGGCCAATATTGTCTGGAAGCCGATGCTTCGGAAGGGGCAACAGGATCCGTTTTGAGCCAAAACCAAGACGGCATTTGGCGCCCAATCGCATTTATTTCGCACGCATTGACTGAAACCGAGCGAAATTACGAGATCTACGACAAGGAAATGCTTGCAATCATGTTATCACTTGACAAATGGAGGCAGTTACTCCTGGGAGCCACGGAAACGTTCGAGATCTTCACCGATCATCAGAATCTCGAGTACTTTCGGAAGCCGCAGAAGCTCAATCGACGGCAAGCACGATGGATCACGGAGTTGGCGGAGTTCGATTTCACCTTACGACACCGGCCCGGGGCGCTCAACCGCAAAGCGGATCTCTTATCCCGACGAGCAGATCACGATCAGGGCAAGAACGACAACAAGGACGTCACGCTACTAAAGCCCGAGTTCTTCCGATCACAAGAAGTCACATTCGAGGGACAGGATCAGCAGCTAATCGATGAAATCAAGGCCATTCGATCAATTGATGGAAGCGTCAAGGCGGCCTTGGAGAAGTCCCTCGTCGGATGGAAGAAGGAAGAGGGGCTTATCACGTATCATGGGAAGCTCTATGTACCAAGGGACGAGGAGTTGCGGGACAAGATCATCGGACTACACCACGACACCCCTTTGGTCAGACACGCTGGGATCAACCGAACGCAGGAGATGGTGGAAAGGAATTACTGGTGGCCAAGGATGGGAAACCAAATTCGGAAATACATCCAAACGTGCGAGGCATGCCAGCGGACCAAGACCAGGAGAGCAAGGACAGGGAGTCTACACCCGCATGCAGTCCCAAACGCGCCGTGGGAAATCATCTCCATGGATCAGATCGGACCCTTGCCGGTCAGTAACGGGTATGACGCAATTCATGTGTGGTGTGACACCTTCACCAAAATGATCCATGTCGAACCAATTAGTACTGACATCAGCAGCGAAGGAGTGGCACGGTTAACCAGGGATCGAGTCGTCCGCTACCACGGGATCCCTCGCAAGATCATCACCGACAGGGATTCGCGCTACATCAAGGGCTTCATGAGGGAGACGAATCGGATGTTGGGCATAGAAATGAACCCGGGGACCGCATATCACCCGATCACGGATGGGCAGACAGAACGCATGAATCAGGAGATCGAGCATTATCTCCGCATCTACGTCAATTACCATCAGATGGACTGGTTGGAGTGGCTGGGAATGGCGGAGTTCGCATATAACGACAAGATGAACACGTCTACCAAAATATCGCCATTCTATGCGAATCACGGATATCACCCGTGGAAGGGAGTGGAGCAACGGATGGAGTCAAGGAACGAGTCGGCGGAGGAATTCGTAAAAAGAATCAAAGAAATACAAGACGAAGCAAAAGCAGCACTAGAAAAAGCAAAAGAAAAAATGAAAAAATACTACGATAAACAAAGAAAAGAAGTTCCGGAGTTGAAGGTTGGAATGAAGGTGTACATAGAAGGGACAATATCAAGACGGACAGACCATCAAAGAAGATGAGCAACAAGAGATTGGGACCATACGAGGTATTGGAGAAGGTTGGAGCGGCCGCATGGAAGCTAGATTTGCCAGACACGGACCGGAGACACCCGGTGTTCAACAAGTCACTGTTGACACCCTATCATGAACCACCCCCCCATTGCCGAGAGAAGAGACCTGTAGCCAAGATGATCGGAGGAGCAGAAGAGTGGGAAGTCAAAGAAATCATGAAGGAACAAAAAGTCGGCCGGGGAAAGCAATACTTGGTCAAATGGAAGGGATGGCCGCATAGCGAAAATACCTGGGAACCATCACGTCACCTTACCCACGCAAAGAAGGTCCTGAGAGATTGGCAGAGGAAACAATCCAACCCAGACACACGCATCCGCTCCCTGCCAACGTTCAAAGCCGGACACTGGGATTATCTCATCCATTGCTACAAACCCAAAGACGAGCCCCTTCCATATCCCCGGCGACAACTCTTCGATCCCTACGAAAACGTCTTCACGCCCATTGGCCTAGTCGATGAGGACATCGACCCTAGAGAGGGGGTAATGTCATAGTTCGGCCACTTTTTCATCTTATCATCGACGATCCTATCTTATCTTGGCACGACTTATCTTATCACGGATCACGGCATCAGACGGTCCGGGCTAGGGGTTCCAGGGGTTATCTCTATCGATTCAAGGCTGCGCGACATATGCTCCGGAAGGTTCTACTACAACCCATGACCAGCGTTCCATGTGGTACATAGCCCTATGACTCATTAGTTGTAGATATGACTCAGACTGGATTTGGGTATAAATACTGTAGCTACTTGGTTGTATTCTCCAGTCTTGGAATTCACTTCTCTTTTCGACTTTGTTTTTGGGTTGATTGTCACATGGGTGGTGTAAATGCTGGTGCTGGATTAGGTGAGTCGTTGCACCCGAATCTTCACCTCATGTTCACTTTGGCAGGTTTGGATCACTGTGCCGCGCTCGAACAGCTCATTGACAATGTTGAGCCGCGGATCAATGACAACGAGACAGACACCAACGACGACGAGGAGATTTTTGCTTGGTTCTCTGATGAGGAACGTCCCGATGCTGAGCCAGATGAGTGGTAGATTACTAGTACCTAGAGTCTTCACATTGGTATTTAGTTGCGTTGACAAGCAGTGATGCACCCTGGCCCCGCAATCAGTTGATCAGAGGCCACATCAGTATGACGTAGGAAGCTGCTTGAGCTGACAAAGCAGCCACAATTGATCTGGCACGTGATGAATCAATCTATCACGTGCACTGAAAGATCTCAATGGATTTGTCAGCGAGCTTGTCAAGGTTGTTGCACGTGATCATTCTGATCATCACTGGATGCCTCAAACCCCTTGCTCAAGTCCCTGTTTAATTTATGTTTGCGGGCCGTGATATTTCCACCGATTCAGCGTTCAGTATTAGTACTCAATACATTGAATCTATCGGTTTTGTGTGCTCGTAATGTTGCTTAGTGTAATGGTTCTGGGGTCTTGACATCGCTTATCAAAGATCATCGTTGCATAACCATTTGACATGAGCAGACCGCTCCGGGTTTCCATACAGCAGGCCATTTGTCTACTGCATGCATGGTGCACTGGGCATGGCCTTAGGGGGTTGTGATGTGCTCTGGTAGTTATTATTTAGGCCTAGACAGTGTTTTAGCTCACAAAACCCTGTATATATTGCTTCTGGTTGGTGTATCATCACTGCATAAAATCTGTGGTTTGTGCAGCAGAGCACTCCACCTGTGTATGGAGAGGCAAGCTCATGTATTTGAATGGTGTAACACACAAGTAGCTCATATATAAGCACCACAATGTAATTTAGCAGAAAAAGTGGTTTGCAGCCTCCATGGCCTCCAAGAACAGTGAAAATAGGTTATAATGAGGCCAGACCATCTTGGATAATACTGAAACATCTCTGTGCACTCTCAGACTTTGTTTGTCAGACACTTGAGCTTAAAAAACACATACTGGAGCACCTAACATGACATGCCTCCACTGCCTCCAGGGTGCAAGACAAAGAGCGGTATTTTGATTCAGCTGCACAGGGATTTATTTTGCCCACTTTCCAACATTTTCAGATGCTCAATCAGGCCTTTTCTTATGTGTAGGACACTCTCTGTGGGGCTGCAGATGAATTTTAGTAGAAAGCATAGGTGGCCTCCAAAGCCTCTCAGTTCCATGACTGCAGGCCTTTGTTTTGATGAGTTGCTTTCTGATGCATTTACAAGTTGATAGGAAGTCTCAACAATGCCGGGATTTGGGCCAATTTATGCTGGCAACAGTGGATGGAAAGTAGCAGAGGTGGCCTCCACAGCCTCCTTGGAGGTGCTGGAGGCGCATGTAAGATCCAATCAATATCATCAATATCATTGTTATCATCAATATCATCATTATCATCAAGGCCATCAATATCATCAATATCATCATGGATCATTGGTAGATTGATCAGCCAATCAAATGATGTATAACCACCTAACATTGAGTATTTTAATTCTTGAGAGGCACAGACTACATGTATGCTCATAGTGAAACTGGATTATTGGTCCCAGAGCATGTCCCAGCAACATATTACACTCTTGTCTCAAGGACATATGATTTAAATTCGGAGTTTGCAAGTGAGCTGAAAGTCAAGTAGTGGAGAGATTTTATGCAGTGATGATACACCAACCAGAAGCAATATATACAGGGTTTTGTGAGCTAAAACACTGTCTAGGCCTAAATAATAACTACCAGAGCACATCACAACCCCCTAAGGCCATGCCCAGTGCACCATGCATGCAGTAGACAAATGGCCTGCTGGGTACCAATGAGGCAGGCACCTCCAGTGATGGCCTCCGATCAGTGCTTCCAGGGGGTCGTTTGATGGCCTCCGGAGGGGGCCTGGAAGCACTTTTACGTAATGAATCGGAGCTCCCTGGGGTGGGTCATGTGTGCTATATCCGTCCGTCTCCTAAGCCTTACATAACAGGTCACCGGACCTTGGAGCCGCTGCTGATCAAACGCCTCACGACATTCAAGCTCTTTCGCTCAAACGCGAGCCATCCCAGTTATATGTTCTCGTAGTTAAGGTACCTTATACACTCCATTCAATAGCCTTGCTCCGGCCCACCGTCGCTCTGAAACCTGCTGGAGGGAAATATTCTCGCGGCAAGGATTCTACATGAACAGCGTTTCGTATAGAGTTCCATGAGAGATAATAGGCTCGGGAACCTACGGGGTCCTGATTTGAGGCTCTGTGCCATTACTGCTTATTCCGGAAATTCCAAAACAGGTTCAAGGATCCGATTAGAGCTTTTGCCCGGTTACAATTTAAGCCACACTCGCTCCCTCGTGAACGTCACCCAATCTATTGTCGGCCGCCAGACTCTCTCTCTCCGTGCGCTTCTTGGGAGATGGATGATATAAAATGGATGAGATGCAGGTCAACTATGAGACAAACCTACTCAACACCAATTCCTCTAGGACCAACTCGCTATCTAACGCATGCTTGAATCACTCTTTTTCCTGTTTATTGCCCTGGCAGCAGGAGCGATTGCAGCCCCTGCGGCCCAAATTCCGCTGACGACCGTGATTCTAGATTGTGAGCACCACACAGGCAAATCTCTGCCGGCTCAATTAATCTCTTCCGGTGCGGTAGATGCGACATTCACCGGCCGCGCCAACGAGACGACCGGGTTGACATACTTCCTCGGGATGCGGTTCGCAGACGCACCCGTTGGCGACTTGCGCTGGCGAGCCCCCGTCTCGCCCCCGTCTACGCCGCTCGGAAGCGTGAACGCAACAGCGGTGACACAGCCCTCTCGTTTCGCGCACACGGACAGCTACTCACGCTTACTAGTACGGATCAGCTTGCATCGGTGCATCGCAGCCCAACGCGGGGGCGACGACAAGCGAGGACTGCCTGTCCACGAACGTTTACCTTCCTACAAACGGCACGACGCCGACAAGCAAGCTGCCCGTCCTCGTGTTCATGTATGGCGGTGGGTTTGAGTCAGGCAGATCGAGCAAGTTCCCGCCGGAGGATCTCCTGCCGGCGTCCGCGCAGCCGCTGATTCTCGTTACGTTCAACTACCGGGTGGGGCAATTCGGGTTCCTCGGTGAGCTGCATTCTGGTCTCCCCCGAGTTAAATATGGCTAAGCACAGGGCACCTGACCGACTCAGCTGGGACACCCGTCCACGACGAGGGCGTGATCAATGTTGGGCTGCTTGATCAGGTGCGTGTTTCTGTTTGTGTGCCTGGGGTCGGTGATAATTGTGCGATTTGTTGTGTGCAGCAAGCGGCGCTGAAATGGGTGCAACGCTATATCAGCCTATTTGGGGGAGATCCTACACGCGTCACACTCTGGGGCCAGGTATCAGAACACGCTCTGGCTTCGCTCTGTGTTATCTGATTGACGCCCAAAATAGAGCGCCGGGGCTGGATCCCTCCTGTACCACGTCAGTGGCTTCTTTTCTGGTTTCTCCGATGAATACCTTGCTGATCGTGTGAAGATGATTGCCCAAGGAGGAACGGCGAACGAGGGACTGTTCAGTCAGGTGATCGGTGACAGCCCACCCACGCTCTATCTTCCTTCCTACGACGATCCCCACGTCACTACCTTATTCAACACCTTCAATTCACTGGCGTGCGTCTAAATCCGTCCGCAGGATATATGCTCTCACGGCTGTACAGAGGATGCGACGATGACGGAGACGACAGCGCCTCGATAATGGACTGCCTGCGGGGTGCATCGACCGCGACAATCGCTTCAGCGGGCGCGTCAACGCTGGACGCTCTACCGGATGCGCTGTTCCCCCTCGTGCCGATTCTCGATGGCGTATATCTTACTCAACGAACATATGACGCGTTGTCGAGCGGGAGCTTCATGCGGGTTCCAGCTATTTTCGGGTCCGTTGAAAACCCATCCCACCCGTCTCAATCTTGCTCTGACGCGACTCGCGACTTACTTCCACAGGTCCAACACGAACGAGGGGGCTCGATGGTCTGCCGATCTCACCGATCCGGGCGCCAACACGTCAAGCCCGAACGCGGACGAAGACACGGTGTTCGCTTTCCTAGTGGGCCAGTATCCGACGCTCACGCAGGACACGTTCGTCGCCGCCGTCTCGCAGCACTACCCCCTCTCGGCGTTCGCAGGGAACGTGAGTCTTCAGGGGCAGCAGATGTACGGCGAGCTGCGGTACATCTGCACGTCGGTGCTGGGTGCGCGGTCTGCCGCAGTCCAGGGGCTTCCTGCGTATGGATACCGGTACTCTTCATTCTTACCGGAGTTGGGCGTCGTTTTGATTCCGCGGTAGTTACAACAATCCCCTCAGAGGGTCCAATCACGGCGACGAGCTCGATTCGTTCTTCCTGACACCGCCGACAGTCGATGCGGCCGATGCGGCCCTCGTGTCGAACATGCGGCAGTACTGGACGTCGTTTGCCACCACTGGGACCCCCTCGGCTGCAGGAGCTCCTGTTTGGACTGTGAGTGATACTGGTCATCAGTCAGTCGAATTCTAGCCCTGAAAGCGAGCTCTTTAGACTTTTGATGTTCCGGCGATTCCTTCCGGCGCCCGAATTCTCCTCCAGCCTGGTGGCGTATCGATGGAAGCGGTCGATTCGGGTTTGTTGGATCGTTGTGCATTCTGGGCGAGCGTGAAAGACGAACTGTCCATTTGAAACTCATAGAAGTGCTGGCTAGTGATCGCCTTCGGTGGCATGACACTGGAACTTCACATTCATAATCCCAAACTCAGACTATTGTACATTACGAGAACGGAAGCGTCTCAATCTTTGTCTTCGTCGCGGGAACTCAGGATTCATGATGATTATCTACCCAAGCTCAGGCAATGCGGAAAGGATGTAGAAAAAAAACCAGCAATTACTGTGTGACATCAGGTTCCGGGCCTTCTCTTACGCAACCCACACTTACTTTCACATCCGTGCTCATGTGCATAGCCAATATATTGCATGTATACTTCTAGACCAGTAATGATTAGGATTTTGAATTACTGAAAGATTGTGCTGTTCAAAGCGGTGAGCGAGGGACTGAAGAAATATTCTCCGCCTCGAGAAACCACGAAATCTTGAAACGATCAGCGTTTGCAATGGCTCTGTGTGACAGGAAGCATACCCGTGGGCAATGTTTTTACGGCGGTCGGGTTGAACGGATCAAGTCCAAGAACAGGGCGAGGTGCACCTCCGAGTTCACCTGATTGGGTAGATTAGACTCAAATATCCTTGTACACGGTAAGGAAAGGGAACTGACCAATCAGTGGATCAACACCGTTTCCACTCACAACAAAGCTGTGATTGTAATGATTTCATCAGAACCTTGTCGCACGCTTTGGCTGCAAACTCACTCGGGGTTATTGATCCACAGTTGCTGAAGAAACTGGAAGCCGTTGGTGATGCTAGACTGATAGGCCACTGATCACAGAGTAAACCTTGAGCTGTCAGACAAAAATAGGGATGGAGGACGTGCCGAATGCCAACCCTCGCTCAGCCATGGTCTGATTCCGGCTTATCTCGGTGATGTTCACTGTCGTGTACGTTTCAGAGACAGCGCACATTGCACCTAAGAAGGACAACGCGTACTTTCTGGGCCATATGGAATGCCGGCACGGACGATGTGGTGCACCGCATCCTCTGGAGTGCCGAGATCGGACCGGGGCCGGGTTCTACGGAGATGCGCCGAGTGCGGGCAGCTATGATTTATTCAGTTTTTCACGCGTCGCAGCTCAGAGTGTCCGTGAGGCGCACCCTTCAGAATTAAGCACGCCGAGCAGCTCGGTGTAGTCGAAGTCGTTGTTGCGGGAGGCATTCGCACCCATTACAGGGTCATCACTCAACGGACTCAGTTGAATCGGAGCACCCTGTTCGAACCCACTCTGTGAGTACTTTCTTCAAAAAGCGTAGATTCAGACGCACACTCTTCCACCGCCCAATAATTCGGGCACCGAGCAGATCCGAACCTTGCTCCGCCGTGAGACCTGAGCCTGAAATGGAGTTGTCGGCCAGGAACTGGTTGAACTCGGGCACGAGCTGCTCGAGCTGCCGGAAGACAAGGAACGAGCCATCGAGTGCCCAGGCTGGACGGGTAACCCGGTCATTGATCTGTCCGAGAAGAATTGTGCCCGCGTCTACAACAGCTTGGCCAGGAAACGGGGCAGCAACGAAGCCATTGACGGCCGGGTTTGAGATACCATCCATGTAGCCGAAATCTGTGAAAGTTTGAGAAGGCTCCAGGCGCTATATTCAACATCAAGTCGGGAGCTTACGTTCATGACCCGCCTCTGCACCGGGCCGAGCTGCACCTTGGATAGTGTAAAGTTTTGTGATAGAGGAGCCAAGGACGGTCTCGACGTCCGCGATCGCCGCGTCTATGTTCGCTTGTGTGTCGGAGGCAAAAAGAAATACGCCGTGGATGCTGGTGCCCGCAAACTCGGGCTGCCAGTTGGCGCTACTGGGATCACCGATGTTCGGGATATCTGCGTGCTGGCCCGTTTTGAAGGGTGCGTCCCCGAGATCGTCTGTGATGTTGAGCGCGAGTAGTCCTGTCTGCGAGAACGCGACATTTAGCGCCGTCGTTGGCTGCGTCGAAACGCTGAGCAGCTGCTTCGTCGAGGTGATCAAAGGGAGGACTCCGCTTTGGAAACCCTGCTTGAAAGTGTCCGGCGCGTTGACAGAGAAGAAATAGAAGGTCTCGCTCGACTTGCGCATTCCAATCCTAGATCGCATTCAGCAGTTATTGAGCAATCGAGTCGGTGGGACGACGAACAGGATGTCTCCTTGAACATTGTCCAGGTTCAGCCCCACAGCGCTGGAAGCGGCCGACGCCTCCTTCACAGTCGGTAGACGGGGAAATGCAGGGGGATCTTCAGGAAATATCAGATTCTGGCGCAAGAGCGCAGACGACGCCACGCACTAATGAGGATGGAAGCTTTCGCCGCGACCAAAGCAACGTGGAGGAGTAAGACGAAAATTTTGAAACCCATGTTGCACTGAGTGAGAGGCCTGAGACGATGGAGAACTTGGCAGCACTCCTTCATCCTTTTATAAGTGAAACCTCGCTTGGTAATTGAGACCGATATACCTCTTGCTCGATATGTCAGCACACAGCTCATGCGGATTCTGTTACACCTTGTCTTTGTGTCGGTCGGGTCCCCATAGAAGCACGTTGCGAGAGTTGAAGATGAGCATCTATTGGCTGGCATCGCACGGTGACCGCTGAGGACCGTGTCCGAGATTTCTTGAATTGACAGACTGATCAGTTTCAAACATCAGATTACACCGAAGGGGCAGCTGTGACATAAGCACGGGATCCTATTGAGTGGCCTGAAGCTCACTGGCCGACCGGCGAGTCCAATATCCGAAGTGTATGAGTCATTGAGCGCGAGTAGACCTGCCAGAATGTCAGTGATGCAACGTTTTCCGTGCTTCGTTCGAGGAACTGCGCACCAAACGAGTACAGCTGCTCGTCGAAGCATTCGGCAGAGTTTTTCAACGATCTGGGAAGCTGCATGGCATGTTAGCCGGAATTCTACGGTCCCGCTGTTCGGGTTAACTGGAGGAATGGTAGCTGAAAATAGCCTACGCTTGGACTTCTCTAAAAGCTTGCGGCTCAAATCATCTGTTCGTAATACAGTTCTTCTCCCTCCAACTCTACCCGTTCCATAGAGGACCCAGGTTGGTAGAGATCGGAGATTGGTAAAAGCGGGCCCGTATTGTCAGAGTGACTTAGTTATCCGCGTCTTTTTCTCACCACTGCACTTCTCTTCCGGAAGATGGTCGTTGACTGCACGTCAGCCCCTTGTTCTAAACGGTTCCTTCGCCCTTCACACGTGGGCGTTGGTCACATTTGTGGTGACCTACCCCTTGATCCGAAATGTCCGAAATCGCGAGGATCTTGAGGCTCGGCAACGATAAGTGCGGCAACTGAGTGTAGATAGAGAGACATACTGCCTTGTTGTACCATGGTGGATATTGCTGCAGATATGCTGCCTCGTCATACTACTTGGTCTCATTCGGGCAAGACTCGTGGAAGAGAGAGAGACGAAGAGAGGGGTTCTGCCCTCGATGACATCTCAGTGCTCACCTGTCAACAAGGATCATCTCGGGCACAAGACCGCGGGCTCATCAAGGGAACCGCGGAGCAGGAGACCGCGACCCAGATCGGCTTTTGTCTGAGCAAGTCTGCATCTCAATGACGCTGCGTCCTCAATTTCAGACCAAATCCGTGGAGGCATCAGACGGTTCGTGGAGTGACAATACGAGGAAGCCAATAGGGCACCTCGTTCAACTTGAATTTTGAGGCTTCGAGGTTCAATGGCTCGGCAGTATTGCTGCTGACCAACTCACAATCTAGCCGCCTAGAAGTGCAAGAGAATCGGTCTTGAACGATAATCTCTTACATCGGATCCGCAGATACGTTACCCGACCAAGAACTTGATCATGCTTTGGGCCTTCTTTCCTATCTCAAACAGCGCTCCATTCGGGTGTAGTGAATGCGTTGATATCGTGCGTTCTCTGCCGCATCACAGAGTGCTGTCTGTGAGTCCATAAAAGGCATATCTCCGGAAGACGACTCGGATTAGCGAGAGTTGTGGCGGGTTCCTGCTTATTTGTGCGAGGTAAACGTCATACAGGTCCTGAAAGTTTGAATCGGAACCTATGTCTTTTGGCTGCTTCTAGATGAAGGGTGAATCTGTTTGGAAAAGGCGTTCGTATCTTTTGCAATCCGTGCCGGCTAAATATAGTCGTGATATATCCAACCTGCGTTCCGAGAAATCGGTCGGCACTTATTTCAACCGTTCATGCATCCAAAACGTTCAAGCCAATGTCACGCAGCAATGTCGTACCGATAGTGCTGGGACTGGCAAGGAACTAGACCTCGGAATGGTTTCTCAGCAGCATCGGGTTGAAACGCAGCCGATGAGAATGACACAAAGAGTGACGAGACGCGCAAACCCTCAGAGCATCCGCACCTACCGAAACTCGTTCAAAGGAGTATCGAGCATTACTATCACGACGATCGCGCCGGCGACGGTGTAGATCATTTCGAAATCGATGCGAGACTCGCCGCCTGCGGTGAGCCGGACAGTCTGTCAGCTACTTCTGTCAATAGACCATCCATAGTGCAGATTCCGTAGCCCATAGGTCGGAGTAAGAGAGCAATAGAGCTTGTTGAAGCTGGTGTAAACTCACGGAGTGATGGGGAGTGAATGGGGCAACCATAGACTTGAGAGAGCATCGAAAAGGACGGGCGGCGGTGATAGCGACATGGAAGACCATTGCAATCCCAAGCGACCATATGAGTCGTCTCCAGCGGATTAACACTCCGATCGCACAGTCTTGTTGTCGCACCTTTTTTGGAATGTCCGCGACACGCTCGCTCTGCACCGGCTTCAATTCGCTCCAGTCTGCTGGCGCAGAGACACTCATCAAAACCGGCGCCCGGGTTGGATACATCTTCGCCGGGGCCATTGCCACGTGGTCGTTGTTCCCAAAGGACCTGTATCTTGGGTTCCTCGGCCTCGGTTCCGGAAAACGATGATCATAGCCGATTCAAAGCTCGCTTCCCCATCTATCGCAGTTTCAGCCGACTGTCGTCCAAGTATTTAGAACCTCCCACATAGGCTGATCTAGGCGGTTACGAGTGCTTGGATAATATCGACCGAGATCTTCGTGCGTCGTGATCATGAATGACTGGCCGTTTCAGTACGGATCCCAGTTCATGGAGACCACCGTCACGAAGACGATAAACGGCGTCAAGGACGCATGCTTGAAGCCGATCGTCGACAACTTTAGTGACCACTCGACCGCCGTGAACAGCTTCGCCAAGAAGCTCAACGCTCGTCATCCATTTTACCAAATACAAATAGAACACAATGCCTACAAAATTCTGCACTTGAGAATTGCTTAGCCCAACCAGTCAGTCATCAAGGAAAAGGGGGAAATGTCCAATCGGGAGTCCGATGTTGATAATTATATCTAATAGCAGGTGCTATTATCAGGCGTGAAAACATCTATTTCCCTTACCATGACGATTTTCACCGAGACGGCGCGCACAGGTGCTAGAAACAAAGATTTAGTTAGTTAGTCGAGAGGAACGGATGCCGCTGCACGAACATTCATTTTCCGCGCATGGTCTCTTTTGTGCACTTGTGTTTTGCAGTTCCAGCCGTACCAGCAGTTCCCCGTCGGCGTCCATCCACCTAGCCACAAATCTCAGTAGAGCTTGCAGAGATTGATTGCGCTCGACTGACCCAGGACTTTCCGCTGATACACCCACCCAACGAGATACTTCCCGACGATCGAATGCAAGCAGTCGAGACAGATACACTGGTCCGCATGCTTCTTCCGCTCATCGAGGTCGAATATCTCTGCGACAAGCGTGCGTGCGTCGACGCGCGAGTGAGCCTTGTCATGCATGAGGATCTGTAGAATCGCTTCGGCTTCGAGGTCGTTCTCGTTTAGCTTCCCCGGGAGCAACGCCAAAAGGTCCACTGCGATGAGGCGGTGCCAATCTGAGTTGGGTTCAGGGATGACAAGCGGGTGATCGTTTCAGGACTTACTTTTACTGCTCCAGAGGGGAGCGACGACTTTGCATTGAGAGCCTATAATATCTCGTTGAGCATTGGGTGATCTTTATGAGGGCGGTAGGGATAGCTAACAGAAATCGTCTTCGGCGGAGAGAGTTCCCTCGAATGTCTCCCACGGTACGGCTGAGTTCGGGACATGTCTTTCGTCACGCAAGATTGCTGTCAAAGGAGCTGTGATAAATCCGCCGAAGAAGGCATTATTCTCTCCTGACGAGAGCACCTCGACCTCGTGTGCCTCTTCGAACGGGGCCAGCGCCAGATCCTGGTGAGCTTTCAAAACAGCAGCAGGGCCTGCGGCGATGCAGATATCCTTCAAGCCTAGACCAAGAGCGGGAGAGTGTGAGCATCCCCCTTCAACTCGATCCATGGGCAGACTGACGTTCGAATTCTTCCTCGACTCCAGAGTCATGCTCCTCCGCTACCACGTCGCGAATGATATCATACATGAAAGCGTGCACAGCGCGCATGTCTAGGAGATCAGACGTAGTGTAGGCTGCGAGGAAGTCGTGCCGTTCCTTGCGCGTGCGGTCGAGGAAGGCCGGCTCTTCCTCCATCGCGTCGATGTCGTCGAGGTTGACAGGGAGGTTGAAAACTTCGCGGTAGAGCATGATGCGGTATACCGAAGCGTAGAAGCGCGAGCGTTGGGCGCCGGGTAGGACGATGTGCGGCGCAGCTGTTTCTTTCGCAACCCTAAGGAACAGGGTCAGAACAATAGGCCAGAGAGAGCGAGGAACGCTACGTGCCATGCTGCAAATGGGTTGAACAGGTGGTTGGCTACATAAGCGATCTCTGTGAGCTCGTATCGTTCCTTTGGCGTCAGGAACCCGATTGAATCGTTCTCCGTTGGCGGCTGGATCACCGCCTTCTTCCTCAAGTTGTGATTGACATCAATTTCATCGTCCTCGTCTGTATCGTCTTCCGTCTTTTCCTCATCCTCATCCTCCCCATCATTCCCTTCCCTGCCTTCCTCGTCTTCGAGTCCCCACATGTTATCCTCTTTCTCTGGCACCGGATACCGCACCCTCCTGACTGCGGCTCCGAGCGCGACCCCGCCCCCATCTCCGCCCACGACGTTCTCTGCAACCGCACGCAGGATCGAAGCCCGTCGCGTTTTGAAAACATGCGCCCACGCCCGGCAGACACCCGACGCTGCGTGAAGGCTGGCGAAGTCCGGCAGCGCGCAGAGGATGTGGTCGAGTGTATCGAAGGGAACTGAGATGTCAGAGAAATGGATGCCGGGAAGAGGTTTCAGAAACGCGGAATGGGACTGGGACATCGTGGACAGGCGCAGAGGTGACAGGAGGAGACGGCTCCGTGAGGCCGTTCGAATGATATCCCTGGAGCGCTCACGTGACGCTGACATCCGCCCAATTGCCACAGACTGGTCACGTTACTCCTCTAGGTACAAAGTGTCCTTATACTGCGTTCCGAAAGTGGCGTCTCTCACACGTTTTTCAAGAAAAAAGAGAACAATTGTTCCTTGTCAAAGACTATTAACTCTTGAAAGCATTTCTACAATGCAAAACAAAGCAAACTGCGATCTCAGAGGGTTACAGTCGAACTCACTTGGGAAAGATCTTGGCCGACTATTGCGCGGCCATTTGATGACTCGGTCATCATCATGTTTCTGACCGGATCGGCACTGCGCCTACGGCTAAGTGAGTCGCCAGCGCCGGTGAGCTACGATGCTAGTGTCGGCGATGCTGATGAAATCAAAATCGCGAAGATCCGGTTGGGACAGGCGACCACGCGACATGTCTGGAATTCATCTGATTATTTCAAGCACGCCCGTGCCGTGGTTGATTCTACAGCGGGTTGCCCTCCCTCTCACGGAGAAGTGCTGATCCCCTGCTGAGTGTCGAAGCTGCCTTGATGAGACATGTTTTACATGAGTGAGGTACTCTTTCTTGATTGACATCAATGCAAGGAATGGGCGGTACGGTCTAGGTGGTGGCCAAGCAGGGAATATCCTGCGGTACTCCATATGAATCCAAGTTCTAGTCCCGTCACCATGTCTGACATACGACTGTGTGTGCTCTTGGAAGCATCGATTGGAGCCATGTCCTGCGTAGTGCTCAGCGTGGGGGGTGTGATACCATCAAGGAGTTTGCTTTTCTTTGACCGAACCGACATAATGGTGGGAAACATGATCTCCTTCTGGAATTCATGCTCGAGATCACATTGATGCCAACAGCTATGACACGCGACATGTCTGACATCTATCTGATACCATCCGACTGCATCGTCGTCCATATCGCAAGAGCGGCTCTCCCCGTCTCGGGGAATCAGGCTGGTCGATCTTGGCAGGTCAGTCATGAGTTCCGCACACTGCACCCCACGGCGAGCCGTGATCCTCACATTCAATGAAAAGCGCGGCTATGAAGATCATTTCGCAGCCTGTGCCGCATCGCCAGGGTTGTCATCCCGATGCGTGATCCCGTTCGATGCGCATACAATGTTGTTTGTCATTGTACCGCCCGAATTCCGTGATTTCCTGAGTTGAGACGCACGCGCGAGTAAATGGGTCATCGAGCACCGGGTTCGACGCAGTTATCGTCAGGATTCCAGACGGTGCGTGAGAGAAAGCAACGGAGTGCGACTTCATACAAAAGGGCTCGAGACGCTAGATGAAGGCATTCAGAGAAATACGAACACATTCCACCTCACTCCCACCTCACATTCCTAAACAACAAGTTCCATGTCGGCACAAAGGGAAAAACACAGCAGGGTCTTCATTGCCTGCCTCAACTGCCGCAAATCGAAAGTCAAGGTACGTTCATCTGATGCTCAATGAAATGCCGAATAGTCATTGAGCGCACACATCTCAGTGCCTAAACAATAACGAAGACAATCAGCCCTGCGCCCGCTGTATACAGCGCAACCTTCAATGCGAATACGTCCCAGTGAACGTATCAGCCAGCAGCGGCATGCCCCGGAACGCCGGAGCATCCACGAGCCAGGCGGGGTATTACTACCCCGAGATGCCGATGCAATCCTACGGCGGAAACGATTACCAATACCACAACCCACCAGTCCAACAAACTCAGCAGCAAGTCTATTACGATCCCAATAATCAGGGCTATTATTATCCAAATGGGACATACTACGGCTCCGCATACCAGGGTAACTAGCATCGCCACATGACGGTAAGCTCGCTATTTCCAATCGAGTTTGCTTCAAAATTCACTGACAAGTTGAATAGTGGGCATCGGATTACCGCCTGGAGGAAACCTGACATAGTTTAGGAATACAGTACTATTTATTATAGTTTAATTTCCAAGATATTATACCACTACATTGATGCGATTGTCAGGGAACTGGACGGCGGAAGGGCACTTTATACGTAGTGGAGAAGCATAAAATTCAGTGAACCGCATGCGTGTAAGGACGGATGCCTCACCGGACAAACTAGAAGGGAGAGAAGATACGAAATGAAGGCAGGTTCAAAGACCAAGGCCAAGCGGAGTGAAAAATTAGCTTGTCACTTGGACTATACCGGAGTCGAACCGGTGACCTCCCGCAACGCCAGAATGCTAAGCGGACGCGCTACCAACTGCGCTAACAGCCCTGTGTGGCGAGGGAATTTCCCGTTTACTCATAGTCTCTTATTAAATTGCTATTGCTATTTTATGCGGACCGGACAACAGTTCTACCGGTAAAATTCACATTGAGCAATGTATTCTGTTCAACGCGCTCTGAAGACATTTCCCCCGACAGGACGCATCGTCAAGGCCCTCCGGTTGATCCTGACTGCCCATCAGTTCCCACGAGCCACGAGTCCGGCTAAATTTGCTTAGCTTCTCCGCTCTGCCCCGTCTTCATCTCCATACTAACACTTACAGCTAAACCCGCTGACGTCCGCACCAGAGATGTCGCAGCGCATCACCATCCGTCCATACCGACCATCTGACCACCCACACATCCGCGCGCTGCTGTTCGAGGGATTCGTGACCAGCAGTACGTTCTGCGTCCCCGTCACACCACCTGCTGCGGACAGCTGAGATACGTCGGGTAGAGGACAGCTTCACATACGTCGCGCGCCGCCGATTCCTTCTTAAAGCCCCGTGTCTCCTCGGCTATCTCCTCAGCGCTAGCGGACTAGGACTCGGGCTGGTTCTGACCCTACGGACGCCCCTCCTTCCTCTTCCGCCCTTCCTCCTCCGCGTTCCTCCACGCGCAGCCATTGGTGCGGGTGCGCTCCTGTTTGGGTTGGGCGCGGCTATGGTTGGCGCGATATGGACCGGCATCCCGCGCGCAATCCGGCATTTCTGTGAGAAGGCGCTGCGCTCCGACCTCGCGCCTGGGAGGGACGGGATCGAGGGCGTATATGCAGCACCTGGAGTATTCCTCGTCGCTACCATGCCGGTCGACGGGAGTAAGGAAGGGCCGGAGGAGGAGAAGCCGGAGGAGGAGGAGATTGTTGGGTACATCGGCCTTGGTGCGCGGTCGCCTCGGAGTTTCCGATTCAGGATACTACTGACGGATATAACTAGCGTGCTACACATCCAGCGAAAAATCGGCGTCGCCCCTGGTCACCGCTGAAATCAGGCGCATGGTCGTCTCTGCCCGCCTCCGGCGCCGTGGCATCAGCACTCAGCTCATGCAGCGCGTCATCGCCCACTGCGAGACCCTATCTCCCATCCGAGTGAGCCTCAGCACGACGGAGTTCCAGCCCATGGCGAAGCGGTTGTACGAGAAACTTGGCTGGGAGGTCGTCAGCGAACGGACGCTGAAGGACGGCATTTTCAGCGCCCGGATGTGGACGCTGAGTCGAGAGCTTTGAGCTTGAAATGCATTTAAAGGGAAATTGAATTTACGACAGCTAGACGATATACTGACTCGTTAGAGGAACACAAAGAAGCACATACTGACTATGTACATAGACCTATCACTGCACTGCACGAATCTGAACATGAAATGATACTTCCACGGCATGCTAGACTCTATAGGTACCCCATGAGAATCGAATCTCCGCCGTCATCTCCCCATTCATTCATTAAAGAATGGATTCAGCGGCAGCAGCTTACTCCCGTGTGAGAAAATAAGGCAGCGGAATCCTCTGAGCCCCTTCTAGTCAAGCTAATTGGTGTGTATTGCTCTGGTTCTAAAATTCTAACAGCTGAGGCTTATGCAAATTGTTCAATGGGTGTGGGGGTTTCTATCAGGATATGTACGTCCACCTGTCGTAGAATAGAGGATGGGTGCATCCTATTGTATCGCATTCGGAGCGTCTCTATGATGAACTCGTTCGTAATTGATGCCAGGGGTCAAAGAACGAGCATGTCGTGCGGGTTTAGACAACTATTGGATCACGTGTTACGGTTGCTATAAACGAGCCGCTCATCGGCCAGAAGCCATTACGCGTTTTACAAGCTGAGTTTCAGTCTTAAACCGGTACATTAGAAATAGTAGCGCTACAGACCGCAAGACGGATGTATTAAGTTCTAAGCTGGGCGATAATTGCCCAAAAATAGCGGTGTCACACCTCAGTTCAATTGAACCTTGTGCCCAGAGTCCCTCCACGGCCCCGCATCACTCATCGTGCACCCCCCACCGCACTCACATGTGCCTCCGTACTCCTTTGGCAAATTTTCCGCAGGGATCTGCTCTAGTAATGTCTGCCGATAGTCGGTCCCGAGCACGACGATCTTCGCAGCGCTGTCGGGGTGCACCAGCGGTTTGACAAAGGCGGACATAGCAGAGATCGCCCACGGCGCGTTGATGATATAGAATTTGCCCATCATCCCCGGGTAGCGGTGCCGCCCGATCGACGCGGCGCGCACGAGGTAGTCCTTGCCGCGGTAGAACTGTCCCAGCGAGAGATTCTCGAGATCGATGATCGTGCAGAACGCGTCGACCGCGTGCCCCGCGCGCGCGGCGCATGCTGGGAGGCGTGTCTGAAGCGTGCGCTCATACTGGTACACGAGCCGCTGCAGCTGCCGCTCGACGCTGCTCACGCGATTCAGCGCGTCGACGTCAACAGTCTTGAAGCTCTCGATGTAGATCGGCCGCCCGTCGCGGTCCGTCTTGTGGAAGTACCGCGGGCAGTACCGGTTGACGAGGGGCAGCTCGGCGAAGTCGAGCGTGGCGAGGATGTCGTTCGCGCCGAAGGATCTGCGCCACGCCTCGCACGAGACGAACATCTCCTTGGCGGCCGGGACTTCGAAGCGCCGCGCGCGGAGGAAGCTGGCGACGGGTGGCATAAAGCATCAACATCATCCGAGACGCACACAACACACAGACGGGCGTGACGTACCGCAGGAGTGTCTCGTCGTCCATCCTCTCCCCGCTCTTCGAGTCCACCGCATCGCGCCTCAGCTCATCGCGTAATCGATCTAGGCTGCTTTGTTGCGCGCCCGTGAGGTTTCCGAGATACCCAAGAGCGGGCGTGTAGGGGGCAGCAGACTCGCTCTGTGGTAGGGTCATAGTGGTCGAAGAAACGGAAGATCAGGGAGGCATAAAGGAGTGTCCAAGCTGGCCGTATTTGTCACCCTCCTGAACCGCACGGCACCAAGGTAGATGCGATGCCTGCACTGGGCTCAGGATCGTTCCGTGATGATGCGCGGTCTGATTTCGATAGTTATAATAGAGGTCGTCCAGCGAATGGGAATGAAGCGGATTATGGGGTTCCGGTCTGCGTCGGTCTCGGATGGATGTGGGAAGAGAGTGAAGCGCGCGTCATCATGATGACGGCGCGGCATCATCTGAGAAGCTTGGCTGTTTCTTGGCCCGTTGATTCACTTGGTATTCGGGACCCGACGTCTGAGCATTCTCCGTGCGCAGTCGACACACGTAATTTGTGGGTACGGAGGGAGAATTCTATTGTTCAAAAACAAGAGCACGTGCAGGCGCATGATGACAAGTTTACACCGTGTACAGTACAACGGCGTACTGTGTAGGATCCATGGCGGGCAACACGATGACGCGGGCGGCAGGGGCGGCAAAGCCATGAAAAAGAGTGGTAAAACATTCACGCTACCCTGAGACGAGAATGCCGGGAACACCCTCTTCCACGGCATACATCATAGACATCGTCAACTGGGACATCTTTCTCGGATGATATGAGGGCCGCAAGAGGTCCTCCGGCGTGCGGGGTGAAAGGCTGCTGCAGCTGCTTGCAGGGCTCGAGTCCAGGTCCGGAACAGCACACATCGTCGGCATCCTTCTCCGGTGACGATTACCCGTCGATCGAGTGCGTCCGGACAAGAGTTGGGCTTCTGCTACTCCACCCTCTCCCGCCGTGTCAGCCCATTTCTGTTTCTGCACACTCTCACACTGTACCTCCACCTCCGCCTCCCTGACGCCCAGGTCCCAGCGTAACACACTCAGTAGATCGCGCTCGATCCTTCCCACCTCACGCGTCGTGAACAGTCCCGCGGTGCACACTGCCCAGTGGCCATTCAGCATCGCGCCGTCCTGCGTGTACTTGCTCGCGAGCACGAGCGCGCCGAGCACAAGACGCTGCGTCAGGAGCCCCGCGAGGCTGCGGACGGCCATGGTCCCGCGGGCACGTGCAAGGTAGATCAGTGCGACGAGCAGCGTGGGTGCCGTGATCTGTGCGCGCGCGACGAGGGTCGAGACGAAGTCGGTAAGACGCCGGCGGTCGTCCACTTCGCAGCTACTGCGGCGACGGCGGCGTGGTGTACGGCCACGAGGGGGATGAGACAAAGACGCTGATTGGGGTACGGGCGGTGCGTCTCCCTCCTCGAGGGCCAAGTGTGCGGCTTCCGTGACGCAGTCGACGGTGTAGTCTGTGCGGAGTGAGTACGGCCGAAATCGTGTAAGAATGACAATGTCTACCGATAAGATGTTGAGATACATCTGCATCGATGATGCGCAGCACGCTCTGGGGATGGGTGGCGGGGTCCACAAGAGACGCAGGGTGGATGCGGCTGGAGGAAGCATAGTGCGAATCACACATGAGCATGATGGCCTGATACATGCGAGTAGTAGAGCAGTGGAAAGGACGAGGGTTGTAAAACGCCCATGCTACTGAGGATCATGTTATATATATGTCGGACAGGTCAAAGAGCAGGTCAAAGAGCAGATCAAAGAGCGTGGTGGAGCGCGTCTCCTCGGATGTCTTGTTTCAATGTTTGGCAGCGAATGATCGATCCCCTTGTCTACTGATCCACGTGACCCTCTTTTTGTGGCCACAACTAGCCCTCGATCTTATCTACGAGCGATCGAAGCCATTGAGTAACTCGCAGGAACATATGCAATTGATGACTTTATCATTCCGTAGATGAAATATTATTCGTCCATTCCGTCGTCCTCGGGAATTCTGCTCGACATCACGCAGGCCTGCCAGGCGCCAACGACCAACACCGCATTCCAGACCAGCTCCGCATACGACAGACTCAGCGTCGAGTGCTGCGTCCCGGGCTGGGGCACAGCCGAGATCTGCTTCAGCAGTTCACTGACCAGTGCCAAGATCTGCGCCACGCGGTATCGCCCCGCGAACACACCAGACCGGTGGTTCAGTGCGAGCTGGGAGACGGTCCCGGTGATAATCAGCGCGTCGGCGAGGGTGGCCGCGTTGTCGGACAGACGGCCGGTGGTGTCGTGTTCGTTCCGGGCGAAGAGGGCCGGTTCGAATATGTACGTGTGCTGGAAGTCGAAAGCCCAGTAGACTAGTGTCAGCGCAGCGAATAGCTGGAGATGGTGAATTATCAGAATACGCGCCCGAATTCGTGAATGGGGGGAGGACTCACAGAAACACGCCAGAGCCATCCCGCATCCAACCGCGCACTCGCTCTTTCCTGGTGCGTTCGTTTGACCCATCGAATCCTCGGGCCCGTGAACGTCCAGGCCAGCTTTAAAGGTGAGATCGCTCGCAAGATAAGGATGGTGGATGGCAGATTCCCGATCAAACTGTATACGATGAACGATACATCCACTCCTGGATCCTTCCCAGTTGATTGCGTGAGGATGTAGTAAATCCCAAAAACGCATGCACAGAGCTCTCCCGACACTATCAGGAGCGTTCCAGGGATGCTGATGAAGGCCGAAGTTGGGCGTGTGAACCAGTAGATGCATGCGAGAAAGAATAAAAGTGAGTTCGAGATCAGACTGGATCAAAATTGGCCTCAGCCACACGGCGGATATGCATAAAGTCACTGACGAGATCGTGAAACGGAGGAGCCTAAAACCGGCAGAAGACTCTGGGCCATGTCGATGCCCGTACACCACGCCTGCGCGAAACATCAGATCGGGCGGATCACGAGGAAACTCGAACTTGATCACCGAACAGCTCCGTCGTCTCTTGTTTCATCGCGCGCGAGAAATCGCTGTCCGTGTGATCGCTTCGCTGGGATGGCAAGATATCCAGGTCACTCAGGAGAAACCTCCGGGGGGAGAGAGTTCCGAATGAAAGCCTCCATGTGATGTTCATTGTTTCCTGAGAGGCTCTGACCGCCTCCGCACAAGTTTCTCGGTTGATAGGAACTGGTACGACGTCCTACGTTCGGTCTCAATGGTGAAGTATCCGAAGGTGGCTTGACTTACTCTGGGCCCGGCACTGGATTGCAGCACATCCATGAATGGCGCGTACGCACTCTCCTCTCGCGTCGTTTCGTTGCCGTCACCGGAGGGCACCGCAAACCAGAGTCGCGTCTCATAGTTGACGTTGTGGATGTACCTCCGCTCGTGGCACCGAGTAACATGCCACGCCTCGCTCTCGGGATAATGCCCGCACTGTTGTGAGGTCAGTGGGCAAGATGAGTGCCGTCCATCCAGAACTCACGGCGGTGCTCTGCAACGACTCGTGCAAGCCGGTGTAAAGACTCGCGTTGAAGAGTCGTGTTTCGCGCACCATTCGCAAGTGTGTTCTAACATTTCAGGACTCGAAACAAGGAGATCTTTTGATTGATTACTCACCTTGTGATGATGTGGGGGTGATTAAATATCTCAGACGTGTCATCGCTCAGGCATATAGGGGCGACGGAGTGATATTCAACCATCGGGATGGTGAAACCGAACGAATCAAACGCCTGTTCGATGGGACGGTGGTACGTGTGCTCAGTCGAGTTGAGTGGAAATCTGAGTATCAGATGAATAACGATCAGATGCGAACGAAGTACACGCACGGGAAAGATTTCAGTTGTGGGCGTAAAAAGTCATGTGGATACCACGACGTGAAGTGTTTGTAATATGGGAGCAGCGGCGACTTGGGAATAACCACAAACGACGCGCGCAGAACATTGTTGTTGCCTTGCATCTCATGGCTACAATCACTGTGTGAGTTGGAGATCATCAGAAAGGGTGCAACGCACAAAATCTCAGTGGGGATCTGTAATGGGACCTCCGCATGTAAATTCGTGTCGCTCATCCGCACGTCGCGAAACACGGCATCCGAGAACACCACCTTTTCCGACGAGATGGCGTCGTGGTACCCGTCTAAAAAGTTCCGGTGCGTCATCAAGACCAGGCTCTTCTCCCAGACCGTCATGTTCGCCGCTGCATCGGGCCCAACGAGCTGCTCCGCAGACAGCGAGCGCCCAGCGTCGTCCCAGTCCTCGCTGTCAAATATATACTCCTGCTCCTCCACCGTCCGCGCCAGCCACACGCTCACCGCCACGTCGAACGTATCCTCCGCCCCCACCAGTGGCTGCACGACCTGCGTGCGGTTCTCTGGCGCGACATCTCCGATATTTGCCTCCGCAACGAAGAGCTCGCGAGGCGGAAATTCGTACATCCGCGTGCGCGCGAGGAGCCTGAGCAGAGGGAGGAACAGGATCAGCAGGCACACAAAGACGGGCGTCGGGATCAGCAGGAGGGAGCACGTCAGGCGAGAAATGCCCCGGCGCGCGGCACGCCGGGACTGCACGGCTATGGGGGGCGTCTTTTCGGGATGAGGTGCTGCTGCTGCTGCTGCTGGTGAATCCATGAGTGTAGAGAGAGAATTTGCTACCGAGTTTTGATTCTGACTAGGCGGCGGGTAGTGACATCGCGCCCGGCAACTGCATCAGATAGTTACCTGGGCTGGACTCAGCGGCCACTGGCTAGATCGACCAAAGCTGTGCAGACGGCTTTCACTTGATGTGGTCAGGGTGGCTTTGTGGTGAGTACGTAGAGCGTGTCACCCGAGAAACATACATGGCTTCTCCCGAGAGATTGTCAGCAGAAAAAGGAGTGTCACGCTGTCAATTCCGTAAGATAACGTGACAATCAGCTTTACTGAAGCAGCTCAAAGCGGCCCCTCATGACGCTCTTTGACCTACTCTTTGGCCTCTACTGGATATATAACACAACCTTCGGCGGCATGGATACTCTATTGCCTCGTGCTTCTCTCCCTGTTCGGATAAGCTCATCATGACCATGCGTGATTTTCAAATGGACTCGTTGAGGGGCATGCACCCTGCGTCTCTTGCGCACCCTGCTTCGCATTCGCACGTTATGCTGCAGCTCATTGGCATGGTCATATCTCCGCCTCTCATTGGTGAGTTGCTTCATCCACGCATCTTCCCCATGTGCTCACTTTTCGAAGAGTATACTGTCGACTGTGTTACAGAAGCCGTACGCTTCGCTCTGGACCACGATACCCGTGCATCCGCGCCGTCCTCCTCCTTCCATCGTAAAAGGAATTCCCGGTATACTGGCTCCCGAAGCGCAGAGGACGACTATCGCCACCTGACTGACTTCGTTACGACCCTCGTCTCGCACGCCCAAATCACCACTCCGACACTGCTTGTCGCGCTGACGTACATAACGCGCGCGCGCGCGATCATGTTCATCCGCTGTGCTTCCGCTTTCGTCGCCCAGCGCCTCATCCTCGGCGCGCTCGTGCTCGCGAGCAAGTACACGCAAGACAGCACGATGCTGAACTGCCACTGGGCGATGTGCACTGCGGGGCTCTTCACGACGCGTGATGTGAGCAAGATCGAGCGCGATGTGCTGGCGGTGCTGGATTGGGAGCTCCGTGTTAGGGAGGTGGAGGTGTTGGTGCAGTGCGAGGGGATGAAGAAACGGGCCGATGAAGGACTGGCGGAATCTGTCCGCTACTCCAGGCGAAATCGGTCCGTAAGGCATCATCGCCGTAGGAGGATAACGACGACCTCAGTCGTCTGTACTTCTCCTGCCGGTGTACCGGATTTGGCCTCCAGCCCTGCAAGTAGTCGGGACATTGTATCACCTCGCACGCCGCAGGATGTTATACCATCGTGGAGGGAGCCTTCGAAGGCCACACGAGTGGCGATGTCCGTCGTCCGCCATGTCAAGCGGAGAATGTCTGGTATCATCGTCCCCGGCTCATAGTGTCCCTGCTACCGGATTTTGAGCTGCATATCTGTGCTCTCGCCCCCACATACACCTTCCTCAGAACATTCTAAAGTAGACTTGAATGCTTCACCTATCTTTTCCCGGACTCTCGCTATGATACCAGCGAAGGCAATTACTTCGATTCGCATCTTCCTTGTACAGTTCGGTACAGTTTGAATCATGTTTACAGAGTAAGGACAGTGGCTACAAAGAACTTGAAATAGAATCCGAGCCGACCTCGAGTTCACACAGTCACCGCTACGCCAAGATCACGTTCTTGGCTAAGATTAAGAATCCTCACCAAGAGCACATCCGAGGTCCTCCTCAATACAACGGCGCGTCATCGCAATGAAACTGGGCCGACCCATCTGCGTAGCTCTTCCTCCGGAACGTGCGCAGAATGCGCTCATCAGGAGTGTCTGGCCCGACCTCGCGCACGACGTGGTACGAGTCGCGACGCGGCAGACACATATTCTCCCGCCCAATGACGTGCGACACGCGGTGGATCTCGGCACTCGGCGTCAGTCGCTCGTCGCTCACCACAAACCGCGGCGCGCGCTCAGGGATCACCGGCGAGCGCAGGATCGCCGCGCCCTCGCTGGGCGTGAGCGGGCCCGGAGGCAGAAGGTACGCCGTCGTCGCCGTCGTTATCATCGTGTGGCTGCGCGTGCGGGTGAGTGCTAGTGGAGCGTGGGCATGGGTGTGGATGGGGAGGTCAAGGACGGGCATGAGAACAGAGAGAGCCGCTGCATGCTTGGCGATCGGGCGTACGTGAATAGCGGGTGCAGACTGGGTCGCGACGAGAGGCGGGCGACGCGTGCCGTGCCCTTGTCCATGCGTGAACGGACTCGCCCGGCGCATCACACGCCGCATGAGGTTCTCCTGGAACGCCGTGCGCGCGGTGGGATCGGCGTTGCTGGGTAGCTGAGCGGGGGCTTTCGGCGTCTTTCCGAGAGTATCAGGGGCTTGCAGGCGATGGAACGGGAGTGGCCCAGCCTCCCGCACGACGCGCTCCATCTTGTTGGCGCGCACCATTTGCAGCGCTGCGTGTTGTTGTGACGGCGGTAGATTCTCGTCGGCAGGTTGACGCGTCGGACGCGACGACTTTGGAGGAGGTGGCGGCATAGGTGTGAAGATCGGAGTAGGCGAAGGGATAGTAAATGTCTGAATACGGGGAATGAGAAGCTTTGACGTTGAGGCACCGATCGTCGATCGTTTCGCCGTAAGCTAGGGATGCACCTCTTCCTCCGGCCTATTGCAAGGGGAGAAACATCAAATAAGATGACAACGACCCATAGGAGAAGTGTTTAACGGGACAAGACGATACGCAACTACGCACATGGCCAGCTGGGCCAAGGAGGCCAAAAACGATCCTTCACTGGCGGAAATGGACTATACCGGAGTCGAACCGGTGACCTCCCGCAAGCCAACATGCTAAGCGGACGCGCTACCAACTGCGCTAACAGCCCTGTGGCGTAAGTCTCGCCATAGCCATCCCGACAGATCAAGTCAAAGTCGCGGGACACCCTTCGAAGTCTATCTAGCATTCTACTCTAGATTTCAAGCAGACAGTACCTCACCAGCAGCCTCGGTCTCCACCACTGGCTCAGTCACTACCCCCGGCGCTGCTCCCGGCACTGCCCCCGTCACTTCTTCAGGCTGTGCTGTCTTCCCTGCTTCCGACCACGGACCAGCATCCGCCAACGAGCACCCCCCAGGGCACGAACACTTCCCACCAAACATGGCGGGCAGATTCTCCGCCGGAATCTGCTCCAAAAGCTTGTCCTGGTATGTTGACCCGAGGATCTCGATCTTCGACACGGTCACCTCGTCCAACCACGGCTTGATGACGCTCCAGACGCCCGAGAAAAGCCACGGCGCATTGATGATGTAGAACTTGCCCAGGGTCTCGGGGTAGCGGTTCTGGCCGAAGTCGGCGGCCTTGAACACGTAGTCCTTGACGCGGTAGAAGTTGGACAGCGACGCGTCCTTGAGGTCGAGGATCGTGCAGAAGTTCTGCACTGGGTGGCCCGCCGCGGCGGAGCACGCGGGAAGGCGCTGGTTGATCGACTTCTCGTACTCCGTGACGAGGTGCTGCAGCTGGCGCTCCTGCGTTGTGACTTTGTAGATGGCGGTGAGATCGATCAGGCCGAGACGCTCGATATATACAGGCCGCCCATCGATATCGGTCTTGTGGTAGTACTGCGGGTAGTACTTGTCCACCTCCGCCAGCTCTGGGTATTCGAAGTTGGCTACGAGGTCGTCGACGCCGAACTCCTTCCGCCACTTCTCGCACGAGATGAACATCTCCTTCGTCTTCGCGACGTTAAACTGACGCGCACGGAGGAATCTGTGCACGCCAAGCGCATATACGAAGCGGAGATGGAATCCGACAGGAGGGAAAATGGACGGAGAGCTGTCAGCCGCTGCTCACCCACACATAGGATACGAGTACTTACCGACACAACTCGGAGTCCGTCATACGTATGGGGCCCTCCACGAGCCAGCCCTCCTCTTGCAGCTCCTTCTTCGCCTGCGCAAACGCGCTCTCCTGCGCTGGCGTCAGGTTGCCCAGGTACCCAGGCGGGATCTGATACGTCGGGTCCGTGATGCCCAGGGTTGCGTGGTCATACGTGGGTGTCGCCATCGTAAAATTTGAGTTTATATGTGTGGTGGTATGCGTGGATGGACGATGGATGCTGGTGTGGGGCAGTCGTGTGATACGGCAGGAGAAAACAAGCTGTGTGCGTGATCGTACTGTAGTGTGATCGGAGGAGGCGCAACGATTGATGTTGATTGATTGATTGATTGATTAGATTACAGACTACTTCGTTGTTACTTCTTCGTATTCGTACGTACTCCCATAAGCTGCTGATTCCAATGGAACGGCTGCTTGATTCAGATAAGTAATGTCTAAATGAAAAATGGGAGACACTGGTGGTGAATTTGTTGCCGCACAAGTATTATTCAGGCTTTCCTGCCGACGGTTCGCATCTGTCGCCCTTGGAGAGTCTGAAAATGGAAACCAAGTAAGCTGCGACGTTCGTTGGATACCAAGGCTGAAAGTGGCCTTCTTGCGAGCTTGGGATTCCGTTTTGAGGGCACAGAAAAATTCCCGTCAATGACTATTTTTCAAGTCTTAGCTCAACGTGTTGCAAGTAAAGTAGCGTCAGTGACAGCGAATCGGCATCCATCGAGGAGACGATCACGAGTAATGATTCATTTATCAATTCCGCCGACGGTGCGGGCAGACAGCTAGTAAAGTACATAGAATGTGGTTGACCATTCTAATTGACTATTCAGTATGATCCTGTTCTTCACGCCGTCTCCCCCATCCGATGTAAGCTCCCAGTCCCATCATTCCCGCTGTGAGAGCCTGGACTGGAGCCGTAGCCACGACGATTCCGCCCATTGCAGCGGATTGCGCCCATGCAAACGCTGAGCCACTCCCGACAGCCGCACCATAAGCGACAGATTGGATCCAGGCCGCAGCAGATCCTTGTGGAATATAAACATACGCAGTCCCGGACGGCAGTGGAAAGAAGACGAACCTGCTGCCACACCAGTGGCGGTGAATCCCAGTATGTTGAGTGTGCCAACGAGGACAGCGGGAACGACGACTGCACCGCCGACTGCGACCAGTCCAAGCGCTGCCGCTCCAGCGAGAAACGGATGGTTGTCCCGTAGTTCCTGAATTGCACCTCCGATATTCGTGCCATTGGGCTCTATTCAGGTCCGATTAGAATAACGCTCAATCGATGAACTGATGGCCACATGCCTTGCTTGTTGTCCTGTTTTACTCTTTCTGTATTGTTTGGGTAATGAGCAGTGCGGCTCAGATGGACCAGGCTGGATAACTTTGGCACTGACCGTGGACCACCATCAGCACACGCGTAAACCAGCCCCACTCCCACACATCCAGCCCAGGCTCGAGCTGCTGCATCATATCCTGCGTGGCACGCACGACGCGCTGGACGTCTTCGCTGAGGAAGTGCAGCGCAATGCGAACCCAGAGTTCTTGCGGCGCCTGGCGGAATTTGAGTCCGAGGCGGATCGTCGCTAGCCAAGTTTCCACGCTCTCGTCCGGGGTGCCGCTGAATATCGGTGCATTCCAGTCATTGAGGTAGAAGGCTAGTTGTGGATCCATGTTCGCTGTGCGAAGGAAGGAAAGAGAGCGGAGGGAAGAGGGAAGAGGGAAGAGCGCAGGTAACTGGCACGTCGTCACCTCATGGCATCTTTATTTGGCTCTACGGGCGCTTGTGTGGCGCATGCACGGGGAACTGCCACCTTGCGACACAGCTCATCCGATGAATCCAAGTCTTCCGGCGGCAGAATCCACAGTAAACTTCCAAGTAACGACAATGTGGCAAATAAATTATGTACAAAGCCATCAAGCCCGTCTGCCTCCAAAGCCAATATATGCGCCCAACCCCATCACTCCAGCCGTGAGCGCTTGAACTGCAACAGGCGCCACGACGATTCCGCCCATCGTGGCTGATTGAGCCAAAGCGAAAGCGGATCCAGACCCCACCGCCGCGCCATACACAGAAGATTGGAGCCCTGCTGCAACAGATCCTTGTCGGCCATGAGTATCAAGAATGGGTGTCATATGCACTGCATGGAAAGGCGGACCTGCTGTGACTCCAGTCGCGCTGAAACCGGCCAAGTTAAGTGCCCCGACGAGCACGGCTGGGGCAACGACCCCATGCCGCCGACACCCACCAGTCCCAGCCCAGCTGCTCTCGAAAGCGTAGGATGATCGGACCGGAAGTTGTTCATGGCTAGATGGACAAGCAAATGGCGTTCAGAAACCCATTTGAAGGAATGGGAGGGGACTGATCACCTTGCTTATGACTTCCTTCGTCTTGTTAGCTGGGGTATTCCTCGGGAGGTCCGAGTAAAAGACGATCCAAGTCTGCTCGTGGGAGCAGGAAGTCAAAGGCACGGGCTTGAAGGCTGTAGCCAACGCCTCGTGTGCGATTGTTTCCCGGGCGGAGTTTGTGCGACGGAACAGACTCATTCCTGATGTGTGGTGCGACAGACTCGTGTATGCCAACGGAGTTGAAGATGAGAAAGTGATGAAGCGTTCTTGTTTGAATGCTCAGCTTGTCTTCTTGTGTCAGTGCGGCGAATCGGTGCGAATTTCAGATCTCAGAGTCGAATATCTCAGAATTTTTAGGACCGGCCTACTTGTTTCGCGATGAGATCTCTCCAAGTGTAACTTTCCCATGGAAGAAAAACATTTATCTACATGCCAGCGGAGGTCCGAGATATTTCCCAGGTCGGGCGATAAATTACAGATAAGAAATTCGACGATGTGCCACAGGATGAAGACTCAGAGGCGTGCCATAGGTTGAAACCTGTCCTCGTCCCAGACTCGTACGAATATCAGATACCCACAAAATTCGATAAATGATTGGGCGGAAGCCATAAATTCAGAGCCTAGTTTATCATTCTGATATGTAGATTGAATAAGATCGATCGAGTTATACGTGAATGAGCGGGAAAGAATACAAACAGGAGAATAGATACAGCGAACTTGGGGACACGCAGCTACATAAGATATGTACAGTACAAAGTCGAAGGATGGTTCCAGTGGGTGTGATAAGTCGAAAATTGAGAGGATGTAGGATGAGAAACGAGCAGTTCCAGGTTACAGTGTCTATGATCGTGAAGAGGTCGTAAAGTCAGTCAGTCGTCAAAAGAAAAGACGAGAGCAGCTAGTGGTGCCCCCAGTCTGATCCCGTATGATAATCATCGGTTGGTGAGGATGCAGAGGCGTCCTTGGGAGGAAAGACGTATCCGCTGAATGCATTCCAGCTGGAGGCAGGAGCAGCAGCCCGGGAGCGGTGCTGGTCCTGATGTGGGCCAGCCCAGCCAGATAGAGAAGAGAAGTTGGAGATAGAGAACTGCGCTGGGATGTCCATCTTCACCTGCAGCGGAGAGGCATGGGCTGACATCGTCGGCGAAGGCGTTGCCTGACGCCCAGCTTGCTGTTCAACATCGCCGTCAGCTCCGGTAACAGAGAACGGCGGCAAGCTTACAGAGAACGACCCCAATCCTCGATCGCCCCATCCGTTCTCCTCCGCAGGCGAGTAGTCCGTCTCAATGTCATGTGTCTCTCGCGCCCGATGCCACCATGCACTTGACGTCGCCGTCTCGCGATATCGCACATTCGGACCGGGACCCGGATGTACAGGCACGTGTGTAGGATCCGGGTAACTGGCGTGCCCGGGCGGACGATATTCGGAAACGCTGACGGGCAACGACTGGAAGTACTCCTGCTGCATGACGGGCAGCGAAATAGTGTCCCGGCGCGTGTGGCCTGGCGCCCAAGGCTGCTGCTGCTCCTGAGTGTACACTGGGTCTGGGCCACGTTGGGTCGCTGGCGTGATCATGGGTCCAACGCTCGGGACGCTTAGACCAGCGGTGTGCTGCGTATGGCCATCGGGACACGATGCCCGACCGCGGCACGGAGCACTCGATGAGCGTTTGAACATTTGAGTCAGCGGGACATCTGGGGGGAAGCTCGTTGGCGCATAGGCTTGAACCTGAGCCGGCACAGGGGACTGATGCGGAAGGAACGGGGAGGACGGGGTGTACGGTGACGTCGGGGACATCTGCTGTGGATAAGGCGACGACGGCGGGCCCCAGGGCGAGAAGGTCGACTTCGACTCGTCGTACGTCGGAGTTGTGAGGTGGAAATCCTCTTCGGCAGACGATGCACCGGAAGATGGACGCCTGATCAGCTTGGGTACAGCAACTAGACCTTCAGCCGAAGATGAGCGCCGGCGCTTATGATGCTGCTCAAGATCGACACGGCTCTGATCTGCATCCCAGGCAGCGACAGCAGCTGCTAACGCCGGCCCAGACTTGCCCTCGACTAGCAAATTGGCGATCTTCTCGCATCGAGCATTGTCTCGATCTCTCTTGTCTTTTTCTTCTTTCGTCTCGCTGGCCTCCTGGGTCTTTACTACCGCATCCTGACTCAGGGCACGTGCCTTGCCCTTGCCCTTGCCCTTCACTACGGCTACACGGCTCTTGCTTTTGGGAGACTTGACTGTGGGAGGCGTGACCGTAACAGTTGTCGCTCGTGTGCGTCCCGATCGCGTGATAGGTCCTGTTGTTGGTCGCACGACGGTCGGTGAGGCTGAGGCGGAGGTCGTAGCACGTCGTTTCTTCGAGCGTCCTCGCTCTTCTAGCTCATCATTCGCTAGCGTCACCGCTACGTCATTTGGCGCGACGGTATCTTCGTCCGCAGCCTCATCTGAAGCAGTATTCGCTGGAGGTGGGGGTGGGGGTGGTTCTCCACCCCCGTCGTCCTTGATACGGCCTTTCCGCCGGCCACGAGGCTGCCCAGTATTCATGATGAATGTCGTCTGTCGCCTTGTTATATGCCTCGACATGAAAAGACACAAAACCAAGACACGCACGCTCTTGCTGACGTTTCCGGGTCGGAACCGCCAATCGGGATACCGCCGCCGATGCTCGGCCTGGGCTGCACGTGCCTTGTCCTCCCACTGCGCCCGCTCTTCGGGCTGTAGCGCTTTCCAATACTTGCCTGCATGACGCCTTTAGCCCTGCAGAGAAGTAGAAAGGACTGGAGAAAACACCCACCGACGATCTTGCTGAGCACGCTGTGATTCCCCTCCACACGCTCGGGCACACTCTGAGTTCGGATGAAATGCGACCGGAAGAGGATAAACGCGTTGGGCGGACGGGGGATGTACGAGGGTGCACGCCGCTCCGCGGCCTTGCTCACGGGCGGCAAATCTGTGTCGAAGTCGATCTGGTCGACAAGGCCGTCGTCAAAACCATTGAGGGATGTGGAAACGGCTGCGGAGGTAGAAGCAAATGGGCCGGGTGTCCGGTTGGCGAAGGTGACGCTGCTAAAATCGATGGACGACATCATCGATTCCTGGGCCGCCACGTGCGACCAGTCGGCGTCAGGCAGGGCAGTCGCGTCGACGAGTGGGGGCATGTCGTCTGCGTCGTCTGCGTCTGGTGCGTGTGCACGCATTCGGCAAGGGAATGGAGGAAGCAAAGAGCGCAAAGGCTAATATGAGCACATACTATGAGCTATTGTTGCTCGTTCACGCACCAGCCTCGGTCCCAACAGCACCCTCATCAGCATCCTCCAAAACCCCGACTTTCTTCCCTTCATCGGCCGAGAACGAAGAATACAGCAACCTCGGCTCTCGCAGGCGCACAGGCGGCATATCGCTGGTGTCTACCCGAAAGCACGATGCTCGTCCCGAGACGCGAGTCGGCAGAGGATGAGGGTATACCAGCGAGGACGAGAACAAAGAAAGCCTAAAGACAAGGGCAAGGCGCGTGTTGCTCCGGACATCATCACGAAGCAGGGATCACGATTCGAGAAAAGCCTGAGAGGGCATGTTTCCCACGCTATTGTGTCCCGAGACAACGGGTCTGATCGATCGCTTCTCGCCGAAAGTTCCGCCGCCTTTTCCGCCGCGTAAGGCCCCTTCCGCGGGCTCGGGGTCAGTCGGCAACCCATTTTTTGGGCGCTGATTGTGGGTGCAGGACAGTGGGTGCCTTGCAATAAGGCTAGCGCAGGAACGCTCGGATTCTCAGCTGCGCTGTATGAATCTAATTGAATGGCCTAGGGAGAATATTCCATGTGGGTTGATTTCATAGATCCCATAACCATGATCTCATGTATAGCACTGTTCCTTATATTAAGTCGAGCTAATGATGGGGGAGCTATGAATATGACGGATCGGACGTTTCTGGTCTTAGACTCCACCCAGGGAAAAAAGAATGCGACTTGTAGAACTCGGAAGACGCGGAACCAGGACAGCCGCCAGCGGCATGTATAAATCTGCCAGTTTGGATTGGATCCACTCGACTGCAGCACATCGGATGAGGCCCGCGATCCTCGAGGTGCATGAAATTCCAGAATGAGCTCAACAGCACTGATGATGACCGCAGCAGGTCTTGTGCAGCAGATTATCTACGATGCATCATATAATCGATTGCCTCGGAGAATACTCACATCGGTGTGATAGCTGACGCCCAGATGTCGGGAGCGGTGAGTATTCCCATTAATAACACCGGTCGGCTGATATTGCTCATGTCGGATCGCAACGCGAAATGAGATGAGCGCACAAGTTTCCACTTGTCTCAGGGTCGCAGCATGGAAATAGATAGCATGACTGGTGCAGAGAATCCCCGAGTGAGAGCCTACGCTCTGGGAGCATAAGATTCTTCGGGAACGGCCGCAGCTGCATGCGAGATCAAGATACAGTAGGACCTCGTTGAGAGCCCCCCGCACAACTTGGGATGAATCAAAGATCATGATTTCTACCCGTCGCGGAGAAAATTCTGACGCAGCACAGAGATGCTGTGTAACGATCTTGCATCCAGCCGCAGCAGACCGAGCAGTGGGTGCTCAGCAGATGGTGCTGCATCGCAGTTATGCCCAGTTCCCAGCCGTAACACCGACACGATTATCTGTTCGAGAAGATAAGCACCGCAATCAAAGCTTACCTCCACGCGTGCTCCCATTCCCCGAACACCCGAGCCTCGTGTGCCAATTCGCTCGCACCAAATGCCACGATTCCCAATTCGGCAGTCCCCTTGTTCGCTGCAGCTGCCAAGGCGACATCACCATCCGACAGCAGAAGCCGAGATGGTCTCGCTGGTATCCGTGCATTTTCGGATCTTTGCTGACGTGTGCATGTAGGCTGCTTGATGGTTTTAGACAAGGTCGCATGGTTAAGTCCTAAATATCTTTGGTGATGTTTGGGAGAGGTCCGCGTGCCGACTCATCAAATGAGCCACGTGACATCTGCAACTGATGCCATCTGCCCATTTCATTTGCGCTCTGTGGCAGGCACCAACTTATTCGGCTGGAGGACGTGCAGCTAGCTAAGCGGGCACAAAGTGCACGAGCTAGCGAAGCCCACTTGGCAGCTTCTAAGCAAGCTTGACAGCCAGCTCCGTGGCTTGCGCGACGTTCTGGTAACCATGCCAGCGTCGGTTTGGAATCTTCTCTGGGGAATTGCGTACACTTCAATAAACAAGGGCGCAACATTCGCGCGACATACTGTTTCGGGTTAGCACCCGCGCTCACTGTGCTTCGGGAATAATATGAGACAACGTGTCGTAGGAACCCTTGACCCAGGGCCCCCAACTCAATGAGCAGCTGCACAGATGAGTCCAGGATTGGCCGCTGCTGCCTCGAGGCAAGGGCAGATGGACTTTGTCGCCGCTCACTAAATTCTAATAGGTGCAACGTTTCACGGCGAACTTGAACAATGTATGATGTCATTACAAGTAGATATTCCCAACGTACTTGCTCCCTTTTCTATGTCCTCGACCCAATGGCGCACTGCAAGGTTCCTCTAGACAGGCTGTACATCTCTGCCCAACAACGCGGTGCATTAGACTCCCTCTATGGGAATCGACAAGAGTTCCACGGAGATTTTGTTATCGATAACATACAATCTCAAGAGACCGCGCAAAAACTCCTTCAAAAACATGAGCTTGACCGCTCTTCTAGAGATCAGCTCGACAATCGTTGGAATGTACAGTGGTCGACCTCTTGGCCCAGCCATGGCCTTACAATGAGGAGAACACTGTTTCAATGGCAAGTATTATCCGATCTTATCTCAATCTTATCTCTAATCTTATCTCCAGCGCTTCCGGTTATAGCTCGGAAGCCCGACAAGCAACAAAGCTTCGATATTCCACACCGCAGCAGCCCATTTCAGCGAAACCATGGGTTCGACAGAATCCCTATGACTTTACGGGATGCCTAGCGCACATTGATCTCAGCGAATACGAAGAAACCGGCCAGATCTTGCGCGTCACGGGTTGCCTTGACCATAACTCAGATTGTCGCGCCTCGGGAATCAGGCGAATACCTGCGATTCCACTCCATCCTCACGTCTTTGAGATGGCGGTCGAGCAGCTAGCGTCCGGTGCAAGGTACGCCTTTATCTTACTAAGTTTGGACTGAATTGAATTTCGGCGGATTGATAGCATCGCTTCTATACAAGCGAAGAATGTTGAGATGCTATCCAACAGAGCTTACCGAGACATGTCGACTTATGATCCTCGCACAGCAAACGTTCGATGTCATTTCCTTACTTCCGATTCGCGCCAGCTCTACCGCTTGTTTAACCGTCGCAATGGGGTTGATGTCTCTGTCAAACCAGAGTACAACATCGAGCAATGGCTTGATCCTCGTTCTTCTCAGTTCCGTCCGGAGCTATATAACGCCATTTTCTACTATTCTGCACGAGCTGAAAAGCACGATCGTCTCAAAATCTGTATTGCGACAGCAGAGATGGTGGAAGCGGCTTGGAAGTATTCACATCACGGGCAGCTGATCGTGGACAGAACCTTCGGAGTTTGTTCGTCTCGGCTGCTCCTGTTCATCGGGATGGGAGTCGATGAGCAGAACAAGGGTGTTCCACTTGTATTTCTTCTGTTTTCGGCACCAACTGGGACTAGGGCAACACACGCCGGTTATAACACCGAGATCTTACGGGAGCTTCTGATGGAGTGGAAGAATCATCTCTCTCAAGCTCGTCCGGGAGCTGAACCGTTTACTCCATTTGTTGCGATCACAGACACTGATCTCTGTGAGCGCGCGGCTCTTTTACAGGTCTGGACAGAAATCTGGCTCTTGTTGTGCAAATTTCATCTACGACAATGCTGGGCCAACAAACAGAGGACACTTAAACTCTCGGCATTGGGGAGCTCAGTCTCCGAGGAGTTCTGGGATGGATACATCAGTCAGCAGCTGTTGTCGTTGGAGGAAGGGTGCGTAGCATGATTTCTCTCTAATATCTTCATTCTCTATGACCGTCTACAGACTTATCGCTACCACTGATCATGCTGTTGCTGCATCATTGATCACTTCCCATCGTTCAAATCTGGAAGCCTTGCGTGTTCAGGCACCGGAGGCCGAGCGAACTGCGATATCCGCCTGCGCTTTTTTGGACTATCTTGTCAGTATGTGGATGCCAAACTCGATGTGGCAGAGTTGGTCTCAATATGGACGGGTGATCGCTTCGAGATTGTTGAACGTCCCCATGGATGGGGTGCTTCCCACAACCAACCATCTGGAGGCCTTCAATGGTCTTCTGAAACGGACACCTCAGTTACCACCGCCATCACGCGGTTCTCCCCCCGCGGGGTACCTACTGGGTACCCTCAGACGTCTTGCTGAGGGTACCCAGTAGGTACCCCCTGGCGGGGGTGGGGGGGCCATTTAGTCGATTTTGTAGCGGGGGCATATGCGGGGGTCAGGAGGAGGGGGGGTGTATGTAGCATGTGACTTGTCGATAAGAGCGGGTAGCTGGGCGGGAAAAAAAAATCCAATCACATGACGCGCTGCATGGGCGGGATGGCGGGATAAAAAAAGCACGTGACAGCTGAAGTGATAATTTTTAAAATGTTGGCGGGGGCTGGCAGGGTGCTGGCGGGGTCATTACCGACCCCCCCGCATGCCACGGCGGGCGGTAGGCGCACATTCACGTGACCTCCTCCCATCTTTTTTGCCGCCATTCGGTGCGATTTTCAGGGCTCTCCACGGTGCACAATGCGCGGGGGCGGCGGGCAGTTTGGTCACGTGACCGAGCGCAAAAAAAAAAACAAAAATAGCTGCCGGAAAAACCGGGATGCTATTCCAGTCTGTCCTGTGCCTCAAATATCGAAAAAGCGAAGCACTGAATGCAAAACCTGGACCGCTGCGCCCCCCGCGCTGCAGCAGTGATGGGCATGATCCCATCATCTGGCGGGGTCATCTGCGGGGTTGATCTGTTCCATATTTGTACGCTCACGCCGTAGTGCCGCTGGGTTCCCTGATATATGATTACTTTGTTTCCCATGACGATCTCCTTCTGCCTCTTCCTCCCAGGATGCCCCCCAAAAAGCCACCACCAAGAAAGCAGCCAGGAAAACCTTCAGGGCAAAGCATTCGACCCACCAGTCCAGTGAAGGGACGGCACAAGCTCCGAAACGTCTTGACAATACCCATGGGCCGCAACGCTCGCGCAAATCTTCTGGCTCAGAAGATGAATTCTTTGCTTGACCCAAAATCAGCAGATTTGAAAACCGAACCGTCTGGACAACGGATGGAGGAGCATATAATCCTTGAGGATCGAATGGAAGTGGATGAAACAAGCGCAATGAGCGAGGATCTATGGGAAGATATTGCACATGACGCAGGCCCTACCGCGGGGCCCGCCGCGGGGGGTGCCGCGGGGGGTGCCGCGGGGGGTGCCGCGGGGGGTGCTGCGGGGCCCGCCGCGGGGCCCGCCGCATGGCTGGGTGTTGGGGCTGGAATGCCGCCATTTATCCCTGAAATTCTTGCGCGACCACATGCTTTGCAGAGGAAGCCACGTGCTATGCAGGCCTCTTCTGTGTGGATCAATCTCATCCCTGATCTTGCCATCTCTCTGCTGGCATTTCGGAAATCATCCTTTGCATGTCCACCCGCATCACTCGCTGAAACCATTCATCAAAATTGTGAAAATCCTGCCTGTACCCCAACTAAAATTCGTGTCCTATGTCTCCACATCTCATGTGTGTTTCAATTTTGCCTGAACAGATTTGGCCTGACATTTGACCAGATTTTCAACATATCAATGTCCGAACATGTTCTTGTGTTCCCCCTGCAACTGTTCTACTGGAGCATGGTGCTCTGGCCACCTCACCTAGCAAGCCACAAATTGCTGTTACAGTCAATACATTGGAGATATACCAGGCATTGTTTCAACGCTCCTGCATCGCCATTCAAGCATTCACAAACGCTCTAACAACCCTCTATAATACCAGAGGATTTGAGCTGATGTCCAAAACCGTGAGTTGCTTCTTTCATTCCGCTTTTTTTGCACTTTATTTCTGATACATATTCCAGTTTGATGGTGAACATGCTGCTGATCCTCTTCGACAAGCCTTATCCCAGGCAGTGCATGTGTACAGCAGCATTCAACAGCATATCCGAAAAATGGTCAATGATGCCTTGGCCAAAGAGTATTGCCGTAGCAGCACCGGATCATCTCCAAGAGACTCCATAGCTTCCACCTGTGAAATTTCCCCTGCACATGCTGAGCCACATCCATCAGTCTCAATCACAGGACCTTGCGAGGTGTCCATGCTCGGTGCACCCCCCGCCGCACCCCCCGCCGCACCCCCCTTCGCACCCCCCGCTGCGTCCCCCCCTGCACCCCCCGCCGCACCCCCCGCCGCACCCCCCGTTGCACCCCCCGCTGGGTCCCCCCCTGTACCCCCCGCTGCGTCCCCCGCCGCACCCCCCGCGTCATTTACCCCTGCCAACCACACCGTCAAATCTGATGATCAACTCTTGCTGGTCCCTGGATCTGCAAATCGGGTTCTACAGAGCCGGTGTCCCTTGTGTTTTTCCCTGAAGGAATGGGGCCGTCCGCTTGCTATGTTCGATTTTCCTCTGACTCTGATCACCAGTGACTGACTTATATTCTCAGCGGTGGGGATGTCCAATTTGGTGCTGATGGTTGCTTCAACTATCGTCATCTCCGAGCTGCTGGCAACGGACCATCCTTGTTCAGTCAGGAGTACTTCCTGACACCTGAAGAGGTTCACAAGGTCAAAGAGACTGTGCTTTTGGCGAGGAAATCTCCGAAGCCTCTCAAAGAGTCTCTAATTTCAGCTGATATTGTGGATGCCTGTGGAGAGTCATGGACTGCCGCAAATGAGCACAAACAAAAGGGGGATCCAAAGCGCTATGACTCCACTGGCATCTTTGCACTGACATGTCGTCACTCACAAGTCCTGTTCATGTGTGATATAGACACTCCAGGAGAGCAGCAGCACTACATAATTGCGCTCTTGGAGAAGGTGGCCTCACTCCTGCCATCCAATGCAACCATTACGCAATGTTATGATATCGGTTGTGTTCTTGACCGGAGTAACAATTTGGTACGTGCATTCCCATTCACAGTCTGTCACTTCTATCCCCGCCGCACCCCCCGCCGCACCCCCCGCGACACCCCCCGCGACACCCCCCGCCGCAACCCCTGTGACACCCCCCGCCGCACCCCCCGCCGCACCCCTTGATAGAGTCCATATCAATGCTGACTATACTCCGAAGTTCCCCATCCTTTCTGCCCATTTGCGATCTCGCGTATCATTCTCTCTGAACGCGATGCATGCATTTGGACATCAATGGGCCTGCCAATTGGTCTACAACCCACGCATGAAGTTGGGTATGGGTCTCACTGATTCAGAAGGTGTAGAAAGACTTTGGTCAAGGATAAGAAGATTGATTCCTCTGACTCGTAATCAATGGGTATCCCTACATATTTCTGTTGCTGTTTATCATTCTGACACATCCACAGACCTCACGGCGCATAGCCACCCTAGATGAATTTGTTTCCTTTGTCAATCATGAAGGAATCATCAGTCTAGGTAGTTGGATTGAACGGCAACTCAATAAGAACATTCCCCAAAAGATCAATCAGTCCATGAGACGGATCAATGCTGCAGGCGTGGCCATTCATGACTTGCGATCACACTGGCAGGCTCAACTGAGTGCCCAGGTATCACTTCATTCAAGTATATCATCTTCCCTTGAGAAGGATCTTCACTCAAAACACTCTCCCAGGCCCCCCTGTTCGAGTCCAACGTGAGCTCGGCAAGATAGTCAGCCTTCAAAATCAAATTGAAGATATTGATGACACTCTGGAGCAACTCCAAAAGACTGTCGAAGATAGACAGAGCTCGGAGTCAGCACATATTGCGATCCAGGATCTGCAATCCACTCATGTCAAGCTCAGTCAACAAGCTGAGCATCTGTTCACTTCACTCAACCTGGAGACTCATTATCCAGAGCTGGCTGGACTTCCCTTTGAATTTGTGCAGATCCTGCTGCTGATGAGGGACCTCAAGATTCAGATTCGCAAACAAGCAATTGGGACATTTTTGGAATGGGAGAATTTAGACCGTGCTGTCCAAGGACGACGGGAGCCACTGGGTAAGTCCCTCCCCCATGCGCCCCCAAATTCACCCCCGCCCCGCGCGCACACCCGCGCGCACCCCCGCGCGCACCCCCGCGTACACTACGCCACCGCACTGACATGTTTCCATCTGCAATCTAGGTACGAAGCTTCATCAAGCAGCGCGTAAAGCTCTTTCGAAACGTCAGCCAACGCTGCATCGTCTTATCGACAAATTCAATTCCTTTTGCTCTCGACTGGAAGAGATTCAGCCTCCACACTGCTCTGTTCCCATCCCTCTCCCACTTCCTACCAAGCTAAACGAGCTCAAGTCTCATACCAACCTCTTCGAAGATGTATGGATCACTCCCTCGGAAGGGGATGTCCCATTGTGGCTCTGCGATGAAAATGTCCGTCAGGGAATTTCAAGTCTCCATGTACTGGACCGCTGTCATGAGGAAGGGCTTCGCCTGTCCCGAGAGAGCGAAAACATGCTGCGTTGGATTGATCAAGAGTCTTTGCTGCTTCTTTCAGCAAAGGATTGCATTTCAAGTGCGTTGTTCATTACTCTCTGTCAAGTGACTGGACACTTCTTATGCTAGATCACATTCTGCAACATGAGCTGGAGCAAGAAATCAACTTTCTTCGACGTGTTGCATCAAGATGGCGCCGTCAATTGCAAATTCCTCAACCTCGGCTGCTGGCTATGGACCCGACACTCTCTGTCAGCTCCCACAATTTCACCCCCGCTGCGACCCCCGCCGCAGCCCCCGCCGCAGCCCCCGCCGCAGCCCCCGCCGCGACCCCCGCCGCGACCCCCGCTGCGCCTCTGAACCCAGAACCCACGATTGAGGAACACACAAACCAGGTGGAAGCTGATCCTCTTGAAGATGACATGAATCAGTCTCTATGGGTTGATTCTGAGGACATTTCCGTCGATGAGGTTGCAGCCTGTCCCTCAGACTCAGAAGAGGCTCTTGCCGTATCAGATATGATGGAAACAGATGATGACGAAGACACAGCAACACTTGAACGTGACAATTGCCATGTCAGAATATCCTGGGCTTCATTCACAAAGGTATGTGTAACGCTTCCACGAAAGCAAATAATGCTGATCTAGAACAGTCTCGATCCACTTGTGACAACAATCTCCTGAGAGATCTCACAGCACATGTTGCCAAATTTTCCGTGATACGTGATCTCCAAACTCGTGTGGTTGTCCTCCCTGGAAACCTGCCCGCTGTTGCAGTCTATCAAAGTGATTTAGCACTACTCACAGGATCAACAGCCCGATTAAATGGACACATCCTCAACAGTGTGTCAGCAGCCATTCTCTCATGGTGCATGCAACCCTTCTCGCTGCATGCCCTGTCTGCACAGAGATGCGCCCTTCTTTCTACGTATGATCTACATCGAGTCCGTTTCAATGCTCCTGATAAGGTTATCTGGAAAAATCTGGCCCCTACGGAGTATTGGAATAAGTCAATCTGGATTATTCCAGTCCACTGGCAAGCCCAGGAACACTGGGCTCTTGTCATTGTCCTGGTACATGAGCAAAAGCTCCTCCTCTTCGACAGCTTGGCTCAGAAGCGTCCGTGGTATACTGATACAAAGGTGTGTTTCATTTTTTTTCTCAACATAGGAGCTGAAAAAGACCAGAATGTCATGTTACTGGTGACCCGCATGACACTCCTGGCACATCGAAACGGATATGCGCTCCCTTTGAGTTTGGATGGGGAGGCCTGGACTGCAGAGCCCATGATTTCCACTGCAGTTCAGTGCAACAGTTACGATTGCGGTGTTTGGGTCCTTGTCATTATTGCAGCTGTTCTGCGCGGAATGCTGGGATCTAACATCGCTGAACCACAAATTCCGTTTCTACGGCACACTCTCACCAACTTCATGCTCACGCTTCCATGCGTGCCGGCCTGACTCTCTGCACGCAAGAGCCAGGGTGCTGCGGGGGGTGCTGCGGGGGGTGCCGCGAGGGGGGGTGCCGCGGGGGGTGCTGCGGGGGGTGCCGCGGGGGGTGCCGCGGGGGGTGCCGCGGGGGCACAGTCTCGGTGGCTACATACAGTCCAAGATTCATTTGCCCAGGAAGGCCAGATTGTACAGTTTCATGTAGCGCTTTGCTTCCCACTGTAAAAATATCTCCAGCATCTCGCTCTCACGTGAGAACTCATCCTCCTGGTAACGTCCCTGCTCTCTCAGCTTGAAGGCCCTCTCCCAGCGTGCAAGAGTAGCACTCGCATCCCCTGCTAAATGAACTAGCTCCCCGCTCTCAAACATTTTCCTGTTCTCTGCATCAACGGACTGCTGGATGCCAGCATGAATTCCATGCATGACATTCTTGAGATTTGAAGTATAGGCCTGATAGCCTGGGGAGTTGACGGGAGTTGTGTCCTCCATAGAAACGAAAGGAGGTTCACAAAGCCATCGACCACAATCCGACAAATCCAGCGCTTCAGGATTGGATAGTGCACGTCTGAAGAAATCATTTTCGGTTGGCACTGCCAGTGTCCCGTAGTTGATCAACTGCTCAGGGGGTATAGCAGCGTCAGGTAGGGTCTTTATCGCCCCGCTTTTCTGACTCTTCTTGGCCACTCTTGTGGATCTACGTTGGGTTTGGCCGCTGTGGATATAATGTATCAGGGAAAGATCGACTTCACCGATAAGGCCTTACCGCATGCTGGAGACATATTTGACGTCTCTGGCAGCCTTTGCAACTTTCCGATCGGCAACCGTAAGGGAAATTGCACGGCGACCCATTTTCGAGATGACGGTGAGTGATAAGTTCCTGTGAGACTTGAGTGCCCTTGACTCACTTTCGAGAATCAACTTTTTTCTTACAAAACTGCATGAAACTTCTATTGGGAACAAAAGGAGTGATTCATTCGAGACCATTCCGTACATTTCCGAGGTCCAAGCACCCTCTACTGAGCTGAAATTCATTTGTAGATATGTGTACGACGTTTATTCTCAGTCCGATTGGCTGCCTGGTGACATGTTCCGGGACGTCGAGTGTGTGAAAATTACGTGTAAGACTCGGAAGGAACCGCCATCAAGTGCGCGGGGGGTGAAGCTGAGGTGCGGCCGGGGTCGCCAACAGGGCAGCAATATAGCGGGCTCATGGCGGCGGCCGCGGCGGGGGGTCTGCCTATGACTTCACCGTGACACATCGTGATTGATGTGACATGCATCGCAATTGAACGCGCTCTCTTCCTGTCCTCCCACTGCAGCAGTACCCTTCCTGTAGGTCCCCATCTGAAACCCAATTCGCGTCTGCTGACCATGTCTGATCTGCTTAGCGCGCGTTTCCAAAAAAACCGAATCTTTTCTTGCTTGCATTCTGGGCCAAACGGGCCCTCACATCTGAACCACACGATTCACATCCGACAACCTCTCCTCTCGCCCTCAACTTAGTGACGCGTGAAAAGACTCTAGAAATGAAGACCGGTGGTCGCGACGGAGCTGGTGACGCGTTGAAGGCCGGTGCCTCTGGTGAGCACAATACCGGCTCCGACATGTCGACCAACACGGTCGACCCCTTCCTGAACAACTTCTCCTTCCCGTTGCCGCCTCCTGTAAACGACTCTGCCGATGCTTCGGGTGGCCGACCCGCCGCGATGGGGCCATCGCAGCCTTCTCTCCCCTCATCCAGTCCTGTTTCATCCATGGACGCGCGGTCTCCGCAGGCCATCCCCTTTTCCATCCCCGCTTCGGCTCTGCAGCAGGTCTCGATCTCTCGTGGACTTCGCGTCGGGACGAGAACTCCGCGTGGGCAGCCCAAGACGCCTCCTCTTTCCGTTCCACCCATTGCCACTCTTTCCGTTCCGCCCATCGCCACTCTTTCTCCTGAGGCCCCCCCCTTGGAAGCTCTCCGCGGGCTCTTTGCACTTCCGGGCAACGACAACGACAGCGAGGAGGTCCCAACGCAGGAGGGGGGCGGGTACGAGCTCCGGCAGAAGATTACCGCGTCGCGCAGAGGCCACAGTCTGGCTCAATCAGCCAACGCGGCACGACAGGCTCGGGTCCTCGCAAGTGCCGGAGCTGAGGAAACCCCCAACAGCTCCATGCCATCCCCTCAGGATGAGCTCACGGCCCAAACTGCTGGCGAGCATGGAGCCGCCTCCGGGGACCTGGCGCGTCCGAACGAATGGAGCATCTCTGAAATCGACGCGGAGGGAGAGGAAGACATTTCGGCCGGCCCCTCACTTTCCTCACAGGTAGCACAACCCTCTTTCATTGTGCGGCCGGTGGTGGGCATCGACACAGAGCAGAGGATGGCCCAACATTCGGACGCTCACAGGTAAGTCTTCAAGCTTCTTGATCCTCCCTTACATGTTTCCTTACAATGCAATTGCAGCGAAAACGTGCTCCGTATGCCGAGCCCACACGTCCCTTCTCTTGAGGTAGGCCCGTCCGCTGGCGCCGCTCCCAACCCTGCTCCCGCCGTGGCACCCCCTGCCACAACCCCCGCCGCGTCCCCCGCCGCGTCCCCCGCCGCGTCCCCTGCCGCGTCCCCTGCCGTATCCCATGCCGCACTCCCTGCCTCTATCGCTACCCCCGAAAACGCCGCTGCGGAATACGAGGAAGACGTGGAATTTGGGCGGGTCCTGAAGGAGCGGTCGCAAGAACAACGCAATCTCTTACTGGCAACTGCCGAAGAGATTGGGATGCTCATCACAAAGACGGCGAAGCTGACCGGCTGGAACGAGAATAAGGTTGAGGCCAAGCTTCACGAGCAGTACCTGCGGCTTTTCCCTGCACGAAACTACTACTGGAACGTCTACCAGCGGTACGCAAATCATCCCCGCTTCCGTGGCCGCGAGTGGCAACGACGCACTGGCGGGGATCTCAGCCAGTTCCCTGATCAGCTCCCCCCGGCCCAACAATCGAGCGAGCTCTCAAACTCGTGGTCGGAATTTGTCAAAGCGCACACTCCTGCTGCGCTGGTGGAAGTACTGGACACATTCGTTGAGTGGGAGCAGGTGACGGAGCTGCGTACCTTGGGAAATCGGCAGAAGCTGTTCGATGGATGGCTTGGTGAAATGAAGGCCTTGGTGAGTGCACAATCATCTTGTGATCTTCTCTAACTGGATTCAGATCAAGCGCGGAGAGGCCGGGGGCAACTTCAAGGTTCTGATGATTGCATTGGGAGGTTTCTCTTCGCACGAAGCTCGGCTTGCATCCATCGTCGCAAGCGGAGGACTGGACGATGTGAGCAAGCTATCTTTCTATTGGAACGATCTCACCAAAATTCCAGTTTCTGTCCACTCTGTATCACGGCGAGCTGAGTGACGAGGAGGTAATCAGCCGTGCTCAGCATCACGTTGCGTAAGTCCTTGTGGTTCTCATGTGGATGAAAGAGTCTGATCTGTTTCGATTACAGCAGCTGGATGATTCAGGACGCGGATGAGGCACGCGATGCGTTGCTTGCAGTCGACGACCATGCGACTGGCACGGGTGACCTCACCACACCAGCAATCACCCCCGTCCGCGCCTCCGCTGTCACCCCCGTCCGCGCCCCCGCCGCCACCCCCGCCCGCACCCCCGCCATCGCACCGACGCGTTCTTCCACTCGGGCCGCTGCTCCCAGCTCATCTGCCAACCCCCTGGCTCAGCTGCGAGCACGGGTTCCCCCACGTTACAAACTCCAACCGCTGTACGAGGCTCCGCTGACGCAACGGGAGGTTGAGGAGAACATCCAGAACATCTGCGATGCGATGGAGGGGGACTCCAACCAGCGCTCCAAAAGGTCCATGAAGGTGAACCGTCTCTGGGACAATCTCCTCGATGACTTGAGTGCTCTGTCGATGGCCCAGATTGGCAGTGAACCCGTTGGGTCCATGACCAATATGAGCCAACGGACTTTCCAGTGGAAGAGCGCCGGTCCAGCCCTTTTCAAGGGGGGATACATGTTACTCGGATGGCCCCATCTGCTTCCCCTGCCGACCAAGCTCGGACAAACTGACAAGGGTATACGCTCGCTGGCGGCATCGCAGCAGAGCATACTTGCGACCGCCATCAAGTACTCGCTGAATGAGGTGTTCGAGGGGCGTGAGCCAGCGGGAATATCCTTCTTTGACAATGACTGCCGGGATCCCCGTGAGTGTATCTCATTCATGTGCCTTTTGCAAAATCTGACTTCTTTTCCAGGCATGCCCGTGCTTGCCGCGTTCCCCCAAGGCGTTGGATCTAACATCGCGTTCAGTGGCTCTGAATTCGTACTTGGGGTGACTGGCCAGGGAGACCCGTGCTACTTCAGGCTCAACCTCCTGGATCCAGACCCAACACGACGATATCTGGACTTTAGCATTGTGGTGAAGAACGAGTCCGGCGACTATGCTCTCCCTGCACCTCCCGCTGCCTCCCCCTCCGATCCTGCACCTGCTGCTCGTGTGTTGAGCACACCAACCCGAAAGCGCCGCCGTGGACACGCCGCCGCACCCCCCGCCGCACCCCCCGCCGCGGCCCCCGCGGCGGCCCCCGCCGCACCCCCCGCCGCATCCCCCGCGCCCAGCTCCCCAACTGACTTGGGGCTGTCTCCCACGCCAAAGCCTGCTTCACCGCCGCCTGCGACGAAGAAGGTCAGTGGCAAGAAGCGAAAGGCTGATACGGCAGTGGAGGCTCCTGCTCTCCGTCGCAATCCGAAGCGCACCAAGGCGAATACTGGCGCTCCATCCAAACCATCTCAACAAGTCGGTGGAGGCAAACAGCGTCAAGTTTCGACTCCTGGTTCGGAGTACGTGCCAACCCCGGCTGCTCCTTCGGACGCATCGGATGTTCAAAAGGACGCTGGTCAGTACCTTGCCACCCTTTATGGACATGATAATCGTCCTATGGGCTTTGTCCTCCCCCAGAAAAAGCGCCGATCTAAATTATTCCCAGTGGTTTTGACGCGCAAGGTGCCGCGACCGAACAAGCGCCGCTTGCAAGAGATGAACGCGCCTTCCCCTGAGCTCTCTTCCCCTGAGAGTGAAGAGGAAGTGGTGCAGGCGCCTCCCCCAAAACGCCCCCGCCCGCGCCCCCGCCAAGCCAACGCGGTCGCCAGCAGTTCGCGGCACACGCTTGATGGTCCCCCGGCGGTGCAGGTGCCCAGCGCTGCGATCGAACAGCAAGAGGTCTTCGGCTCGGGCCAGGCACCCAAGTTGGTGTCACAGTCGACAATCGCTCATCTGGAAACTGCGGCACCCCCCGCCTCTTCACCCACCGATGCCCCCGCGGCCAACCTTGCTGCATCCACAGCGACGAGTTCCACGGCAACTCCTGCTGTTGATCCCGCCGCCGCGATGCTAAGCATATTCAGTGCTCCCTCCTTCCAAGCAATGATGGCAGGGGTTATCCGCAGTGCGGTCCAGGAGGAGCTGGCCAAAAAATGAGTTTGAACATTGTATCCTGCAACAGTGTATTCTGCATCTTGTGTTTGGATGGTGGACAGTTTTCTTGCACATCTTCTTTGTAGATTACTTTTGGGATTGTTTTTTTACAATATCTTGTTCTGTATCTTTCATACACGAAATCGATCTGCCCTCCCCCCCCTTCCGGCTGTGGTATATTTTGTGAAGAATGTGAGAAATTTTCCTCAACCATGGTAAGTTTCGGTAATGCTTGAACAATAATCATATCCACACAAAATATTATCGATGCAGCAACATGTTGCTTGGGCCATGCATCGTCTTTGGGTAGAAATTTTCTCTTCAACAGACATCGAGGAGTGCACAGGGCATCCATTTCAAACTTTTACTGACGCGTGCCAATTTGCAAACAAAGTGTACTGTTGTATTGAAATGTGGCATTCGCCCTGAGGCAATAGAGGGCTCCACTTAGAAACCAAAGATTTCATTAGCTGATCCGGCATGTTCCAGCAGCAAGCCAGCCCAGCAGAAACCCAACAGGAAACCCGCGATCAGCTCCCACGTGCACCGGGCGGTGACCCCCGCGGCGACCCCCGCGGCGACCCCCGCGGCGACCCCCGCTGCAACCTCCGCGGCGACCCCGGCAGCAACCCTTGCGGCGACCCCCGCGGCAACCCCCGCAGCGACCCCCGCGGCCACCACCACAGACGCCAATGGATCACGCGCCTCACCAATCCAATGATCAAGAGTGAGCTCAAATTCTTGACTTCATGGCTTTCGAACTCTGCTACTCACGTTGGATTATCACTAGGATCATGTTCAGTTTGGCCATTTGCCTCTGTGTAAACATGAAAAACTTCCTCCATGAGGCAGATGGCTACAGAGAAGAGCGGCGCATGAAACAAAGCAGCCAATTCTGCAAGGGATGTCCTCAATCACAAATATGAACCACAGCGTGAGCGTACAAGTATGGAACAGATCAACCCCGCAGATGACCCCGCCAGATGATGGGATCATGCCCATCACTGCTGCAGCGCGGGGGGCGCAGCGGTCCAGGTTTTGCATTCAGTGCTTCGCTTTTTCGATATTTGAGGCACAGGACAGACTGGAATAGCATCCCGGTTTTTCCGGCAGCTATTTTTGTTTTTTTTTTTGCGCTCGGTCACGTGACCAAACTGCCCGCCGCCCCCGCGCATTGTGCACCGTGGAGAGCCCTGAAAATCGCACCGAATGGCGGCAAAAAAGATGGGAGGAGGTCACGTGAATGTGCGCCTACCGCCCGCCGTGGCATGCGGGGGGGTCGGTAATGACCCCGCCAGCACCCTGCCAGCCCCCGCCAACATTTTAAAAATTATCACTTCAGCTGTCACGTGCTTTTTTTATCCCGCCATCCCGCCCATGCAGCGCGTCATGTGATTGGATTTTTTTTTCCCGCCCAGCTACCCGCTCTTATCGACAAGTCACATGCTACATACACCCCCCCTCCTCCTGACCCCCGCATATGCCCCCGCTACAAAATCGACTAAATGGCCCCCCCACCCCCCGCCAGGGGGTACCTACTGGGTACCCTCAGCAAGACGTCTGAGGGTACCCAGTAGGTACCCCGCGGGGGGAGAACCGCGTGATGGCGGTGGTAACTGAGGTGGAAACGGAAATATCTTCCTCAGTGGCAACAGTCGGGAACGCGCCTTCGTTTCGACTTTCTGATCTTCATTCTTGTCACGAAGATCCTGCCGCAGATCTTCTCTCGGCGCAATGCCTTGTACTCTTACGAGCAATGGCTTTGTACTCGATTCTCCGGTGCTACAAACAGCGATCTTATCCGACACTCCGGCCCTGTGCATCCAACGACGTCGAAAACTGCAGGCCCGCTTGCCTGGTGGAGCTCAGACGCATCCAAGGATCGGGAGGCCGAAGGCATTGCGCGCCTTGGCCGGATTTATGCATTTCGACAAACAATCCATCCGGGTGAACAATACGAAGCAACATGTGCGTCTTCCCGTGGATCACTTACTGACCCATCCCACCTGCGTTACGAACTGTATATTCATCGAGATGGGCATTCCTCATGCACCTGTCCTGGCTTTCAACGTCACGGAGGAGCCTGCAAGCATCTGCGCGCCTTCCGACTGGTCATTAACGATTGGGTTGCACATGGTGTTACGAAGCCATTCTACTATCCTCCTGACCTCGCTTCCGTGCGAAGCTTTCACTCCCATGCGACCGGATCAGACTTGGTCAATGCGGCAGAAACGGTCTCTGTTCTCCAGAACGTACTTGCCTTGAAGCAGATGGCCGGACCAGAGATTTCTGAGGAGGACGAGGAATTCGAAGTGAACAACTCGGAGATGGGAGGAGAAGCTGAGATTTCGAAAAGCGAGCCTGTGCCAGCGGTGAGTCCATCACAACTCTAACTGCATGTTCTGTGCTTACTGAACTTTGTTGTCAGGCCCTTGGAATCCGACCGTCGACTCCCAGCTCCGAATCGCGTTATGGCCCTGCTTGCTGCTGGACACGCACCCAAGCTGATGTGCTTCTGCCGTAAACCGGTGAAGACCTTTGTGACGATCGACCCTCGCTCGGAACATGTAGGCAAGACTTGTGTTGCTTGCAACAGTTGGGACTGCACATACTTCAGTACGTCTCCCTTGCATTGGCTTTCCTATCATATCATAACGCGATTCGGAGCTGGGAGTCGACGGTCGGATTCCAAGGGCCTGACAACAAAGTTCAGTAAGCACAGAACATGCAGTTAGATCCAAGGACGAACATAGGGACGATTGCAAGGCAAGAGATATGTGACTTGAGCACAACGGTCGTGACCAGATTACCTGCTGTGGACTGCTGCGACTTGAGGAAAGCCTGGTGCTCCTTACGAGCCGCAGGGAGTAGGAGGCGCCGTTCCAAGGCGCGTTGTCGAAGTGACCGGATAGGAGACTTCGAGACTGGAGAACCGCCCTCCGAAGCGGCGCGATGGAACGACTTGGAGCGAATGGCTGGCATAGCTAGAGAAAGATCAGGGGCGACAGGAAAGTGCAGCGAACTCAACAGTAAACTCGACCCAATTCTTTATACCCCTTCGTGTTTTCATCCTTTGCTCGTTGGACCGAGCACCGAAGCCGGATTGAGCGTTTGTGCAGAAGAAAGACCACGTTTTCACGCTGGTGACAGGGGAACCAGGTGGCAGGGGGTACTCAGCGGGAAACGAGGCCTCAGAAGCCCTGGCATGGCCGCGGACGTCAATGACAAGGAGGTCTCCAGGAAAAAAAGAGCGGAGACAGGCTTGATGGGGAAAAGGTTCTGGACCGGTCGCGAGGAAACCCGAAATCACTCCCGTCCTGCTCCGAGTGCTTCGTGAAGCCAGCCCAGTGCTTCCGGAAGCTGTCACAGCGTGGGAGACTTTGTGCCCGCTCACTGATGGGACGTGCATGAGACCCGAAATATCCCTCTGATTCTTTTTGTTTGTGCATGTGTCACGAATGACACATTGCCGCTGTGCTCCGGGCGTCATCCAAAAGTCTGGACAAACATGCGGTTAATTTGCCAGGTGTGGGCATGCCGTTGCACAACCTTTGTCACTGTAGCACCGGCAGGCTTCGATCGGAGCACACAGCGGAGACGTACGCATCATGTTGCACAATTTCCCCGCTTATTCGTACGATGACTATTCCCGGAGCATTACAAAAGTGGGTGGGTTGGTCGCAATCTTCGTGGTATGCTCGTGTAAGACCATGGCTGTTTGTAGATTTACTGGAAAGCGTGCGCTCAGCACGGGTTTACAAAGTCCAAAGGAGTTGGCGCTTGCAGAACAACAGCCAGCATATGCGAGGAATATTCTATTTGGCAAACCCGCGATTGATCGCAATTGAGATATTTGAGAGGACGAGCCATGACGTCTGGTCCGCCGCATTTGGATTTCTCATCCACCTGCAAAGATTCAAGGCAACCTACCAATATAATCCCCCTCCCCATCCATTCTCTCAAAATCCAAATCCATCCCTTCTGGTAACGTATCGGTCAAAACCTGCTGAAAAGCACGAAAAGTCTCCGAACGCTGTCCGTCCCAACCAATGCGTTCGCTACTATACCGACCGCGGAAATGCAAAATGCAGGTCATCGATTGGATTTTTACATGCGTGTCCGCTGCGCGGCCGTCGCTTGTCCACCCGATCTCCAGCATCCGCGTTGTCACAGAGAAGACGGTGGTAAGCGAAACGGTCCGAGGGATCAGGGCGATGGTGGGAAGCAGGGTGTATGGGATGTGTCTCACAAACCCGGAGAGGATGCGGAGCTTGAGCTCGGTGAGTTTGGGGAGATCGGGTAGGATGATCGGGAATGACAGATCTATTAATGATTTAGACAGATCTGCATTCTTGGTGACCACGGATTCAGACTAGTACCTCCACAATCGAGTTCGAGCGAAGTAAGCGTGCTAGAAACGGATGCAATGAACCTCTCGGCATCAGGTGTCATCCGAAGATAGAGGGCCTTCAGTTGAGTCAGTCTCGGTGAGCCGGGACAGAAGAAGAGAGTCCATGTGGGACCCGGATCCTTGCTCAGAATCAGGTGTTCGAGCGGAGCATCCATCACAGGCTGCTGCCTATCTTCATCTTCCTTGCCACGAAACGTACAGCGGTGCGCCGAAAACGCCGTAAGACGCACCATGACCGCATATATCGTTTGAATCGGCACACCATGCATATCCAGCAGATGCATGCTCCTCAACGCCGGCGACTGTCCCAGCACCAACAAGACTGACGAGCTCAGGCTCTCCGAAAAACCATCCCATCCCACGCCTAGTCCCGATATCACCAAGCGCCGTAAACTGACGCTCATCGAGCGCAGGATCTCTGCGAGCGGTGCATCCTCTTCCGCCGATTCGGGTATGTCGAATGTGAGGTCGCGCACGTACTTGATCAAGTGCGGAGCCTCGAGCACCAGAATCTCGTGAGCACGCTTGATTGTGCCGGCCGCGGTCGTCGAGTCGAGGTGCTCCTCCCGCTGCGCTGCGGAGTAGTGCGCGTGCAGCCATATCTTACGGAAGAGATGCTGTTGGCAAGGGGCACAGAAGGTCGATGCCACTTGCGCGCAAGACTTGAGAGACTTACGGTCGTCGGAAAGCTCGTTGACGATCGTCCGTATGAGCTCGGATGGCAGAGAAGACATAGCAGAAGGGTAGTCGGGGCCGAGAACAGCCGAGAACATGCATGTCTTTAATTGACTCAGCAACCCATCAGACCGATGATTGTAGAGGCGGTGCTAGCAAGTTTCAACTTGACAGTGACATTTTTGCGCCAGTACTGTCGCTGTTGACGACGTTGGCATATGCCAGTGAGGCAGTTGGCTCGAGTCCGAGGGAAAATTTTGCTGAAAATATAAGATGAATGAGGACTTAGCTTTCCTGTGGACTTGCTCCTGTATATGCACTGTATTTCTAGGTATCTGGAATGTGGTGGAAAGAACGGTCGGGCGTTAGTACTCGTTGAGTAAGATTAGTGATTTTACATTAAGTAATGAGCAATTGCTTCCGGACAACTTTCATGATGCGCAATACTCAAGAAAGAAGCGCGACAGTGTACAACGAAGCGCGACAACCAAGAGCGCTCATCAAGGTCTGCAGAGCTGTCTGCAGCGGTCAATGGTACTTGACATCAAAAGTGATGCACAAGCCAAATCACACAAGCCAAGCCCGATCAGCCAAATTCAAACTCCGAGATGTGGGGCAAGTTAAAGTCTGTTTCAACTCCGACCCTTGCAAAGCGCGTGCTGTCATTATCAACTCCCACTTTCCTATACTCCTCGGGACTCAGCTTCAAGGATGGACACATCTCACAGTTCAATCTCTCGAGATCATAGGTTGAGGATTGTCGAGTTCTGTATTCAGAGCTGCACATAAACCATGGTCACCCACTGTAACTACGTCAATCGGCAGTGCCAACCGGTGTCCAACTGTCTCGGTGTTCGAACAGAAGCGACCCCAGCGTTGGGGGATTCTGCTGCGCTTGCGCAGGCATGTAGATGCTCGAAGGAACGTCCCCACGGGCCATTCTTTGCTGCCATCCGTTCATCGGCGTGATCCGCACCGTCTCACAGCGCACTGCATTACCACCGTCATCCAAGAACCGATGCACAGTGAGCCCAGCATGCGTCCACTCATTTAGTCGAGGAAGCGGCCCCAAGACCGCATCGGGATTTCGGTGCACGACGTAGATCGCAATCGCATGTGTATCTGTGGCGAGCTGCTGCTCGTGGCATAGCACAGACTCGAGTGACCGGGGAACAAAGAAGCGCTGGTTCCAGTGGTGAAGAAGGCCGGACACGGCCGCTTCATGATTGTGCTGTTCGTTTGACCAGACGCGGATGACGTCCTGCATGTAAGAACTATCTGAGAACCAGCACGGAGCCCTGGAGAAACAGCGAGATACACACCTCAGTGAAGCTGATCCAATCGGTGTCATGCACATCTCTCGCAGCCCACATGCGGTCCCCAGGAATGGTCCGCTCCGGGGGTCCCATTTCCGAGTCAGATGGAGAGCCAAGCATGAGCACCCGAGTGGGCGCAATCTCCTCAACAGGGAAAGCGAAAGATGCAGCAGCCCGGTCAAGAGCGTGCGTGCCCTGTCCTGGGCACGCTTGCTCCAGAAACAGGCTGCTTTTTGCTGTTGAAGCTCTTTGAGCTGCGATCGATAGCGGCTTTCTTCTGGTAGGAGCCACGCGAAGACGTCGATGTGGTTTGTTGCCTGTGTGGATTCTTCTCAATGTGAGGATGACAAACACGAAGCAGCTAAGCCCTAGCGCCAGCAAGATGCCCATCCCGATGCGCAGTCCACGCGCCGCGCCTTTAGAGAGAGGATCGTGTGCTTCTGATGTCGAGCGAAAAGCAAATACTATCACGCATGTCACGAAGAGGATTATCGACCTGTGCAGAAGTCCATTATACGGCATCACACAGGAGAGTCGACGCACCAGCCCAGCCAAATAGCAGGGACAGCCAACACCGTGCCGGTAGATGTTCTCTTTTCCTGATGACGACACTGAGCATGTGGCTGACCGTGGTACCTAGTTCTTCACCTGAGTCCAAGTTTCCGCCTTCGCGCCCTTGAAAGAAACAGAGTGTAAACTCCCAAAGAACAGACTCATCGCCGTGCAAAGCAGCGAGATCTGCACCAGTATGCGCACAAGAGGGTCAAACGCAGCTGTCTGCTGGAGCATCGAGAGGATGGCACTTGGATACTGTAGCGTCAGCAGACATCCAGTTGACAGACTTCGAGGCACACATACGAAAGAAGCAGCGCAGAAACCACACTCTGTGTCCTCCACTCATTCACCAGATCGTCCCACGTTGCCCGAAAGGTTGGCGCTAGCTCCTCCTCAACCTCGAAGCGCGCGACGTACAGCCTCGGCAATCGTAACAAGAGCACAGTATGAAGAACCTGAGCAGATAATCCAAGAGCTCTACGGGCGGTAGATGAAAGGCGCCTTGTTTTCTTGGCCGGGGACGGCGAAAGGATCGGTCGCGGCAGTGCGAACTGAGCCTCTTCGTGTGCGCTCGGATCCTCCTCCTCTTCGATTTCATCTTCACGCCAACCCTGTCCCCGTCTCCATCTCCGTTCTCCGTCTACGTCGATAGCAGGAACCGGGTACCGCCACCGCGCCGGCGTCCCGGGAAACGTGAAGGGGCGTGAGCGGATAATGCGCGGCGGCTGGTGCACCGTGCGCCGCCTACGGCTCCGGTCTGCCTGGGGCTGAGACCGACGTTCCCGGCGATTGGATTCGGCTGGCCAGCGCGGTTGACGTCGTCGTGATGCAGGGGTGGGTGTACGGGACTTGATGCGCGAGGAAGATGAGGTGCTGGTCTTGCTCTTCTTGAGCTGTGTGATGTGGGGCGATTCTTCTTCACCTAACTCCTCCGAAGCCACTGCCATCTCCATGCTCGTGTGTGCTTCTGCGCCCTTCGACACCTCCCTCTCCTCCCTTTCAAGATGCGCGACTGAACCCGTCATCGAGAGAGCACTCCCGGTCTTCTCGGCGCTCCGGCGCTTGTAAGTCGCCGACATGCAAACTAGACCCAGGTGCGCAAAGGCACGGGTACAGCAATACGCAGACAGGATCCGAAAACACGAGGCGCATGCTGACGGCGGTAGACAAACTTGGGTATCTATCACGTGTTGTATTTGCTCCGGAACTACTTACTTAGTCCATTATCACTTGGACTCGAATGTGTGCATTCAGCACTACGGACGTCTGAAGACTGATGGTACCAGAACCCACTATATTCATGCGTTAAGCGCGAAGCCCAGAATAGGAAACTATGATATTCCGAAAACAACACTATGTATGCAGGGTAACGAAGTGAACAACGAGAAGAGTATGCAACTGGGTCCAACCAGGGGAGTGGGCGTAGCAACGGTACCTATACCTATGCACCAGCCCAGGGGTCGTCTGGAGGGGGAGCGACAGCCGTGGGCGGAGGAGACAAGTTGTCGTCATCTTCATGTACCAGGTCCAGCGGGACGATGACCCTCCTGGGCGTCCGCATCGTATCGACATGAGACATTGGTACCCGCTCAGCAGCAGATTCAGACAGGTTCGGAGAGGACGAAGAAGACGAGGCCAAAACAGGAGACGAGTCTAAGGCGGGAGAATCGGGTGGAGATGTAACTGGGCTCTTCGTGCCTAGCTGGGAGCTCGATCGCGAGCGTGAAATGGTACCGTACGCTTCCATCTCCGACAGACTGATGCTGCTTGACCTGGAGCCCATGCGTGAGGCAGAGCGAAGCTCGACATTCTCTCCCTCGATGAGTTTCAGCGCGCTCTTCAATGCCTCTCTCTCCTCCTTGGCTTCTGTCAACTCCTCCTTGATCTCGTCTCGCATGCGTCGGAGCTTGACCAGCTCGCCCTCGGCTTCGGCGCGCATCTTTCGTTCGGTGGCTACCATCTTGTTTGCCTCCTCGAACAGGGCCTGGCTGAGCGACTCGATCTCCGCCTCAAGCGATGCTTTCTCCTGAGCGGCTTTCTCTGCCGCCTTCCTTGCATCCACCGCCTCTCCCTTCGCCTTCTCCGCGTTGGCCCTGGCCGCCTGCAGAGCAGCACTCAGCGCCTCCTCGTCTGCCGGTGCCCCATGCAATGAAGGCATGCTCGGAGAGTTGAGGTGGTGCGGTGGTGGAGCATTTGCTAATGTCGGTGTACCCGGCCGCGCATTGAAAAAGGTTTTGAAGAATCGCGAGTTGGAGCCAGAGGGTTCTGTCGGCGAGCTATTCGGACTGGAGCTACCGTTTGGAGAGTGCGTTGGGACATCGAATCCATCGGCAGACCGTGCGGATATCGGACCACCACTCGCGCGTCTCCACCCGACATCCCGCTGGCCGCTCCCGGCCTTGAGGGCCTCCTCCAGCATCTCGTTGTTCGCGATGACAAGCTGCAGATTTGATTTGGCGACATTCAGCTGCACCCCGAGATCCGCGTTGCTCTTGTATGCCTCGCTGAGCAGGGAGGACTGCACGGTGTCGTGTCAGTGACCTCATTGATCATAAACGCGACACACGCACCAGCTCCGTGACCCTATTGATGACCATGTTGAGTGCTCCTCGTAGATCATCCTCCTGGCCGTGAGCTCCTACGCGACGCGCATCGTGCAGCTCCTGCTCGATCGTGAGGAACATCTGCTGTGCGGGCCCCACAGCAGCTTTTTGCTGCGTCGCGTTGAGGCTGTCGGTCCGTCGCGGAACGCCGTTTCCCCCTGAGTTCGACAACATGGATGAAAAGTGTAACATTGCACCCGGAGTTTGTCGGTTAGAGAGCGGATAGCACTGTAATGGGTGAGAATGCAAGTGGCGCGATGACGAGGTAGCTACCTAGACAGGAAAACCGCGTTTATGTTTCCGCACCTACTTCCAAGATCCGGAACTCAGAACTTGCTCTCGGGCGAGAACGTCGGTGCCCGGAAATCGACTTGTGGCAGCAGACGAAAGTGCTTTGCTTTGGGCACGCTGTGATCATGATCATGATCGGATGACTGTCACGTGTCACATTTGCGCAGCGCCGTACATTTTCCCTCCCATGGGCCATGGGCCATGGTCGACACACCTCCAGAGATTATAGGCGCAATCCTGGGCCATCTAGGCTCCCCATTCTACCGGGAATAAGCGAGCTTTGCACTCCTATCGCGCTCGTGGCTATACTCGACACCTAATTGGTTGGTCATCCATGTGGATGGATGCTCATTGCTGATTTGGCGAGTGCCGCAGCATTCATCCAGCTCGTTGATGACCCCTCAGGCCCCGCGCCGAAAACCTTGGATAAACTTCCAGTCAATTGCCTTCAACGTAGCTGAATGAGATCAAGTTATATTGCGCTTAGCACGATTCCAAATTCTACGGCTCACTTGGTCTTCATGGCCCGAATCTCGTTCCAGAAAGCAGGCCTGCTTTTCCCTCCAGCTTGAAGAGACTAGAACTCTCTGAGACGGTGTTCGCTAGCGTCGGGACACTGTGCGGGCTCTAGTCCCGATGCCTGACCTGCTTTGATACCTACGACTTCACGGCGGTGAGTGGCAAAAAAAAATCCATCGCAGAAGACGCAGTCTAGGAATTTATGTCACCCTAGAGCTCAATCTTGATGACTCTTTCGCGGCTCCCGGATGGACTGTCTCCCTGGAAAACTGGCTGCATCTCGTCCGGACGCGTAATCTGGTGAATCCAATCCTGCAAACACTTTCCCCGTGAGGAACGTGCTAGGAAACCTGGGAATACGACTTGAGAATACGGAATATGGTGTGTCCAAGCTGGCAGGATCGGCCAGCTGCGTTTGCCGCATGTGTCTTATGACCCGGATATCCGGCTCAACTGCTCGAGATCGATGATCAAGACAATGTGAAGCTCGTCACGATTACCATCGATCTGCCTCTTCGCGTTACACAGTCGTTAATTCTGTGCGACTCCTCGTCCATTTAATTGCTGCTCCACGTAGCGATTCAATCGCACACTCGGATCCGCAACATCGGTTTTTATATTTATTCGCACGATGATCGCGTCAACATCATTACCGAGCTGGTAGAATCTTTCGACGCTGCTCTCGACCGAGTCTATGCCCGAGTTGAATAATACCGCAGCCTTTACTGGCGTTCCTGATGCGAAGCTGAATCCGTTGGTCAATCAGTTGTCGTTTGACTTCTCAGGTGGCATTCCGTGGATACTGAGCCGGATTGAACTGGATATCTCAGGACGGCGAGCACACAGAGGTCTCGGTTGAGATTTGATGCAGATTCATCAAGGTCATTTAGATGATAAACTTACCGTAATTATGGTACTCGATGGACTTTCTGGTATCTACGACCACGAGCTCAGGATTGAGAATTTTCATTCGCGCGTGACAGTTGACCACTAGGTATGCAGGTCCTTACGATCAATGAGCGTTGATCTCGAAAAAAGGACACGGCGATGATATCCCGTTACCCAGGCTTGCCGCCCAATTTTTCCTTTTCATTCATGTTGGTGCGACATCTGACTTCTCTCTCACATCCTGTGGACGAGGATCACTTTCTGTTTGAACCCAGGTCTTTCCAGGTCCCGATCATCCACACCTGGCACTGCTGAGTTTATGACGTTTTTTTGGGACCGACGGGGAGGCAGGTCATCGGGTGAGCATTCAAGCTCGGTCCAGACTACTGCGGTGTGGGCATAGGTAACGAGATCAGAGAATACACATGCGAATGTCGAGGATCATATGGCCCACAAACGAGGGCATCGAAAAACCCTTTCCTTAAAGCCTCGGGAATCACGTTGCGGGACATGCAATGCGCTCTGTACTAGTCGACATGGCTTCTGAGGCCCGAATGTAGTCTGGATGCCCGGGCTGAGAATCAGAGCAAGTACCTTCCCGCTGTCGGCTGGTGATTCTCAGAGTGATGGCTTGGCGTGTATCGAGAGTCCACTGATTTGGGAACGAATTGATTCCGGAGGGAGTAGGAGTTTTGGGGTTCGTATTGCACTGTGAACCTCCTGTGGCGAGTCATAAAAAGCACAAGGAAGTCGAATCGAAGCAGATCAACCCATCACAGAGCCCTGACCTGATTTTGGGCGGCTTGCTTGGCAGTCGGATGTTCCCACAGCAAATGCCGCTGACTTGATCTTTCTTTGGGTCGGCTTTGGCGAGGCGCCACCTGTGAGGTGTTCAGCCATGCTGCTCTCAGCAGGGTTGCGAATCTCAAACTCATCCACCCAGTCTCCCAGGCCCGGATCCCGTCTCAAGCGCCATTGCCGCAATTCTCGCGCAGCTTGGGGAGGATCAATCTCCCATACACACGTGTCTGACCGTTCCAAAACCTGCGAGGTCACGGAGTCGAGTGGAAAGACGTTTAATGTTCACGGTCTCAAGTCTTCTATTCCGATGCTGTTCGGCGGCCAGGCGTTCCCTGAGTTACGAAAGATCTTATACTTTGCTGGCATTCACCCCCGTTGAGATGTACAATTGAGAGTGTTCGAATGTTTGAGGCCTTTCGAATGATGTTCCGCGGATGGATAAACGGAATTCGACGAGACTGGTTTAATCGTGCAACACACGAGCCAGCCAGGTGTGTTACATTGACAATTAATGCATGGTCATCCTGATGACTCACATAATATCCGATTACTACGCCGCCTGGTATTAAAAAAATCATGCGTTGTGGGGGTGGACAGTCTGTTTGCACATGACGGTGGATCTCGAGGCGCGGATCTTCTCGGTTACGCCAAATCGGCCTGCGCCAAAAACTATGAGAACGTGATACCGGTGACCGACCGGGTCACCCAAATCGCCGCCAACTTGCTTTTTGCCTCTCATGTGCTGCACCCTCGACATCCCACTCGAACTCGTCGAAAAGATCCTCTCTCACCTGGCGGACGACGACCGCGCTCTTTCGACCTGCACTCTGGTCTCCCGTAGCTGGCTCAACTTCTCACGCCGCTGGTTCACCGTTCACATCCAGCCACGCCACACCTATGACGACGTCCTCGAGCTGTTCCATCTCGCTGGCCAGCAGAAGGGCACGCTATTCTCTACACTCGGCTCGCTCGATGTGAACCTCATCTCTCTGAGCGGTGGGTATGGAGCTCCTGAACGCACGACGCTGGCGGCGCAGAATGGGTTGACGGGATTCACAATCCTGTCCCAGTGCTGGCAGAGCTTCCGCGCACTTCGATCTCTGAGTCTCATGTGCACTATCCCCGAGCACTGCCCGAACCTCCCTCCCACGCTGAGACGTCTGGAGCTCGTAAGCACGAGATTCGAATCCATGCACACACTAAAAAGGCTGCTGTCCGCCTTGCCCCAGCTTCGCCACCTCCACTTCTCCGAGATCTCATTCCGCTTGAGCGAGCAGAACTGGGTGGAGAGCCTCTCCTTGCCGCCGCTCCAATTGGACTGTCTGGAACCGTATGTGCACATCGTCTTCGTGGGCGATCTGCTGGTGGATGTTTCAACCCGCAAGCTCATCTGGAAAAATCGGTTTTCGAGATATGTCGACGGCTATGCACATGTTGCAGGTGCCAGTCGCTATCTGAATGCCCAAGGGAGTCGGCTGGAGGAGCTCGAGATCCGTGACCCCGAGGGCTCATTCCGTGAGTTGCCCGCGGATTTTCCTCATGCCATTGAACACTGATGGGTATCCCGCAGAATACGAACTGTTTTTGGAGGTGGACTACACTCCCATTTCGAATCTTCGCTCGCTACGCCTGTGTTTTCCGCTGCGCCTCACAGGGGACTCACAGTGCGAATCAATATCCTGTGTTGCGTCCCTCGTGAACCTGCTCGAGCGAATCGTGGTCCAGTCGCATGCATCCATCTGCGAACTCGTTCTCGATGCGTTCATCCTACACCGAGATGACTTTCCGAATCAGTTCGATTCACTCGAGCACATGGTTGCCTTACTTGCGACGCCATTGTTCAATGCACTTGCGAGGTTGGAACTCGTCGTCAATGCGTCTGCGACACATTCCCACGCCGCCAAGTCTGCAGAACGGGTGTTCAAGGATGTGCAGAGACTGTTCGGACAGTATTTGCCGGGACTGGAGACTGCAGTGGACGCCCAAGGCCGCAAAAGACAGGTTGTTCTAACTGTCGGAGAGGATGCAATGGATTTCTACCGGGCGGTGGAGGGACTGGCTTGATCTCTGACTTGAGGCGAAGAGTGTGGATCTTTCTCATGACAGTGTAACGGCAACTGCCACATTCTTGTATTCTCGCTGCGCGAAACAATTTATTCTCCGATTTTGCTCTTTCCAAGAGTTACATTCCTCGTTTCTCAGTCTTCTAACCAGGCATCAAACCAACCGAAGTGCCTTGATTTTGGCAAATGTCCTCCACGACCCCCGCGAATCGGATTTCATTTGATAAAACCGGAATTCCAGCTGGTATATGGACTTGACTCGGCGATCGACAATATAACGCCGGTCCTCTAGTCTTTGTTTTCCATCCGGGAAACGTCATCTATCTCATTTCCAGATCTGAACTGAGGCCCTCGAAGGGTTGATGTTCACTCCAAGCAGTTTACAGAACATCAGCACCACTTATGACCAGGTTGGGGATAGCCTCAGACTGAACGGGCTCCATCCATTCCTTGGCAAGGACGCTTGTAACTGGCCCCAGATACCCATCAAGGTACATATGTACTACACCCGTGATAAAAAAAATATTGTGTGACACGTCAGTCGCTATGACACTCAATTGTCGACGGTCAGGTCAGTGACGTGTCAATGCTGGGCCCTGAAACCTTGAGGGCGGGAGGAGAAGAACTTCGAATATGTAGAGTGTGAGCGCTGCCATCAAGCGGCGGGTTGGCGTGACATGATGATGTGCGAAAATTCCTATTCTGGGATAGGGGTCTGAGGTAGAATCTTAAGCGCCGGGACTAGCAGCGAGACTCGGACAGGTGATAGCACGAGATTTACATATCTCTAGCAATGGATCCAGATGAAGTCCAAGAGAATCGGCCCAGGGAACCCCTCGATGTGTCTAGAGTCGGGAACTCGCAGATAATTATCATCTCACACACCGCCAGCTTTGCGGAAGATGTTTTCCAAGCCGATTCCTTTGGGTTACAGCACTCTTGCAAATATTGGACCGAGAATTCAATTGAGAAAGCGAGGCAGTGAACAGCAGAACGAGCCCCTCATAAGGGTGCATTGTGATCGCTGCGGTTTATACAGTACTAGTGACTAGCAGGTGCGTAGATACAGATTTGGGTGGCGGTGAACCTGAGTCGACACAGTACTTGATACATTACTCACCCCGAGGCAGAATCTCTAATGCGGGGCGAAGTAACCGTAGCGACAGGTTCTAGCATGCTGAACAGCGAGAAGCGCGGTGGTGGACTCGGCCACAACGACCCCCGCACGGTGCAGGTCACGTGTGCGATTTGCTTAGCGAGGGTTCGAGTCCGGTCAAGTGTAACTTGAAAAATCATTTTTGTTTATTAATGCGGTGTCTCAGGGACCACTTATTAAGGACTGAGCGAGCGTTTACCACATGTTTATGGTTCAGTAGTTATTTCTGTGTATCAATCTTGACGGAAGGCCCCTTGTTCGAGTCCAGTCAGTGTTTTTTGGCCTTTTTGCTGCTTGAATTGCCTTCGGCCGATACTTCCGACAGCCACCCGATCTGGGCGCGGACTGCTGATGCCTTGTTATCAATTTTTTTTCCGAGACGCACATGAGCCCCCCTCCCGAGCCCTTAGTGAAGTGCACTCGCTGTACATTTCGCGGTCCTCAGTCTGCCTTTCCCCAACTCCCGAGTCTCCAGTACACGAGGCACTGCCACAAATGTCGAGAGAAGAATCTCAAGTCCCGCGGCGCTGCAAAGGAGAAAGAGCCATCTGCTTCACTCCGGGGGAAAGACAACTCGGGGGGAATACTCCCTAAACTCTCCCGGGAGACACTTCTTGCTCTGATCAGGGAGCACGGCTCAAACAAGGCATTCGAGACTGAATGCTACCTTGATCTTGCCGAGATCAATCTGCGACCAGAGATCGCGTGCAGCCCGAAGGCAGTGGCAGACGAGCTTGCCAGACAAGTGTGGGAAGCAACAGGCTACCGATTCGTGTGCGTATTCCAGGAAAGAGCGCTATAGAAAGTTACTAACAATTTGGTGCAGATATAAGCAGAAACGCCCGAGCCGCACCAATCCTTCAATTGTGCGCTTTGAGTATCACTGTGCGCAGCTCGAGGGCGAAAAAACAAAGAATCAGCTCATTGCTGATCCCAAGAAGCGCCGTGCTCGTGTTACCATGGATTATTTTGCTTGCAATGGTTGGCTCAATGTCATTATCAATGAGCTTGACCTCAGCACGGGGACTTTTCGATTGTCACACCATCTCGCACACACACACTACACGAATATCTCCATTTCCGATGACATAAAGAGTCTAGTCAAGCAGATGAAGACTTCAACTCCAACTAAAGTCAGTTCTCTTCTTGATCGTTGGCTGGCCGGAGTCCTCATTGCTTGATATTAGATCTGGGAGGAGGTTGTGAAATTGGATCCTACTACAGAGTTGACAGAACGGCAAATCTATCGTTTCTGGTCGGACATCAATCAGGGAGCTTGGAGAAAGTGCGACGATCAGGTTGCATCTGCCCTTGCCCTGCTGCAGGAGTACGAGGATATGACTGTCGAGATCATTGAGCTCAAACAAGAGACTGGGCTGTCCTCAATCGCTTTTTGTTTCTGCGAGATAATCAACGATTTTGGAAAAGACACAGAGGAGATTGCGATGGATTCGACTTGTGAGTGTCTATTAAAGATTATTCTGTCTGTGCACTGATTGAGCATTGTAGGGAAAACTAATGCGGCGGGATATGAGCTGTATGCGATTGTTGCTGAAGCAAATGGCACTGCTCTACCGCTCGCATTTGTCTTCACTACATCGACAGGTGACAATGCTGCAGAGGGTGCCAAAGACCGAATGCTTCAACAGGTTCTGGGTGCAGTCTCTCGAAAATGTCCAAATATTCAGTTCGTGCACACGGACAAAGACATCAGTGAAATTAATGCCGCTAAAACCGCATTACCTGGTACCAAACATCAGCTTTGTATGTGGCACGGTCCTCGATATGTGAAGGAGCGACTCGCAGAGGACAAGCGGCCTGCTCATTACGATCCTCGCAAAGCACACATGGTCTTTGACTTTATTGACCCTACCTGGGCACCTGGGATTGATCGGATTCAAGAAGATGCTTCTCAGCATGAACAAAACAACTCGGAGCAGGAGGAGGATAGCAACAATGTGAACGGTCCAGTGAGCAGATGTTTGACCATTTTATGCGCACAGTCTTTCTGAGGATGGGATCCAGACTAAGACACTGCTTCCTCCGATATTCGTTCTTACTCAGGGCGACATCCGTCATCCGATCTATCCGAACCCACCTAAGGCTCGGAAGACCGATCTGGGAGTATTCTGTCCGCCAGAACATCGTGATGTCACTCTCGACCTCTACAAGATGCACGGTAGACTACATCCGGAGATTCCGGTGTACGAGCCGGATGATCCAGACTCAGAGGAGCCAAATCCATTTCTCTCTGCCGACGCTATCTATAACTCTGCTGTGTATGACATGTACTTCCACTGCTTCGATCTGGATCTCTCGCAGCTCTGGGCGTATATGTGGAACCGGTGGTACTCCCCCGCTCAGTGGAAACTCTGGGCGCGAGCATCAGAGCCGGCAATCCCACGTATCAATACCACGATGATTGTCGAGAGCCTCTGGAAACACGTGAAGCATCGGGATCTCGCAGAATTTAATCGACCGCGACTTGATTTGGTTACCCACGTCATAATCCTTAACCTTCTTCCTCGAATCAAGCGGAACCTGGACAGCATTCGCAAAATGCGCCGTGCTGGACGTGGCCCGACTCTCGTTGGGTGGCAGAAGGACTTCCGTGCTACGTGGGTCGATCTCAGCAAGTCAGATGATCATCGCCTCACCGAAAAACAACTGCGCTGGCTTAGGAAGCCGAAGAATACCAAGAATCGGGATGAGAGGCTCACCCAGTTGGATCAAGAGAGTAAGCGCACTCATGGCACATATTTCACATATGTGGACAAATGGGTCTGCAGTTGTTCCGCTTTCTTGATGAGCCGTTTTTTACTCTGCAAGCACCTCGTTCGGGAAGTTAACCAGACTTTGAGCAACAGCCCTCTTCGAGATCTGGCTCTGTTTGCGAACTTGCGGCGCAATCACTTCCCTCCTTACTACGTGATTCCCGGGATCCACGATATCGAAGAGAACGAACCCGAGCCTGAACACGACGTCGAAATCATGGTTCTCCACCGGGGCCACTCCCGTTCTCAATCGACTTCGAGTTCCCGGATGCAGACACCCGAACCCGACGACGACGAGGACAATGATCGGGCACCCAGTCCCGGGCCAGTGACTGGGCCTGGGCTCGATGACCTGGAGAGCATCGATCCGAGCGGAGATGATGACCGTGATGAAGACAACAATATCCGGGCTTTTGCCTCCGATGACGAAGGTACTGCGGGTGATAGGGTATGTCCAATTCGTTCGTTAGCTGTTAAATCTCAATGTTTATACCATAGGTATACATTTCCGAAGCTCAGAGGGAGAACCTCAAGCGAAGCTTCGAGGCTTTGATGGAAACCATCTCCCGGCCAAGTGGAATAGCACCTCAACTGGCAGAAGCTCTGCGGCCCGCTCTTCAGATGGTTGAGGATGCAGGTGGACATATCCAGGCGCATAAGCGCAAAAGAAAGAGCCAGAGAACATATAAAGACTCTAATAAGTACACAATGTTCACTGAATAATGCAAACTTTTTCTCTCTTTTGAATGCGAACTTAGAATTATTTTGATGTTTGGGCCGGGTTCGAACCGGCCAGAACACGTGACCTGCACCGCGCGGGGGTCGTTGTGGACTTGTCGCGGTGGTGCATCGGATGTTTATCGATGGCATCGTCAACGAAGACGGAGTAGAGGTGTGGAAGACGATCTTGGAAGCGCCTGATCACACGACCAGGATTGGCCTGGACGGCTGGATGGCGACATGCTTCTGGTGGACGGCCGGAGCGGGGCGAGATGGGGAGTGCGTAGGCGTCCTTGGCGAAAGGCTGGCGCAACTGCTGCCTGGACTCGACGGTTCGAGCCCAGGCAACGACGGCTGCCGGTAGTGGTGGCGATGGTGGGTGTGACGTAGACGCGACCGCTCATGGTAACCGTGTCCCCGAGACGAAGCATGCCTCTCCTCCTCCTCGACATCCGACAGCTCGCCGCCGACGATCCCAGCCCAATGCACCACCACCTCTGCCTCGCTCACGCCCAGCTCCCAATCGAGCACTGCAAGAAACTCGCGCTCAATCATGCCCACGTCAGCTGTGCCGAAGACGCCGCTGACCAGCGCCCAGTGCTCGTTCCGCAGCGTGCTGTCCTGCGTGTACTTGCTCGCGGCCATGAGCGCGCCGAGGAATAGGCGTTCCGCCGCGCCGTGCGGAGACGAGATCGAGAGGTGTGTGCGCGAGCGCGCGAGGTAGACGAGCGCGACTAGCAGCGTTGCTGGCTCTGCTTCGGCGCGCGTGACGATGAAGGATATGAAGTCGGCGAGGCGCGTGGCGCGGCGGGGTGCTCGGCCGCGAGTGGGCTCGATGTGTTTTGGGTGGTCGCGGGTTAGGGAGAAGGAGACGACGTCCGTCACGAATTGCGCGATGTATTCTGCGTGTGCGAGTCAGAAAGGAGACAAGGCCGACTTTAGCGAGAAGACACGCACCGACGAAGGCTTTCGACACTTGAGCATCGATAAGCTGTAGCATGGCAGACGAGTGCATTTCCGGGTCCACAAGAGATGCGGGGTGGACGGGCGAGCTTGAGGAAGATGATGACGAAGACGCCGGCGACCAGGAGGAATAGTCGTATTCGGAGCTGGCGGTCATAGCGATTTACGGTGGGCGTCGTCGAATGTGGTGGCAGTTACGAGTCATCTTGTCGAACGATGGGTATTATAAGATGTGCGGCGATTGGAAATATTTCGGGCTGTGCTGACTGCGAAGACCACGATTGCACGATTGCTTACTGCGCGATTGAAGCAGGGTTGGTGAGTCATGACTCAGATTTTGGGCACCCGCTAATGGGTAATCCGGATGACACGCATAGGTTCGTGACGTCATCTCTGTTTCGATGGTGAGAGCACACAGCGAGCAGTGCATCGACGGGTGAGATGACTGAGGGCTCTGTGTAACTCGGAGAGAAAAATCCGCTCGGGCAGGGATAAATTTTGGGTTTCCACAGCCTGCGGAAATCCACAAGTGCAAGGAGTGACGTCACTTGTGATGGGATCACCCGTAACTGAGGCAATCTCGGATCCGGATTACATCTCAAAGATAGAATAATATTCCGAACATCCCAAGTGTAGTGGGACAACTGTTGTCTCAGCATAGTTTGCCGGGAGACCGGAGATCTATAGAGACACGAGAATGACCACAGACGAAGATTAACATTTCGGAAACAGACGCCGCCAGCCCCCTCGTCGAGGACCCCCTGAACCCAGTCATAGGTTGCGAGCTAACGAAGTTGATGCATGTGGAGGCAGTTCCGAGAAATCGAAGACTGTAACTCCACCAACGAGGGTGCATAAGAGAGCGAGTTGTTAATCGACTGGATATCGATCGACCGACTGACTGATTAGGAACTTATGAATCTTTGCATGTGCTCAATGGGTACGGCTCCGACGATGAGATCTCGAATGGCAGACGAAGGAATTCCGCCGTGATGGGAACTAGATCCATGTGTGTACTAGTACAGATTGATCAGATAATGTACATTATGTTTTACATTCGATTGTCCGCAAATGCTGTTTAGTGGTAACGGCCGGTGCTGGGATCTAATTCACCCTGAGATAAACACAGTATTAATGCCTGCGGATGTAACTGAAACAGAGGGAGACGCACCTTACGCTCCTGACCACGTTCTTGGAGACTAGGGTTGGAAGCGAGCTTGCCCGCGATCTTCTCTGCAACGCCTGGGAGTAGGAAGAAGGAATTGAGAGATTAGACGAGGAAGTGCGTTGGGGAACAAAGGTCATCTTACCGATGATTTTGTCGCCTAGCGAGGTGCCGGACTTGGTGGTATTAGTTGCGCTGCCAGTTAGGCCCGTTCCAGCATCGTATCCAGTTGCACCAGTTGTTGTGCCAGTCCCGGCATTGTTGGTAGATCCCATGCCCGTGCCGGTGGTACGATCGTGCGTGCCGGTGGATCCGACACCAGGTGCAGTGGAATGATCGTGAGTCGACGTCGCGTCTCCAGTGTGGCCTGCACCGAAAGCACCAGGAACATGATGATGGTCATCACGACCAGCCCCAGCCCCAGTGCCGCTGCCGAAGCCAGTCCCAGTCCCCGCACCGGAACGAGTCGTATCGGTCCCATGGCCGGCCAAGGCAGCTGCGCCAGCGCCAACACCGGCAGCACCTGCGCCAGTAGCGGCACCAGCACCGAGATGATGGTGGCGGTCTTCACGACCGGCAGATGAGCTGTGGTCAGCCTCCGGTCGATCGCCGTGGATGTCGTGGTGCGTCGGCTTAACGGCGCCAGTAGCGGTGGTGCGGTGATCGTTCGAGCCAGCGCCAGAGCGATCTGTGAACGGAGCACCGTCGCCCTGTCCAACTTGCATCCGACTGGCATCGGTGCCTGTCGGGTGTGTGCGAGTGGACTGCGTTTGGTCGAATCCAGAGTTATCATTGTTGTTATTGTTGTGCTCGACATCCCGCCGCATGTTATGCTTGTGCTTCACCTCCTCCAAGCCAGCAACCCCGGTCACAGCAGCTACTGCATCGCCGGCCCCGTGGTGCTGATTCCGATGCTGGTCGAGCCGCCCTTCATCCCGACCCTCGAAATCACGCCCACTTCCATGCTCATGCCTATGCTCAGATCCCAGCCCTGTTTGACCAGCTCCACTTGGGTCGTAGCGCTGACCAGTCATCTGGCCGGCGTCCGAGTGACTCAAGTCCACAGCCCCTTCGTGTTGGTGGAGGTGGTGATGGTGCTGGAGCCCAGCCCCGGTGCCCGTCTGCTGCTGCTGCTGCTGCCCGTCAAGTGCACGCGCGTTCGCGGTCTCGCGGTTACGAGTGATGTCGACAGGCCCAGGGCCGAAGTGCATCGCCGTGGGATGCGCCGCCATGCCGGACTGTGCACCTGAAGTGAACCCTAATCCGCCGCCAGCGCCGGAATTGTCGTGCTGGCGCAGATCCCCGGTACCTGCGGGCCCGATAACCCCAGCGGACCCGTCCGATCGACCGGCGCCTGAATTGTCGTTGAAGTCGTTGTGATCGGGCCGCCGTGATTCCGCGCCGGTGAAGCCTGAGGAGGATCCATCAAACCGGTTCTGCTGCGCCTGTCCTACGCCTGTCCCCGATGTGGAGAAGTTGTTCCCGTGGTCGTTCCGGGAGACGTCGCCAGTGCCGGTGCCGGTGGTGGATCCACCGAATCGGTCCTGGAAGCGCTGCGACCCTTGCATGTCGCCAGTGCTGTTGTCGAATCGTGCAGCTTGCGTTTGGGTGTAGGCTGGGCATGGCTGAGTAAGTAGGCAAAGACCAGTAGTGACGGTACGCACGAGCACCCTGGTTTCTGTCCAAGTTGTCCGCCTGCGGGGCATGTTTCCCGGCGCCTTGAAGATCTTGAGCGGTTCCCGAGTTATCGAATCGGGCTTGTGCTGTGGTCGTGTCAACAGTGTGAAGCGGACGAAACGCAGCCTCGACCCACTTTTGATACCGGATTGCTGCTGCTGCTGCGCCTGAGCGTTGTTGTTGTAGTTAGGTGTGGATTGCATATTCGTAGTGGTGTACGTGTGCGTAAGTTGAAGACACTCTATTAGCAGCTGGGCGTATAAGTACCCCGAAACACGGAGCTAGCGCTGATGTCATCGTCGAGTCGCCGCGGTCTAGAATTGGGAGCAGGTCAGGGATGAGCGAAGGATGAACGAAAGAGCGTGACCACACACCGCACTCCCGCGCGCGAATAACCTATGCTCCGAGGGTGATCTCATTTCGAGTGGATGACGGGTCGTCGTCGTCAGCGCACGTGCAGGGGGCGAATGGAGTTGTCTCTCCCAATCCGGTATCGGAAGAGGCGTGCATTTCGATCCATTGGTGTCGGCGCTGCACGTCAGCAATTCGCTCGTCGAAGGCGCGGGAGAAAAGTAAGTAGCTTGGACACAAGCGATGCCGAAGTGTGAGCAATACCACGTGATCGGATCACGTCGTGGCTGGCGTTTGGATCAACATCAAAGTTGGGTTTTCCCTGTGCGCCCTAACATGCCGATTGGAATGCACAGCGCAGCGCACTGCTAAGCAGAATTTAATACGGAAGAAAACTGCGCGTCCAAGTGTTCGTACGCTCTCGTAACCCATAGCGATAAGACTTGTGCGCGGTATTCGTCCGGATGTCGCGGCCGAACCCCACGGATTTGCGTTCCGCATGTCTTCCATGGAGGAAACCACGATCCGCATGCATCCCCTGTAAGAATCAAACTGGACCCGTCCAGCCTCTTCCCGCACCGGAGATAGCAGCGCGGGAGAGCGACATTGGGATTGCGCCGTGGCTTGCTGCAGGCTCTGGGCGTCGCGACGACTCCGCTGAGCATGTGCTCCTGGCGTGCCGTATGACGCTCTGCAGAGTTCTATTGAATGCAGAGCCATGCCAAGAATGTGTTATTGCTACTGTTGGAGTGGGCTAGGGTGTGGAGGTGCATCTGCATGTAGCCATGGAGAATTTTGATCAGGTTTTAAATTTTTACCCAGATAGCAGATGGCTCGCAACAGTGCTCGAGAAGAATTTCCTAGAGCGTAGAAGTCGTTGGCCGGTAGTCCCCAGTGGAAAACTCTTCCGGTTACCTATCTCTCCAGGACATTTTGACGGGAACCACTAGTCATCCCGCATTTATTTAACCGGTTGCAATCGATTTGAATTCCGAGAAGTCGTGACCCCACTTTGACTTATGTGATCCCGGTTGGAAAACTAATGCTAGAGTTAACCGCCTCGGTTCAACTCAATAAAAACTTAGAGCCCCTTGGTCCTGACTCGGAAAAAAAAACGAGGTGCGTCATCCACCATTGATTGTAATATTGTCTCCTCGCATCTTTACTGATCGATCTGTTCCCGCGAACACGTTCAAGCCTGCCTTTCGGAATAAACCTCTATCTGCCAGGGGAATATCTATCACGCTCCGGGTCAGCTGTCTCACTTCGCGCAAGACCCGGATATCGTATGCGCCGCGCACGCGATGGACGGTGCGCCTCACGTGAACTGTTGTAAACTGGCAGGGATCGCGGTGGGTGTTCGCTATTAATATTGAGATCTAAACGGCGTTAAAACGAACAAGATATAAATATTTGTCAGAGTATGAATAAAACGCATTCAAGCCGATCAGAGCCATAATTACGGATCTGGGTACGGATGGCTTCTGCCCGCGAGATCGACGACAAGTTCGAAGGCCCGGAGTTCGCTTCTGTTTCTACGTCTATACTAAGGCCCGGACTTCTAATAGCCGCAAGGTTCTCGTTTACTTCATCCTAGGGATCGTCAAGTTATTTTTTCGCCGGCGCGTGAAATGGGGTCGTCTCGGCCGAGATGGGAAACCTTTTGAGAGGCGTTAAGAAACTTACGGCCGTGACGGGCATCATAAGGCCGCGTTGGGAGTAGGTGCATGCAGTCTGCGCCGATCGATGAGCTGGATGCCAGACCGCTTGCGTGTCACGTTGACAAATCGCCGTCGGTAGATGCATCGAGGTCCCTGCTTTTTCGCGCTGTGGCATGGTAAATGACGCATGCTTCAGCTTGCTTGATGAACAGACAGGCCCATCGGGAGACATTCAGTCTTCCATTCACAAACACCGCGACATTAACACTGGGCGGGGATCGAGCTTGCAGAATCAACGCCAGTCCGCAGTCCGCAGTCGGTGGATGAATGTCACCATCGCGAGCTCCATTCCGCTGTCTGATCCGGTCCGTTGACCCTAACCCCGGCTGCCTATGCGCAGTCCAGGCTTGCCGGGGCTGTGCCCGTGCCCATGGCCTAAGCCGTGCTGGAAGAGGCGCGTACGTGACTCGTGAGACTTCCGATGCCCTCGCCCACTTCCTTCCTGTTTCGTCCGGTCCTGGATTCGTTCCATGCGGGTGTATAAAACGTTCCTGCTTGGTGGGTAAATGTCCGACCCGGCCACATCAGCATTTCAAGCTTTCGTGTTTCATCATCCCTCCTCTGCCATGCCCTGCAGCATCTGCTACGATGAGTATACCGCCCCCGTGGCGCTTCCCTGTGGTGCGCCTCCCCCTTCCTTTTTTGTCCCACCGGTTTGAAGACTGACTGCTTCTGCTCTGGCTAGGCCACATCTTTTGCCGTGAATGCGTACGACGCACGGTGGACGCGATCAAGCTGTGCAGTGTCGAACATTTCTGCCCGACGTGTCGTACGCCTTATAGCGTCGGTGCGCCCCCGTTCGCGCCCCCTCTGTTTCCCAGCTGATCTATGTGCTGTCGTATTCCAGTCGGCATCGACCCCGCGCTTATCCCACCATACCTACGCCCACACACGCTCCCCTCGATCCGCCCCGTCTTTTTCGATCACCCCTCACCCCGTCCCGCCTGCTCTTCATCCTCCTCCTCCGCCACCTTCGCCTCCTCTTCCGCCTTCGCATCGTCCAGCTCCGCATCGCGGCCAGCACTCTGCATGTCGGCCCTACCGGCCCAGCTCTCCAGTGCACTGGGCCGCGCCGCCGCCGAAGCGGACGCCCTGCGCCTGAACGCGACGACGTGGAAGCGACGCGCGGAGGTGCACGCCGCGGCGAACGCGGGCCTTCTCAGCTTCGCGCGCGTAGCGAAAGAGAACGCCGTGCGCATGCGCGCGGAGCGCGACGTCGCGAGCAATTGCTGCGAGCTTCTGAAGGGTCGTTTGCGGGACATCATGTGCGTTGCGTCTCCGTCGGCTTCGGATGCCTTCCCCCTCGCCGAGCCGCTTCCTTCGCCCGTTACTGTATTGACTGACATACGCCGTGCAGGTCCTGCCCGAAATGGAAGGAGCTGGAGGCCGAGTTGTGTGCATCCTCACTAGCCTCGCCCAACGAGGACCCCGCGGCCGACGACTCGCACCCCGAAATGGACGACGAGAAGGCCAGAAACGCTCTGGACGTGGATCTCGCCGAGCTAAGCGCACGCGCAGCCTGCTCCGCACCGACGGGGCTGCCTGTCTTCTTCATCCAGCCGCATGTCCGGAAAGCACTCTCGGAGTCGCCCAGGTCGGATCTAGAATCCCCCAGCTTGTTCGGGCCGCCCATCAAGCGCAGGAAGGTTCACGATGATGATGCTCCGGCCACCTCCATACGTGCTCGCGGTCCAGGCTCGCGCAGCGCCCGCTTCTCGTCATAGTCTCGAACGTGTTTTCTCGTGCGCCTTCGTGGATATATAAACCAAAATCTAATGTATACGATCACGATATTTACTCGAAGAACATCAGTGCATACCTCGCCTTATTAGCATACCCGTCATCCTCACTCAAAACTTGTACTCACCAGAACATAAACGTACTGTTTTTTTTCAGTCCTCAGTGGTTGAGGATCCATTTTGGCTCGTCGGAAAAACAATCCAACGCCGTGCCTGCGAAACACGTAGCGTCTCACTGTGCGAATCTTCGCAAGCGTTCGCGTTTGCCGTAGTGAGGATGAAACAGGCTCTCATCGTTTCTTCAACAAAGCGGTTAGAGATATCGAAATGAGCCCCTGATAGACGACGCTTGAATGGATGTGTTTGAATTTGAAAACGCCAACTTCAAGTGTTCGGACCATGAGTCCATAAATACCAGTGCTATAAATGACAGGCGAAGAGTGAGCGAGAAGTCTGAGGGGGGAGTAATGTGACACAGGTTGTTCCCTCCGATCGACATTCTGTCGTGCGGCGATATCACAGTGCAAGCCCAGGACCATGACGTCAGGCTTGTGATCTTCGAAGACGGCGCAATGGGTTGAAGACTGTTGAAGAGATAGCTATAAGGGGAGCTGTGCGATGAAGTGGGATCCCATGACGGTCCGCGCGGTACATCTCTTATTTCCAGCCGGATTAAACGGCCCCAGTTTACTATCCTGTTTAACACGAGGTCATTTTCAGGGGGTTAGGTGCATTGGGGTGACGCCCTTCTGTTCGAAACTGGGGCACATGAACATGTGATATCCCGTGGGACGGACTGGAGGCACCGAACAGGCCCCCCGGCAACTCCCTCATAGAGCAATTCACCCCAAAAGGAGGATTTGCACTTGCGAGTCAGCTGTCGCACCCTTGATTGGCACGGGATCGGACTGAAGTCTGCCCAAATCAAGATGGATTCAGAGCTTTTTATAGCATTGTGTGCGGGGTTACGTCCACCTTGGTCCACTCTCTCTGCCTGCAGCGCGTTCTGCAAAACCGGAGAGATCGAGGAGGCGGAATGACATGCTCCTGATCGTGTTTGACTCTCAAAGAGGGGGACAACTCCCCAAAGTTCCCTGGCTTGCCCTGCGATTTCTGCGCCTCAGCGCCCAAGATTTCTTGTTCCCAGCCCGATTCGCGGCCATATGACCGCGTGCCCCGGCGATCTGTACGATTCCGGAGGAGTAGCCGGGGGCCTCGCCGAACGCGTGCGGTCACACTTCGATCAGCAAGAATCTGTGCTGGGAAACCGGATAAAAGTCGACCTTCACTCTATCGCGTTGAACATGCGCAGCAGGAAATGATCGAAGTTCTCAGCGATCCAGTTGTTGTGCCATCCCCGAACCTGGCCGTGAATACCAACGGAATCCAGCGGATTTCACACGCGGTGTGCCGATCGAGCACACGAGGCCCTCACGATCCCACCACTCTGCTCGCTGAAACCAGTGCCAACTTTTGCACGGGAGACGGAAATGTACCATCGTTTGTTTGGACAGTGCATGTAGCACACAACCCATATCATCCTTAGTCAGGGAAATAAACCGGTGTAGAGCTGTGCTTGAAGGTCGTGAGAGTGGAAGCGGACAGTTGCCGGTTCATGACTAGTCAACTCCGTCTCCGCCCCGCACTCAGCAATAAGCAATCGTGTCCAGTCCGAATCCGCCGGGCCCGTCGTATTTTGAATGACCGAGCGGCCTATAATTCAATGTTTATCTCTCTCTGCTTGCGCAGAGATTGAAGGTGAATCGCTATGTCAGTCAGCTGCGGACATGATTATTCCTTGTGGTCACCGGCGTCCTCGTCCTCGTCTTCGTCGAGCTCGCCCATTCACCCCGCGTCCCTGGTTGATACGCAACTGCACTCTTCTGCCTTGTTGCAGCTTATTGACGCACCTGTTTCACATGCTTTCCTCGGTGCGTGAGTTCCCCGCAGGAACTTTCTATCTCCCATTATTGACACACTCTCAACTAGACTACATCGCAGAATACGTCGCCGAGGTCGTTGACTTCGCTCTAGGCTGTGATGACCCCAAAAACGCCGAGCCCACGCGGGGCCGATCAGGCCGCTGCACCACGCGCCTCGCTGACTTCGTAGCCCTCACGGTCAGCCGCGCCGAAGCGAGGACATCCACTCTTCTGGTTGCGCTGGTGTACATCGCACGCTCCCGCACGCACCTCGCGATCTCCTACCGGCACGGAGCAGCCGAGCGCCTGTTCCTCGGTGCGTTGATGACCGCGAGCAAGTACACGCAGGACAATACGCTGCAGAACGTGCACTGGGCGCTCATCAGCGGCGTCTTCGGCACAGCTGACGTGGGGTTAATCGAGCGCGAGTTTCTGGCGGTGCTGGACTGGGAGCTAGGTGTCAGCGAGGAGGAGGTGGTCGTACATTGGGAGGGGATCATCGGTGGCGGCGGCGTAGCTATTCCCGATATAAACGAGGCGAAGCATCACTCTCTACCGAGGTGCCACCGCCCACGGCAGTTTCGGCTGCACCATCACCGGCAATGGGCAGCGCCGAGCCGGAGCCGTCGAGCCCAGTTAGCGGTTTCGCCGCCGGGTCGAAACTGCCCACACCCGCGCATCCCACTTCTCGCCCTGCTCCGGCTATCAATCACAAGCATATCGTCACCTGTGTGCTCTCCTGGCCGTTTGTGGGATCGGGGCCTGGATCGCTTCATCCATGGACACGCCCACTGTGTCTTTCCGAACGCGTTAAAGTGACTTTTTGACGGACAATGGATTTTCACTCCTAGAACTTTGGCGCGTTGAGTATTTCACTGACCGCGGTGTATCGATCTTCTGCGACTAGGCAGCCTTACACCCGCCAGTCATGGAATTTTTCTGGTATTTCCACGATTGCGACGAAGCCCAGTTCCCCGTGGCTGGACACCGTTTCAAAGATTGAACCCCGAGGTACTTACGAGAGATATCAAGTTCGAGAATTTCATTCAAGGACAGCTGCTCTACAACTGTGTACCCGCCGACTCGTCTGTACATCCAAGACTCATCCCGAGTCTGTGGCGAGTTGCTATTAACATTCAGGGTTTGAAGCAGACACACAGATCATCTTCAATGAGAAAAATCGCACTCATTGTCTTACATGAGGTGGAAACCAAACATCTGGAGTCCTACTGTCGCGCGATGATTCATTTATTTGATGCTTGCCCATGTCATCACACGCACTCCAGGTCTTACACAGGGCTCCCACAAAGCAGAGTATCGCGTTTTGCCTTGGCTTAGGTGAAAATCAAGTATATTCGGTTTTGACGGGAGGGAATGAACTAGTATCTCACTGGCGTTCGATTACAGTCGGACATTTCTTTTGTACTTGGCTTGCAAATGTCATATCTCCTCTCATATTTTTCTGCTCAGAAAATGTCTGAAACCTTGCGCAGATAAAGCCTTGAAGTACTCACTGGCACGACGAAGACCCGCGTCCGCCCATACAAAGCCTGGTCATCCATGCAGTTTCCTTCTCTGCCGCATCGAACGTTTCGTAGATCAGGAAAATGTGTGATTAACCTACGTTCCGTCGCTTGTCCAGATGCCTTCTACGGGAACACTTCGATAAAGGCCAACTGTAGCGTCATTTCACGAGCACTCTCGCCGAAAATCAGCCGCAAATCGAGCCCCTCGGAGCGCAAAGTCTCCAGAGCCTCCCTCACGTCGTCGGGCATGACGCGTTCGGCGGTATAAAGCAGCACGACGCTTCGGAGATGACAGTGCGGCGAGCGCCACCTTGACTCGATTGCTGCGATGATAGGAGCATGAACCGCATCGTACGGCCAGCTCACGAGGAGTGAAGTCATGCCCGGCAATACGGGTCCCGCCGCATCTGCTTCTCGGACGTGCAGGAACCGGCAGGTAGGGAGGATGAAACCGATGTCAACTTTGGGGAAGACGAAGCCGAGGTGCGCGACGTGCGGGAGGCAGGCGAGCACTTCCATGTCGTTGAGACTTGGGAAAGAGGTCGAGACGGAGTGCAGTGATCCCGAACACTCAGACCGCGCGACAAGCGATAACAGTTGCGGTGCGTCAACAGGCGAGTAGTTGTGTCCGAGAGAAAGCGCCGCCAGAGCCGGTGTGGTGATGTGGTCGAGGCACGCCCAAGTCGAGAGGTGCAGGCGTTTCAACTTTGGAAGAAAGATGACAGTGTGCGGCGGATCCATCGGCGGCTCAGTCACATCCAACGACAGCTCGACCACGTTGATGAGGAGCTGCACGATCGGCTCATGTTGCTTCCAAGTTCCCTGGGCTTGATAGCGCGTCAGGCGGTGCCCGTGTGCGATTCCAATCGGCGGGTAGATCGTCCAGCACAAAACACTCAAATTCTGGAGCGCCGTAGCGGGCTCGAAAACCCGGGCGATCTCGCGCTCCGTCCGGGCTGCAGCCTCGTCGACGTCATCGTCCATCAGATCCTCGATGCGAAGATGCAGTCTCGTGAGAAGTGGAGCCGGGCCGCGCAGTTCGAGCAGGCGATAGACCAGCTCTGGGCATATTTCGAGGGACACGTCGCCCCAGCGCGAGAATAATCCGCATACGGCGTCGAACACTGCCCTCTGGCCATCGTGCAAGAAGGCCTGCGCAGGCCATCGATCGGGGCTGAACCGCGCGCGGATGCGGAACCGGGTCCCCCTCTCGGCCAGGAATCGCAGGGCTGGGAGTGGGTTCAGAGTCGTCAGCGCTTCACGGGAGGCCTGCGTCGAATAGTAGCCGCCACGCTCGTACTGCAGGGGCATCGGAGGGTTGCCTTCATGGATGACAATCTGTGACCAGAGGGGCGGAGTCTCCAACGCGAGGTGCCTCCAGCGCCGACATACACGAACGAGGACCCACGGAGCCGAGTCGTAATCGATTCGCCTTCGATGTATCTCCTCCCGCACAGACGGTACACAGGCGATGAATATCTCCGCCAAGATCTCAGGAGGAAGCGAATAGACAGCGGAGGGGGGCTTTCCTTCCTTGTTAGAAGTGACCTGAACGGCGAGGACGTCTGGCTTCATCATCGTAAGAGAAAGGAACACAATGGCACGTGGGAAATAGACGGTCAATCAGAAGATTCTTTCTTCCGATCACCGCCGTAGGGTTTGCAGAGCAGTCAAATATGAGCAAGGCAAGATCCCAAGCTTCGTTCAAGTAGCATCACTTGAGCTGGTCTGGAACTTTAGGCATTAAATTACTTGTATTTGTTAAGCTCATGGTTCGAATTGCTGGTTTGCAGCCCAGCAGTTTATGTTCACGTGACCGATCAACACGATCTCTGTGCGCCCTTCCAAACGACATCGAGACAGTCTAGTATGCGTCGCGGACAGCCATTATGCGCTCATGCATTCCTTTGTGTTTTATCACTTTAGAAAGCTCGAGGCCAATGACAAATGTCTTGCCCGGTGTGGCTGTGCCAGGAGTCTAGAGCTGGTCTTTCCTAGTTTAGACGGTACATTAGTCAGACCACCGTTTTTCGGAGAATACACCCACCTTCCCGACATCTGCGGGCACCTGGCGTGGGTCCAAGTTCACACGCGCGTTCCAGAGGCGGCTCCATTTGGTGATTGGAGGGATCGAATACCACACCCTGGCACCTGAAACACCGTCGTACCTTTCGGACCGACAACTCCGCCAATACGAGCGGATCCAAGCCACGCACGCACTTGAAAAAAACGCACGAGAAGCTCAAAAACAGCTTCGACGACTCCGCCTAGCACGAAGGACAGCGTCATCAGAACCCATTGGTATCAACGCGGACCACACAACTGGGCCGTATCAGAATCAAGTGCAAGAAAAGACACTGCACAGCTCACAAACGCCACCAACATCAGACGACGAGGACGAGCATAGTATGGGCCCGAAAACAGAGCTCTTCAAGGGGGACGGAACAGCAGAGAAGGCGAATGTCTGGCTAAGACAGCTAGAGCAGATGTGGAAATTCGATGCGAAGGATGACGAAAAGAGGTGGAGGTTCGAGCGGGCGTTGTACCCAGGGAGCCCCGCGGAGGTCTGGTACAAAGCGCTACCAGCAACAGACAAGGCAGACTGGCAAAGGATCACCGCAGCCTTCGAGAAGAAGTGGCCGCCGCCTTCTTACACCGCACGGGAGAATTCCGAGGTAATGAAGGATCTAAAGGAGAATGTGTTAGAGGAGAAGGCAGTAGGAGAAATGGTGGAAGATGAGGACGGGACGCGCATCCCAGCACATCGGGCATGGGCGCAGATTGCGAGACGCCTTGTCAACGACCTACAGGGAGGGGACCCATCGATGCTGCTGATGGGCGAGATACGGGCCACCTTGCCCCCCGGATTCTGTCGCTTGATCTCGGAGGAGGCAACGAAAAAGACCTGGGATGCCTGGTTTGCGGCATTCGAGGCAATATCAATCTACGCCATCAACAATTGGATGGCAGAGAATCGAATAGAACGGCAGGAAGGCCCAGCGACAACCACAGGATCAGCACGGGAAGGGGCGGAGTCCATTGTAGCCAGCTTGGCGCATGCCCTAGACGTCACCCACATCCTCTCCCCGACCCGCCCACGCCATCGGCAAGCGTTCCAGCTATCAAACACGCGCATTCAGGCCCCGGCATTCATGACACAAGCAGCGCCGACACAGACACAACAGCAGGCGCAACAACCACGCTCAATGTTCACACCGACAACACCGGTACGACAGCAACCCCCGCACATGGGCACAGCAAGCCAATGGACGGGCACGACTATACGACCCACAAGCTCATTCAGCAGGGACGTCTTTGCCTCGCCAATCAGCCCATCAGCAGGACGCAGCCTCATCCCCAACGCGAAACCCGCAATACCGTCGCTCGGGAATGACGAAACAGCACGGGCGTTGACACAGACTACCCACCTGTACGCAAAAGACGCACAGGGGCTCCGCAAATACCAAACCGATTTCGCTGCCTGGCAGACCGGGAACAAGGACGTACTCACCTTCCCATTTACGCCAGGGACACTCCCACCGGGGTCACGGGAATGCTACCGGTGCGGCCTTCGAGACCCACCCCACGGCGCTGGAAGTTGTGCTGTGCCGCTACCGCTACCAATCATCGAGTCGAACATCCGACGATGGGTCCACTCAGTGGTATTCCCTCCCCGTCAGATGGGAGCGGTGCCAATCAACGCCATATTTGGTGAGCTGGATGCAAATGAGCCCATCGATTTCGGCGAGCAAGAAGAGAACGAGGAACAGGGAAACGGAGGGGAGCACACCTTGTAGGGGGTGGTGTTGCTCCAAATTCTCCAAATCCCCCGGAAAGAGACCATTCAGCACGGAGGCGCCGGGAAGTTTTTACGCGGGACACCAATTCGGAAATACGATTTGTATTAGGCCAACCATCGAATACACGGGTTCTCGAGTATAGAGCACCCCTGCCGAGCGCCATACTGAGCATAGGATCCGACCCAGACACTGCTGTCGAACCGTTCTACCAACGGATCCGGCTCGCCAATGACAACGGCAGCACGGTCCGCCTGACGGCGCAGATCGACAACGGCGCCATGCGCAACTGCATCTCGGCGGAGCGGTGGACACAGTACGGACAGTGCTTGGGCAGGCTGGCCCAGTCGAAGACAGTCCTCAAGGTAGCGAGCGGTGAACGGATCACACCAAAAGGAAGGTGGTGGGGCCAAGTATCAGTAGGCGGCGTGACAACAGGAGCGTGGTTTGAGGTCTTCCAGGGTGGCGGAGCATTCGACGTGATCCTAGGAAAACCGTGGCTGCATAGCGTGCGAGCTATCCACAACTACGGGAACGATGAGATACGCATCACAGCGGCAGGACGTGAAACAACCCTGCAGAACGAGCCGAAGGACATACCACATGACGCCCAACCACCCCGACCACCCCCCGAGCAGCCACTTCCCCCACCCACCAGGACAGCGCCAAAATGGACACACCACAACGGCAACGACATGAAGGAACAGAGTTCAGCAACAAGGGAAGACGACATGGTCAACGACGAGCTCACACGTGTCCTGCAGATCCAGTCGTCGAGACGGGGAGCCGAAACAAGATACGCAAAGTACGGGGACAACAGACCAGAGGAGACAGCGAGGGAGGCCAGAAAGAAGCAGACAGAGGCAGATGCGGCGAAATGGAGGACAAGGCGAAGAGAAGCAATCATAGCGGCGTTGTGGCGGACATCAGGTGGACAAGACGACGAGAACAAGCTTCGCCGATCGGACCACCGACTTCGACACCTCCGGTCGAGACTGGACGAACTCAGATCCATTTGCACGGAACAAATGGCAGACGTGGACAAGGAAGGGGCAGGGTCCACACCAGACACAATATTCACAATGAGCACGGCCACAGGCTCAGAGGGCTTCAAGATTGACAGAGGAACAAATAGATCGATCCGTGCAACGGACCCCTTCAACGAGGAACGAGTCAACAAGATAATAGACGCGGTCCAGATTGGGACGGACCTGACAACGGAACAGAAGGAAGAAGTGGTTGCGCTCATCAAAGAATACGCGGATGTGTTCGCCCTGTCCATGTCAGAAGTCCTATTTGTGGACTGGTGGAAACACCACATAGACGTCGACCCGAATATCAAGTTGCCGACCCGCATGTCGCAACGCCCGCTCACGGAGAACCAGAAGTCTTGGTTCTACAACGTCCTAGATGAGATGGAGGAAGCGCACGTAATCCAGAGGGTCCCAGGCGAGTTTCTGAAATGTCTGAATAGCACGAATTTGGCTCCCAAAGACGCAGGCAAAACCGGACTCACAAGAGCAGAGGTCCTCAGACGAGTGAACGAAGAGTGTGTGAAGAACGGGTTGCCGCCCTTTTGGGAGGAGGTCGAGACCCAGAACCAAGACACGAGCCGAGATGAAGCAACACTGGAGGCAACAGAGGAAGACACCGGGAAGGGCACCAAGACAACAAAGTGGAGGGTCTGCCACGCTTTCACGGCCCTCAACAAGGCGTCCCAAGTACCGCCGTTCCCACACGGGGACATCGGAGCCAAGCATCAATTTGCAGCCGGACACCGCTGGGCAAGCGTGATCGACCTCGCGTCTGGATACTACGCGGTCCCCCTAGACGACGAGACGGTTCCCTATACGGCATTCTACGTCGAAGGAAGGGGATATTTCGTATACCTGCGCATGCCATTCGGTCTCACAGGCGCTCCAACCACCTTCTGTGAGATGGTAGCAGCCGCACTCGAGGACATGATTGGCCGGGAACTTGTCAATTGGATGGACGACATCTGCCTACCAGGTGATGTATTCGAAGTCAAGTTAGCCAATCTGAAGCGCTTCTTTACCAGATGCCGCGAGAAACAGCTATCACTGTCACCATCCAAAACAAAGCTTTTCTTCACGGAGGTCTTGTTTGCGGGCGCGGTAGTTGGACCAGCGGGCTTGAAGCCGAACCTGGACAAGGTCGGTGCAGTGGTGGACTGGCCGGTGCCCGAGAATGTGTCCGACCTCATGGGCTTCCTCGGCATTGCGGGCTACTTCAGGAAAATGATCCCAGCCTTCGCACGCATTGCAGCCCCACTCACAGACCTCACGCGAAACGTGGAGGTAGCCCCACCAAGCTCAAACTGGCGTGTGCGGAAAGGCGACTACAAACGGGCCCTAAAGTCAGCGTCAATAAGACACAAATGGGGCGATGCTCAACAACGTGCGTTTGTCACCCTCAAATGCTTATTATCACAGGAACCGGTGTTGAAGACGCCCCAATACGATGGCCGGCCATTCAAGATCACGACAGATGGCTCAGCAGAAGGCTTTGCGGGCTACTTGGCGCAGGAGTTCCCCCACACAGACAAGAACGGGAAGGAATCAAAACGATGGCACCCAATAGCGTTTTGCTCCAAACGCACATCGACGAGCGAAGCTAAGTATGAACCGTTCTTACTCGAGTTTGCTGCCTTGAAATACGCACTAGACGAATTTGAAATGTACACCTACGGCTCCCCCATCGAGATCGAGACGGACTGCCAAGCCCTGCGCGACACGCTGATGCGGGAGAAACTAAACTCCCACCATAGCCGCTGGAAGGAGTCGATCCTTGCGCGCAACATCATCGACATTCGACACCGACCCGGCATTGAGAACCCGGTGGCAGACGCGCTAAGCAGGAAGTGGGCGAACCGGGACCGCACAGAGCAGGACGGATCAGCGTGGTCGGTCCTAGCAGACTGGGAAGCACCACGAGGGGTCATAAGGGACGTGTTTACAGTGGCAGACACACACGCGGCGAGTCACCCTCTCCAAGCTCTGTTTGCTGACGACCTATTCTTTGCCCCGGTAATCGACTACCTGCTGGGGTATACAGTCGGGGATTCGATTGCAGAGCGCAGAAGACTCGCGCACCGCGCGGAAGGGTTCATGATTGCAGAGGGTAAACTCTGGCGAGTCGCGGATACGGCAGCGCGCCGAGTAGCACGGACGGAATGCATCCCCACAGCGCAGGGCTTTGATCTAGCGATGAAGGTCCATGCGCAGAACGGGCACTTCAATGTGGAGAGCACGAAGCTCAAGCTCTCAGACCGCTACTTCTGGCCGGGTATGGACACAGACTGCCGGTCGGTAATACTCGAATGCCCGCGGTGCAAGAGCTTTGGGGCCCCGACTCGTAACTCACTGCTGCAACCGATCCGCCGTACACTTCCATTTGCCCTGATTGCAGGCGACTATCTCTCGTTACCGGACGGCAAGGGTGGATTCAAGAACGTGGGTCTCTACGTGGATGTGTTCTCCCACTTTGTGTGGGGGACGAAACTGAAGTCGGCGGGCACCGCAAAAACGACCATTGATTCGCTAAGTCATATCTTCCACGAACACGCGGTGCCTGACGCTTTCATGGCGGACGGGGGGAAGCATTTTCGCAATGACGCAGTGTCAGACTATTGCGCCGCTAACAACGTCAAGCACATTACGACACCGGCATACTCACCGTGGGTCAATGGCCTCATCGAGGGAAGCAACAAGATCTTGCTCAAGATCTTGAAACGACTGTGCGCACCCGATCACGATGCAGACGAGGGGACGGTGGACCCAGGTGATATACCGAGGAACTGGCCAGATCACTTCGACGAAGCGCTGAGCATGATGAACGACCGGATCCTGATTGCCCTCAAAGCCACACCGAGGGAGCTGCTATTCGGACGACCCTTCACGCGGGACCAGGCCATACCAGACCAGCTGAGTGAAACGACCGCATCAGACGCGGACATTCACTTCGCGATAGCAGACAGCATCCGCTGGACAGCACACCTCAGATCGCTCCAACGGGCAGCACAACAGAAGTCCAGTTTCGAAGCAAACTCCAAAATTGTCCACTTCAGGATCGGCGACCTGGTGCAATGGTACGATTCGGAAGCGGACAACAACCGCCTCTCGGTGAACAAGCTAAAGCTGCGCTGGTCTGCGCCGGTGCAAATCTACGCGCAGCACTTGAATTCGTTCTCCCTCTGCAACCTAGAGGGCAAACCACTCGCCAATCTACAATTCGTTCATTCGAGACGGCTACGACACTACATCCCGCTACGTGATTCTACCCTGGACCAGAAGCACCCGCGGGATACGACAACGCCAGATCCTACGACCCAGGACCTGGAGATCGCCGCAGCGGAGGAACGGATGGCGGAAGACGCGTGGAAGTCGAGTCTCTAAAACCAGTGGGCAGCTGGGGTTGCGTCGGGCGAGTAGGGCCGCAACTGCGGAGCCCAATGCGTGGCGTTTCCATTGACAAGACGGGGGGACATGTCCGAGGACGGACATCGCTTGAGGGGGGGCACCTGTGGCTGTGCCAGGAGTCTAGAGCTGGTCTTTCCTAGTTTAGACGGTACATTAGTCAGACCACCGTTTTTCGGAGAATACACCCACCTTCCCGACATCTGCGGGCACCTGGCGTGGGTCCAAGTTCACACGCGCGTTCCAGAGGCGGCTCCACCGGAATTGGCTGAGGCGAACACGAAAGGCTCGTGTCGGCAGGTTTTTAAAGGAACTAGATTCAACTGAGCTGCTAAAAAACAAATCTTCACAGTCTTCTTTTGTGCGTGTGTGTCCAACGGATCAAGGTGCAGCACTGTCGGTCGCTCATGAGGAAAACTCATGAGATTTTCCGCCACCATATCCCGTGTGTCGCTTGCGAACAACTCCGACAGATGTCTCTTGGAAGCAGTGCACATCAAATTAGCACTATGGTCTCCTGCCGAAATTTGAGTCTTGGCTCGTTCACCGGTATTCTCTCCGGATTTGCGCGCACGACGGGCGGGACCCGACGAAGAGTGATGCCGGATCAGTGCGTCTCTCAGGCACGTGTTTTTGCGAGCAACTCGAAGACTTCGACTGGGACCCATGCTGTATGCATATCTTGTCGTTGAGCGAAAGCTTAAAGATGGAAACGCAACAGAGGGACCTTCGGGTCGGGATTGAACTGATGAAATCGCTTCAGTGTAGCGGCACCGCATACTCGCTGAGTTGGAATATGCTGAGACCCCCTTCAACTGCATAGCCAGGATGTACAGATTGGACTGGAATACCATGGAAAATCCCTGACTTTGATAATGGCTGGCGTATGTACATCCGATCAGGCTCAGATCACAGAAAGAGTAAAATCGGACAATCCCCGAGGCTGTTGAGCTCAATCTGCGACTCTAGTTACTGGAAATTTTACATGTCTCTCTTAAGTAAAATATCACGATACACAAGATATTCTGAGCTAGTCCTTGCCGTGTTGCTGGTGGCTCGCGGTCGCCAATTTCTCCCAACAAATATCCTGGGATCTGCTGCGAAAACATACATCAAGGGGAGTAAGTTGCAAGACTAGGTATCTGCGACATCGCCGACGGAATTCTCAGTGCTTAAAAACTCCTGAATCATCCCTATGTATTAGATCTTCAAGCACACCTCCGAGAAAGCCCTCCCTGAGTCGTTTCAAACTTCAACAACAGAAACCGGACCGCCGGACCGCCGACGAGACAAGACCGATCAAGTCCGAATCGACCGGTCCGACTTTCCAAGCGAGACAGGGGTAGGGTCAACCCGTTTTTCTTGTGATCGAGGAGATACGGGCGGCGCCAATGTGTTCCCATGAAGGCGTCTCTTCGTGGATCAGTCGAACCTGTCTTCGATGCATGCTTTTCTGTTATTTCGAAGCACGGTGGTGATCGGGGAAGATTTACGACATGCGGATAGAGGATGCTTCTGGCGTGCAGCGTTGATAGACAAGATACTGCAATGTGTCCTTGCATACAGCGACGGTGAGAGTTGAGAGTGTTTTCCCCATCGATCGGTGCGGTCAGGAGGCTCTCTGAATGCTTGGCTCGGACGGTCTCCAGCAACCACAGGGTCACGGAGATCATGCAGCAGCTTCTCTAATTCAGATAATATGACCCTCTCACGTCTACGTGGTAACGGCATCTTCGCAACCCGGATCCGGGTTCCGAATTTGCATGTTATCATGCCGAGCTCCGAGTCAGCGTGTTTGAGAGCCGGGAGTGATGGGCAAAAGATGTGTGATTTATGGAGAGCCTCCACGTTACGTGGAAGTCGTTCGGTAGATATCTACGTAAGACGGAGAGTGTGCTATTTTTAAATCGCGACAACGACTCACTCACCCTGGGGAGGGCGCGCACTACGATGACTTTCGGTCTGCACCCCAGACTCTACGTGCGAACAGACGTGGGACCATTCCAGGCACGCAGGGAACTTCTCCCCCGGCGCCCGGCTTGGCTGCGGGGATCGTGGGGCCCCGCGTTCCCCCTTCATCGCCTCTGACAAACGAGATCAAGCGAGTGTGTAATGTGTCAACACGTTCAACGGGCCGCGTTATCGCCCGCGCAGGCAATCAGGGGTGGACCGGAACTTGAGTCCGATTTGTGGACAGAAGAACGAAGACGGAGGTAGAGGCGAAGTCGGACGGGGATGAGGATGAGGATAAGGTCAGTCTGCCACTGGAAATCCGGCGACACCGCGGTGTCAATATTCATCCGTGAAATTTTGATCATCAAAAGCATAAAATAGACGACGAAACTTCAAGGGGATAAGTCCCTGCGCTAAGCGGATGGCATATAAAAAGGTCAGCAGGGCGGCACTGGTTAGATTGTGGTGCCTTCCGCTTCTCACCCTCCCCCCACATCGCTCTTCGTGGTTCTGATCCTCCCTGATCACCGCTCAGAACTCGTGAGTTTCCACTGGCTTACTCGGTCGGCAGACACTGCGGCGCCCATGTGGGACTGAAACTGACTGCTGCTGCTGCCTCGTTCTTCTCAGATCCACGAACGACCATGTCTGACCAGCGCACGTTCTTCACGCCCCTCCGCCTTCCTCCGCGCCCTGCTCGGCGCTCAGAGCCACTGTACAAGCAGCTCGCCGCGCTGACGCCGATGCAGTGGGCGTTTTTCTGGGTCGGCTGGCTCGCATGGACATGCGACGGAATCGATTTCTTCACCGTCAGTCTGAGTGTCCCGGAGCTGTCGAAGACATTCAACAGGCCAACAACGAAGATCGTGCGTTCTTCCCTCGCTCGTTATTGCATCTGCTGACACGCGGCTAATGCAGACGCAAGCCATCACTCTCACGCTGCTCTTCCGCTCCGTCGGCGCTGTGCTGTTCGGCGTCTTCAGTGACCGGTTCGGGCGCAAGTGGCCGCTGGTGTTCAATCTGGTCCTGATCTCCATCCTCCAATTGGGTGCGGGCTTCACGCAGACGTTCCGGCAGTTCCTCGCTGTCCGGGCTCTTTTCGGTGCGCAGTTCCTGAACTATATCCTTAGTCGACAGCATGCTAATTGACGTCGGCGTCGACAGGTATCGGGATGGGCGGTATCTGGGGTCTCGCGTCGGCCACCTCGCTCGAGAACGTCCCCGTCGAGATCCGTGGTCTCGCTAGCGGCGTCATGCAGCAGGGATACGCGGTTGGCTATCTTGTGCGTAGCACACACTGATCCAATGTCTTCGCCCGGCTGACCGCGTTTGTTCGGTAGATCTCCGCAGTCATCTCCTTGCAGCTAGTCCCCTCCGTCTCCGTCGGCTGGCGCGCGTTGTTCTGGACCGCCGCTGGTATCTCGATGTTCGGCGCCTTCCTGCGAGTGCTGCTCCCCGAGAGCCCGGTGTTCGCGAAGGCGCGCGCAGCAGCCGAATCGCACGGTGTGGTGTCTGAAAGCCAGAAGACGAAGATGTTCCTACGTGAGACGAAGCACATGCTGAAGACGCACTGGCTGCTGTGCATCTACGCCGTCCTACTCATGACCGGATTCAACTTCCTCTCGCACGGCTCGCAGGATCTGTACCCGACCTACATGCAGAAGACAAAGGGTTTCAGCCCTCACTTGGCCACGATCGCGACTATCATCGGGAACTGTGGTGCGGTCGCTGGAGGTGGGGTCGCGGGATGGCTGTCGCAGTTCCTCGGACGTCGGATAACCATCGTGTGAGTCGTCGGCCGCAAGTCCCGATCTCTGTTCGTCAGCTGATCGTATATCCCCTGACAGCACCTTTGTCTTGCTCACCGCCGTCTTCATCCCGCTGTGGATTCTGCCAAACGACTTCCACGGGCTCGCTGCGGGCGCGTTCTGCGTGCAATTCGGTGTTCAGGGCGCGTGGGGTATCGTGCCCATCCACCTCGCCGAGATGGCTCCCCCGGCGTTCCGCGCGACGTTCCCGGGTGTCGCGTACCAGATGGGCAACATGATCTCGTCTGCCAGTGCCCAGATCGAAGCGAGTACGTAATCATTCCGTCCATGAGCGTTCACATTCCTGTTTTCTGACATCGGCGGGTCAGCTGGGGGTGATCACCTGAAGACGAATATCAAGGGTGTGGTCGTGCCAGACTATGCCAAGGTTCAGGCCATCCTCATTGGCGCCGTCGCCGCTTTCCTGATCTCAGTCACCATCATCGGGCCTGAGTGCGTTGTCCCACTCCCTGTCCACTGTGTACAGTCTGCTCACACGCACATCGCAGGAACCACTCCTCTGCGTTCGAGAAACACCGCGCCGCATTCGACGAGGGCGGCGCCGAGGATAACGCCTACATCGCAGGTGACGCGACGCCCTCCCCCGTCGCGCGCGATCTCGAGGAGAAGGCTGAGGACGAGCACAACGAGAAAGTCGTTGTGTGATTTCATGCATGAGACGAAAATGTACGAGTACCACGATGGATGTATAACGTTAATGAGCCTACCATTACTTTCGATTTGTATTACTTGACGTCGATGACCTTTTCATACGGATGAACGCGCAGCATGAGCGAGGGAGCGAGACCTGGTATGGTATGTAGGGCACCGCGACTGGCCTGCCGGTTATCTTATCGTCAGTCCACGTGCCAATCGATGTGATGAAAGTTCTCTGTTTTATCCATGCCACACACATGCTATGAAGTGTCAAAGTGCGATCTGGAACATCACACCCCTTCTCGTGACCAACAGATAGATGAAACTTCACACTACCACGTCTTAACTCATCTTCTCACCTATTACTGCGGCAGCTTAGCTCCACGGGAGAAATCATGTATTAGAACCCCATAGGCTGGCTGGCTGGCAATCTCCAGGAGTCTTTACGATCGCATAGCATGTTATAATTCTACCAAATCGCCTGAAGCTAAAGCTTCAACAAAGTCCTCTTCCTCTGGACCCCAATCTCCAGCACTTTGAACTCGGGCTTCGAAACCCTATGAGTATTGTTCTAAGCAATATAATCTTCAGTCTTACAGAGATGTGCTTACGGAACGCTCGATGGAGGTAAATTCGCAGACGAAGGATGACAGGGCTCCATTATAGTCTCCGCGCTGAGGCCGAAAAAGCGATTCCTCGATATGACTCAAGAATCTTGCACTACAGTCGTCCGTATTCTGGATCATGAAATTCACAAGAGTTCATCTCACATGGCACAAGGGACTGTGATGACCCTCGAACGGCGTTCATCTGGTTTGTTGTCCGAAATGTGCTTCAAGATGCCGGTAGTTCGTACATGATGGTGGGTGGGGTGATTACGAGTCACTGATTCTGCCAACATCTTGTAGCGATTAGGCCACAGAGCGAGGGAGAAAGCAGGCTCGGTATCTCGGTAACCCTGGCCAGGAAGTAGCAGGAGCGGCACAAGTAAGTGACAGGAGGAGGATAGTGTGCAGACCATCAGATTCTCTAAATGATACATACAACATACACAAGAGAAGATATCCAACTGCTGAGCGCAGGGACAGTGAACCGCATGATAGTAAGTATCCCTAATGAGTAATCGAGGAGCAAAAGTCTAAGTACGACGGAAGCAAGCACGGAGGCATGCCCACACGCGTGGCGATAAGTGGTGAGATATCCGGATATAAGATAGGTATGGTGGTGGATGGCGAATGGCTTTTGGGGGCAGCTGTTGGTTGCAGTAGCATCCAGACCGATAAGAGGGCACGGGGGCTCTGACCGGCATCGAAAACCGGTCGTGCTCAGATCGAGAGGGGCAATTGCTGGTGGCATGCCCGGTAGAACTACCCCTGGTGTGGGGATCCGCATATGAGCGTTGTCAAGTGGGTGTCAAGCTCGTTATAAGATGCCCGAGTCCTTGAGTGCGTTTTGGAGGATAGTTTCTTTCACAGCGACGAAGACGAGCCGGATGTTCTTCGTATTCGTTGCTTGTGTAACACTGGGCATCGAGTAAGTATAGAGAACATCTTGTGCCGGCGACACGCACTGTGGATAGACCGTGAGCTTCGCCCGGTTCTCTTGCATGAACTTCCAGAGAATGTACTTGGCAGCTTTCTGAAGGTCGTTGCCGCCCGCATATTCAGGAAAGTACCGTCCCAGGGGTATCTTCGGCAGCTTGCGTTTGAAGACGTCGATTTTGTTTAGGAACAGGATCACGCTGGTGCGCAGGAACCAGCGTGAGTTGATCACAGACTCGAAGAGGTATAGCGATTCGTGCATGCGGTTCTATGCAAGATGAGAGTGTGCATGATGGGGGCAGTGCATAGACTCACCACCCGACGTTCTTCCTCTAGAACCTGGTCGTATTCGCTCAGTGCTGTGCAGAAAATGATGCTGGTGACGCTGTCACGAAATGAGATTCCGTGGTGCGACTACGAGCCGCTGTACGGACCTTTCAAAGCAGTGAATCCACTTTTTCCGTTCAGAACGTTGTCCACCGACGTCAAACATGTGTATCCTGAGCATGGTCAGAAGGGGGCCAAACACTCGCACAGAACAGCGCTTACGATAGGTCACCCATCATGAACCGAGTCTCAATGATAGCAGTACTCTTCAGCCTAGCCCTGAGCACATCTTCTTCTGAAGGTACGTATGTAGCTTGTGCTATTCTGTGGATAGAGGAAAAGAAGCTGGGAATGAGCGTCAGTAGTGACAGCATGCAGCGAGTAACACACGTACTAAGTGGCGCTGTCCATGAGATAGAAATCGGCCGGGTTCTCGTCCACCACCTTCTCTACGACCGGGTGTCGTGCGATGTAATGTATCGCATCTGCCAGCAGAGGCGTCAGCACTGCGTGCGTCTGTGCGAAGACTTCGGCGGCATCGGCGGGCACAACGTCAGTTGACGAAGGCCTTCGTCCCAGTATCATTTCCGCTGCGGATGGCCGTCGCTCCTCGTCATTCCGTGTCCAGGGTATGGGATCGATGCCCACGTCAAGCGAGCCGTGCCCAACAGTAGACGCTTCGTCTTCGCCATGATATAACGCATCGAAGTCGGCTGGAGCTGGAAAAGCATCCAGTATCATCTCCGCCCAAGCCCTTCCGTCACCACCGCCGTCCCTCTGGCCCTCACCCAACGCCATATCCACCATAGCAAACGCATCCACTCCAACTCGCCGCACGACCCGCGCCAACGTGCGCACGCTATCCAGCACGTTCCTATACACAATGGCACGGAACTCCCGCCGCTCGCGCTCGTCGAAACCTTCCTGGTGGATGATCTTCATCTGCTTCACAATCGTCGACTTGCCGGACTCGCCCGACCCGAGCAGCAAGATCTTGCATTCCTTCTTGTACCGCTTCGAGTCAAGCGCGATTTGGCGGTCGATGAGGTCCGAGCGCGCGCGCGCCGCGGAGGTCGAGTTAGGCGGCGGAGAGCGCGTCGGATCTTTCGCTCTCGAAGAGCTCTGGCCCATGAACGAGGACGGGGATTCGAGTCAGAAGCGAAGGCGGACGGTGGAGATGTCGGGGTCGTGAGCGCGTATACGTGTATATGCCCGTTGCTTCGAGCTGGCAAGATAGCAGAATGCGCTGCTTCTGCGGTCAGGCGTGTGCGTGTGCGTGCGTCGACCTGTGCTGGTGGCATAAACGTCCAGCGGTAGCAATCTCCCGACGTGTGGCCGTTGTCCCTCCGTTGTACCCGGTCGTTTTGCCAGAAGATGGTCCGTGGCGGAAGGAGCGACAATAGGACCCCCACGAGGCGCTGGCCAGTCCAAAGGGGCTGAAGACGGGGACACAGCGTGACGGTGACATCAGGTGACTAGTGCAAGCGGATCTGTCATCGGTATTGTGGCGCTGCACTTGTGGAAACATCCGGGACCATTGGGAGTTTTCGCTTCCGCGAAACATAGCTGGCTTTGATGAAATGACGCCCGAATAAACGAATAAGGTCATGAACGAGTTGACTATAATCCCTGAAGCCAGCGGCTCAGCGGCTCGCTGCATGGAAAACAGATGCTCCAGGCACACCCCGAACCGGCATCAATCTCCCCATCTTATCAATTTGACATATTAGATTTTCGGTCAAAGCAGCGAGCATCTAAAGGAGCCGGCATCCACCGTAATCATTGGTTCATGAACAGTAGCTGCGCCAGCAGTTCTTTGTCGAACCGAGCTCTTGGGTAACAAGCATATGCACCATCCACTTGAAAAAATCCCAAGTCTGAGTCAAATTCGCCCAGGTTCAGGGGTGCACGAACTTACTTTTGACATGTGATTGCACAGAGCTAGTTCAATGAACTGTTGTGCATCATGAGGATCTCGGCATCAGACTAGAGTCGTTTGACAGGCCAAAAACGTTGAATAACAGGTCCCGAACTTTATGCTTTGGGCAATATCTCAAAGAAGTGCTTGCGTGACGCATAGAGATGCAATTCTTTCGTCCATGCTCAGTTCTCTGCCCTTCGAGGGGATGTCTGGAGCTTCAAATCTGAAACTCCACCTTGGTAGCTGCGGAAAAGAGTGCCGCGCTTCCGAGTGTCGGGAGGTCAGAAATGCTTCGACTGGTGATTTTACTGCCCCCAAAGAAGATTGCCTAATCTTAGTCACAGTCCTCGGCGGATTCTCCGAGAGAGAAGGATGCCATTAGCGAGACCTGCAATGTTTAGATGCACGCTGTAAGTTCGATGTGAATTCAGGATTTGGATAGTCATAGTGCACACCCCCACGCACACACATACACATGTATATATACCAGCCGTTTTCAAATAATGATTTCACATTCCATCCGTCCGGGCTTTCCGGGCAGGCAAAGTGTGAAGTTTCCTCGTGCCCTGCGTCCAGTGCCGATACCCGCCGAGAGCGAAATGCCGAACCGAGTAACCGCGTCGCAAAGAATTGATGGTGCAGGGCCCAGTTGGCGCGTAGATGACAGCCGGCCACAGCCGACCCGACGCATGTGGCGAGCGTATTCTTCCATTCAGCCTGAGTGGGAGTTGTATTCATTCAATGTGTCCCGCTCGCACTTGGCAGCACGGGGAATAGATCGAAGCCTCGAGTGACCGTACCTCATCTCAATTACTCACAACATTGATCTGATCAATTCGCACCTCGTCACAAATCAGTCACAGATCACGAATCACATCCTGTTCGAAGCCAGACCGACCACGACCGGGCGAGTTTCATCTCGCGGGCTTGCATCATGACAGTTGAGCCTTCGACGGGTGATTGCGGGAAACGATCCGAGTGCGTGTCGCTCGGCAGGTAGATCCCTCTGAGCACTGCCCATGTCATGCCCGCTCATGCTCGATCCGAGGAGCAAGGAATGCTTGACATAACAGGATCCATCAACCCTAATCGCACGGGTGGGCTATGCAGACGTACGATGGAAGAGTCTGACGCGCCCAAATCCTTCCTGTCTGTTATCCCTGGCCGATCGCCTTCCCTGCCATTCCGGTGCACCCGGTTCTCACATTCACCGCGCGCATAAGTATGAGGATTCGTTCGGCGTCTATGTGAGACCGAGAACGATCCCGTCTTCACGTTCCCTCTCCCTTTCACTCCCTCCCTCACTCGTTCCTCCACTCCTCTGACATGGCGACACCTGCTCATCCACTCCCGCTCCCGCCGCTCGATTCGTCGCTGGGCGCGATCGAGGTCGGCGCCACTGCCGGGATGTTCTTGTTCGGGATCGGCACGCTACAGACGTTCTACTTTTTCCGCAAGTTTCCAAACGATAAAGCTCATCTCAAAGCAACGGTGGGCTCAAGCAAGAGTATCGATCCGGTTCTGATGTTGACGAGTGCTCGAGGTCGCGCTGCTGTGGATGCTGGAACTGGGACATACGCTCTCGACGTCGCATGCTGTGAGTGCGCGCGAGAATGTTCTTGACTGGCGGGGGCTCTGATCGAATTCGGGGACGGCAGCTGTACTCGCTGACAGTCACCTTTTACGGGCAGCCGCAGCACATCGAATCCCCACCCCACTCGTTACAGATGACCATCCTCTTCTCCGCGCCCATCTACTTCATCGTCCAGGTACTTTCAGCGCCCGTGCTATATATACCCGTGCCAACCGCGGAACATTTGGCAGATCTTCTTCGCGAACCGCATCCGCGCTCTGACCGGCCGGTGGCCCATCACGGTCATCTGCTGGTTCCTCACGCTCCTGCGCGCGGTCTGCACGCTCGCAATCCTCGCCGTGACGCTCCGCCCCGGTGCGACCATCACGCAGCTGGAGGGGCAGTTCCAGTGGCTGCTCACCGTCGCGTTATCGCTGGGCGTCGCGGTTGACGTCATCATCGCAGCGGCGTTGTGCCATTGTTTGTATGGGCTGCGGGGGAAGAGCGGAGCTGTGTGAGTGTGTTTGGCTTGTTCGTGTGTGGGACTGTGTTGATTGACGCTCGGGTGGATCGGCAGGACGAAGAAGATGGTAGATACGATGATTGTTTGGACACTGGGTGAGTAGCTTATATTCCATCTTTTGCGAGAAAGGAAGACTAACCCTAGTCCAGAAGCTGGGACGTTGACTGGAGGAACCAGCGTTGCGACTATCGTCATCGTGCGTTCTGTTCTCACTCAAGTATGGATACATGTTGATACTATGTAACATAGTTTGCCATACGACATGATCGTGTGTACATCTGCTGATGAGCCCTTGACCCATGACCTTACATCATTTCTTCCAGTCGCGTGGTTCTCATTCTACCTCGTACTTGCTAAATGTACGTCCACTTCCATAACGAGTATCGCGTGCTCGCGTGCTCACTTCTTTGGACAGTGTTTTCCAACTCGATGCTTGCCTCGTTAGTCTCCCGCTCCTCTGAGGCCATGGCTCACCATTTATGATGCTCCAGGTTGAACGGACGGCAACATTTCCGCGCCGCCATCAAACCCACCATCGTTCTCCAGACAACGCACACGCACACTCATTCTTCTTCTGCGCAGAGTCCCAGGACGCCCACTCGCCACAGCGTGAGTCGCCCATTGATCCTCCGCCTTCGCTGAGCTGAATGACAATCGATCGCAGATCTCACAATTTGAGATGCACGGGCTGGGTGACATGGATGAAGTCAAAGAGGACGAGTCGATTCAATATGTTGTAACCCCGAAAGTGAGTTTTTTAGCGCTCGGTCAAGGTGTTCGTTGCTCACCATGACGGGTAGAAGGATATCGAAGCTGCGGATATAAAGCAGATGTTCAGAGTAGTGTGAGGGAGCGCGGTTGTAAAACAGATGTATTCAATAGACTAGGTTAGAGCGGCATTTAGTCCTTACCTTCGAGCGTCCTAGACACAGCTCGAGCACCCCACTGTATCCGACTTTAGCTCAGTTGGAAGAGCGCAAGACTGTAATGGATAACACATTATCTTGATGCCACCCGTTCGATCCGGGTAAGTCGGAGTACAGCTTCGTGATACAATCTTGATTTTTGTACGCTGGGATCACGGCATCGGTGATTTCACCGCAGCCATCTGCACAGCATCCGCTTTTTCAAAGACGCAAGTATATCGAAATTATTTGCCTCTCTCGACCAATCATATTGCTTTGCCGTGCGTCAGTCAGTCAGACAGCACACTCAGTCGTTTGATGCACAGGCAAGCTTGCCTCCTTTCGACAGCAACATTCCCTGGTATGAAACACCTCCAGAAATCATGATGCATGCTTCTATAGTGAACTGGAACGACATTGCTTCTATTCTTCAAGGATGTATGAACATCACATGTCTGGAATTCCGATATGTAGTCAGCTTGATGTGTGGGAGGTACTAGTGAGAGCAAAGATCAGATGGGCAAATGTCTCTAGGCAAGTGCGAAGCTACCGTATGTGCGTCGAGAGCGGTGGGAATACGCACGTGCGCGCAAAGTGAAATTTGCTTGCTTACACCTTCAACCTCTCGGGCTACTGAATTGCTGCTCCCAATGACAGCGGTCCAGATGCGTTACAATTTCGGATGATGGGTTATCCGCGAGGCATTAGTGGATCACAGTAGCCTGACGCTCTCGTTCTTCATTGCCTGAGTCTTCCAGCTCAAGAAATCTCTCGGTCATTCAATATCTAAAATAGGGCTCATTTGACAGATATGGGTAATAGACGACGGCCACGTGACTGAAATCGAGAGCTAGGGTTAGGGCTACAAACATCGAAACGGTCACCTGTGCCTTTGCGGAACCCCTGCTTGCTTGTTCCCGAGATTGTCTCTGAAATCTTTTCCTACTTCTCTCGCAATGCTTCGAAGTTTGACCGCCGCACCCTCACGGTCCTAGCGCACACCTGCCGCAGCTTCTCTGACCTGGCGCTGGATCTTCTGTGGGAGGAGTTGCACACGCTGGAAGAGATCCTGATCAACCTTATGCCTTCTATCGCAACTGGTCCACGCCAACCACGGCCGTACAATCGGCCTCTGGTGCGCTCATTTTCGTCCGTGCTTTGTTTAACCAACATCACAAGCAGGTATTTGCCCGTGCGGTCACAGAACACGACTGGGACCTATGGAGGTCGAAAACTACATGCTGATACGCGGCGCACATCTATCACAGGTGACATGATGAAGTGATCAACAGTTGATTGATGCACATCAGAGACCCCGTAGTGTTTAGCCACCAAATGCTGTGCACCTTAATGCGTCACAGCCACACCACTGATCACTTAGGGCGTTTCAATGCTTGTCAACATATATAGAGTTTACGGGGGAGAATGAGTCTCCCTCCATAATAATATACCCATTGCCCAAATACTTTCGCTAATCTTCTTGGAGAGAAGATAACTTGAAAAACTCACAGTATCTAGAGCAGACATGCTGCTCAGGGAACTGCTCAAAGAATTTTCCGTAGTTTCCTCCACCAAAGAGGCCACCATCAAGGGAACTAAGCAGATTCAAGCAGTGTTTGGAGTTCCGGGTCATTCAAGGACTTACGGGGATGTCATAATCTGCGGATCAGTCAACAGAGCACCGGATCCTAGTAAAAGGTGGGTTAGAACCAAGCCGTGAATATATATCCAATCCAGAATACTCACCTTGCAGGTCAGAGAGAAAAACAAGACCATCCGTTTGCTCATATTGAACATGTTGAGTGAAGCACAGGAACTCTGCAAGAGAACGCCTATCAGGGCTGAGAGATGCAACCGGAGTTGCACTATTGTTATTGAGGTATTTGACAAATTTGCCTGAAAATAACTGTATAAGGCAGAGGCTTTAACTGTGAAAATCTCCTTACCTGTTCCAATGAGCTCTTCTAGAAGGTAGGTCCGTCGAAGAGAACTCATTGTCTTGCTAGAGCTCCCAGCTGCCGCAGCTTCATGAACCATGGCAATTCCAGCTTCTACAAATCGAATGTCGAATATGGGAAGGTCATCGGGCGGCGCCCCGTACTTGCCAATGAAATTGTGAATCCAACCCATGGTGAAACGAAGGATGGCTGTGCCCCAGAAGAGCAAATTAGCCTCGGAAATGGTGTGTTCATACTCGTTCACAGGGTCAAATCGCTTCAACGTCTCTCTGGTCCTGAACATGCGTTTAAGCGCAACATGCTGACCAGGGGAGGCACCCAATGGGGTATCCGAAAGTCGGGTGAGTGTCAGGTAGGCAGAATGAGCAGATTTGAATGTTCCAACACCGAGAGGAGATGCTGATGGCTTTAGAGCCAAAGTACCACCCTCGGCTGCGGACATCTCAATCTTGAATGCTCGATTTTCCCTGAGCAAATCCTGGAGACCGCTGGGGCGAATCCGGAAGAACTCAATTGTTTCAGATGTGTGAATGGCTGAAAAATGTGTTCATCAGTGACCAGTTAATCAAGATAATCAACTCACGAGCACTCTTGGAGACAGTAACAGAGGCACCGCCAGCATTCAGAGCATTTCGCAATCTCTGCCTGTCCAAGGGCTGAAATTCCTCGATGTCAGATTCGGCAGAGCGCTTTTTTGAAGGAGTATCAGCAGAAATCTAATGTAAAGTAGAAATATAAGTCAGTATGAGTACCTTCAGGCCATGATTCACTTACAGAGTTGTCATTGGTGTTTTGGGAGATGATCTCTGCATTGTAGAGCTCATACTGGACATCCCGAGTTTGATCAGAGACAGATCCTTGCATGGATTGAGTTCGAATGGATGACCGAGGCTGTCTCATGATCAGTAATGGTGAAATACTGAATGGTTCAAATTGACGCACCACTGTCTGAGTCGTCCTTGAGTTTGATTTCCTTTGCGAACGAGTCTGCATACGTGATTTGGACTGTGCAGGCTCAGTGACCAGAGGCTCTGTGGCTTCAGTAAATTCAGCCTAAGAAATGGATAAGCAACCAGACTTTGTACTCTGAGAAAACGGACTTACCTGTAGATTAATTGAACTACCTTTGGACTCGCTCTGTTCGATTTGCTCCTCCTGGAAATTGAGGAAGCGCTGCCATTCCTTGTAAGGAATGACAAGGACAAAAACAAGCGCCCTGGCAGGACGATGAAAGTCCAGGGTATTCTGTTTTTTGCCTGTGCCTAGCTTGAGGTAACGGTGATACAGGAGTGGTTGGTGCGGCGGCTCTTCATGAATGACGATCCAGCCTTCCAATTGGCGCACAACAAAAGTAGTGGTGTTGAACACAAACTGAGAAGCGGTCTCCTCTGCAATTTGGGCAGCAAGCTTTCCGCCACCAACTTCGAGCACAAGTTGGATGATCTCACTTGCTGTTGCTCGAGCACTGATGTTTTTGCCCTCGTTGATAGTCTAGAAGCAAAATCAGTGCAGGAGACTTGTAGGGGGGACAATTTTGCATACCCCAAAGACCACACCGTTTGGTTTCCCAGGAAATTCGTGGCGAACACCAATATTTAATGTGAGAAACTCCCGAGATAGACCAGAATAGGCCATATTTCCCCACAGAGAATATTGAGACCCATAGCTAGCATGTGCAGAGGAATATCCCTGACTGTTGAACTGCGAAGCAGCCGCAGCAGAATTTGGAGCAGCCACAGCCAGTTGACCAACCGCCAACTGATTAGGCACAGAAATTCGTGGGACTAGAAATAAATAAAAACATTTGATAGATTCGGTTTGGTTAAGAAAAATGCACAAACCTGATGAGCCACTACTCTGTCTTTGCGGAATTATTGCTGGAGGAGCCATCAAACCAGCACCAATGGGGGCAATTTGACCTCCAAGAGACTTGTCTGCTGGATGTCAGAAGGGAAATACATCGAATAAAAGCCAACACATACCACCGAGCCTCCCCTCAATGTTCTGGCGTCGGATTGCCTCTCGTTCAGCTTCCAGGTTTGGAGTGGCAGGTGGCGGCAGCAGAGGACGTGCTGCTGAAGGACCTGGTGCTAAGTAGGAAGAATCAGAAAAGAAAATTTGTCAACTGAGAAGTGTACCTCCTCGTGTACTGGTGCGCTTCCCATCATAATATACATAGCACGCTTCACAAACAACCCGGCTGCCTGATACCTGAGATGCGCTCTCGACTGTGAATCGGGGTTGGCCTGGCATGACTATGAGACCTTTGGCAGTATCAGTGCGCAAAGTCGATTTGCAACGACGGCCAGATCGACATTCAAAAGGAATATCAACCGTGGCATCACCCGTAGCACTAGGATTTAGCTAAATGTTATGGCTCTTACCATGGAAATCCCATCCTAATGTATGGTGCTTACCATGCCATGGCAAGAGCCATGCGTTTGCTTCACATCTGCATGTATCACATGATGCACATCACTGATTCCATTGTGTGATCTCCATCAGCCGCCCACAAGTGATACCCTGCTGTGTCCCTCCTTCTCGGACTTAAGACAGGTTCGGGTTTGGGATAGGGTTAGGGTTTGGGATAGGGCTTTGGGTCCCAAGAATCATGTTTTTTTACTAGCTAGGGTTCGGGTTGGTTAGCAGTCAGGGTTGGTTAGAGGTTAGGGTTGTTTCCCCTACTTAGGGAAAGGAGCCAAGGAGGCTTGCTCCTTGTCCTAAGTGGGGGAGATGTTTTTTGGCCGGTCCTACCAGGGTTGTCCTTGGAAATATGCTAGAATATTATATGGTGTTATGGCTCAGTGGTTACTGCTCCACATTTCTATAACTTTTTGGAAGGGTCTCGAGTTCGATCCGGTGCCATGGCTGCCATTCATTAATCACTCATCATTAATCACTATGATCATCAGCTACATCGCCGAACGTGCCGCTGCTTGGTTCACCTGTATGGACACAGGGGGTATACATAGCCACTGGGCATGGTAACTACCATACGTTAGGATGGGATTTCCATGGTAAGAGCCATGGCTTTTTATCCTAAATCTTAGTGCTATGGCTCGTGGCATCATCGGTGAATTCGGCGTAGAGCACACCAGCGTTTGACATCAAAGAAAATTGGAAGGAAGGCGAGTTGACCACGGTCCTGAAGTGAATATCCCTCTCACATTTTATGGTCCATGCCTCACCTCTGACCTCGTTTCCGACTTCTCCCGATATCTCTCAACATCCGGATGTGACCAACGTGAAAATAAATAAAAATAGGCAGAAGATCATTACGGATCAACACATGCAGATAGTATGAGATTATGCGCGCTCAGATATACTTTTTGTGCTTGCCTCCATCATTTGGAGACCAATAATTCTCCTGTATGCTCCGAGCGGCATTTTTGCCATGCATACATCATTAACATTCCCCGTTCCCATTCTCCGTAATCACCCGATTGCCTGTGAAGTGCTCCTCTCCTGAGCACTTCATAGATCCGGATTGCGGCGAGGCTAGCTCATTATAAAGACTGAACATTATACTCATGCATTCTCAGGTTAATCCCACTCTTCCTACTGTCGTCACATTGCTCTTTGTTCTGTCATCTCAGACCACGCTGCCATGGGGCGGAATCAGCACAAGCCCATCCGTGTGTTATATCTATATACATGATTTTTGTGTTGTTAATCTGATGAACTGCGCTCTAGCTCCTGCAGAGGACCTTCAACCATTCATTGCTAAGTACTGGAAGCAAAATAAGTCCGATGTTGCTATCCTTGCTCTCCTCAAGAAACATCATATTGATCTCTCCAAGTATGGACTGGAGTGAGTCATTATCTTATCAAGAATTTTGCGAATTTTTTTCTCTAAAACTCAACTCAGAATTGCATCGTTCCGTAAAATTCGTGAAAAGTTGGGGTATATTCGAGCTCGAGCACAAGGTCACACGGTTGAATCTATTGTGACTCCGATTTCCAAACTTCGCATCACTTATCCAAAGGCTGGAGGTCGAGAGATGGTCAGCCTCCTCTTTCATGAGGAGAACATCCGGGTTGCACGGTGCGTCAAAAATTTCTTGGTGGTCTCCCAGACCTGATGGATCATCATGTAGTGAGACAGTGATGCACTATTTTCGTGTCTATGAGCCAGATTTAGTCCGAGAACGCCGACAGCGCCATTTCAAACGCAAGCGCTTCTGGGCTGCTGGTGCTAATGATATCTGGGCTGTAGACCAACATGACAAGTGGAAGTACAAGTTCGGTCTTGCACTTCACACCGGCATCGATCCTTTCCTTGGTCTCATTCATTGGATGAGGATCTGGTGGAACAATAACAATCCTCGACTTATTCTTAGTTACTATCTTGATGTGATCAAGAATCTTGGAGGTATGTGATTCCCAATTTATTTTTTTATCGCACCTGTACTCATTATTTGGCATGTTAAGTTATGCCACTTGTGTCTCAGAGTGATCCAGGCTCAGAGAACGTTGGGCTTGCTAACGGACACACTCAGCTTCGACACTATCAAGATCCCTCTCTGGTTGGAACATCACAACATTGCTGGATGCGCGAGAAGAAGAATGTCAAGCCAGAGATTACTTGGAGCCAGATGCGTCGCCGATTCACACCAGGCTTTGAGGATATCCTCGATTTTGGTGTGAATCAAGGATGGTATGATCCTGGTGTTCTTCTTGAAGCGTGAGTATCTCCGATTATCTTCCTTTGATTGATGCTGAAAACTTTCACTCAAGTCTCGTGTTCCGCTGGGTTTTTATTCCGTGGCTACAGGCAGAACTAGACAACTACCGAAATCGCGTCAATAATACTGCCAAACGACATGACCGCAACAAAATTCTTCCAAATGGTGTCCCCAGCCACATGTTCGAATTTCCCGAAGACTACGCAATTCTCGACTTCAAGGTACGTGGATGGTCTCACTGAAAGGATTGTATTTTTCATTAAATTGTTCAATTCAGATCAAAGCTGATCCTGTCGGGATTCAGAAGGTTCGTGACATGTATGCGCCTCCCGACCACGAGATTTTCCAGCTCGTTCCATTGGATTTCGAGGTTCTCATCTCCCAGATATATCGGGACATTGGAGAGCCTCCGGTTAATCGGAAGAGCTGTTGGGAGGTGTATCGACGACTACTGTCCGAATTCAACAAGCTCAATGAGCTTCACGTGATGCATCAGAGCGCACACTGGACCCGGGCATTAGAAATGGCGTCCAACGAGTATCCAGACAAGATTGAGGTCCTCCCGAACCTGAAGGAGCTGCGAGGAGGTGAAGACGTTGTTGGGCCTGGCGCGTACATGGGCGGCGTCAATCAGGGTGCTGGATTAGGCAAGTGCTCTTCCTCCGAAGCTTTTGCATCCGTCTCTGACAATGTTTATTCTCAGATCCCCAACATTATGCAAGACTCGGTGAAATGCTCAATGAAATTGAGCCAGATCTCGGCCCTGTCGAAGAGGAGCCTGAGAGCTTGTATGCATGGTTTTCGGACGAGGAAGATGATTTAGTAGCAGACGGGGATTGGTAATTAAAAACGTTGTTTTTACTTATGCTCTAGTCTACTACATACATCGTTTGAACTTATGCTCTAGTCAGAAGGTGGTCCCGGGGGTCGCAATCACTCAACATTTGATCTTATATCACTTGCCGAGGCGTATCATTGATATATAGACTCGGTTATCAGCATGTAGTTTTCGACCTCCATAGGGACCGCGTTCTGAAGTATGCGGGGCGGGTGAAACGGCTGTTGACTCTGAATTCGGGGGAGCCCCCTTCAATAACTCAGCGTTGCATGGAGATGCTCCACATGACAATGCCTCCAGGCTCGGGGTCGTTGCTCTTCCCCCACCTCGTCTCGCTATCATGGTGCGAGTCCCAAGGCATGACACACCTCCATGTCCTCCTTTCGCCCCGCCTTCGAACGCTCGTGTTGCGCTGCCTGCAAGCTGACCAGCAAGCACTCTTCTTCTCTGCGCTCCCTATCATTGCTGCCCGGTGCCCGCTGCTGCGCGACGTAGTTTTGGATGTGGATCTCGACGAGCAGGATCGTCTCTCGGCAGACAGCGTGAATACGTCGTTGGTACACTTATTCCGGACTTTGGGGAACCTCGAGCGATTGGATGTGCCCTTACTCGATGCGAAGACGCTCCAGGCTATCGCGGCGGTGTCGAATCTCAGGAAACTGACGCTATCAGTCATCCCCGGAGCAGACTTCACCGACCTGAGTGAGTGGCCGTGCAGTTTCGTGCACCTGCGTGCGCTGTCTGTTCAAGAGATCACAATCGACCTTGCTGTGAAACTCGTGGAGCTGTGCGCTGGATCACCAATGGAGGTACTCCAACTTACGTGGACCTCTGGACCGTCCCCTGGCCATTCGAATCTGCCCGCCTTGACGAAAGCCATGGCGGCAAACGAGGAGTGGCGGCACTCGCTGGTCTCATTGACCGTTAAATTCGACCAGTACGTCACGGAAACCCCGGTAGCCACTCCGCAAGGCATCGCCTTCTCCGTCCTCGAGCCTCTAATCGTCTTCACGGAACTACGCACCCTCTGCATTACTACGCCGGACCCCCCGTCACTCACGAGCCCCGAGCTACGCGAAGCGACCGCCGGCTGGTCGCGTCTGGAGTCCCTCACGCTGGAACCGTGGAGCCCATTTTGCGCTGTGCCCGAGACGCACATCCAGTCTCTTGCCTGCGTTGTGCAGAACTGCCCTGCGCTGCTCACCCTCACCATCCGCCCGCTCCGAACGGCCGGGCTTGTGCTTTCGGACGCACTCGCAGGCTTCAAGTACGAACCGCCGTTCTCCCCACTCAAGACGCTGGATGTGGGCCGGTCGCCGCTCGAGTCGGAGCCAACGCCGACGGACATAGCTCAGTTCTTATCGGCGTTGTTTCCGAATCTGGAAGAGCTTTGGTTTTCACCAGAGATCACGGAGCCGATTTTGCATCCTGGGAACCCTGCGGCGAATGATAGTGCGTGGAAGGGACGCTGGGATTGGGTGCAGCAACTGATACTTGTGCTGTGTGAAGTGCGGGAGGAGGGGAGGACAGGTGTCTTTTTCTGAACGAGCACTCCCACGAATCACACGAGGGGGTATTGAAACCTGGCTCCACTGATACTGTGTTTTCCAATCTTCCGATCTTATCCGTAGAGTTGAGCTCTGGTCTTGGATAGTGAAACGGAGCCTTGAATGATGTCATCGGCGTATGGACGGCGAAGTCTGACGATGCATGTGCCCCGAACGCCGTTTTGCTTTCATTTGACGCGTCGAACAGACCAAGTATCCTCGTGGTCCCAGTACAGGTCAATAATGGTCACACGTACATCCCGCTTGACCAAGCGACAGTTGCTCACAGAGGCACACACAGGATTATCTAAGACGGTATGGCGCAGAGGATGTGTCTGCTTACGCCGTCGGACCGCCTATTTATACCCCAGCAAGCAAGCCATGTGTTTCCGCCACGGATCTGTGTGGATGACAGCTGGCTGACGGTCGGTAGGTAATCCGGATCCGGAAACAGTGCGGGGACAGCCGCTGCTGTAAAAAACGGCACTAACTATGTAGATACCGGTCTCTCGTACAGCCTTCCCATCTCCCTACCTTCTTCTTCCCGCTTCTGCTTTTTCACTATTTCCTTCTCTCGCTGGGCGCAGAGCATCGTTTCTCCTGTTTTCCGCTCTTTTCATTCCTTCCTCGTGATATTCTCGTCCCGGCGCGCTTGAGGCGACGTTTCTCCGCCTCAACGCACACGACACGTCGAAGCAGCAGCATGTCGATGAAGAGCCTCATCACACTCGACCCGTTCGATGCCACCCACGCGCTGGTCACGTCGCCGTTCGTCTCCCCGCGTGCACTCGCGACCGTCCGCCTTGCTGTCGGAGTGTACACATTCTGCACGCTGGTGGTCAGCCTCATCGGGGATGGCACCGGGTGCGTGTTTCATCTCCGGGGCCCTGCATACAGCTCATTGATCGTCAATTGGCGCACGCAGGTTCTTCTCGTACTTCACACATCTATCGTATACGGGCTTGTGCGCATACTTCTTTGCATCGGGAACGCAAACGCTCGTGTATGCGATGAGGCTTGGCACGATGAAGGCGCGGATGGATGTGGACGTGGAATACCCGCTGCAGCGCTGGCCGCGTGCGTTACGGCTCCTGCACCTCGCGCTGCTTTCGACAATCAGAGTCTTCCGTGCGTTGCTCGTTCTCGATCGCCGGCTTTTCTCATTTTTATGGCGTTTTTTTCTACTTCGCTAGCGATTCTGGTCTCTGTGGTTTTCTGGGGTGTGATCTCCAACGGACATACGTTCGATAGCTCGTATGACAGTGAGCCCGCGATACCCATCCCTTGATCGGACCGCTCATCAGGCAACCAGCGTGGTCCGCAATCTCCGTTCACTTGCTGAATTCGGTCTTCGCTCTATTCGAGATATTCTTCACCAACACCCCGCGCTCCGAGTGGATCTTCCTTCCGTTGGGACTGCTGCTCCTGGCGATGTACGTCGGCGTCGTGTACATCACACATGCTGTGGAGGGTTTCTACGGTTCGTGCACTCGAGCTATGCCCTATCGCGTCTATTTTGTTCACTGACGATGTTATAATCTTGCAGCGTACAAGTTCATGGCACCGAACGGCAAGCCCCTGTCTCTTGCGCTGCATATTCTCGCGGTGGGCGCGGCTTACGTCGTCTGCTTTGTCGTTGTCCATGGCTTCGTGGCGGGGAGGCAGTGGCTCGTTGCCAGATCGCGGAGTGCTTCCGATCAGAACAGTACACTGCAGCGAGCTGAGTCTGATCTGAGCGAGATGGGGGAGATGAAGGTTTGAGGCGTTTGTTCCAGTGCTTCTATCTTTGGACTCATTTAACTACTTTCGTATGGCATTCCTTGTCCCATTAGATTATACGCGGACGGAATGGGTTCAGGCTTAGATAACTGCTTACTGGATAAATGTGGGGAATGAGATAACCCTGGCGAAAACGCCGCCCTATCCGACTTTAGCTCAGTTGGAAGAGCGCAAGACTGTAATGGAAACCCAACATATCATCTTGATGCCACCCGTTCGATCCGGGTAAGTCGGAAGTTCTCTTTTCCTGTCAAGGTGGTTTTTTGATCCCATCGTCGACATTTATGTAGACCCGTTACGTCTCTACAATTCGTCGCTATTACTTTGACACCGAGGCTCCGCTTCGGAATGAACACAGGAGTATGGGGGTACCTGAGGTCACTGAGCCTTGAGATCTTCTCCTGTGCTGTTGCAAGCGTTTGTCGATCATGTTGGCGTCCGGAGTCTCGTGTTCTGTGTCAAGTTTCATTTTAATTGGAGACGCTGAGAGAACGAGAGTCATAAAAAGTTTCCTGTTTTTTTGGAGAAACTTGAGAGGCAGGTCAAATGGCAGGTACAAAAGCCGCTGGCAAGAACGGCTGTTATCATTCTTGTCTTACTTACACCAATTGATCCCGAGTGAGGGCAGGTTGGAAGGTTGCGGATCAACAACATGCGGATCGAAGCCCGTGGCGTTGCGCATCCGATTTTCTCCGCTCTCACACATCACGTCTTGAATGCTCGTCATGAAACATCCGTACCCGCGGTACATAAAGGATGTCGGAAAAAAGATATCCGCTCCTCACACTTTTACGTTCCACATCTCTACCTCCGAAATCTCCCTTGATCATGCGATCTCCGACTCTTGACTCCCTTCTGCCTATAACAAACGTGGGCTGGAACGGAATCGAAATTCAGGACTCGGAGTCACCTTCTTCGAGTCTGTTCAGAACGAGCTTCTCAGACGGGCGTAAATGGACTGCGCTCGAGCCGGCGCCGGAGGAGAGGACGCCTGCGGACCCGAGGGTGAGTGCGCGTGCACTTGTCCGTTCCCGATGAAATCTCATCGTCAGTCCAACTAGTCGCCGATTATCTCTGAGGCTACGGAATGCTCGGCCAACGCACCCACTCTGGAGCTCCTCACGGAGGAGGTGAGTATTCTCTGCCCGCATCTTCCCCTTCAAGCCTCATCCCGTTGTCTCATACAGAATTTGAGACAGTTGGATCATTCCACTGCTCTCGCCCTCGACCTATTCCGATTCCAAAACTCAAAGCACGAAGCGTGTCTCTATGACGATCACGAGCTCGACCTATTGTCCCAGCTCCAGCACCATCACGCACCGGAATATTCATTATCTTCCGGAAACTCCTGTCTATTCGACCCCTTCAACGCGGACGCCGGTGAGCCGTTCTTAGACGACGACTCTGAGATATCCCCGGTCATTTTCCACACCGACACCCTGGACCGACCCGTTTACGATCCGATACCTCTCCCACCCGATTATACGTACCAGCCGCGCCCGCGAAGCTGCGTCCGCACCCGGAACCGGACGCTCACACGTCATGTATCCGCGCACATTATGTCGCCCGTCTTCGAGGACTGGGAGTCGACTGGGACAACGCCGTTTGGACGGCACGGCTGGGACCCGCTCGAGAGCTTTGAGATCGCGTTTGGGTACCGGATGCCGGTGGTCGGGCCGTGTATTGGACGGGAGGAGAACTTTCGGGGTGATATGTATTATGCCGGGATTCAGGGCGTGGCGATGGAGGAGTCTTATGGCTATGAAGATCTGGACCAGGACGCTTTTGTCATCTACGAGACGGGGAGGAATTGATACAGTTTCTCCATGACACGTCATGTTTGTGAGAGATCTCGCTCGCAGGAAGGTATTGCTCAGTTCATCAGCTCGAATTGGGTTGAATCGACGCTCAAGTCATCGCGCTACTGAGGAAATTACAGCATTTTTCTGAGCCCTTGCCCATGTCGCCTTGTTCGGTCGTGACTGGGGATGGGAGGAATCGGATTAGAGTCACCGGCCCAGCTCCGTTCAACCTAGTCTCACGTGAAAATCACAGCCACCTCGATGAACCTTGGACATGTGAGCAATTGATTGATTCAGCGCCGCGGACTTTTGTGGACACCGGTTTTGCTATCCCACGGGAATTATTGTTGTGGGGAGCGCAACGGCGAGAGCGGTAAATGCTTAGTGATTACCTGCAGAGCGAAGATATGGTTTTGCAGCTGTCTACAATCCAGTTCAACTGCTTTTAGTGCGCTTCTCAGAGGATCTTTACAATTCGGTCGAACTGTCTGAAACAGCCACGCGGCGTAAGCGGGGTCGAATAATGTTTGTAGATTAAGTTAGCTGTGATATTGCGCTGATTTTATGAGTATGGAGAGGTGACAGTAGATATGAAGGCTGATCGAACGCTAGTCCTTTCACTGGTAGTGCGTGAACTTGGGCTTGATAGTGGGTTTGAACACGGGTAAAGGGTGTGCCTGTGTTCATGTCAGAATCGTGAATGAATGAACAGGACTGTGAGAAATGACCTCGGTGTTGATGACAACCTCTGTAGGTCGACTTTTTCAGAGACGGAACCAAAAAAAAAAAGACGAGTTATGACATACGATGGAGATCCAAAACATTCTCGTCCGCGAAAATCATGAACAGATACTTGAGTGTCTCGCTCTATCGTAGCGAGTGGCGGCGTATCAAAATCAATTAACGACGAAAAACACGAGGCACGCACCAAGAAGAACGTCTCCTGCTTGTCCAAGTGCGTCACGGGGACGCTATCCACGTCCAAGACGGTGGCATACCCACCACTCTTCAACCGACAGTACATTTGGATCGCAGAGAAGATATTCCATGCGTGATCGCGGTACTTTTGGTCGCCTGTGAGCCTCCATGCAAGAAAGACGGATTCGGATATCTCCGGACGCAGCATGTAACGGGCGTCGTAAACGGGATTTCGGCTATTTGGTCTGCAGATGCGTCATGAGGACGAGGTATGGTCGATTATCGGAGTCACGCACGTCCAGTCCCGGATATACCATTCTCGATCCATAGGCTTGTCATTCTCCGTCCGGAAATTGACGCCTTCGGGGGACAGGCCGCTGTTCCCGGGTTTGAGATGACAGAGAAACTGGAGATCCAGACACTACGCACGTCTTAGTCTTGTGCGTATCCATGCACCCATCGAGGATGCGGACGCCGTTCATCCAGTCGCGGCGACCAGTCAAAGTCAGCTCTTCGTCAAGGTTAGGGGGAATCGACGCTCGCGAGACACCCGGTCGCAGATGTACTCGGGTGGCGCCTAGCATGAGTGAGCCGGCTAGGAAGCACGCAAGATGTTCTTGTTTTGGTGATGGTGTCCACGAGCTGCAGATGATAATGAGAGAATTTTTTGGATGTGTCAATCGTCGGTTCGCACTTTTTCCAGTCCTTGCCTGGCGAGCGCAGGAGTTCTGCGATATAGCTCACGCCACCAGGGGTGCGCTTCAAGAGATGGTCGTTAATGCCCTGCATCGAGTCCTCGTACATCTAGAAACATATCAGCGGTGATGGAATAGATGGCCGCATCCAATTGAACACACCTGCAGGTATACGGGTTCCGTTTGATTCTGCACAGAGAGCAGTCAGTGTAATTTCACCGGAGAAAAAAGAGTAGGACTCACAGTTTGTAGATATTGTTTCAGTAGATACTCATAATATGAATCCGCGTTACTTCCCATCCGAATACCGCTCATGGCATACTCTCCTGTGGCCATACTGGATTAAATAAACATCAGCATTACAGAGCACTAGTGGTTGAGAAAAATTTCTCACTCTAGAGCGTAAGGCGCGAGGCCATTTTCCAGCCTTCCTCGATTGAGCAACAACATGACGTTTTCCGCCTTCCACCACATGTCCTCATCGTCCGTCAGGTGAGCCAAGTACCGGAACTCGAGTTGCAGCGTCGACACTTCTGACACACTGATGCCCGCTCCCAATCCTGCACTTGGCCCGAGGTTGACTTGAGGGTATGGCATCCCCGACGGCGAGCCTCCAAAGGCGCCCTTCGAGAGCCGCGTGCCAAGGTCCGATGCATGTCGCAGGTACAGAGAGTCGCCGGATAGGTGGTACGCCGAGAGCAGTCCGCCGAGGACACGGATCGTTGTCTGGCTGAGACGTTCACAATACAAACATAGGGGGGAGGTGGGTGCGCACCTCGAATGTGCTGACGTATCCACCTTTGCTGAAGTCGAGGCTCTTCTCAACCCAGGCGCGGGCACGACCGTACTCGTCCTCGAGCCCCATGAGTAGCATCGTATCGAGCGCGTCGACGACGGTGTACCCGATCCCGTTTGCTCCAGCGAGATTGGAGCCCCGACGCGAGATGGGATGGTATTCGTCGAAGCCCATCGCGTCGCGCTCGTATGCAGACCAGGCATACTGAAGTGGTGGATGTCATTCGGAGCGGATGATCGGGAGTGGAGAGGTGTGGAGAGAGCATGTGGATGCGTCAAGCCGATGCGACGGGGAGGAAAGAAAGTCCCGCACGCACCTTGAACGCACCAACAACCGACTCCCTTTTTTCAATATCTGCGCCCATCCCATGCCCCGAGCCAGCGGGCACCGCTCCTGCCCCGGCCCCTACTTCCTTGATACCCGAAGTCTTTCCAGCTCCTACTCGAATATTGCCCGAGTCCTCCCCCACACCCTGCACCGGCGGCAAAGCTACGCCTAAAACGCCTTTCCCTGCGTCAGCGCCAGCGTATCCAGGTCGGTAATCGAGGTCGAGCCAGTCCGGTGTATGTGGCAGCGACAATGGGTCCGGGCTAAAGTACTGCCGAGCTGTAAGTGGCGGAAAGGCTGGGAGAAGCCAGGGAGGTCATTCCCCGCACTTACGAAGTGGGCACAGACGACGACGACGGCAAGGACGACCAGGTACTGGATCGTGCGGCGGCGCATCGGAAGAAGGGGTATAGGCTAATGCCACGTGAACCGAGACTTGCCTGACATGGTGATCGATCTGTTTGATCCGGGACCGAGCAGCGCGTCATTTATTTGGAAAATTCTATGGAAACCCGGAGAGGTCTGCTCATGTCAAGTGGTTATGCGACGGTGATCATTGATAAGCGATGTCAAGACCCCGGAACCATCACACTAAGCGACATTACGAGCACACAGACTGATAGATTCAACAAATACCACCACTGAACAAAAAAAAAGCCAAATGGAATCGCGCACGTAGGCGCCCAGTGCTCGCTCCAATTCCAAATCACATGATGTCGAATTCTGTAAGATACCCACAATCCACCCTCGACAAACATCACGTGGCGTTATGGTCACACGTCCGCTTTCATCTCACGCAAATGATGCACTGTAGATGCTCGAGGGAATGCGAGCCGAGGAACTTGTCAAAATGTAGACATGCCTATACGGCCCTATAGAATATTCAACACATGTCATTGGTGACTGTTTGAGACCCACTCGAGCACCAGAGTGCATATCTCATGCCCAGTGTTGCCGCGGTCCAGTTCGGTCCGGCTTTCATCAAATTTTCTGAACCTTGAACCAAACCTGGGGTCCAGTTCAGGTTCGGCCAAAGTGGGTGAACCGGACCTGCGGTTCGGTTCCTTCCGGTCAAGTTCAGGTTTGAACCCGGTTTGAACCTTGAACCTCAGAGCAAAAGAAGAAGAAAAAAAAACACAAAACAACTATATCCATTCGGGAGAAGAGGTATGCGGCACAGAGTGGTCCGAGAGCTCGGTCCCAGCAGAACGACCACGTCAGGGCTTTGCGGTGAGTTTCAGAGATGGTGGAACAGCAGGAAGCGAGTCTGCATGGTCGGGATCTTTGTACCACTCGAACTCGTCGGCTGGGAGAAGCTAGTCATCGGGGCCCAATGCGCACAGCTCATTGGACATGGTAAACAAGGTGTAGAGGAACAACCCAGATGAATGACTGACCTGAATAGAAAAGCTGATCCCGACCTATTCATTCTATGTTGCCATCTATATCGACACATCGCAGCATGCTGATAAGCTAATCCAGCTTGATCTGGAAAAATGATGGTCAACGACAGGCATGGCACGCTGTCCTGGCCCACAGAGTGCCATCGTTGATCATAGTGGTGTCACCATATGGAGATCCGACATCACTAGCGTGGAATTTAGGCGCCCAGATTGGCACCCGAGTGTACTAGAGTTGTTATGGTCAAGTTTTGCAGCCTCAGAGAGAAAACTCGATGACACGCTGTCGAGTACATGGGGAAAAGCACCCTCAGATGCATAGTTCTGAGCTTATTCCACGAGATAAAAACTCAGATTTGAACGCGTTCGGACGCGTCCAGACTTCTTCGTCCCCACCTGAACCGTGAACCGAACCATCCGGAGTTGGAGAGTTTGGACGCGTCAGATAGTTGCAAAACGATAGACTCGAGGCTGGATACACAATGTAAAAGCTCGTCAATTGTTTCTGCCGTTGTTCCGGAGCTGGAGCTAGGGTGTGCAAGTCAGAAGACCAGGCAGTCTTGGCCACATATGTTGCGCACGCACCTGTCAGTTAGTGCCGGGTAAATTTCCCCCTCGTAAATTACCAATGATACAATACATGTAACATATGTGTAAAATACCATTTTTACCAAGTGACCTCCAGATGGGGCGTATTCAAATGTATTTTTTGGCCATCGGCCGCAGCTTTTCGGGGACAAGTCCAAAGATTATTTTTCTGCATTTGAATAGGTGACAGTGCTACTTTCCCTTGCGCCCCCGCCCCCCCCCCGTCACAGATGATGCAAACAGTCCGCTTGTCCAATCTCTCGCGAATCTCAATTGAGACGTATGTCAATCTGGAGGCACGTGGATTACTCGATCGCCTCCATCCCGCCGAGCAGAAGTCCGGAGATGCATCCAAGGTGACAGCGGGCAAGCGTCCGCAGCGGGCAGCGCTGTCAAAGCATGCTTGGAAGCCATCGGACGCTGCTTGGTCCGCGAGCGATGTCTCATGGTAATTTTACATTATTTACCAATTTTACATGCATAAAGTACGGTAAAATACAGTAAGATGCCGGAATTTTGGGGCCGGTAAAATACAAAAGGTACATACGTACGCTATACAGTACAGACGGCCCCTCCAGAGCCGGCCGTAATATACATAGCAAATATGAATCTATCGGTTCTGTGTGCTCGTAATGTCGCTTAGTGTGATGGTTCCGGGGTCTTGACATCGCTTATCAATGATCACCGTCGCATAACCACTTGACATGAGCAGACCTCTCCGGGTTTCCATAAAATTCCCTTCCAAGCGCTTACACTTTTAACACTTCATATAGCTCTGTTACTCCTGAGTGGTTGCTCACACAGACGGGAATGCACCAACCCAGTATCCTCGGTCAAAATTTAGAACAGTGCTGAATTATGATCAGACATCCTCAGACATATACAATGCGAATTGGAGTAATGTTCTGTGATGGCATCCGTTTTCTGGACTCATAGTCACGCATACTCGTGGATGGGGGTGCTAGGTAATGCAGATTGAGCAGACCGTTCCTGTCACAAAGCACAGAGCGCATATCATCATTGAACAAGACGATCGGAACTGGATGTATTTGTTCCGATTTCAATGAACATATATAGGCTGGCCACGCCATGTTCTCCAGCTCATCAAACTAGCGGCGCATTTCTGATCTTCATTCCAAATCTGGGGTCATAGGTCGGGGGTGTTGAGAATACGGATGCCGGGTTCTGGAACGTATGTGAGTATGTGATTGTTGTCAACTCATATTCAGCACTCTTGCGGTTAGTGCATACGCCAGCTTCTCCGCGGTTATGCAGTTGCCCTTTCCCAAGTAAAGAGAAGTGTTCTGACTTTATATCCAATTACGTGTTCTCAAAGTGCGTCATGAATACCATAGCTGAAAATATTTAGGGCCGTGTACAAGATTGTAGCCCCCTTTCGAGTGCGTCAGATTCGGTGTCTCTCTGCAACATAATAAAAATCAATTTAGTTCTAGGAAGAACAACTTGTCGTTGCAGACCTTTTTGCTATGCATCACATCCTGAATAGCCCAAGCTTTGACCAAGCACCTACTGTTTCCCAGAAACAGTTGATGCTATTGTTCGGGGACAATAGCATTGAGGTCGTTCAAAGTGCGTCCTTTGGACGCGATCAAATTGTCAACTGAAGCAATTAGGCGGAAATGAACACCAATGTCTGGGGAATGTATTGAGTGGCGGATTTACTTTCCGTGGTGCCAACTTCGGCAGGGATATTGGAACAGGCCGCTCAAGAGGGTAAGTGACGTGAACCATCACACAAGGGGATGAGTGTTCCAATGACTGTGCCGTGGAAGAGGCGCGTCGAGAAATTTCAGTGACAGAATATCGACCAAAACAATGATGGTGTCAATGACAAGGGTGGGATTCGAACCCACGCCCGTGAAGATTAGAGTGGAGTCAAATTCATCCTAAATCTAACGCCTTAGACCTCTCGGCCACCTTGCCATAGAATGCAGGTTTACCATCAATATCCCATCCGAGCTGCATTCGTTCGTCCTGGAACGGAATCACCGGGCCTTGTCTATCCAGTTCAACGAATGACCATATCATACAAGCGTGTGTTACGAATCAGTGAACTCAACTGTGCACGTCAAACCTCGACATGCGACACTTGTAACCTGTCAGAGGGGCATGAAAGGGAGCCTTGTGGCACTCAGGTCAGCGTGAAAGCTCTATGGGAGCAAAACTAGGTTGTGTAACCCAATGTTTTGGCTCGGAGTTCGTGCTGGAAATCACGTTTGACCCTTGCAAGAGGATGGAAGCATCCAGAATGAACCGTGGGATCTGCGCGAAGGGGAAACCAGGTCCAGAGATTAGAGATCGTCAATATATCTTCCAAGTTCTTGTGCTTTCTAGACAATCACGAGAGAAATCAGTCAAAAAATACCGTTTGAGCGTGAAATGGGTGAGAAAGTGATCGCAGTGCTTGCAATCAAGAATTTAGTTGAGGTCCGACCTGTAGCCAATCCACTTCCGTCGTCGTCATGCAATCCCTCAATATATCTCATTTCGAACACGATCCCGAAACAATATTGACGCAACTTCTGGACGGAAGAGACGATGGCAGCCTCCGCCTTGCTCAACCCCAACGAAATTCTCGCTCCCTGATCAAAAGCTTTCCCTATTGAGCTCAGGAAGAATGCGAACGAATGGGGCGGATTTCGATGTTTCTATGTCTTCCGTTAGATTTCGATTTTGTCTGCTCCCATTGGCAACTCATCGCTTAGACGACCCGTTAGCGATAGACCGGGCTATCCTCATTTTATTCTGTGACATTCACGGATCTCTTGCGGCGGGAAATCTGATTTGGCGTCCGACTAAGATGAGGAGGAAGAACGAAGACTAGGGTTCACTGAAAGAATTCCTGAATATCCGGTACCTAACCACTAATTTCAAGATTAGTCACAAGATGATGACAATCAGAAGTAATTATCGGCATGACGTACAGTCTTTGGCCCAGCTTTGCCCCCCGGATTGAACGTTCAAGCAAAGGACGGATTTTATTGGGCATCTCAGTAACATCTTCTCACTAATAGTTCTACGGAGAAGGTTCGTCGTCTGTCGACATTCCCTACTAGACTGGACGGTGATTCAGGTCAAGTGTACAATGATTTAAGAACCAACTCCGGTGCTTCTCCGAATCTCCCAGTAAGTGTGCCTCCGCTACTAATCTGCAGACGGAGGCCCTGTGGGAGCCAGAACCTGTCGTCATGGTTGGTTCCTGGATGCTAGCCGTCTTTCTCAACCGAACGTTTTATGTAACAGGCATGTCGCGGCCCCACAGCGCGACTGCTTTTACCTCGGAGACGACGTTCCTTTGACTGGTACGACAAGACAGCCATTGTAGCTGACATAGTGCTAGTGGATCCGTCCACTTTGTGGCGCGCCGACGGCGGCCCGTTACACGGCGCAAAGCTTATCCCGTGCTGGCCGCCCCGAGGCGAGTCGGATTCCGGCTCAAGTCACGCGATGTCAAGGGTGTACTATGTACTTGGAAGGCCCGCGCGTTGCACCGCTGGCGGGATCGCCGTCGTTTCACAGACGAGGATGATCAGAAGCCTGGATCGACCATACGTTCTGGATTGGACCCAGAAATTCGAGAGTCCGCCAATTTGCGACACTGGCGGCGGAGCAGGATTCAGCAGGTTTTCATTCGGAGGTGGCTTCGAGGCGCCTCGAGGCGATGGTGTACTTCTGGCGGCTCCGGGCATTCGTCGGTTTCGCACACTTTTGGAGATCGATGGACAGCCTCGAATGAATTCTTTTCCAGGCACAGTTCAGCAATGTGGCCTCGGGACCGAATCCACTCATTCCCTCATAGGGAGACATCGTGTCGTTAATGATGACGCATCACAGATTTGATGCATTCGACGATGATGCGCCATCAGTCACATCTCTGAAACAACCCTTGTCTGCTTAGTATAAATGCTGGCTGCGTCATTCATCGAAGACTTTGAGCTGAAGTCGTTCAAGGATCAATCCAAATCCTAATGTTCTTACCGACTTCTCAGGCGGCACTAAGCTATTAATAGTCTTCTCAAGAGCCAAAGATGCGTGCGTGATAAAAATGAAGCTTAAGTCATAGCGATCTTTCCACTATGACTGAAGGATTAGCAACCAGCATTATCTAGCATATAACGGATGAGGATCCAACGAGGTAGGATGGGAGAGAGACTGTAGATGAAACACCCTGGGATTCGTGTCGGTGCATATCATTTTAGCTTCCTGGGCCAGAGTCTCACCTCGTCGTTTGGTCGGCCAGGTCATGGCTCACTAAACCGCATTAGGTCTTCGATAAACCTAGAGCCTAGACTTAGACATGAAACCCTGGGGCTGCAGATAGAATCGCTCTCTGCATTCTTCGAAGACATGGGCAGGGCAAGATGCGCGCATCCATGTCTGAGGAGCATCGCTGTCAAAGCTATCGACATCGAATTGAATGAGTGCACATGGTCAATTTTCGAGAGAGTACTCTCACCATGCGCGCGAGAACAAAGGAAGAGCCCTGGCCGTCCACCGTCTAGCAATAATTGGGCGGTCTCGACCCCGGAAATCCCCGTCAGAGCTCGAACGCGAACTCGGCTGAAACACAATTCAAAAGCATAAGCGGGAAGTAAAGTGACATCCCGAATTCACTTGCCTCTTTTGCCAAGTGCGCTTTTTTCGATTGATCCAAACGTGGACTGGACATATCAAATGATAGCAGGGTGAGCCAGACGGAGACTCTCACGGATGAAGGGACGGCTCGCACTTAGCTCGACATGCAGCACGATCGCCGGAACCGAGTCAGAACCCGGGGTAGCTGACAGGCGCGTTCGATGACAGCGGAGACAGAGAGACACCGACGCGAAACGTCGCAGCGGCTGTGTCCCCTCGCGTGGTTGCACGTGCTGAAAGGCCTCAATCGGGGACACAGCCTTGCGACCAAGCCAAAGTTCCGCCCCAGCTTCGGTGCCATATCGATAAAGGCCAGTCAAATTTAGACAGCGGGTGGAGGGTATCACCGGGGCACATAATAAGCACCCCAACATAAAATCCATCCGGAGCATGTCATGATTTGTGACTCATGGAAGCTACTTGGAGCAAAGAGAATACGTTGACGGATTCAGAATGACGCACGAGCCCATGCTTCAGATGGAATGAAGCCCACGGCCTACTCTACTGACGTTGAGAACTGAAGCTGCGAGACTCTGCCGATTCGAATGGAGAGCATGAAGGACGAAGACACGCCTGCTGGAGAGAGATTCGGACAGGAAGATACGTAGCCCAGGCATCGAATACCCACTTCTTGAAAGCAAGAGCGTAATAGGACGTAACAAGGCCGCCGAGCAAACCCGAGACGCAAAGTCGGGGCTCGCTTCGTCCCGAATTCTCGAAGCACGACGTCCAGGCCATATGCATGCTTCGACCTCAAACACCAAAATCAGCGAGCGTGTAAGCTATCGAAACGTGAGTTGGCTCACCAAAGAACAAGAGGACAGGTTGGGACGACAGAGAGCGTGGAGCTGCCAGTCCATCTGTCGGATGACAATGTCTCCTGCCAAAAGCAAAACAAGAACAAGAGCTCTAACAATCCATCTTGTGCCAAACCCACCGGATCCCGAATGCCTGCAAATTTGAAAGCCGGTGTGATCGAGACAAGCGCCGTGCCCAGCCGAAGAGGACTGAGGCTGTTCAAATCAGCATGGGGAGTGTCACGAGCGTGACTCATCTCGATGGGATCTTGATTTCGATTCCGTTGATCGTGCCTCCTCAGAGGGTCTGGACCGCTGACATAAGCTTTCCTCCGTCAGACCTGTAAAAGGACAAGCGAAAGATCACTCTGCTTTGGTTTCGCCTTTCATCCGACTTGGGATACGGCAATCTTGTCCTTGTACTTACTTTACTCTTCCTCGTACATAGTCCCACCGCTGGACCCCTCCTCCCCCTCCTCCTCCCCTCCTCTCTAATACGCCTTACACATTCGCCTAATCTCCACTCGCCATCACCCCGCTCACCATGCTCGCTTCGCCAAGTCCGTCCCCGCTTTCCGACTACGAGCACCTCGAGCTGGAGTACGCGCTCCAGCAGCAGCAACAGCACCAGGCCGCGATGCATGCGCACCATCAGGGGATGTCGTCGTTCCCACCTCCCCCGGCTGATTACGACGCATCGATACACTCCAGTCTTCAAGGGTCCGCGAAACGATACCGCTCCGCGCCGGCCAAGTCGTTTCAGTGTACGGGATATGGCGATTGTCGGATGGTCTTCAGTCGCTCAGAGCACCTTGCGAGGCACATAAGGTGTGTATCCCCCCATGTTTCCGATAGCATATCCCCCACCTCCTTTTCTTCTGCTTGGTCCCCATCATTCAATATATGGTGTCAGCTACTCCCACATAGGGAATGTGAGCTTTCTCAGGTCGGGACCCGCACTTCACCTCTGCTTTCAGGCATGGGTCGGCGTCGTTTGTGTCAGTTCGCTCACGGCGAACATGGATACGAGCGAGGTCGCGCTCACTGACAGTCGTACCTTGTTGGCGCGGCAGCTCCGAGACCGCTTTCGCTCCATCCCATCGCATGTTTCCTGCTCCTATTTTTGTCCCCCCTATCGCCGGTGGTAGCACCTCCGGTCTGACCCTCCTGTTTGGGTGGATGCGTCGAGTCGGGCTCTCCTTTCATCCTACTTCCCTCAGCGCCCTCGGCAGCCGGACTCGCTAATGACTTGTGATCTGACACATTGACATCGCGAGCGGAAGATTGTCGCACCGCGCGATCACAACAAAGTCGTGTCTGTCGAATTTATCAGGGCATTCGCCGAGGCCGGCGGCCGATTTTCAGGGTGTGCGGAGGGCTGCGGATTTCTTCTCCATCACTTCCGTCTACTGCATGAGACTGACGTTCGCGCAGAAAGCATACGGGGGAACGCCCATTCACATGTCATTGTTCCAAGCAGTTCTCTAGGCTTGACAATTTGCGCCAGCATGCCCAGGTCTGTACTGGTCATCTCCAATCGTCCTCAACCGCTCACACTTTCCAGACGGTCCACTCGGCACCCGAAGACAAGCCGCTTAACGAGCGTATGATGCGAGCGCTTGTTACTGTCAACGCAAGCATGATGGCTGGCGTACGCGGGCGACGCAGATATGGCGTTCCGCCACCCGAGATCCCTCTGCCTCCTCAAGGGCTGTACCCATCGTCTTCGACCTCATATCACTATGCAGGCGCAAGCCCACTCCCTAGCCCCGGCCTCTCGCTCTACCCCGGCGGAAGCCCGCTCGGCAGCCCAGCGTCCGGTGTCTATCCCAGCTCGATGAGCAACTCGCCCAGTCCACTGAACCCGACTTTCGGGCCCGCTGTGCATGGGTCGGGGTACCCATTACCCGTCCAAATGCATGCGCACGGTGCTCACAGCTTACCGGCATCACCCTCGTATGCGACTTTTCCATCCTCCGCCCGGGCGCCTCTCCCTCATTCTCATTCCCATTCATACTCGCATCCACACCCGCAGGCACCGAGTCCGCTGTACGAGTACGATGGCCCGGACTATTTTTCGGCACCGTCACAAGTCAAGCAAGAGCAGCCGGATCTCGAGGGGTTCTACCCTCCCAATCATAGCCCCCGAACACATTCCATCTCACATCATGGTTTGACTAGCTATGCGTCCAGCAGCTCGCTTTCGTCGTTCGCTTCTTCGCCACCGTCCGACCGGTCCGCTCATTCGGCTTCGCCCCCTTCGGAGCAGCAGTATTATACAGAGGATGTCGGTCGTCATCATGGGTTGCCCAGTCCACCACACAGCCCGAGTTACTACGGCCAGCAAGTCTCGAAGCACTCGCAACAACCGCCGGCGCACCAGCACGCATCTCAATATGGATGGGCAGAGGAAGATCAGCACCTCGAGATGAGCAATGCGCAGTACTATGCGGCTATCCAGGCTGGTGGAGGTTATTGAGTGTCAGTGTCGTCTGCTGTAAGTGCTGCTTTCTGGTCCGTCGCAACCCGGTTCCCTGACTAGCTCTTGTAGAACGTTATTACTCTATCTGCGACGCAAACGAAAAGAGATCGGGCACTCGTGCTCACCGCTGTACCACTGGCCTCCCACCCCCATCGACGGTCTATATCTATCTTGGACACCACGCATGCACACTCTTCTTGGGACTCTTTATACTTCGTGTTTTGAAACGGGATCTCACTTGCTTCATCGTGTACTCTTTCCTTCTCACACACGCACACACCCTCCGCCTGCTCATGATGATGACCACGACCCTTCCGCTCGCTACTCTACATCGCTCTTTGATCTCACCGCGCCATTCATTGCCACTTATTGTATGATATCACTTGGTTATTATCATTGACTGCGGACTTTTGCACAAATTACCTGTCACTCCGCTTCTATTCAGCTACATTATTGGTCATTTACTCGGTCTCATTCACGCAGGCGCGATATATTATTACTTTTTATTGTTTTCTTTTCACTTGCTATCGTCGCGTCTGCTCTCTTACTTATGTATTCTCCACCCCGCTATGCCCTTTACTTATATGTGCTTGGTAGTCGAGATCAGGTCGTTTATCGTCGTCGTCGGTTGTGCACTCGTGGTCGAGCATTGTATGTACAATATCCACAAAATCATCCATGCACCCTGATCAGTTTTCCGTGTGTATACTGAGCTTCAAGTGAATGAATGGCGCCCGATGAAGGCCAGCATGTTCCACAAATTCTTGTCAATGTTTCCTTTCGGGACAAGGATTGCTCATGACGCTCCGGTCGGACATTCATCCCGCCTGATGAACCTGCTGAACAAGTTGGGCAGGGTAGTGATTCGCATAAACAAGGAATGCTTCCTCGACTTGGCATTCATTAGACAGACGGTACTGTCCATGATATGATGGCACGAAGGGTGTCAGCTGTGGCTCATGCGCCGATCACGAACCGCAATCACAACGACATGCGGACATCATTCGGTGGGTTGTGCCATTTTGCGTGGAGAGTCACCGTCTCACAGTGCTAGAATCTTTTGAAGGAGGCTTTTTTCTTTGCTGTCACGTCGATCGAGGGGACTGATGTCCACAACTTCGTTGGCCCTCGAGCTGATTGCTATTCTAGACTCATTCATCGATCCAAACTTGTCTGTTCTGACACTTTCTTAAGCTTCCGTTCTGCGCCGCTGAGCACAAAGAGAACCACCGGCCGCCGTGTCATTCAACCTGTAAGCACATGCAACAAGACATATTCTGTTCCCGATTCCCCCGCTTGACTCCGGTAGTTTGGCGGGCGGGGCACCGAGTGGCCGGGTATTTTGTGAAACTGACGGTTGCTTCCATGTGAAGGTCAAAAGAGACTGTTCCGCTTGGGAAATGCAGATCCCGGCGGCTGCGAGAGAGGATGAACCCCTACCATGCCATAGACGAGCGATCTGTCTCTCACCAACTCGACGTTGCGAGCATCCTGTAAGCGTGGAGACCAGTCATGCGGTGGACTCAGCCGAGGCTCACGGCGACGGGGACTGCTCCAAGAAGCTCGTCGGAGGAGGGCACGTCGGACATTCAAAGACGAGCACTCGCGTAGATGGGTTCTGCCAAAGTATCACCTATCAGACAGATGGAAGATGCGTCAATATGAATGCACCCACGGGTGCAGTCTTCCAGTGCATGCGATTCTGGACTGCTCGAGAGTCATAGGTCTGATAGTCAACAAGCATGCTGTCCGGTCGAGACGGGTCTCATCGCTTGACTTGTGAACTGGGCAAAATATAGAGTCTCTGATTCGCCACAAGATCGAATACAGGGAGAGGGTCTGAACCAGCCGAGCGTACGTTTGGGAGATTCAAACATGGGATCAATTCCAAACCTGCTCATTTAACTGTAATGCATCTCATCTCCCATAACGAATTTATCTCGTCGCTGTTGTCCAAGTAAGCGCTGGATGACACCGCACATCAAATATCGCCTTGTTCCAAATGTGGATATCCCCGCGAACACCCATCTGTCGTTCGTGAGAGACGGAGATACGGGTCACCGGGGCGATCAGCCGGAACACTAATGGTGCCAAAAGTCCAGGCCCGTTCAATTTGGATGCGAAATTTCGTGGGCCCGCCAAGAAGATTCGCGGATAGAATGGACGAGCGGTGCTCGGACCCGTCTCTATCGTACAGTGCCAGTGACCATCATGGAAAGTCATCAGCCAGTTGCGGGCTCTCAAAGGATTAGGTGGTCAGCTTTACAATAGACCGATTGACCGAGATAAGACACCAGTGCTTCGAACGCAGGAATCAGGATGCCTCGCTGTCCAATAGCAAGCGTGAAACAGAACGAGCTCAGAGTAGATTCTGCGGCCCATGTGGACGGGGACAGCATGCGATGATGGACCGATTAACATCCCCCAATCAGCGCGCAGGAGCTGAACGGCCGACCGACCAACACGGCAGCAAGAAATGGCCAAATTGGACCCCAGTGCCAGAGATGAAGTGGGCGCACTACAAGTCGGGTTCCTGTGATGTAATGAGCATCCACTGGCCCAGGCACAGCTGTCTGTGGGCGAGACGACGGGGGGGCAGACAAAGATTATCGTCGTCATCATCCTCGAGGCCGTGAGAAGAAACCCGAAAGGGTGCAAGGAAGCCAGACACGAGGCGATGAAATGGGGTAAATGGGTGATTGTGTGTGCACGCCTGTTTGCATCTACTGGGCATGGATCGATAACAGAACTCTACGGGTCCGAGAGCAATGATCATATGACAGCCGCAACCTATGCATTGGCGTCACTGAAACCAATGCGCTGAACTTGTGTCGCAAGAGAGAAATCTCGGAGAGCAAAGTCACAAGATTGTATCCCGACTGCATTCCGGCCGATCAACCTTCTCAGCCTATCAGATTTACTCCGATAAATACCGGAAATATCCCTGAACTTACGAACACCACACGCGCTTCAGAACACTGCATCTTAAATAGATTTTGGATTTCAACAGCCACAAAGTATCTCGGGATCCGAACAAACACCCGTTTGCTCTCGGAAGCAGTTATTTCGTTTCTGGAACGCTCAAGACCTGGCGAAATCGCCGCTGTGAACTACTTATTTTTTGTGGTTTGATCGATTACAGGCGCTGATGGCATCCCTGGCTCAGTTCTCGTGACCAAGGGAGGGGAGCAGAACCCCGTGATATCCCTAGCAGACTGAGAGCCGACAGAGAGCCGACATGATGTAGAATCGATAGTTGCCGCGGCTACTTGCGACTGCAGCGCTCCTCCGCTTGAACTTACGCCGCTGGCGCCAGGCTCCGACGTCTTTCTGAGACTGTGTGGGGACAGCCCTCGATCGTCACACATCTTTTCGACAACCTGACTCTCCCGTGGTGCCCCTACATGACACCAGCAGCGCTTCAGTGCCGCTCAGTACAACTCCGCTTGCTCTCGCTACTTTTGGACACAATTTCACCAGCTCTACTGACTACTAGAGGCATGTCATCGATCTCGACAAGGTCATAAGTTGGCGACTGGATGCTGCCTAGCACTTTTATCTGATCCTCCTTAAACCTCCCTCTGCCAATTGAAAATCATTCATCATTTGCACCAGCTACAAAGTCCCCCCCATCGTTTCTCTCGTCAGTTCAGGTGCGCTTTTTCTGTTGTTTCGACTGTGAGTAGGTATCTGAGACCGGTTGTGGCTAGGGTCGGATTCAGGTTTGTCGATACGAGCGAATCTTGTTTTTTTCTCCGAATTCCCAAACGACACACCAGTAGATCGCGATCACGAATTCGGAACTCCAGCGGCCAGAAACAACCCGGCTCTTCGTGAGTCGAGCACCGACTTGGATTGCGTCAAATAGCGAATCATGTCGACATACCCACCTCTGATCTTCTTCGATTGTTTCTTAGTCGAGTAGACGCAATTGGTCCAAGTCGTTTCGAGGCTGCATGAGTGACAGGAAAAGGACTTCAATGTCTTCTGATGCCCGTAAACTGTGTTATCGCACTGGAAATAGCTGCGATATCGTGTAGGACGTTGGAGTACAACAAGCATGTGCCCCGACGTATCCGAAAGTTTGATTTCCCGGGCTAGACTTGAAAAGTTGCGTTTCAAGCTGGCGAAAATTTTCTTTGAATTGGCAAGATTGTCCTGTCCAATTTTCGAGCCGTTCTCGCGCAAAGCAACATGATGTGAGACGTGTCTGCCGACCGAGTGGAACACGAAGCGATTGTCATCTTATATCCCGAAGGACCTGATAGCAGCTATGACTCATTCACGGACGCTAGATCCGTCTCGGGGTTATATCCTTAAAAACCTTATCTATCTCACAATTGAAGCGAACACTCCGCTCGATCTGTCCGAAGAGCCGAGCCGCACTCATGCCGGCCGGAGTTCCGGTGACGATTCGGATATGATCGGATATGTCGTTCTTCATGCCCATGATATAAAGGGTAGAGACAGGGCATCTTTCCAGTACATAGTCATCTGCTCATGATGCCCCAGAATCACGACACCCTCGCAACCTCTAACGACGCTCGAGACGGCCCAATGGGCGTCTCTGACTCTCCTGTTCACAACGCTCTGCCACTGACCGACGAGATATCCAGCACAGGCGAGCAATCCGTTCCATACAGCATATATACGGCTAGAGAGAAGTGGATTATCGTGTTTTTGATTGCATTTGGTGGATTATTCAGGTGCGACTATTGTGCAACTCACATGCTGATAGATGAACTGACTGCGTGGGCCACCGCCCTCCAGTCCACTGTCCGCGAATATCTACTTCCCTGTCATCCCGACCATTGCCCTAGCATTTCGCAAAACGACGGAGCTGATTAATCTCACGGTCCGCACGCGCTGATCTGGTGCTGACGGAATTAACACTGAGTAAAAGGTGACGATGTACATCATCTTCCAAGGATTGGGTATGCAATCGCCACTAGCCATTTTCACAGTGCGACTGAAAAGATTGCACCTCCTTAGCTCCTATGTTTTGGGGCACGCTTGCAGACTCATTTGGTCGAAGACCGATATTCATCGCATGTCTCGTCCTTCTCGCGGTATCATGTGTCGGCCTTGCGCTCGTTCCAACCAACGCGTATTGGCTGCTGATGGTCTTGCGTTGCGTTCAGGCTGCCGGATCTGCAAGCACTATTGCACTGGGTACGGCATATTCCTACTAGCGGCGTGCGTGAGCTAACGTCTTGCAGGCGCGGGCGTCATTGGGGATATCTCCGAACCGGCAGAACGTGGGGGTTTCTTTGGCTTGTACAATATCGGACCCATGGCTGGGCCATCGTTGGGTCCGGTCATTGGCGGGCTGCTAGCGGGGAGCTTGGGCTGGAGGTATGTACTGTCGCTTGGGTTATTGTACAATAACGGGCCGACTAGCTGACACGCATCTCCAGGTCCATATTCTGGTTTCTCGTGATAACTTCCTCTGGATGTGCCGTGGTTCTTCTCCTGTGTGTGCTTGAGTCCTGCGATAGAGCGTACACTCACACCGGTCCCCAGCCTACTCCCTGAAACTCTGCGTTCCATAGTCGGAAACGGCAGTATCCCCCCGTCGAATCCCCTTTTCTCGCGCCCAGTCCTACCGCTGCTTGGTAGCCCAAAATCTCGTCTAGACTCAGCCGGAAAGGCTTTATCCCGGAAGCCATTCGAAAACCCGCTGAAGATTCTTTCCAATCTTGACATTCTGTTCCTGCTCCTGTTCACCGGTATCATCTGCGCCGTGTTCTACGGGGTGACTGCATCGATATCGACCATATTCAAGGAGACTCATACAGACTTGACGGAGACTCAGCTGGGGCTATGCTATCTCTGTGCGTGCAATGTGAGCAAGGTCTAGGGATGCTATTTATATGACGAAAGCGATCGGTGGAGGGATGCTCATCGGATCAGTTACCGCCGGGAGGCTACTGGACTGGGACTATCGGCGAGTCCAGAACGCAGAACTCGGTGACGTAGAAAAGCTATCGAGGGATATGGACTCTTTCCCGGTTGAAAAGGTCAGGATTGCTGATACCTCATCTTCCAATCTTGATTCTCAATTTTGTAGGCACGAATGCGACTCATGCCTGTGCTGTTGTGCGGTGTCATCGTATCTTGCGCATGTTATGGCTGGGTGATCGAACGCAAAGTTCACATAGCGGCACCGCTGATTTTCGCTTTTGGAGGTTTGTTTTCCTCATCGTTACGTGTCCGGCCCTTTGAAATTGTTGACGGGATTTAGTTGGGTTCTTTTTCATGGCGATCGCGAATGGTACTCAGACGCTCATCATCGACCTTCTCCCCGGACAAGGATCTTCAGTGACCGCTTGTGTATGATCTCACTTCCGTCCTCTTGCTCTTGCTCAGTATTCATTCCGCAGAACAACCTGATTCGATGTTCTCTCAGTGCTGCAATGGTTGCCGCGATTGAACCCATCATCAATTCCATGGGCATCGGATGGGCTTACATACTATTAGCAGGCATTTGTGCCGCATCAGCACCCTTGATATACATTGTAAGGAAGGTTGGTCCCCAGTGGAGGGTGAGGCGAAGGCAGTTAGCGCACTTTGAATCCCTTTAGATAATCATTCAAGCTTGGTCCTTTAGCAATTAGGGGACGCCCAGCTTAAACCACGACCGAATTACGATTGAAAAACGTGAAATCGCCGTGGAATCTTCTCACAACGTGCTCGAGTGCCCAACGTGTGTTTCAAATTGACAATTGCGCATCTTGATCAGTTTCTCGCTGTAGCCGAGGAACGGCTTAGGGACAGTGCGTCTGGATGCTTAGAGGCTAGGGTTGGGGTTAGCCCTAACGGCCACGAGAAAACCCATCGGCCCAGTGGGTCCATCGCGTCGAACGTTTTCGCTGGGATCTACTGGCAGTCGATGTTGAGATTATTCTCGTTAGGCCAGCCGCTTCGGCCGTTCTCCAAGCCAATGGAGGCCTAGCTTCCGTCGTCATCGTCATCATCGTCTTTGAGTTTTGGGGCTTGTCGTCTCATGGTGCGTGGGAAACAAATCGGCGCGAATGGTCAACAGGCCATACATGCAGTCTGTTCGAGTCGGGACGCATGATGAGCTAATCCTATCGTGCTTCCAATGAGTGCGCAGCTCAGGATGTAGAGTTGGTGGACGGTGGGAGGTGTGCGGTGAAAAACAATTCATCGGCCGCCCGTCCTCCATTCGCATCCTCACAGCGCTCCACCACCACCTCAATCCCACTACAGAAACCTCTGAGTGATCAGATGCAACCCGCCAAGGTCATTAGATAGCGCCAGCGCGTTGTAAAGGAAGTACAAGGTGCAGGCAACAGCACGACGGACTAAGTGTGACACCCAAGAGTGTAACCTTGGAATCCACGTTCCTTCCACCAGATCCCACTGAGTTACGAAAGACGGCGGCGTGCGTTCAAACTTGCGACAAGTTCACCAGCCGCGCCGATCAAATCCAGCTATGCAGTCGTTTCCCTCAGTAGGGTCGTTCCAGTCCGGAAAGTCGGATCCCGGGCCTACCGTGTCACCAAGCACGCCGCAGTCTATCGTTTTTGTGTATCCCTCTGGGCAGTCGCGCTTGCGCGCGTCGTCCTCCATCCCTGGATTCAAATTCTTGAATCGGCAGCAGGCGAAGGCCGTTGTCCCAAGCATGCCGTTATCTCCGCCCCCGTCCATGTCACCACCGGTGTCTCCCACAGCCAGCATCCACAGTGCACCTGCCTCTGGCTCCACCGGGAGCGGGAGCGCCAGCATCCGCAGCTCGCGGTCGAGTAAAAACAGCCAGAGCACGCCGGAGCCCTTGGTGTTTCCGGGCGGTCCGATCCGCGCTCATCCCAAATCTTCGGCACCTCTTCGAAATAGAAAGAATAAAGAAGAGGCGGACGCGAAGGCTGAGGTGTTTAGAATTGCGCTGGGCCGGGAGAAGACGGGTGGACCCTCCGCTATCGGTCTCTGGAATCGTCCGTAGTCCATCGCCGGAACCGGTCTTCGCCATCGAACGCGTCCCCGTCCGTTGAGCCGACATCCCCCCACCGACACTGTCGCCAAATCCATGTCTCCTCCCTCGCACATCGTGTCCATGGTCGGCTCGTATCCGCTGGATGCCTACGATGTTGCCCTGATAGCGATGTGAGTTATCGGTCGTGGACGGAAATCAATGAGACTCGCTTCTCATCATAGGGACCGCCGAACCTGTCAACTCCTACGAAGAATCAATGCCAACAACACTCCCTCGTTCCACAACTACCGGGACCAACCACCACAGCAAGTCCTCGATCTAGGATGCGGTGTGAGCGATTGGTTGCTTCACGCTGCTGCCGCTTGGCGCTCTGCCGGAACGCAAATTGTTGATTTTGACATGACTGATACGACAAGAGCGTTATGGCCTCTAGCACAAACGCAGGGACTGAAAAACACCATGAGATTCGTAAAAGGGAACTTGTGCGTGCAGTACGCACACTTTGATCCAACGTTAACCACGGCCATCCGGCAGTATTGAGCAAGCCCTCCCCTTCCCCGACGGGACGTTCCAGCTCGTACGAATGGCGATTCTAGCTCTTTGCATCCCGCACGAGCAATGAGAGCTCGTGCTGAACCAAGTCTGGCGGGTGCTGAGTGTTGAGGGATGTCTCGTGTTCATCGACGACCATATCCTCTTCCCGTATGGCCATCCAGCGATCCTCACCACCCGGCCACTGCATCTGGACACAAACATTCCCTCGACGGCGTTCTCGCGCACCAGCTGGGGAATGTGATGGGAAGACAAGGCAACGACGGGGACAGCATCACCTACAGCATGGAAGAGGAGAGCTCTGATACAGACACCATTCGCATGTCCCCATGGAAGGCGCTTGGGATAACCAGACCGCCGGCGCACGAAAGTTTGAGGACCTCTTCGAGAGCACGATTAACGTCAAGTTCGGAATCCACCTCCGACCGAGCGAGTTCGTGGTCGAGAAGACAGTGTGCGCCTTCAGTGGCGTGAAGGAGGTCACACTCATGCATTTGACCGTAGCCCCCGTGGCTGACGAGCACGACTCTGACGACGCGTTGGCCAATTCGCCGGGGCCAACCCTTTGGCCGTCCACATTCATCCCCTCGAAACCTGGAGAATTGGAGATCCACGCGTCTGAATACCAGCGGGTGCTGCTTTCATGCAAGGCGGGGCTGATCGACGAATCGGCAGAGATTCCAGACATCAGCGAAGGGGGCACACAAAGCGACGCCGCGAAAAAGGCGCTGTGGGACTATCAAAAGTGAGTTCCAAGCCATATTTGAGGTGCTGCAACATACCAACGCGACCCAGACAGCTTCCTCCACGACCGCGTCAACCCACCACCACAGCTGCCAACACTGCCCAAATTCACCGCCTTCAACGACACGGCCAGTGTGCGGGACTCGGCGTGGTCCGTCGCGAGCGGTGCATCGGACGCCATGCTTGTGTACCAAAACGAGCTGAACTCGCGCTATGAGCTGTCCTCCCAGTCGTCGTCGTCCATCTCCTTGCGGTCGTCAGCAGGAGATCTCCCGCGCATGAAGTCGATGAAGGGGTCCCTAGACGTGGATTCGGTAAACTCGAAGTCGCGGGGAAGAGAGGTTGCGCATCAAATCCGGCCCGGGACCGTATGTATGTTCCCAGAACTCATCCGTATTTACTTGCGCTCTCCCGTCTTGTTCATGGAGGCTGCGCTGCCGCTAGAATTGATCGAGCTCATACTCGCATACGTCGATGACTCGGGCCCGTCTCTGAACGCACTTGCTTCGTCTGCCCGGTCTTTCTGAGCCACTGTCTGCCAGCCCCGGATCTTCCATTGGCTAGTCGTCCAAGACGCTGCTTCTGGCTTTCGCGACGACTTCGCCCGCCTGGCCTTGCTTCTTGAGGTGTCCCCGAGGATCTCCTTTTGTGAGGGGAGCCTGAAGCCGCCGCTCCCCAAAGTCACATCCAAAACACATGCCTTCTATAACGTCGTGCGCGCGCTGAGGGAGGCTGGCTCGGTCACACGGTGTGTCGTAACGACTAGAGGGGACTCGACTGGTCGTGCCTGCCGCGCGTGGTGCGGGATGAGATTTCAGAACCGGACGCGGGCTCGCCTGCGTACACTCAACGCCTTTTGCGGCATCACCAGGCCGCGCAGCTTTTTGCGCTCTCCTCTCAATGCCGATCGCACACCCTCAACAAGTCAGCTCAACAATCGACTTTCGGCGACCGGATCAGCGAACGAAACCGGGGAAATCGATCCGAGGGAGGTGGTGCAGGAGAGTCGGATGGGTGGATGGGGGCTAGGTCCACCAGTGCTTTCCTAAAGCCTGCCTCTCACCGTCCGCTCACACTACATGCTGCACCGCATACTGATCAGAACTTCTCGAGCATGCACTTTTCATGCGCCCGAACTCGAACGTGCAACCTTAGGTCCTGCCATCCACGTCATCGCACGCACCCTGCAACTGACGACATCTCACCGCAAGCTACGAGTGACCAGCAGAGCTCCATTCCATTCTATGATAGTGGTTCCGTGGGAACAGAGAGGGGCTCGGAATTCGGATGGAGGGGGGTGGAGCGCTGGAATAATGCGGATGAGGAGGTCTATAGGTGAGTTCTTTTCTCCCCCCGACCTTCCACTGTCTGCAAACTCGACATCCTGCCCTGTGTACCGCTGACATCAGACGCGACGGATTGTCATTTCGACATCATGCGCCAACCCGCTCACATCTCACGACACACCGAAGCGCACTGTATTCATTCGGACGTCACCAGGATGTGCAGGAAGGGGGTAGAGTTTCGGGGCCGATCTCGGGATCACACACGGCACTACGAGCTCGCTCAACCGCACCACGCAGCATGGGGCAGTCCGCCCATTACCCTCCTTTGACACTCACTAGGATGAGTCTCTTGTACCCCGAAATCGGACGCTCTGTGTCACCTCACGCAACACCTCGCGGTTTTTGTTGTATCGCAAACGGCGCAGCGGTCCGCTCTTCCATCTGCCTTGTACCCATTGCACAGCTCGAATAGCAACGCCCAGCGCTCAAAAACGCAACGTGAAAATGTATTGGGGAGACCGGAAGGCAGAAGACATGGATGAAGAAGGGGTGGAGCGCTCTGAGAACTCGGATGGGAGAGCAGTTCGCAGGTAAGTTCTTTCTCTTTCTAGCCCCTCACTGTCCGTCGTTTCGACACCTCTTACTCATGCAGTCGTCGTGGGCCTTGGGATCGGACGCGCGGTGACTTTTCGCACTACACATGATGGTTTCACAGCATCGCCCAGACCGCGCATCGACAATCACCTCTCTGCAAGCTAAAAACGATTGGGAAACTCCCTCAGGACACCCAGGACACCTCGAGGGATGTCTCGTGGTGGTGGAGAGCAGTGAATTAGATGGGGTGTGTTTTAAGGATGCGGATCGAGTCCGATGCCCAGTACACCACATCACATCAGTAACAACATCACGGAAGGTTAGGGTTGGGCACATCTTCCTACGCGCCGACCACGATGGAGAAAGACCACTTTACGTTCACCGTGGGGAAATTAGGTACGCAGGCTGTTGTCGAATCACGAAGAAACGAGCTGAATACTCGTGCATAGATGCAGGCATGGCTGTACGACTAATGGTCCACGCGCTTCCACCGTTTACAATGCCGCTCTCCAGATCCTTCTCGGCGAACGCGCCCACCTGATCGAGTTCCCCTCCGTCCTACTTCCTCCCGGTGCGACCACTGGATCCATCGTCAACATCTCCGTCCTACAGAACCACGCCGAAGAGAAGAGGAGAGAGGCCGCGTTTTGGGCGCTGCAGGATGAGATACTCGACGAGTTTGGAGTGCGTATGCCTGAGCCACCGAAACTCCAGGTGCGCAGTCTGTTCTTGCAGAAATGAATGCATGCTCATAACCTCCTTTCCCCCCAGCTGCGCAATGTGACACAGACGTCCGTGACCCTTGAGTGGCCCCCCATCGAGCTGGCCACGGCCAAATTGCGATCGTTGGACCTCTACCGCAACGGGCAGCGCCTCGCACCAATCCCGAACCCGGCAACCAATACCTCCAGCAAGATCTCGGGACTCGAGCTCGACACCGAGTACACATTCCAGCTCATCCTGCGCACGACCGCGGGAACATTCCCCTCGCAGTTGCTTCGCGTACACACGCATACCATGACCGACACCTCTGGTGTGCGTGTATGTTTCGGGACCGTCGATGACGCAGGGCTCGTTGAGCAGGCGAAAGAAGCCCTGGAGCGCATCGGCGCACGGTGGAGCGAGAAGATCGATATTGACACAACGCACTTCGTATGCACCACACCGAATACGCATACACCGACTGGCGTGCCTGAGGTCGAGTATCAGCGAGCTGTGCAGCTGAGCATACCCATCGTCCAGCCGCATTGGATCTTTGCGTGCCAGTCTGAGCGTCGGTACGTATGTTTGCGCTTTTTCTTGTTCGGGAAGCTCACTGGCTGTAGATTAGTTCCCATCGCGCTGTTCGGACTGGGAGCAACACCGCCTAACGCGCTACCCTCTCGGCGCCCACAGTCCATGTCTGCCGCATCTCCCACCCAACGCTCACCGGCCAGCGCAGCCGCTGTGCGACAGTCAATGCCACCGACCGTATCGCCCATTGGCCAGCCTGCGACCTTCGTAGGGCAGTCGGTCAGCAATACCCCACCACCAACCGTGCCGGTCGTCACTGTCGAAGAAGCTCATTCGGAGGATGAAGAATCTGATGTGGCTGAGCTGGAGGCAAAACGGCTCGCCCTCATGGAGAAGCGGGCAAGCAAGACCGGGACGATGAACATGCAGTTCAAATTCCCGCCTACGTCTCCGACAAGTCCCGGCCCTGAGGATTCCGCTGCCGCGGATGTGGCCGTTGAGCCGGAGAGTATTGAGGTTCCGCCGCCGCCGGTCGTGGAGAAAGAGACAATATCTGCTGGTTTGAGGAGTGAGGGTGACGTTGATGATGATCTGGGCGAGACGGAGGACATCCCGTTGTAGTCAGTAACCTCTCTAACCCCTTTGCTTTCTCCTTCAGCCTTGGTGCTACTCTGATCATCACGCATGTACTTTTCGTCTGGTGATTGTGCTTCCCAGGGGATGATTCGGAGGACACGTCACGGGTAACAGCTTGCCTCCCTTGCTTCGAGCTCTGGTGGTGATATTGCGATCCGTCATTGAAGGTCGGGAAAGGAGCACTCCATTTCGCGTCAAAACAATAGACATGGCTTCTTGGTGACTCTTCGTGGTTACTTCATCGCGAATGGGAAAACTGTCGAGGCCCAAAGCTATGCGCCGCGACACGATACTCTCACCTCCAGGTCACACCGCGCAACAATGCTCTACAGCAGAAATCTCCGGTCTACTACCGACGGTTGCGCCAGAAGTGAGTCCTCCTCTCTGGAGGCGAGAGGAGGTGCGGGACCACTTATCCGCCATCGTGAGCCAGTCGGGAACGATGAAAAGGATTTCTGAGGAAGCCTAGATCCGACCAAGGCTCCGGAAGAGATACCAACCTGCGGATGTCATTCACCGCACTATGTATATTTCCCCTCCCAGATGCGATCCCGTTGCAAACGTGGATCCTGACCTCATTTCTCCACGAAATTTTACGAAAATTATATCCACATGTAGCTTAAGGTCCCCTGGACCCTATGTATATTTCCCCTCCCAGATGCGATCCCGTTGCAAACGTGGATCCTGACCTCATTTCTCCACGAAATTTTACGAAAATTATATCCACATGTAGCTTAAGGTCCCCTGGACCCGGGATCCACATGGATCCATGGGTCTGAGGGGGTGGGGCTGCTGCGCAGCCCCACCAGGAAGGCGTCTTTTTTGGCACCCTGGAAAACTGGCGCGATGATCAGAGGATGGATCCCAACCGCAGTTGACTCAACACTCACGATTTTTTTTGCGCATTCTCACATGGACATATGGAAGATTCCACATGCCAAGTTTCATATTTATTCAACCAGCCGTTGTGGTGGAATATCAACATCTTCCCCCAGCACCATCAGAATCACTGATGCTGATTAGACGATGGATCCCAGAGGCAAACCTCCTCGAATCTATTTGCTCATTTGGGAAATTATGTACTAAAACACATGTACTATGCATCTGTCCACATGAAACAGCTGTCCCTGCATTGTGGAGGGATGGGAAGCCAGAGCAAGGTGAGGAGACGAGAAATGATGGGAGCTGTCAACGAAGGATGGGAGAACCCGGCGAGAATCATGGATCCCAGAGTCAAGTCCTGGACAATGGAAAATCCTCGCCACTCAAATTGAAGGTCGGCACAAGCAGAACACTTCTGGCGACTCAAATTTGCCGCAAAGTGCGCCCAGAGGCCCGATTCCACGCACTAGGACAGCCCACGGAGGGTGTGACGATAGCGTCACACCCTCCCACATCCTCATCTTGCACCTCACAGACCTCATCTTGCGCCTCACGGAACTCATGCAAGACGCGCACAGGGTTAGGGTTAGGGTTAGGGTTAGGGTTAGGGTTAGGGTTAGGTTAGGGTTAGGGTTAGGGTTAGG